>OU452231.1:5302732-6512083 GCA_911728455.2 Marthasterias glacialis
GTCCATACACCGAGCCTCAATTTGGTTATCAGAGTTGTCCCATAGGAGACAAGATGGTTGCAACATTTGATTTTCTCTGAAAGTAATTTCATCCTGATCTGAATGTATTCTAAAAAGAAACAATTTCAAATTTTATTTTTTGTTGTTTCCCGTGATATTCCACGGACCTGTCCGTTGACAACAAGTATTCTACTTTTTCACTAGACCCCCCCCCCCATTTAAGAATTTCTCTCTGCAAAATAAATGTTCAAATATTCCTGCAACTAATATAATTATTAATATTTATTTATCTATTTATTGTACTAAAAAAAAAAATCACCGTCAGCCTTATGTATTATTTTGAATGCAGAATATTTCATGAAATAAAAAGTACTTTTTGTAAATGCAACTATGTCGAGTTTGTTATTTATTTAAGATATTTTGGGGGCTTTTCTTTGACTAGTTTTATGAGAATCGTTGAGCAAAAAACAACACATATCATACCCCAACGTATACAAGTTTTACTAGTTAGTGCTTCATGTTTTAAACACTTGTTTTGTTGTGCATAGCCTCGCCCCTCTATTTCATACAAGCAGTGGCGTAACTAAGAGGGGGGAGGGCTGTGCCCCCACCCTACTGATGCCCGTGCCCCCTTATTTGAAATCCGGACTTTTGAGATTAAAAATTACCAGAATAAAATGTTACATTTTATGAGCTTCTATGTAGTAATTTCGATGTTTTTAAAAATATTTTTTTATAATTATTTACACGCATAATGTATTTTGTTTTACCCCAACACGCCAGAAGAGCGCTGGAAAAGGGGCTTGTTTAGGGAAACTACAAACGGAAACTATAGTTTCAATTGGCCAAAAGTGCCCCCTAGGCGCACTCCCCTTGTGCCCCCCCCCCTAAAAATGTTACCCTAGCTTACGGCGCTACATACATATTTATTATGTTCCGAGCTCTCTGGAGCCCCGTTGTTACAACTATAGAAACACACCCTTACAGTTTATAATGGATGAGCTTACGCTGAGTTCAAACAACCAGCTTTCACAATGATGACGTAATTACTACTTTTTCAAAAGCCGTCCTTGAACTTTGTAAACAATTCATTTTAATCGATCGAATAATAATGCAACGTATACATACATGACAATACGTTAATTAAGTATTGCATCACTGATGAAGAGACATGTTCGATAAGATGATGACGTCATGTCTATATTTACCCCCAAACCGGACGCTTTTACTTACGTGAATGGGGACTGGTAACAATGCCATACGAACTTGTCACCCCTGATTGATCATGTTGACAATCGATTAGGATTAAACAATGAAGATGATCGATAGTTCCTCAATGGCTCTCGTTATGAGCTGTCACCGCGCCCAAAGCATCATATTTTACTCTGCTTCTACAAGCCGACGAACTCGCAGTAATCATGTCCAATCTATCTGTATTACAATCAATACGCATTGACCCGTTCGTCATCAACACATTTGAAAAGCACAATACGTCATTGTTAGTTTTGGAAGAGTAAATTCATTCCCACCTTCTGGTTATCGACAAATATACAATTACGACTACAGCCAATCTGTAAACATTTCGTCACAAATTGGGAGGTTAATTCTTAGCAAACTAATGACGAAAACCGTGTCCACGTTTAGTTATGGGACTTTTTTGCACTTTCATGCGTGCTTTTCAAGGAAATCGAAATAAGCAACAGTGATTTGGAGGTCTTCAAATGCTATTTTCCCGATTTTGATAGTATTTCACACATACATAGGCCTATATAACTATATATTTGGGGAAATGCAGGTAATTGCCTCCGTGCCCCGGCCGTTGCCTTGTTAACCCTTGAAATGTTGCACTATACAATTTCCATTTCCCACACAGGCTAGAGGTGCCCCCTTTACCAAAAGAGAAAAAATGGCAAGCCCATACACAAAAGAAGTCACAGCCCTGAACTCTTACAACAAGAATCTTTAAGATTCAACATTTTCAACAAATATTCACGATACATTAATTATGCATGATCCCCAATTGTTTTAGTTTTCACCCGAGGGGTGTCAGGGGGAGCCGACAAAGTTGCTTGTGAGGAGGCTACATAACCCTCTTGGCGACGTCAAGCTGTCCGGTTTAGCCACAACGTAGTCTTCTTGTCTGTGCGTTCCAACTCTTTTTAACCTCAAGTCAATTTGATACCCCACTCACAGTTCGTTTTTACTGGTAACTGAGCGAATCGATCCGTAGCACTGACACGGTGTGATTCAGCGACCTTGTTTACAACAGTGAGATCTCCATAGCCAACGGCCAGACTGTTGGGCACCAATGTACATAGCACCAGCGATAACCAATTCATTTAATTTTAATCATTCATATTATAATTTTGCGTGTTTATAAATAGATCTTTCTGTCATCAACGACTTGTTAAGTGTTAGAGCAGTTTTAGAAATAATGCGTCATTGAAACTATATGCGCACCCTCATTTTCTTAAAACGTTTTCTTATTCAGAGCCTAAAACCCAATACCGATTAAGCGACACTCCTGTGTGTAAGTAAGTATTTTCTGTTTCGAATAGGCCTATCATTTAGTGTCTATAACTGCACACGTTCATTCATTTTTGCAACTTCCTATTTTTACCTCGATGTGTCGTCCAACGTTCTCTACAAGTTGTCAAGGGGCGACTTCTTTGGCTATGTTGACGGCTGTTGGCTTAGGCTTGATTGCTGCACAGGTCCTATCCTTCAACGTTGCGTCGCTGCAGCCAACAGTCGTAGCCGAAGTCACTCGATCCGGACGCGGACATTTTCTTTCAGGATATCAGAACCTTCCCAAGTTCCCAACATTCTCGACCTCAGAATGAAATTCCATTTCCCGGTTATACAATTATTGTATCAAACCATGCAACATCGATTTCATGATTGATTCGGAAGTCTTTAACTCCCACTCCTCCGTGAACATGTTTACTGTTTGTCACAAAAGACCATGTGACCTGTAGCATCACCATGGACTTGGTGCTGGCATGATTTAGTGCCCAGCTCAATGGAAGAAATCATAAAATCTTATAATGTTATGGTGGTTGCACTGACTGACCCACTTTTGAAATGAAGAAGGGTATTCATCTCAAAACCTGTTCAGCTGGTATTTTTGTAATTGTTTATTTCGTTTGGTAGTTATGATACAAAATTTGGGAATTTATCATTGTGATCGGTGTCGTGGTTTGCCTGCCAGAAAATGCCCTGAAATACACAGAGCCACTCTTATTGTAAACATGGTGACCATGATCTATAGAATAAAGACAATTATATGGAACAACAATCAGTCGAGTCAGATTTAGAGTCAGAACCCCCCAAAATCAACAAGATTTAAAAATCCGAAATCAGTCAGTTGAAAAAAAGGCTAAAACCTCCGTTTATGTTGAATTAAAGATTGTAATTATATAACAGTGAATGTGGAAATCTTTATTCCCTTTTTCTCTATTTCCTGTATGGAATTTCCGACTACCCATTGTTGAAACGGGTCATTGAGATACGGCATAGTTTAGACCGTTGCACAACTTGGTTCCGGCCCCTGACTGTCCGTCAAAATCGGACCACCTCCATTGTTTAATAAAATACTATATTTATATACAAAATCCAGACTATAGGCCAAGCAAAATAATGGGTTTACATGTATTAAGATTTTGGGAGCTAAAGTATAGAAATAAAAATAAAGGCCCCGCCACCCCTCCCCCCCCCCCCCCATCCGCGAAATTCAAAGGAAACAACGCGATCAGTAATTATTTATTCATTCATTATTTCGTTTCGAGGTTTCAACATACATAGATTGGACGACGTAGAACGACTTCGCTTGATGACACAAAAGTAGTTCTGAGGACTGAAGTTGTTTATTTGTTTGTGTTTACCTTCAAGGCGCGGAGGTAGAGTACGTACCATGGTGTATCAACATCCTTCCAATGCCAATCGGCTCAGGAGTTGTAGTTCAAGGTCGTGGAAGTAATGACATCCGCAAGGGGTCGTCGTTCCTCTGATCTTTGACAAATCCAGATTTATTACAACATCCGAACTGCATACCGTATACATCGGACATTTTACAGATTTATTATTGGTGCAGAATTAACCGCTTTGTTTTGAGACAAAAATAAAAATAAACATCCGAAGGAAAAATTCCGATTCCTCATACTTCTTCTTGAAAAGAAAACACAAAGGGAAACACTTTTATCGCAATCAAACAAAACCACAAGACGGTTGGTGTATGTAATGTATGGTTGGTATGTACGTGTAATATCAAAGGAATTGCCAGGGTGTGATCGAATAAAACCCTTGTTCGAGGTGCTGTCACAATTTTCACATTTAGTCGTGGAGAATACACGTACCTGACAATGGCCTTATAATCCTTTCCCCACAACAATTTGCTTGTTCTGACTTGCACATCGGATGGGAAAATAAGTGACCTGCTTGGCCTAAACACTCGCAACAAAATAATACGCAAACTGCTGCCACGTTAATTTGTTCTGTTTCGTTGTTTTCCCTTGTGGGGGTCTTTCGCACGTGGCAAGTGGTGGCGTGATCACGCATTGCTGTTGTCAATTTTTTTTTTCAAGCAAGGGCTGATTCTGAAATATTTGTTGTCAAACTTAATTCTAGACAACGCCATCTGCTCAGAAATCACAGCTTTGAAATGCCCCTACAAGAGCCGCCGGAACCGAGTCGAGCCTAAAAGATTAATTAATCTCTCTAGACTGGTTCCCCGAACACGTCTTATCGAAGTTCCCAATATGAGACGTTAGCATTTCAGATTTGTAACTTTCAACCAATAGAAAAGACAGTGAATGACTGTCCAATAGAGGGCGCTCCACTCCTTTTGGAGAGCAGCTGCAGCCTGTCCAAATTTGGTTTATAGGTAAAGCGATTTGGTGAGAAGGAAAACTAAAAATACATTCGAGAAAAACTTCACCAATTCAATGAAAATGCATAAAATGAGTAATTTTATTACATTATTACAACTTTAAAAAAAAATCATATCTATCATTACATCTATAACTTTATAAAAAGCATTTAAACACGTTTAAGTCGTCGGCAAAAGTTTCATCGCAACTGTGAACGTTTTCCCAGCTCATAGGACAATAAATATTATCGTATACATCAATTATTATATATTCTATAACTTAAATATAGCATTGATAGTTAAATATATTAATATATCACATCTATTTGCTAAAAAATATTGCTTCTATATACGAATTACCTGCGTCTTGTCACATTTTTCATTGATAAAAAAAATGCTTATGCTTTTTTTTTTTACTAGGGTTGTACATTATTCACTTCATTATAGATGTTGGGTTAAAGCCTCAGCTCAACATTGGTAAACTGACTGTAAATGCTTCCATTCTTTGCACAAATCAAGATATTTGTAATAAAACCACCCTGTGAAAATGTCAGCTCATCTCGTTGTTCAATTCATTTGCGAGAAAACGGTCAACATGCATTCAGCATTTTTTTTTTTTTTAAATGCATTCAACTGGCAGAGTTTTCGTCTCACTGAGGGGGATTTTGTTTAGGGGATCTTATTTCATTTATTATTTAAAAACGATAACATTTTAGGCAGAACCTTTTTAAGGAAAGTTTTCTACCATCATTATCTTTATACCATGTATATAAAAGGTACATTGTAAAAAATTATGTGAACATTTATGTTTTTCTTCTTACCAATGTTAAGCTGGAGCTTTACTATCTTTAATACTTCAGTACAATTATGAAACATTACGGTTCACATGAATTGATTTGATTGTGAATTGATGTGATCATAAATTGATTTGATCGTGAAAGTATCTGATCTCATTAGTGAGCAGCGAGGCATCCCAGTTAACGTCTCGAAAACATGTGCTATGGTTGAATTGAACTGTAATGATACAGAGTGCGGTGTTGTCTTCAGATTACTCGTCAAGTTGACAACAACTTGTACTTTTGTGCAGTCTTCAGTGTACCGATATAAACTAATAAGCTTTCATTAAAAAAAAAACATAAATAGAACAAAGAACAATTTGTTTTAACACACACACACCCACGTAATACGGTACTGATATTCAACTAACTTCAGACTGGTAATAATGACTCAAACATGTTGAGGTTAGGCTGGGTCTTTCTCCCCCCCCCCCCCCCCCCCATAAAAAAAAAAATAATTAAATAAACAATTAAATAAAATAAATAAATAATAAAAAAAATAACAGAAAAAATAATAATGATAATAAATCAAAGTATGAAATAAAACAACTATTTTAAATGCAATGCCATCGGCCAGTAGCTATACATCCTGTCTTGATACAATAGCTATCATGTCTGCTCCAAACATTTCATTAGAGTAAGACATCTTAGGATAAGCTTTAGCTCTTAATTCCTTTTAACTCTGACTCTCTATCTCTCTCTTTTCTTAACTTTCCTTGTAATTTCACTTCCTCTCAATTGTAACATTGTATTGTTCTTACTCTTTATTTCCTATTCTATATTTTTTAATTGTTAATGTGCACTGAGCCAGTGCCTCGCTTACGTACTCATTTATTAAGGAAATTTATAATCATTATTATTAATACATATTTTTCAAATCCGTAGGATTGTTACTAATCTGCCGTTAAAACACAGCTTACATAAAAATGGTTCAAAACAGCCGAAGTTTGTATTTCAAACTTTGCCTTATGGAATCGAATTTCCATGATAGTTGGCCAAGATGTCTTTTTGTAGGATAGCAACTGAAGCTCAATCCACTCCAAGTATTTTATCGGGTCCATGCTTCTCAAGTGACTTTTGAGAGTCTACCATTGCCATCCTACAAAGAAATAATGACCAGGAGCAACCTTGTTCTCGTGGCTGGGAAACTTTGGAATGGCTTTCTTCTACAATGAGCGTTAGTCACAGAATCAGCCGTCACCATTTCAATTTCCTTCGTCCCAGTTCGTGAGATTACTAAATTGTTGCTAACATATTCTGTGCACTTGCTATAAATCGACATCACCAGATGCATGGCAGTGACGGCGTGGTGTAAGACTTTTACCTAAATGTAATAATATTGATCCCGTTGTGAAGGCGCCAGACTATTTCCGTATCCTGCCTCGGTTGCATTCTTAAATTGTAGCCCTAACATGCATTTGAAAAACTAACATTACCCAAGTCAGCGGACGCGTCGGAAATGTAGCTGGTTATCTCCGGCACGACGTAGTCCCTTATGTACGTTACTTCCCAGTCGTTGTCTGGTGGAATGTAGTCAATAGAGGGCGTGGTAATCAGCTGCTCAAGTAACGATGGGTCGAAGTCGCATTGGGTTAACTGATAAAGGGAAAATATTATGGAACAATGTTAAGATTACTGGCAACGAATTAAACAACAATAGTTTTACGTTACTGTTATACAGTAACGCCCTGTAAATTATAAAGGCTAGTTTTGGGGCCTACCTTATGCACTTGGTTTTTTTTTCTCAATACACTCTAAAAACTCGCGACTTAGAATTGACCCGGATTCCCGGTCCAGGGAGCCTAACCCGGACTGGTCAATAAATGGGATGTTAACTCGGATTCTGCGTCAGTTTGACCCATTTCTTGGTCATTTTGAAACAGATTCCAGGTCATATTGACCCAAAAGGAGTGTCATGGCTGAGCGGTAGAGTCCGCCGAACTTAAGTTCTGTAGTTTACAGAATGTGGGTTCGAATCCCGGCACGGCCAGTCGCGACACTAAGTGTCCTTGAGTAAGACACTTTACCATAATTGCTTTGTCCTTCGGATGGGACGTTAAGTCGTAGGTCCTGTGTACTAGGATGGGTAGTGCACGTTAAAGAACACAGAACACAGAACACTTATTATGAAAGAGTAGGGGTTTACCCCGGTGTTTCTGGTTCAGATAGCAAGCATCCTCATTTACAGGTTTCCACAGGCTTCCGAGCTACAGTGATTAAGTTCGCTTTTGAGGCATCCTTGGTTTCATTACCAGAAATTAATAACAATTAAGAAATTAACAATAAAAAATTGGTCAGGCCCCACAAGACCCGGAATCGATTCTGACCCGGATGTAGTGCCATTTTGTCTTGTTATCTGTATTTTATAACAATAAACGGTACTGGTATTTCAAATACAAAGTTATACCAGCCTACATTGGCAGTCAAAATGAGTTAATACCAGCCTCGTTCCTGTGGGAAGCGAGCCGTCTCGTCCCCTATCGTCAAGGTATGCGGCGGGGGAAGGGGGTGGCCAGACGAGTTCATTCGCCCGTTGGAGTGAGGTTTGGTTAATACGGGTGTGATGGTTGAAACAAAATAATGTCTTGTATACTTACGATGTAATGAACGGAGCACAGCAATTTCACAAATGCATCTTTAGATTTGTTCGTGTAGGCCATGATTTCCAACTCGTCCGGTGACATCAACTGTAAGTCCTGAAGAACAATGTCTAGTGCCCAGATGTAGCCCACCATAAGTTTAGCGTGCTCGTACATTAGTTGCGTTACCTACAAGAACATTTTCAAACAAGTAGAGGTTTTAAACTTTGTAAACTCTTGAAACACATTGTAAGGAGAAAATGCGAGAAGGTTAAAAAATAGTCCATGTGTTACCAAATATGGTCATAATTTTTTTGTTCAGCGGGCCAATAAGGCTAAGATTCCATGTAATCCTCACCCCTGGTGTACCCCACAAGCCTGTAGACTCCTATTGGCCAGACCCTAATCACTGCAGAGTAAGGAGTGTTGAAAGACAGTGCAGTAATTGATTGACCCCTGTGCCAAGAATTCCCTTGGCACAGGGCGGTATGCAATTTGTGAAAACAGCTTGTGCGGCACGTGGATCTTAAATAACACAAGTGTAAGTCTTGGCTGGCACTCCAATTCACCCCCACAGTGATTTATAATGGCTTTGGGCTTGCAGGGTGGGTTATTGACCTTAAAGACAGGGTGGACGAAATTTTAACCTCGTGGATCCAGCAAAGTTTTTGGTTTTTGGGGATGCTCCGAGGGAAGCAAACTTGGCGTTTTTTTTTAAAGCGAACTCGTAGCTAGCTGCTCCTGAAATAATTTTTGGGGAGCACTATTCGTGTTAAGTGACTGATTTTACTCTTCTGTGATTTACTCTTTGCGGTGAACGTTTCAGCTTTGGCGTGACGTGTCGTGGTTGAGTGGTCCAGGACTCATCAAGCTCTGATGTTTTTTGATCGGCAGATTAGTGGGTTCGGGTCCTGGGCTTCCCTACTTGCGTCCTAAACCCACGTCCTTCGGATGGGAAGTGAAGCCGTTGGTCCCACGTGTTAAATGACTTATTGTTAAGAAAACAAAAAGGGTTTGCCCCGGTGTCTTCTGTCATGGTTGGCTACAGATTGCCCGGCATCATCTTGAGACCCTGACATTGTGCCATATAATAAATGGGTCTCATAATTCAAAAACTTAGCACGCCAGAACATAATTTTAAAACCATGCGTGACACAATCGGAATAGACCCTCACACTTACAATATCAGACTGTTTCGAACAGCACGTTTTCTACATATCGTGTAATACTATTTGGGGAGAACACCATCCCCTTCAAATATTGTTTATATATATGGACCATTTAGACTTAATAAAACAAACTGCAAAGTCACCAAGCGATCTGAAAGTCATCCGGAAGAAAAGTAGTCTGGTTCCCCGACCAGAGATTCCCTGATGACTCTTTTTAAAAATCTTACGTCAGGCATCATCCAAAGCTAAAAATAGGACATGATACGATATTATATAAATATTCATTATTTGTCACCAATGGTGGACGATGTCATTGGATAAAAAACGGAGCGCTGATGACGAGCTTTGTTTACTTTCAAAAAGCCTGGGATAAACAGTTTGTAAAAAATATTACAAATATATTCAAATATAGTGTTGAATTTGTTGGGGGAAAAAAGAAAAGAAAAACGATAACGGGATGTGTCTGCAAAATAATGTTAGCAAAACATTTGATCTTGTTGACAGACAGTGCGACCAAATTCAAAAAAATTGCAAACTATTGAAGGAAAACACATCTCATTATTGTTGTTTTCCCCGCCCAACAAATTCAACACTATTTTTGAATATTTGTGTAATATTTTTACAAACTGTGATTATCCTCAGCTTTTCGAAAATAAACAAATAACGTCATCAGCGCTTCGTTTTTTTATCCAATGGCATCGTCCACCGTTGTGTTGACAAGTAATGAATATTTATATAGGCCCCCTATGTTGCGTCATGATCTATTTTTGACCGTGGATGATGCCTGACCTAAGATTTCTAACAAGAGTCGTCAGGGAATCTTTGTTCTGGGAACCAGACTAGCACTAGCTTACCGTTTTCAACAGCTACTTCTATTATAGCGTGTACTATTTTTGAGGTGAACAAAATCCCTTTCAAATGGTCTGGACCATCAGATATAGAGCATTTCGACACACACAAAAAAAACTTCCAAGACATCAAGTCTTCTGGAAGCCATGTGGAAGACATCACTGATTTCAGCTTTTAGCCCTTGGTTAAAAGATTGGCTGTAAAATTCTTATGGCAGTAAGAATTCTTATATATAGAGGAGTCTGGTAATAGATGGAATTTCGTTTGGTCAAAGAATCAACCCAGGGTAATTTGACATTGTGTCATGCTATTGGCTATAGGGAACTTGGAAATGTTTAGATTTGTTGACCAAATTTTTGGTGGGGTACACAAATTTTTTTTTTCACAAACAGTCTCATCACGCAGGGTTTTAATGAGCGCTTTGAGACGCCCGTAGATGAATCAATAAATATTAGTACTAAACTAGTTCCGCAGTGAACTTACGTTGTTTTGACGTAAATCTCTCCTCCACGATATGGTAAAATTGGCCGTGTCGGGTATGACGTCATCATAGTAGCCAACGAAGCTACTGCTGGTAGTACCAGAGGTTGTCTGTTCTGGAAATCGGTCGTCCTGCTGGAAACCGCAAGCAAAACAAGAGGTGTGAATTAAAGCGCACTTTGTACATGAAACTTGTTGAAATAATAGTTATTCATAAATTGTTTTTTGGTCAATTCCAAATGTATGCTTGTTGTTTTGTAATTATTGGGAAAGTTCACGAATATTAATCAACAATTTTGGTTCTTTCTAAAGGAAGCCTGCTGGTTAGCAAGTTGAAAGGTCAAAGGCAGTCGGCTTTCTGCCAGTACTTGCTTGGCTACTTATGAATATGTAAAACAGAGACGCGACTTAATAAATATGTAAAACAGAGGACTGGAGGTAATAGGTCGAGAAGAACATCCTATGCCTCACACATAAATATCATCCGTACTAAAAACATGGCTAGAACAAAAATTAAATCAAACTAAATAAATGGATGTTTAATTTTGACTTCTGTCCAATTCCCACGGTGCACATATAAACATCAAGGGATGCATTGCAAACTCAATTGGTGGCGAACCCAGTGAATCCACAACTAGCATGCGGCTACTATTTTTTCCTTTTTTTATGCAATTCGCCCATAACTAGGCCCAAGGGCCAATCGAGGTATGGGCTACTTTTTGAAGGGGTAGAAACCTGCCCCAACGTGCAGAAACAAGACATGCACGACGTACAAACGCAAGTCTCTTCACAGCACGGCTAAGAACAGGGTGGGGTAAACGAATTCGTGACGAGACAAACATAACTGCCTCTTCTCCTATTTGAAGCAGTTATAGTTAAGTGTCTTGCTCAAGGACAAAAGTGTCATGACCGGGATTCGAACTCACAGCCTGATGACTCAGCCACCAGAACTTGAATCCGATGCACTAAACCGCTCGGCCACGACACGTTACAAAATTGTAAAAAAAAATATGAATTAACCTGCCGCGCCACATCACAGTAATCTCTGGCACGTTACACGTTTCATGAGTTACCCAAATTGCAAAGGGACGCATAAAACGCAGTGCGTAGTTTGCAACTTTTACAGAGATGACAGTTATCAGTTTTACATCACCAGCCCAATCTTTTGGAAATCCTTTCAAAACTCGGAAATGGTTCTCATTATATGACAACTGACAAATCAAAGTTTATCGCTTTTGAACTGTTGAACTATTAGTTATTTTTTCATGATTGTTATTGGTTTTGGTGGCGGGGGTAAGTGATTTAAGTAATGGCCCCGTCTTATTACCACTGATCTGTATCATACTGTATAATAGAGATCGGTGGTCTCAACCTTGTTTCCAAAACAGTTCACATTTCACAAAAGGTCTATTTGATAGTGTAAAGTGTCAGTGTAGGTGATATCCGCAAAGTCCAAGACTGTTAATCTATATATATATTACCAATATAGAAAAGTAATTCAACTTATCTGTTTTTAAATCTATACCGGAACTCTATGACAGAAAAAGCGTGCAACAGCATATACTGTTTCAAATCAGTTCCGGTAAGATAGTTTCTCTCGCTTACAGCATTAGCACTGTCAGATTTCGTTTTTTAAATCTATTTTTTTTTAAGATGTGATTTTTCATAGTTGCACACAACGCTATTTTACGCATCGCAGTATTTTGAAAGTATAGACCATAAAAAAACAATTAGGGCCTACAGTTTTTAAAACAAGAACGATATCAGAGAAATGTGTGCATCAAAAGTTCGGACAGCCTCACCGAAAGTGTAGTTCAAATGATTAATAACAGTACACGCTCGTGTTAGTTGCATTTTAGATACGTATTCCTTTAAACTTGCGTAAGTGGTAAAGCCTGTGTTGTTGTGCGATAGACTAAACAGACCGATTGCGCGACCAATGTTTACATGTCATCACGTGACTAGTGGGTACCACGTCGTCTCAGCTGATGGCAAACTGCGTGCAAAAACGAGCTGTGACCGTCAACGTCACACGGACGGTCGACTGTTGGTTTTAATAACACAGTTACTATAAGCCCTTTTATTAAAGGTGTATGTTGTCATGAAAGCAGCATTGGATTAGCTCGTTCATGGGCGTTGAGGCACACCCACTGTGAATCCTCCATAACAATGGGTACATACGCGCGGCTGACGCGCTATTGTCGTGTGGGGGCGCTTGTGCGGCGGCCATAGCTGTAGTGATGTGAACCTCCACAACTTCAAAGCGCTGCTCGGATTAGTGTATACATTGTCTCCATCACGCGGGTCTAGGTAAATCACTAATTTTTTCTATAGTAAAGTTTGGATTGGTAATGATCCGGAGGAACATTTTAATCTCAAAACTTTGAGCCGGATAGAAAGTCCATATGTCCGTCTGAAGTACTACTATGAGATCAAACTGTGCCCCCTCCCCCCGCGCCATATCCTCGATTTCTGACTTTTTGTTTATCATGAACGTGATCATAAACTTGACTAAAAGTCGTCATCCGGCGTTTTCTTAACGTGACCACCAAATTTGAGAAATGTTTGGTTGGTTGTATAGCGTGTTTATTGAAACCTAAACTGAATGGTACAGGCCCCCTAGTGGTATGAATTTACTTTTCTAAAAAAAAAAAAAAAAAAAAAAAAAAAAGCAATCCCATTCAAAATTAAGTAAAATGCAGTCAAACAAAAAGGCACAAATCCACTTAGGTCTGTAAAAAAAAAATGAGTTGGAGTGATGAATAATGTAAACAAAAAATGTAAATAAACAAACTCTCAATGAAAAATAGCCTGCACTGACGATTTCACAGCTTAGTTTCCATGAGCAGGTGGATTTCTCACAGCTCAGGAGGTCTGCACGGGTCGTACATTTGTAAACTATTACAGTAGGCTATTTCCTGCCTTTCAGCCCAGTCACGTTTCAAGTCTAAAGGGGGAATCCCAAAATTACAAAATGGCGGCAAACCGCAACGAAAGCTTGATGACTTCATTGTCGTCATGCAAAACTGGTTGTAATGTGTTTATTTGTGTCTACTTTCTAAGTTGACCTCTTCTTTGTCGAACATTGACCCCGTTTTATAAAGTTACTGTACGCGGCTATTGGTCGGGGGTTCGTTTAGTTTTTGAAAAAAAAAACTCTGATAAGGCTGAAGGGTTGCTGATAAGGAAATAGTTACAAAAATAACCACTATGTAAAAACAGTGGACGATGTGTGTAAATTGAGCGACAGCTGCTGTGTCGTTTACAATTATGGCCCCTTTTTTTTTTAAAGTCACACGTGAAAGATTTGAGAAGGAACGAGACGTCGAACTGAAAAATGGCATGTTTACGTCATTACACGTCTGGGCTAATCTGTTTACTAAAATGCAGCAGAATCAAACTGTGCATATAGGTGTATAGGTATATGAAGGCAATGGAAAGCAAAAGGACTGTCATTATTTCCCCTTTGTAATTGGACGATGTCAGTACAGCATGTCACCATTGACTAATATGTGGACCGAAGAGTGGCGCAATGGCGGGGAAATCTGAATAGTTTCCATTGATGTTTACAGGAGCTGATGAATTGTTTTTGTTACATCATGGTATACAAAGTATACGTAAACGTACTTAAAGATCCAGTTAACTGACCGCCGTGAAAGAGTGATACAAAATATTGCGTCCAAAACTCCATTATTATATTGACATAAAGTAAGACAATAATATCATTTTACAGTTTGGTTTTATTATTAGAATTCCTATTTATAACAGTGTCTCGTATTATTTTGTGCAGATCTATGTCAGGAAAAGTTTTCTGATTTCCCAATTGTTTGCCTACATGGGACTATGTTTTGTCTTCTTATCCCCGTTTGGGGTAGTTTTGAGGTGGCCGCTGTCTCACGGTGAAAGATTTCCCACATGTAATCCAGTCATGTGTTTGGTACCATTGCTATCCCCATTGGGTCACATGAGTTCCAGTGTGGGTAATAGTGGAACTCCGTTGGGGGTAGTTTGGGGATTAATCATGATAAGACTTAGGTCCTAAATGCACAGATGCTCAGAACCCACTGGTATCTGAATAAATAATTAAAGTAAAAAAAAAAACATATACCAGTTGGAGTCTATTGCGATTGCCAAAAATAATGCAGCCGTCAGAAGAATTACAATGTCCTCATTTCGGGTTTATAATGATTCAAAAAAATGATTCAGAATTGATATAGTTTGATGAATATACTTACAAAGACATCGAATAGAAGTTCTCTTCCTCTGTCAACCCTTGAGACATCCGACGACAATGTGTCCTCGGTAGTGGCAGTAGACAGTGATTGCTCGGAGACTGATCCAATATCGACGGGGGGACAGAGTGGCTCTGGGACGGCAGTGGACACTGCCGAAGTGACGGTAGTTTGGGACATTATTGAGGTTATGGGTACGGGGTTCGCCTTGCACGCTGCAAAGAGGGCTAAAGCTGTATGGGGGAAAATACACACAGAGTCAGTATGGATGCACTAGACCAAAACGTGGAGTTTAACTTTGAACTCTCAACCAAATGTGCCCTTTTTAAGTTGAGGTTTGTGTCTGACGCGTTTATCCTGTCAAATGCGTTAATGCCCGTGGATAATGTGTGTCCAAAACATGCTAAACTAAACGTATTTTAATGGTTAATTCATAACGAGTCTGAGGGCTATAACACTAAGCAAAGACTAGGCCTGCTATCAAGAGTTCAACAAGTATTTTTTTGAGCGAAAGAAAATCCACAACAGTTGCCACAATTTTCGAGCTTAAAGTTGTCATATGACATAGTCAACTATCTTCTCGTCATTTTGGCTTTTAAATGAAAAAAAATAAATAAATAAAATCAGCTGTTGCAAACTGCTCACCAACCACAAGGACCTGTTGTATAAATGCACAAATGTGTTATTGGCCTCACGTTTTGACCCCAGCAGAGTCCTTCTCAAAGGTTTGCGCATTTTTACAAATGACGCGTACACTTATATATTCATGAAAGCGACGTTTGCTGATAAAACTTGTCTTTTTAATATCTTCACTGAACCTTGCCAGTATCTTATCGTTTAGTTTTGTATGTTTTGGACACGCATGAATGCAATTACGAGATGAACGAAATTAAACCTCAACTCCTTTCAATGTATGTTCTGGTGGCATTTAACCATCTTTTGATTTTTAACAACTTTGAATGAAAATATTCGTCCGAATTTTTCAATCAACTGCAACTTTGTCGCACCTCTGTTTAACATTTGGTTTAAACTCTGGTTAACTCGGGTTTCGGAATCAACTCCTAGCCTGCTTTGAAAGTGTGAGCGGGCTTTATGCCGACGGCTTCAGAGCGGCTCCTACGAGTTTCGTACCCATGCTGATTCAGCGTCTTTTAACGTAGTCATACCGGCAGATATGTTTTCAAAAACCAAACATCTGCACATAGTATTCACAAAGTTTTTTTATGCTAGAGAAATATAATGAAGTGCGTTCCTGTAAATAGAAATAGACAAGTATAACACAGAACATTTTGTACAAATAAACAAACCGAGACATCAGCCTTTATATGATGTTCCAACAAACATTGTCATAAAAAGACAGCGTGGAATTATTAATTATTAATCTGCCCGTAAATCTACATAACTCACCCAGTACTATCGCTCTGAAATACATTTTCCTGAAGTTTACAATAACTAATATCAAAGCTAATTCCTTGGTAGTTTATGTTGATTCGAAGATATAATGCCAAATGAAATATTCGGTGGTGTATTTATACTGCTTCAATAAGCGTTGCGAAACCTCGTCGTGGGACGTAATAAAAATAGACTGCTATTATAATTCATTAGAGAAGAAAGCTTGAAGAACTTACGTAATAACGGTCTGCACTGTCTTTCCTACACCATGCGGAAATAATTTCCAAAGGGTAAAGTGTCTGCTGTTGGAATTGCGAATGGAAAAGATGAAACACAAAAGTTCAAAAGGAAGTTCCGTGCGAGGGCGTCAAGGGGCGATTTCTTGAATGAAGAAGTCAATATTGACACCCATGGTGAATGTAATAGGATAAAGTGATATGACAAGAGAGTAAATCACGGGTGTGGTCTATGGGTGTAATCCATGGCTCGCGAATATTGGATTCGATGACGATATCCACATCAGTGCAGCGGCAGTTTCATCAAATCATCTTTACTCAGCAATCCTCTTTTGCACAAAGTAAAAGTGTCAGGTGTCAACCATATTGAAGTTGACACAATCAGATAGAACCGAAAGTAGCAAAGGACCAATAATGTGTGAGTTAATTGCCTCAATTTATCATTATTAAATCATTATTTCGGAATCTCATTTCCGATTTTTTTGCGAGTTCGTATTTGTGTTTTTTATTTGATCATTCCTGGAAAACAAAACCTCCTCCCTCAACAATTCCAGCTTTTGTCTTTTTCTCTTTCACACTCAAGGTACAGATAGTTTCGTTACACCCTGAACCTCGTTTGAAAGTTTCCCCCTCTGCACTGTTGGTACCACGTCATAATCTACCGCGACGTGTAATAGCCTGGTCATTGAACAAAATCTGCTCTCACAAAACTGGATTATTACATCATTAGGAATTGCGCTCATACCCCTATTATTAACGAAGCACTCACTTTAACTTTCAGTTAGTGCAAACTAACCCTTAAAGTAAAAATTAAACAAACAGCAACATTTGCGCTGCATGTTTATTACACATACCGTGTTTACAAAAAAATATTTATTAGGCAAAAACTACTAAACCGAAGTTGGACCATGCATTCATAGGTTGTATTAATTCATTTCAACAAAATAAAAAAATATATAAAAAAGCGATAATGGTCAAAGCTAGACTGGTTCCCGGTCCCTACATCGTTCTCTTCTGACTGTATATAGGACCGGTATAGCTATTACCGATACGGCGCTTTTGATTGGCCCTCGATTACGCGGGCGCAGTAATGATTTTCTAGTTTTAGGGATGACGTTGGCTATGCTCGTGACGAGTGCATGTTGTCAGCCCCGTAACTAGGGTAAAGTTTTAGAGGGACATAAGGGGGGGGGGGCGCCATTTTTCCTAGGGGGGGGGGGGGCACTTTTTGCCATTGAAACTGTAGTTTCCGTTTGTATTTTTCCTAAACAAGCCCCTTTCCAACGCTCTTCTGACGTGTTGAGGTAAAACAAAACATTCTGCGTGTAAATAATACAAAAATAGTTTTAAAAACATTGAAATTACTACATAAAAGCTCATAAAATGTAACATTTTATTCCGGTAATTTTTATCGCAAAACTCCAGATTTCTAATGGGGGCACGGGGGGGGGGGGGGGCACGGACGTCAGTTGGGGGGAGTGCCCCCTCCCGTGCCCCCCCCCCCTAGTTACGCCACTGCACGTTGTTGATTGACACTAACACATTCAAGCTAACTTTAGAAGAACATCTTAACTAACGTTAGTCCGCACGCTGGGAGATTCTGCGATTCTGCGTCAGTCTTGTTTTGTAAAGGCCGCATTGTATTATGGGATTATGTAGATATATATGCTAAATCTAATTAGCATATACCTGGCAGAAATCTGCCAGGTATATGCTAATTTTCGTTACCTGCTGCCGGTCCCTATATACAGTCAGAACGAAAACGATGTAGGGACCGGGAACCAGTCTATTAATGGTCGAAGCACACTCCTTCCCAGGAGCATTATTTTACTTTGTAAAAAGCTCTTCATTTGATAAAAAAAAAACCTGATTTAAAGCCCCAGCTCAACATTAGTAAACTGACTGTAAATGCTTCCATTCTTTGCACAAATCAAGATGTAATAAAACCAACCTGTGAAAATGTCAGCTCATTTCGTTGTTTCATTTGCGAGACAACGGTTAAAATGCATTCAGCATTTTTGTACGCATTCCTATTGGCAGAGTTTTCGTCTCACTGAGACAAAAACTAATTTTGGATCTTATTTCATTTATTATCTAAAAACGATAACACTTCAGGCAGAAATATTTCAAGGAAAGTTTTCTACTATCAGTATCTTTATACCATATTTTGTATTTTTTCCAGTGTTGAGCTGGGCTTTAATTAAACATAGTTTCTCAAAAAATAAAAATCATTTCCGACGAAAATATTTCTTGCCATAGTTTCGTCAATGTTTTCACGAAGGGACGGGCATGTCAAATTGGAAAAAAATCGTGTTTGTGGATAATCACACAAGAGCATCATCACATTTCAAAACTGCAACAACAAAAGCACAATTCTTATTCTTTTAAGTCTTTACTTTCCTCCTGTGATTTATTATGAGTTAAACTTTCATCAAATGTGATTTTTTATGATCAATTCATCAATTTATTTATGATTTATTCGATAAATTATGAAAAGGACGGGCATCCCGAAATGACGCTTTTTGTGTTTGCACGAAGCGACGGGTATATTCCCGTCGCTTCGTGAAAACACTAACGGTTTGTATTAATATGCCATATATTCTCAGTGCTTTTTCATGTTAAAAAAATGAAACCTTCAAAAAATTTGCCAATTAATTGTTTGTAAATAATTCCGTCACAAGAAGCTTGTTGGTTTGTGTGTCACTTGATAAATGTTTTCACGAACAGGAACAGCTGAAACACGCAGGGGATGTTTTTTTTTACGCCGACCTTAAAACTGACAAAACGCAAGTGGAACTCGCTTTACAAGAAACATGAATTCATAAATCTTTCCAGGAAGGAAAAAGTGGACAAAGAACCCAATCATGTTGTTTTTTCTTAACAGTAGTCGGCAGTCCCGTGAACGAGTCAACAGAAGCTTCCACGCGGAAACATGCGTGCAAAACAACGTGCAAGACCCAACAAAATAATTGACACATCTATATGAATGTGTAGGTTATTATTTTTTTATGACGCTATTTCATATAATCGTTGTTTTCAAATTTGAAGAAAACTAACACTTGCATCAATTCATTAATAATAAGTGACGATAAGCTAACTCAAAGATAAGAAACCTGAAAAAATGAATTAAAAGCTAATGGAATTATGAATTTTTTGGTATTAATAACGTGACAGCACGGGCTGCATTTTGTTCCTGTAGAGAGTAAGGTGGTAGAAGCGACGAAACAAGCAATGGTTATTCTATCAATCTATTTATTTGGTTCTTTTGGGGGAGTGGGGGCGGGCACAAAAGGGTGCACTATTTTTTATTAGGGGCACTTCTGGCAAATTAAAACGGTTGTTTCCGTTCGACTGTTTCTCGAACAAGCCTTTTTAGCGCTCTTGATATGTCATTTACTTTTTTAAATAAGATAATCTGACCTGGAGGTAAAAATGAATACATTGTCTGCGTGTGTGAACAGAAAAATAGATTTAAAACATTCAAATTACGACATAAAAGCCTATAAAATGTAACTTTGTGGGGGTTATTTTTTTTAATATCAATAGTCTATATTTCATATCGGGGGCACCCAAGGGGCACGGACATCAGTTTGGGTGTACGGACCCTTGCCCAGCCCCAACCGCCATTAGTAATACACCAGTGGGAGGTAGGCAAATCTTATTACCTATTACTGATGACGTCATCAACAAAAATATATTCTCTTCTTTTGTACTTTATTCTTTTATTTCTGTAAACATCACGATGTGTTTTTACCCGATAATCTTTGGTGTCGATGGCATTAATGCTTGACTAATTGTAAGTTGAATTTTCCCCCGTCGTCCCAAAGCGAATTATTACTTCATGAGTACGTCGCTCGGTATGGTAATCACGCAAGCTGTATGATTTTTTTTTTTGCTTCAGTTTCATATCCGTTAATCGCTAAATGATATTATTTTGACTTTATGCAAAATGATATTGCATATTCTTGCGTTATGCACTTTTATACTTGGTTATCTTAACCGCAACGCCATGCTCGTTAGTAAACGTGGGCGTATTGTAGAGTCTAAATTAATTGGAGAAGATATGGCAGGGTTCATAACTTCCGATCCGTTGTAAACCTACTGAAGATCTGTAAATATCTGACAAAATGGATTATTTTCAAAACTAATCCTTTAAAATCTGTCTGCCTGTGAACTTCTGTCAAAATAAAAAATTTTAAAAAAGAAGCTTCTCAACTCTCATGTGGAAAAACAGCGTCAAATATAGTGATAAGGATTTACCTTTGCTACTAGTTGTTTTATTTCCTCAAAGTGGTGACTTTTTTTTTTACAAAATATAAATCCCACTGCGAACACCTAAAATTTCCCAAGATTTCACAAGTATGTTCAGATCAATACACATCCCATAATGATCTCACTAATTTGTAGAAAATGCGACGCCGCAAAACCAAAGTCCAGATAGTGAAATAGACCGATTGCGCGACCCACTCACCCACTGAGCACTAACATCAGACAGCAATGTCTGACAACCTTGTAACGTTCATGCAAAGGGAATACCGCTTAATGCGACTGGGATAAGCAAAAACCAAAAGTGCTTCTGCGTCCCATATTATCAGCAAAAAGGCCAAGAGCACGTTGCTGGACGGAGCAACCCCACTCAACAGAAATCCTTAAACAACCCATGCTGACAGATAAACATTCAGAAACTGTTTCTCAGTGTTTTGAAAAGAAAAAACAGAGAAAAAAAAACCCACAATGTGCAGTAACATCTTAACTTCCAGGCCCCCCCCCCCCACCCCACCCCAGATGTACACCTCTCACAAAGTAAACAGTTACTAGATTCCAAACAGAATGGCAGCCATCTTGGATAAGGGATCATGTGCTTCAGGACCAATTTATCAGGGCCTAGCTTATCCAGAATACCCTCAAATAATGATAGTCAATCAACCCTATATAGATACAATACTGGACCCTATTTCAATCTCTTATCTCTCAAATCTGTCATTTACTGAAACCATTCAGGCCTCCAAATCATTAATGAGGCTCAGTTCATTGATTCGGTCGATTTTTACTGGGGTGTACCCTTGGGATGCAGACGAGTCTATGCCTTCAGCACATCGACAAACGAACGACGAAATAAATGGTTTAAATTCTACGACAGATTCCCCTCCTATGTAGGCTATATTATTAGTAAATATACCTCGGATATTGCAGAATAATTACATCATATTGTTAGTTTTCAGACCATTTCCATAAACAAAAAGTATCCACATTTACTCATTTTTTAGTTTTACAAATATGTCGAAGAAAAAAACTATGACTTAAATTTTCCGATATGAAACTTCAATCTGCTTAACTACTTCCCGCTCGTGAGGTTATACGCGAACTGTTAAACAAGAATTAAAACCGCACTGCACTCAACCGCTCGTCTGCAGATTTCGACTTAATATGCGTTGGTCGCCCACCAATTTCACTTTCGCGTCAGCGCTTCGATGAGGTCATTTACAAGATTCCTTCATCGAGTATTTTGATTGTCACTTGTAACTCTTTCCGTTTACAGGTGGATGGATCTAGGTCTCCATCGCTGACTCCAACTAAACGGATTTCCACATCAAACGGAACTTAATAACAGAGATAGCCGTGTTAGTCTAACAGATGAAATATAAAAACTTAGTGATAGTACTTAAAGACTAACTAATAGTAAAAAACTGCATGAGCTTGATGAAGTATAGTTGTTGCTACGAAAGCAACATCTCCCTGGTTCTTTATCCTGATTGGCTGAAACACGGTCGCATGCATGGGGTGAACTAATATACACATATGGACTGGCAATGAGGGAAATAGTGCACGTTTATGCAACCCGAGGGCATGTGAGTGACCAGGAGAGGGTCCTATTTCCTGAGGCCGAAGGCGGTCACTCACAGGCCCGAGGGGTGCATAGACGTGCACTATTGCCCGAATAATGCCAGTCCATATGTGTTTTCAGTCCAAAATGTCGGTTTGAAGAGTAAATCGCGGTTTTTTGGCCGGAGATTCTTCTCGATCCGCAGACGCCGTCGTTCTCTTGAGGACGCTCTTTATCAGTCAAAAGTTTTTGGGTTTTTGAAACTATTTCCCGCTTTGCGAACTTTTTCCCCCAAATAAAGCGCGTGCGGTGCGTGTGGTGCAGATTTCATGCACTAGGCTATATTAGTTCACCCCACGCGACCGTGTTTCAGCCAATCAGGATAAAGAACCAGGGAGAGGTGTGTTATAATATAGCCTCGCGCATGAAATCTGCACCACACGCACCGCACGCGCTTCATTTGGGGGAAATAGTTCGCAAAGCGGGAAATAGTTTCAAAAACCCCAAAACTATTGACTGGTAAAGAGCGCCTTCATGAGAACGAAAATGGTGGAGTCTGCGGATCGAGAAGAATCTCCGGCCAAAAAACCGCGATTTACTCTTCTAACCGACATTTTGGATTGAGGTGTGTTGTAAAACACATATGGAATGGCATTATTCGGTCTGTAGTGCACTTCTATGCACCCCTCGGGCCTGTGAGTGACCAGGAGAGGGTCCTATTTCCCTCGGCCTTCGGCCTCAGGAAATATGACCCTCTCCTGGTCACTCACAGGCCCTCGGGTTGCATAGACGTGCACTATTTTCCTCATTGCCAGTCCATATGTGTATACTATTGTATCAAATGGGAGTTTATGACCCGACAATCTTTAGTTGATGAATGCAATGTGAGACTTTGGAACACTAGGTGGCAGCAGAATTACCAGGTAAATTTCCAATGTTATGTGTAGTTCCGAGCATGCGCATGATACCCAAGAACGATGAATTTATACTTGATAACTCTGCTGCCACCTAGTGTCCTCAAAAGTCTCCCATCGGCTGATATTTACCTGAGGTGATTCCTTGATGTGGAGTTGAAGCTGTTGTAATTGATGGTATCTGGGATGGGCGGCAGACTGTTCCAGTGTGGGATTATCCAGGGAAAGAAGCTGGTGGTCAGGGGTGTGGTGTATCTATACGGAAAATAGCTTCCATGTCAAGCACTGAAATTGCGCCCCTGTCCAAACATCTGACACCCATCTTTGTAGATTATTTTTACCATAATATTATCAGCTCAAAGATACAAGTCAAGCTCGTAAATCTTTTAGTTTACAAATTATGGCACTACATGAAAATTATAACTGCACCTCCGTCATCTTGATGCAGAGGTAGGCCTATGGGTCTAATTGACTGATGTTCAATATTTCCACCGGAGACGGCGGCCAAAGCAAGGTTATGAAGAGGACGGTTCGGAAGGTCTGCTGTACTTGGTAGTACCGCGGTGCTTGGTACTACATGTACCATTCATGGTACTGTCGAGTTCCTCCCATGGGCGAGATAGGTATATAGAGACTTCTGGTCAGTACTGTTGTTGTTGTTGTTGTTGTTGTTGTTGTTGTTGTTGTTGTTGTTGTTGTTGTTGTTGTTGTTGTTGTTGTTGTTGTTGTTGTTGTTGTTGTTGTTGTTGTTGTTGTTGTTGTTGTTGTTGTTGTTGTTGTTGTTGTTGTTGTTGTTGTTGTTGTTGTTGTTGTTGTTGTTGTTGTTGTTGTTGTTGTTGTTGTTGTTGTTGTTTTAAGAAACCTATAATCGCGAGTCGCTGTCCCACTTTATGCATTTCCTTGCGTCTTGACCCAGTTCGATCTTTATAACCTGGGACCATATGGAGGATCCGAAGGAAATACACAAACACTCTGGAAGAAAAAGGAAAAAAACGATAATGGGATATGTCTGCAAATTGTTTGAATTTTTTTTTCACTAACAAAAGAAATGTCCGACCATCAACGACACTGTCCGAATATTGATGATAACGAGTTCGGAGCATTTCGGATATTTTCGGAAAAGGAGGAATTCCTCCTTTTTTGTCACGTGAAATTTGGGTGATACCTGACCCTAAAATCGACAGAGAATAGTCGGAGATTTTTGGGTCTGGGAACCAGACTAATAGCTAGGTTTTTGCACATGCGCTGTACGTTTGTCTTTCCCATTACATTTTCAGGAAATGTATATAAAGACATTGACACAATTTTGCGTGGATAGTCTCATGACTACAACAATGCCGAAAGTTACCGGTTCAAATCTCAGGTCCTTTTTGATTTTCTTTTTATGACCTTATTATTTTCTTTTGAGCCTTTTTTGGCAAGTTTTCTTATTAAGCTTCAATACTATTGTTTTTCATTATTTTTTTCTTTACATTTTTGGTTTCCGAGGATTTTTTTTTAAGGTGAAAAAGTCCGAGAAAGTCCATTTTGCGATGTTGTTTGGGAAAACAAATTCATGGGGCACAAGCGTATTTGTATTTAGGGGGCAGCGCATGCATGTGCCACATTCCCCAACTGGTTTACATGCACTGTTTATTGATCAGACTGGAGACGGTGGGTGGAAGGGGCGGAGATAACCACGTTAATATCAAGCTTATTATCAAACTAAATGTTGTGGCACAAGGTGGAAAGATGGATGCATTACATCAAATGGCCAAGTATCTGATTTTCTAGCCCCTTAAAAAAAGTTATTCAATTAAAAGAAATTTTCATGGGAAACTTTGCTCATCTTGCTTTGGAGTGCCGCGGACGAGCGGTCTAGTTCGCCGAGCTTTAAGTTCAGATCTGTATAGTTTACAGAATGTGGGCTCGAATGTGGTTATGAGACTAATAAGACCAATGAACTTCGTCAGCTAATCTCTCATCTGTGAAAGTTGTTCCCTCCCCTGTTACCCTGGCAGGCATTGAGACACCAAACTTCACGATGACATTTCTTTTCCTATACTCATTGTTTACACATACCATTGAGATCAAGCCAATATTTCTCAGAACCGATACTCAGTCCAGCTTTCGAAGCAGATGCAACAAAACTTTCGCTTCATGGAATCAACTTGGAACATGAGGGCGCCCCAACGTAGCTACTTCCAAGGTCCTAGGCCGTTCACGAAACCACGGCTTGGGCTTGGGCTTAGGCTCTGTCAGGTATAGTACAAAACGTGTGCATTCCTCACGGGGCTTCAAACAGGCGGACGGAGCCTAAGCCGGAGCCCACTATAGGCCCAAGCCGTAGTTTCAAAAACGGCCACAGACAACTTGGCAAATACTTTTTGCGCGCGCATTAGCCGTGGAAGGAAGTGCATGCATGCTGATCTATAGTGACAACAATTTGTCGATAATGGTGCGTAAACAGTATCTGCGAAGTTGTCTATTATGATCTAGCTTTATATGGCTTTATAGTTCTTTGGTTGAGTTCGTGTAGCTTCCGCCGAGTCAACCGGGTTTGTTTACCCTCCTCCAGTGAGCCGCTACCGGCAAGAGCTAGTCGAACGAACCGACGCCCTCTCGTGAGAATTACATGGGACAGTGAATCGGATATTATCAACGGTCAATGTTTCCGTATTACATTATACGCGGAGAATAAACAGGATATTATATTTTACGTTTAGCTGGCAAGGTTATGTGTTTGTCCCTAATGTTAGGTCTCTATCTATGTAGGTCATGAGGCTTACCTATCCGTCTTACCCTTTTTACGCCTTGTACAAGTTTGTCACTTTAAGTTACCATTATCGTTGACATGAAAGTGACGTCATCACCACGGCTTCAATTCAGAACTTGGGTTTGCCACAACCCACAAGGGGCTTGTTTTAAACCTAGGCTCCAGTTCCAGGCTCCGTTTGATCATGAAGCACAGTACATACATTATATACATAGAGTTTAAACCCCTCCAGTAACTGACCAGTTTTTGGTTGTCATAAGACGAACTATACGACCTTCGTTCTTTCACGTCTTCAATCAATTCGGCAATCGCTTTGGTTTGGTTCTTACAGACATGCGTCAGTAATGTCGGTCGCAGTCGTCTCCTCCTCTTCATGTAGTGTCCGTGTTGAATACTCTTCAACATGGCTGATGACTGTGGTGTTCTAAAGACGCCAAATGAGCGTCGCGTTGTGCCGTCACCCGTCGTGTTGTGCCGGTGTGGAAGGAGATTCTGTCCGGCAGGAGATTCTGTCCGGGCATACGGCGAATTGTGTACTAACTCCTTCTGATAGCGCCCTCTTTTGAATAAACTCCTCCAGCCCCCGTTAATTTACCGTATGGTGGACACATTACCCTAGGACAGAATACCCTATGACACCGTCACCCGTCGCATTGTGCCGTCGCCCTTCGCGTTGTGCCTTCGCCCAGTGTCATGCCGTCCGTGGCGTCCCCCACCCCCGCATCATCATCGTCGCATAGTTCGCACTTCCAGATGGTGCTGTTGTGTCTCCGGGTGACGCACTTCTGTCCTCCATTGCAATTGTTTTTGTTACTTATAATTTGTTGAACAAAAGAACAAGTAATACAACAAAATAGCTTATCTTATTCGCCAGAAAGGTGTCACATAAGCTTTCCAATTCAAGAGAAGTTAAAGTGCCTTCCATCTTTTCAGAAAATTGTTGACACGCTTTCACCGGAACCGTATGTCTATGTATTGTGCGCCAGCTCCCAGCTGGAGGCACGAGAGCCACCCCACCACCCCCCCCCCCCCCCACCCCACCGGAGGCACACCAGCGCCACCCGGAAGCACGAACTACGCGATGAAAGATGTGACGGGTGATGATGAGACGGACCCCATTGACTCCGGGTTCCAACACAAACATCCTGTAGTCGTCACTTCGAGAAAGACGTCAGAGGACCAGTCTAAGGCCATGTCCGAATTGGCGGCTACAGCTATGGCTGGATCGTCGCGTCATCATGTGTTGAAGTATGACGTCCATAGCAACAACCGTACCCGTAGCTCTAGCCGCCAATTCGGATACGGCCTAACTCTGGTTAGAAAAGGCGTGGACAGGAGATGAATGTGTGAATAGAAGCGAATGAGGGCGTAATACCACCCGCCACAGAAAATGTTACGGATGCACTACACTAGAGAGAAATCCTTGCACCGAGCCTCATTAATAAAAATTAATGTAAGTCCACAACTTTTTCTTTAAATAAAAGATTTGAAGGTCCTTGCTTTTATGGATTGTTGAAACATGATCCTTTATTGTGCCCCTGGGGTTGTTGAATTTCAACCTGGAGCATTTTGGGTACACTGGCCGTCTAAAAATGGCCCTATTTTGCTAAACAGTGTTGGGTCATTTTTCCAAGATAGAGTCTGGCCAGTTTACTCGTTCAGGGGTGTTTCTATTTTGAATCAGCCTACCCAAAATTCTCAACGGCTAACCTACTAATTGAAAAGAAAAATGAAGTTCAGTTGTCAGAAAATATATTTGATTTGTTTTCTAGAGGCTGAGAGACTTTTGAATATTTGTTGAGTATTTTTGAATAATTATCATTTAGCATCGGTTGCTATGGGAGCCTATTTTAGTATGGTGTGCGCTCTTACTGATGTCTGGACTGCAACAGAAACGTTAAAGCATGCGGCCAACATTGATATTGTCCAAAACCACTATCCGGACTTTATGTTACCCTGACGACTCTTGCTAAAAAAAAACTAAGGTCAGGCATCATCCACGGTTAAAAATAGATCATGACGCAATATAAATAAATATTCATTACGTGTCACCAACGGTGGACGATGTCATTGGATAAAAAAAAACAAAAAAACGAAGCGCTGATGACGGGCTTTGTTTACTTTCAAAAAGCCTGGGATTTGAAAACAATAAAACAATAATGGGATTTTTTTCCTTGAATATTTTTGCAATTTTTTTGAGTTTGGTCACAAGATTGAATGTTTCCAGCGTGGTTTGTATATCAACAAAAAAAAGAAGGGAAATGGAGGAAGGGAAATACACAAACACTCTGGGGGAAAAAAGGAAAAGAAAAACGATAATGGGATATGTCTGCAAATTGTTTGAATTTTTTTTTCACTAACAAAAGAAATGTCCGACCATCAACGACACTGTCCGAATGTTGACGACAACGAGTTCGGAACACTTCGAATATTTTCGGAAAAGGAGGAATTCCTCCTTTTTTTTGTTACGTGACCCTCGGGTGATACTGGACCCTAAAATCGACAGAGAATAGTCGGAGATTTTTCGATGTGGGAACCAGACTACATTCAAACGGACACCACGGGAATTTTCAAAAGTCGCCTGCAGGCGATCTTTAGAGATTCAACATTACTTGTTGACAAGCTGTTATTGATTTCTAATCAACGAGGGCACTTCGTACTTCGGACGAACTAATTTAGCGGGATGCTTACTACATAACTATCTTTAAACAAGTAGGCTTTCGGAGAAAAATCTACGTTTATTCCTGAATTTTGTCAATTTGTTGGTTAAATCTTAAGAGAAAAAACAAGGTTAACGTTTTTGATCTAACAAAACCCTGACTGTCGTCTCAGTATGGTTTCAACCAATACCTCATTGATAATTTATATCAGAATCTTAAATGTTCAGACTTTTCATAAAGACAAAGTGTTCAAGACAAATCAACGTTGATTATTAATCAAGAAAATCACTTGGAGATGGAATCTTTTCTACTTACCCGGTACATTGAGAATGATTATGTTGAAATTTCTACCATTTTTTGTGCATGAGCGGCGCCTACATACGATTCCGCCATGTTTGTTTTTGTCTTGTTTTTTTTTCCTCAAAAAAATAAATAAATAAATGAAAATTAATTATAACAACATTACCATTTAAGTACCATTCAGATTTATCTTTCTGAAATCGAACCCCCCCCCCCCCCCACCCTCAGTAAAAAGGTGAGCCATGATTTGCTTAATTTACATCAGAAGTGGCCTTTAGTAACACCGACTCTGGTAGACTTACATCAGGATGGTTCAATCAATTCAGAACATTTATTAACACCTGTTATGATAACTGTGTGGGAGATCCTGCATAATTTCACAACTGTACCAACTTCTACTTCAAGCTAAATTAGGAATCAATTATGTCAGATAACTTTTAGAAGAAGAAAAAAAAACTTTTCAACGATCGTTTCTATTTACTAATCATGCATCTCTCAAAACACCGATTGAATTCGTGTTGGGAAAGGATGCGTTTTGACATGTGTGGATTTGTACAGTACGTATGCCGCAGGTAAGCTGCTTGGCGTAAATAGTATTTTAGTACCAACTCAATCTTTAGCCCATTGTGTACATTTTTCGCTTGCATGTATTCTTCTAATGTGCCGTTCTGGTATAGAAACCGAAACATTCAGATTGGCAAAGAACAAAATGAAACAGGGTGGATTTCGAAAACCGTGGGTTGAATGATCTTGGGCCAAAATAATATCTGTTTGTGAGTTCTATATCACGGTACAGCCGTATTGTCTAATTCATACTATACCAACACGTGTTCACTCGGGGGTAGGAAGAAAGATAGCATGGTGTATTTTCATGTGTTGAAAAGTAACTGATAGCTTTTGCTATACGTTTTCAATTTGTGCGCTCTTTTAACCAAGTTGGACCCTCCAAGCGCCTTACACCATTACTATAATTATTTTTATTGAACATATTTTTAGCGAAACACGTTTCAAATCAACTTTAAACGACGCCTTTTGCATAATTGGGAATTATGTATTTGTTTTACACCTGTCCCTTTACTGTATCTTTAAATGTTTAAAATATGAGTTTGGGTCAAGGTATAGATTTTTATATTCTTTTTTTTCTTTTTTTTTAAGTTGGTTCCCACGATCTTCAGATCTTCTTTTAAGATCTTCATGGATTGTTTTACTTCTCATCCGGAAAAGATATGCTGATGATGACACACCTGGGGAGAACCCCCATACTTGGTTTCCCTTTCTCTTTATCACCGATTTTTAATTCTAAAAACAGGTGTTTTTGTTGTTGTTGTTTTTACAGTTGATATACCTCAAAACACGGTAATATATAGTTTTTAGTTGCGTTTTCAGATGTTTCTATTATTCATTTATACCTTACTGCTGGTAAGTGTGCCTGTAGGTCACGCTCACTTCGCACAGACTGGCTCCATCGGTTGCCAGAAGCTCCTTGGAAATGTATTGAACTTATTGTCTTTCATGATTTATGTAAGAACTAGAGGTTCGTCTGTCCGACGGACAGAACAAACAGCTTTTCTGGATGTGAATATTTTCAAGGTTGTTCATCATCGGCGAATGTTGCGAATTATGTTAGCCGTTTAATACATGCAAGTTTTCAGTTCGAACATAAATTATTTTTTATTCTGTAAAATACATATTTTTGCAAGACTGTACCTTTAAGGTGATATAACGTGACACTTGATGACTTCATGATGCGTCTATGACCCATCAAGACTGTTTCAAGAATAATTTTGATTATAGCTTTTTTGGTTAGCAATTTTATGAGTGAAGATGCCAAAAATTCAAAAATTCGAAATACGGTCTCACGTGGTTGATTTTGATACCAATTTTCGAAGATTTAATTTGGTAAGGGTCTAAACATTGCAATTTGACTAGTGATGACGTCATACTGACGTCACGGTAATATGCACACCTTTAGTATGATGTCTTAGTATCTGCTTAGTAACTTTCAATAGGATAAGTGCCGTCTAGAAAAAAATTGTGCACAAAGTCCATGACATTTGTCCATAGAAAAAGAAGAAGACGAGGAAGAAGAAGAAGAAGAAATGAGAACAAAAACAATGCCTTTTCCTCTGCAAAGTGGAAAAGCCAACAACACAATTTCTGGACTTGCCTTTCACGTGTGTCTTGCAAAGACTCAATGTCTAATCTTTCATAATGTCTTCGAACGAAGGAATGGGTGTTTTTTTAGGTTACATGACATAGTAAGGTATGTCAGTTGAAACCGAAAGTAGGGCGTTAACTTTGGGCTTGCAGCAGATGCGCATGCGAGTGACGTAATGGATCACCAACAGGTTATGACCGAATGGCAATTTTAGGATTTTTAAGTGTTTTTTTTACGGTTATGCAGTTTTCAGTCGCGTTTTCAGGTTTTTATGATTTGTAATTCTTTTTTTACTTGTAATTAATACCCTTAAATCAAAACTACGGTTTGATTTTTCCCCATGCCTCTTAGAAAAAGAAACTGCCGTAACTGCAATATCAACTTTATCTTATTGGACAAACTATAGGAACTGAAACTCAAATAGTTTACAATGCCAAATGCTTCAAGTTTGATCAATTTTTAACATCTACTTGAGAAGAAATTAAGGTGTGACATAATTATGAAGCATGAGTGTGTATAGGTTAGCACTGTTAACACAATTGAGGCGTTCGATCAAAACATAAATACTGGTGTCCAATGTTTTTGACTAAACACAATACCTTTGAAGAGGGTGAGATGGGTTGCCCGTGCCCGTCTCAACACAATGGATTATTTGAGATTTCTCAATGTGTAATAATTAATATTTGTGTTCGGTCTAACGCTCCAGCAACCCTTGTAATTCAAACCGGAAGGAGTCACAACCCTATGCACAAAAAACTTCGCATTTTGCAACACAGTGATTTTGGGGCACGAACAAAATCAACATTCCAAAGTTCATTCTTTGCTTTGTGCTCTCACCTGCCAGTCAAACAACGTCACTGTGCTGGAACCAATGTGAAAGGTGTACCAAGCATTGCGCAATAACAGTCCACCCCTTTGATCTTAAGCCGCTATTGCTGAATTGAAATGCAAGCAATCTGATTTTAACAGGTATAGGTCTGGTCTACCGAATCTTTTTGAGTATGCATTTTTACAATTGTGGAATGTTGATTAAAACATTAGAATAATGAACACAAGAAGAACCATGGACAAACAAATGTAGGCTATGTGGTCTTTTTCCTCGTGATTGGTAAGATTCATAAAAAATACGCTGAATATCTTTCTCCTGAAGCCCAAAACCAAAAAGAACTATCATGGTCATGCATAATTCATTGTGCGTAATGTTCTATGATTGGAGGGTGAATATGAATAATCATTGATATGTGATGGAGGGGGATCTGTATCAAGTGCGTTCACGCGTATGAATGGCAATGTGAGTGTTTTTTTTACGCTGAATATCTTTCTCCTGAAGCCCAAAACCAAAAAGAACTATCATGGTCATGCATAATTCATTGTGCGTAATGTTCTATGATTGGAGGGTGAATATGAATAATCATTGATATGTGATGGGGGGGGGGGGGCTGTATCAAGTGCGTTCATGCATATGAATGGCAGTGTGAGTGTTTTTTTTACCTGGATGGGGTTTCCCTAGACCAGGATGAATCATGACGTATTCCCTCAACATCATAATATGCAATTTACCTGCACCACCAGCCCAGTGCCGCATCGGTGAGGAAATTATGTAATCGACCATGTGCACTATTTTGAACGTACTGCGAAGACAACTTATTTCAAAAAAACTTGGAAAAGGTAAGTTTCTATATTCGGCGGGACTAGCCTATTATAGGCCTATAAATAAGAAGGTTGTTGTAGGCACTTTAACAGTTTCAAGAACTTCACCCGTTAAAAGTCTAGTACCTTGCTCTGTAAGATTTTACTAAGAGAAGGAACATATTTTGATTTTGGGAAGAAATGGCTGATTTCACGATGCTTATGATTTTACTGAGTGCAGGTAATGTATAGTAAAAGATTAATTCGGTAGGTTGGAGGCCTAACTTTATTAAGTCATCGAGTGGATCTTTATATTCTAGTGCTCTAATATTTGCGATCCTCGCGTTCATCAGCAAATATTTTTGAGAAAACAGCGTGCTCAGAAGTTGCCTTGTCGAGCAGAGACTGTGATAAATCTTTTATTAAAGCAAACCCGCAAATTACAATTTTGAATCATTTTACATAAAAAAAAAAAATCAAGTTGAAAGTTTGCAATAAATATTCATAAATGTTATACCCTCTTCTCATCATTATAACAAGTTTCCACTTTTAATTGATTCTGTTGTCTTTATTTCTTCGACAGTAGTTGGTGTCAGTTTCTGCGCACCAACCCCAATGCCAGTAGCCACCGAAGTGATCCTACCGTTGTACAGGTATATCAGCATGGAGATGAGGGAGCTGAGAGCTGTTGAGAAGCAGGCTTATGACAGCTACGTAAGTTTTTCAAAGTCAAATTTTTCTTTTTTTTGTATTAATAATTATTAGCTCACTGTAAAAAAAAAATTGCTGTAATTTTGACAGTGTTTTACTGTATTTATTTACAGTAGTGCATTGTATATTTGTTTTACAGTATACCTTACTGTAAATTGTTGTTGCAGTCTATTACCGAAACTTTGCAAACAGTTTACAATGCAAATTCAGTAACTGGTCGCTTAATATTCTTTCTACTTCTGTATGTACGGCATTAGTGGATACTGATGCACCTTAAATGGTACCGATACCTCTCTAAAAATGTAAAAGAATGAAAATGTCACTCTCTCGCCCGAGCGGTGTCAGTTTGGCTCCTTTGAAACTGAAACTTCAAGTGCATCGCCCCTTTTGAGTAAAATTGGAGCGAACTTCACTCTGATTCAAGTTCGAAAATACCCGTCTTTTTACTATAAAATGAGTTGTCCGCCATTATGGGTCTTTGCAAGAGAGGTATGGCGGACAAAACGAGTGTTTTTTGTTGTTGGTTTCCCCCTTTCCATTTAAAGAGTTATACCTTGTCAACGGCTCACATATTTTTGTGCAAAACAAATATTTCTGGTGTTTTGGAGCCGCGTCATATCTTTCAGCATCTACGCTCAAAATGTTTCAAGTATAAGCTGCCGAATTTTCTTTAGTTTCAACTTCCACAGTTTTAACTTTTCAAAATGTCCATTGTGAAAGTCAGTTCTGAATATTGTCAATGTAACAATATTAATAATAATAAACAAATTTTTATTTAGAAGAAAAAACTAGCTACACAAGATCTATATTTTGAAATTGTGCATGCCTTATTTAATATTGACCCCTTATTATAAATATCAAAGCCCCGCCCACCAATGCCTTTTCACTGGCAGGACGGGTTGCGTCATCAAGAACTTGTCTTTATCTAGACTTCACCTACTACTGAAATACACAACAGTGTTCTTTGTCCAATGACGTGTTACGTGAAATGGTTTCCTTTATGCACGTCCTTGGTATTGTGACGACATTGATCAAAACGAAAGACCAGACAGAACAACTAAAAAAAAATAATAAAAAAAAATAATAAAAAACCGTGAATACTGTTAGACGTTCCGCCAACTCACAAAGTTACCTGATTGACGAGAATAACTGCCAGTTTTTAAAGTTGCATGGCCCGCTTTTCGTCTGAAACCAAATTTATATAATTGTTTCTCAAACGAATTTTGACAGATGATGCTGTTTCAGAACAAAATAATACATACACAAACTTTGGCATATGCTACCGCCACGGACAATGCACAAAAGACTTGTAACATGTAAAATTGTTTGTACATTTTTTTCAAACACGTTTTAAAATATTGTTCTTCAACACGTTGTGTCTTCTCCGCCATTTTGAAAAATCCCAGCAGTTTCCGAACAGTTTCTGTTGTATTGCTCAATATGTTCCACAACGTGTCATCGAAGTTCTCTTTTGTTATTTTTCGCCAACAGAAACTGAGTCGATTTGATGCAGACATGTTTGTCCCCCACTACGATGTAACTGGAGTGCCCAACCTCAGTAACATCTCAAACGCAGACCGATTTTTCATGAGTGTAAGTATATTCGGTTATTTCCTTAGAATAACAAACACATCTAAATTGGAAAAACTATCCTGGCGATCTTGTTACTTTTACAGTTTTACAGAAAGTGTGTTTCAATTGTTTTGATAACATTATGGTTATTATGTACCGAGCTATCTAACCCTAATTTTTTTTTTGGTTAATTATAAAAACATCAATAAATAAAGACCAGGAATGGTCTTAGTATAATTTCCCATGCAGCACTGAAGATACCCGTGTGAAGAAAAGACAGTGAAAAGCGTTTTTTTAAGTAAATAATTATGTGTTTTTGTTTTTGTTTTCTAATTAGGAGACAGATCTACTGGAATTGCACAGATCCAATCTGGGAGCATTTCAACAGCTGATGTTTTTCGTCAAAATGGACGAAAATATGTCCATCGCAGTTCCAGACTTTGGTCCTCAGTTTACCGTTGTGGAGGCCAGATTATCACGCGTGGGTGCTGGGATCTTGGCCCTGGTAAGTGAAATTGGAAGATATCAATGTAGCATTCAGTGGGTAAAAACGAATGTTACAAATTGTTTATTGTGTGAGTTTTTCAATTCATTAAGAAAACAAGTGCGTAAACTGCCCGTGTTATACTCTTCCGTTAGTATTGGCTATTAGTGTTACCAATTATTGTGCATTCGTTAGTATTGGCTATAAGTATTACCAATTATTGTACATTTTTTACAATAATTTTTAAAATAATAATACGGTTCTTATACAGCACACATATCCTAGTAACTAGATCGAGGCGTTTTACAACATTATTGTTCATGTCCATCATGCATACTCAGACCATTCCTCAAACTTTCTCAGCTCCCTGGTGAGCATCCTCAAGCTGCTTATATTGGCGCTAAGGGGGTAGATCTAACACAAAACTATCTCACGGCCTTCGCTGGTTCCTGTGTGGTTAAGAGAAGCAATAGCAGATTATTATTTCATTTGGTTCTTTATTGAGGCCTAATTATTCATTTATTATCAATATTGTTTTATTCACAGATGACGCAGCTTAATTTCTTACAAGATGGCGTCCCAGAGAGCGCTCCGGCCAGCATGGAACCAGAGAGTAATGCTGCACTGCGCAACATCCGGGATCTGTTTGTACTACAAGAAATGTACTCTTACCTAGCCGTCGCTGAATACGATTTGTACAGGAGGATGAACGTGCACCAGACTCAAGCTGCTACTGACCAATAGGAGGACATTTCCAATCAAACGGCTTGAACTTCCAACCAATGGGCATTGAGTGGGTGGAGCTTATTCAAATTATGAAGTAAGCTCACAAAGTAATTAAAAACAAATATAGTACACTTTTACATATTTATATATTTTGATATTTATAAAATTATATATGTTTATTTATTTTGATATCGTTTTATATTCATTTTTTTTATATTAATAACAACACAAAGTTATAAATATTTATTCATTCTGTTGAATTCTATGAAATTCTTCAAATGTAAACATAAACCATATGACTGTAAGAGTTTAAGTCAAGTTTAATTGACGTCTCTAAGATAAAATTTGTTTTTTATCTGCAAATTGGTATAAAAATTGTAATGTTGAAAAATCACAGGTTTTACTGTGCGTTAACATTATCTTTGTCACAAAGAACATACAAAAGCACGTATCGTGCCCAAAAATATTTCTTATTATTATTGTATCTCATTTTCGATTATAACCATATTTACAATGTTTTTTATCTTTATCTTTGATGTATTATTAGTAATAATTTCAACTTGTCCAGACCAGGACAAACACACTTATCGTTGTGTGTCCGGAAGACGGTCGTATACAGCCTTCACGACATTTTTCCGGGCACACACTATACAACTTTTTGAACCCAGCAGAAGGTCACAATCAACATAGTATGTCTCCGTTGAAAAAATAGGTCATGACTGTTGCATATTTTGTGAAGTTGTTGCTAGAATTACTACTAAGCCATGCTTTCCCATTCCTATGCGGAATTTAACTCTCCTGAATGACTTACAAATAGCAGAAAACGCCAAAAACTTTCACACTCAGTTTGCCCTGACAGAATTGCTTACGACCTTTTGCCGATCACACTTTCGTATGATGACATTCTGCTGGACACACGTTATTCAAAGTAATATTTTTATTTGAACTTTTTAATAATTACATTAGTATGATATATATATATATTTATAATCTTTAAGAATAGGCGTAAAGAGCAACAAAATTGTGTATTCATTTTTTGTGCTGCAGCCGTTGGTCCATATAGTTAAGCAGCTTGATAAGTTATTTAGCGAACCACAAAACAATGTGCTTACCAGGAAAAGGGTTACAAACCAAAATACCATGCCATTGTGTATTGTTTGCAACTGGTTTCCGGCTTATTTTTGCTATCAAAGAACTTGCTTACGCAGCTGTTCTCTTATTGAAGGAACCATACGGCTGTTGCACGTAGGGTGTCCCAAACAGTGTACAACTATTACATTGAATTTTAACTACAAAAATAATAATGTAAACAGCAATGTCTCTGAGTTAATTTACCAGAGCAATTTTCCTTCTTCCTAATATGTCTCTCAGTGCATTCAGTCTGTTCTCGAAACACTTGGACATTAATTTCCAAACCCAAATCCGTAAAACTTTAAAAATGGTTTAACAAGTTTTGAAATTACACACAAAGACACTGAGCTGTTTGAACGTTAGGGACACACCGTGTTTTGGGGCATTACGTCAGCTTATCTGACGAGTAAATAACAATTCATATTTAGACTAGCCAAGTATTTTATAACCTTTGACTTGAAAGAGGTATTTTTGTAATACATTACTGATATTCAGTTTTCAACTACAAAATCTTGAAACATTCAAGCTTTAAAATGTGGCTAGTTCTTTTAAAACAAAAATTAAAAAAGAGGTGTATGTATATCAGGTCAACTTTATTTAATTTCATTTTTAGTTTTAGAGATTGTGTTATTGTATGAAATAAACATGAGTATACTCGTAAACCGTCGGTCTTTTCAGCTTTTTTTCTTTTTTTTTCTATAGGGCCTATATCATATTTTGTTATACAAACATTCTATAAATCTCAAAATTAATTTTCTCACAGGCTGCAGTGCGGTGTCCAGTTTTTTTTAATAATAATTATTATGGGGTGGGGGCCGGTGTGGGAGGGGGAAACGAGTGTATTGATTAACATGACAATGTGTGACACTTAAGCGCACAGAACAATGACCATGAGTAAGGATACTTTAACCTACAACTGATAAATGAAATTTGCCAGAAAACAGTCAAGAATGATGTCAAAATTCCCCTCTCCACACCCGATCCGGAAACATCTGTGCCTTGTATTTTTGTAATGTTGAAATTGTTGACACAATAATCGTACACTCGTGAAGGATGTTGCCGTGGCCCCATACCTCCTATAGACCGATTGCGCGACAATGTTTACATGCGGTCACGTGACCCCCTATCTGGTATGACGTCATACAGCTGATGAAAAAAATACGTGTAAAAGCATAGGCCGTTACACAGAGTGAGTACGAAAACAGTCGATTTTACTTTCGTTAAGCGATGAATTAGTTAATCAGACCCTTTATTTAAAGTAGTAGTGTGGCATTAATTTAAATCACATCTCTGTTTCATAATTTAACAGGATTCTACTAAAAAGAGGTTTTTTTAGCCATGCACTATCGGCGTCGGACGACTATTATGTAGCCGCCCGTGTGTTATTTTGTTTGTAATGTTGGCCTAAATCACTGTAAAAAAAGGGGGGGGGGTAAAGGGGTAAAGAACGTTGGAAAAGTGAGCATTAATACCTAACCTTGCATAATTTCAAATAGGCAAAGGAATCACACAGTTTTGGAGAGCAATTTCTTTGGAGGATTTCAGCTTCAAAACTTTGAAATGTTTGTGTTGAAAAGTGTGTGGTGATCGCGGTCGTCTGGCCTAACGTTCCGTCGCGCGCTGTACACATCGTCCACATTTATACGGTACTTTTAAAATTTTTAAGACTTGCTGGAACTGTCCTTACTGGCTTTATTCAACCACTTGAAGGTCTCTGGTACAAACTCTGGAATATCTTTCACAGATTTCGAGCAAAAAAAGCCTCGATCGAATGAACTAAATGCATTCATCATCGTGTACCGTACCACCCTTTCCTATGGAGGATTACGTGTGTGTTTATATTATTTTTTCAACCCAACAGGGGTCACGTGACGTAGGTCGCGCAATCGGTCTACTACCTGCTGCATAGTTCCCTTTGAATCACGTGGTTATCACGTGTGAAACTACTCCAAAGATTGTTTCGATTTCGGTGTTGTTCTGTTGTACTGCAAAAACAGCAAGTTCCTGATGTCGTACGCTCACTAGCTGCTCTGGAGAGCTGTTTTGGAAATTATTCATCGAGCATTTACGGATTTATGGTCGTTCTAAAACCATAGTGTTAACCAGTGAGTACACCGCGAAAGTCAGGATGACCAAGACGGTGATCTTTTTAGCCGTCGCGGCCCTGTTTATGGTGTGTTTTCCGGAGACTTGTTTCACCGCATCCGTTGTACCCGTTGCCCGTGAGGATGAGGCGGGTGGAGATGAGGTGGCCAGTGGAAGGGAAACTGCTGCTGACACGGCAGACATTATCCAGGCGTTCGTGGTACCCCACAGTCATATGGATGTCGGCTGGATTTACACTGTTCAGGTAACTAATAATAAGAAGGGGGAAATTTTGTTTCTGATCGAAGTGTTTAACTAGTTTTTTGCTTGAAAACTCACCATTGGTTTGAGTGGGTTTTCTCGAAAGGTGAATACTTCATTACAACATATCTGACTGTAGTAAGTGACATGTTTCAAGTTTACTAAATGTGGAAACCATCAACATCATCTTACTAAGTTGCTGTAACATTACTGTGTCGAAACCTCCTCTACTCACACATTGGCTGCATATATAGACATACGAGCCAGGGAGCAGGCTCCCACCCAAACTCCCCCCTCCCCCCACAAAAAAAACAAAAAACAGACAAAAAAGAAAATCGATCAAACTCAAAGTAGTGGGGAAGATTTGGGAAAAACAGTGGGGAAAATTTGGCCAAAGCAAGAAGAAAAAAACAACACTTTTTATTAGACCCAGTAACTTGGGCACTGTACTCCCTTTTTGAGATTTTGACTTTATAAGTCAAAATCTCAACAACAAAAAGGGAGTACAGCGCCCCAGTTACTGGGTCTAAATTTTTATTAGAAAATGGTACATGATGAACTAATGTTTTTTATCTGTGTAAGATTTCGGGCAAATAAACCGCTCAGAATCCTTAACCACGCCTATGATTGGTTGAAGTAGAAAAAAACTTAATGCAGCCAACCATGCCAGTAAATCCGGGGCATAACCCCTTCCCTTAACCATAAGTGGACTGCCTGGTTTTTTTTGCGTGCATAAATACACAAAACACGGGACCTACGGCTTTACGTCTCATCCAAAGGACTAAGCAATAATGGTTAAGTATCTTGTTAAGGACACAAGTGTCACGACCGGGGCTCGAACCCACACTCTGCTGATCAGAAACACCAGAGCTTGGGTCCAGTGCGCTTGACTGCTCAGCTATGACGTGCCATATTTGGTATAATCATAGTTTATCCATCCTGCGTGGTTTTGTTTATCCAGGCTGAATTCCAGGCCATCTTCTTAAATATTATGGAGTGTTCCTTCTTCCATGGTATGGATTCTCTCCCTTTCCCCTCTCCACATCCCCATGCAGGCCTGATTGCTTCGTTCTTAAAAAGGGCAAGGGCACCAAGGCATTTTCTTCTTGACAAAAGGGCACCTCCATGAGGAAATTGTTAAATTGTACTGGAACATTTCAAGGGCGCCAAGGCAAAGATCAGGGGAAATGGCAGCAGTTGCCTCTGTGAAGTACCAGGCCTGCCCAAGAGTCCTATCCCTCCCCCCTCCCTCTCTATCAGCCTCCCCTGGTTTTCTTCAAAAACCTCCTTTGTTAATTTAATTTAAACGTTAACTTTTAACCAAAACCCCAGAGAGTTGTTCAAGACATGGGTTCGAATCCCACCTGAGTAACATGCCTTTAAATTGTTTTCATAAGACATACCGAGTATACAGTGCTTAACACATATCAGTGTATGGGTGAAATGCAAGTAATGTTCTTTATTAGAAGGGGTTTGCCCCTGTGTTTCTGGCATGGTCTGGCAGCAATATACGCCACCTCACCTTGTATCCCTTTCAAGGTGTTGTATTATGGTAGTTTCGTCTCATCAAATCATTCATAACAATCTCCACTCCACCAGATTTGATGATTCGGCACCAGGAGTGTCATTGATGACAGACATGGCACATTACAAATGTACAGTATTATTATTATTATTATCCCTGATGCAAATTTAACATCAATTGAAACCCCAGATTTCTCTTTCTTTTTTTTATTTTCATGTAGGAGAGCATGGTTGCTTATGCAGCAAATGTTTATACCACAGTCATAGCAAGTCTCGTCAAAGACAAGTCGCGACGCTTCATTGCGGTAGAACAAGAATTCTTCAGATTGTGGTGGACAACCGTTGCCACTGAAACTCAAAAGGTTTTTAAAATCTTATTTTACGTATCTTTCTGCAAAAAGAAGACATCATTCAAGGAATAATTTAGCCAGTTGCAGATGATGTGTATATACACGAAAATATTGTCCGAGCCAGAAAACGGGAGCCGTTTGAAGAGGCCATTGTATAAAATCGGAATACTGGAACAAAGGTTGCCCAGACATTCCACTACTGAGCGTACACAGAGCACACACATGCCATGTTATGCTTCATTTTCACCCAAACAAAGGGGAAACATGGTCTTGAATATTTCGCCAATTTTCAGGGGTTATTGTGTAATCCCCAATTCCAGACCTTTGATTGTGTGCCTTTATTCAATATTTGATTTTGTTGTTGTATCTGTTGGGCACAATCGGTCGATCTTCACAATCGCTCCATCGTTGCTCTATCGGTCTATCATGACGCTTTATCGGTCGATCCCGCTGCCACCAGTCAAATACTTTTTCTTTACAACTCACAACTCTGGAGGATTTTGTTGTCAAGGTAAGTAAAGAGATACCCTTCAGAATCGACTGATCGCGCAGGTCGACTGATCGCCACCAGGACACTCCCATGAAGAACTATGGCTAGGAGGTTTGATGAGTTCATCTTAACCTTTCCAGAAAAGTTTTTTTAAAAACCACCCGAAACCTGAACAATGAGAGATAATCATCACAGACATTATTTCATTCTTCGTGAATTTTGTTTGTAATCACAACAGAACCAGACGCATGATGTTGTTAAGTCTGGTCAGTTGGAGTTCATCATTGGTGGGCAGGTCATGCATGATGAGGCAGTCACTGAGTATAGCGCCACCATACAACAGATGACAGGTAATCTTAAGAGGGTCTGTTCTTAGCGACATCGCGAAACATCTGGCTCCATAACCTGGCTCTGCTTACCGTGGAATTCTCCACTTACAACGCCGCATAAAGCGCAAAATTTCAACATTAAGAAATGGGAGAATGGCTTTAAAAAAGAAAGAGCTAAACTCAGCCTGGAAGTTTTGCATCTTTGAAAGGGCAAAGCCATTGGAATTTTGCAAAGGTCACTTCCAGTGGAGCATCTGGGGCACCAAGGCCAAGACAAGGGCAACAGAGGCCATGGCCTTCGTGGCCTGTTGACTCCTTGCCCTGATGTCACACACAGATACTTTTTGCCTGAGGCCTCTGTGAAATTCCAGCCTGGATAAACTGCCTGCATTAATCCTTTGCTGTGTTTGACTGTGTTTGACTGTGTTTGGCTGTGTTTGACTGTGTTTGACTGTGTTTGACTGTGTGTAGGTGACGACATTGAAAAGATTTCTGTTCCCATAACTTACAACTAAAAGCAATTGTGAAACGAAACTGTGTGTGAAAATGTGAATTTTTATGGGAAATCTCAGATTGTATCTGTAGGCTTTTTGTTTCTGCCACAAGCACTGAAAAAAAAGTAAAAATGAATGAAGTGAACAAAATTACTCGAAGAGAAGTAGAAACTGAAGACTTTAGGTTTCATTTCATTTTCCTGGTTTTTTTTCAGAGGGTCACGCTTTTATCTACGAGACCTTTGGAAAGCGCCCTCACTTCAGCTGGCACGTAGATCCCTTCGGTGCGTCCTCAGCAACTCCTTCACTGTTCGCCATGATGGGATTTGATGCGCACCTTACATCACGTATTGATTACAACGTTAAAGACCAGATGCAAAAGACCAAAAGTTTACAGTTCGTCTGGCGTGGGTCGCCCTCGCTTGGTACCAAACAGCAGATCTTTACCCACGTCATGGACCAGTATAGCTATTGTACCCCACCAGATTTGCCTTTCTCAGATAAGTATGTTATTTTTCTCACTTTGAGTCTGAATGTTTATTTGTAAAAAGTTCTATTTCACGCTTTCAAGGTGTTTGTGTGTGTAGGGTGGGGACCTAGATGGCCTAGAATATTATTATTATACATTATATTATTATTATACAAGATGGTGTGTTGAGGCTTTGTCAGGGACACAAGTCTATATATTAATACATGGATAAATATAAATTAGATAATGAAAGAAAGATCTTGAGAAATACCCAGTAAATGATAAGTATTATTATTTATTATTATATATTTCTGGTAATGAAACCAAGGAATGCCTCATAAGTGAAATTAATCACTGTAGCTCTCAAGCCTGAGGAAACCTGTAGATAAGGGTGCTTGCTATGTGAACCAGAAACACCGGGGTAATTCCCCTACTCTTCCACGATAAGTGTTCTGGGTTCTTTTACGTGCACAACCAATCCTAGTACACGGGACCTACAGCTCAATGTCCCTTCCGAAGGACAAAGCAATTATGGTAAAGTGTCTTGCTCAAGGACACTTAGTGCCGCGACCTGGATTCGAACCCACATTCTGCTGCCGACAACACCAGAACTTGAGTCCGGCAACGACACTCCATGAATGATGGAATCTTTCTTTATTTAATTAACAGGTCCGGTTTCTACTGGAACGGATACGCAGTGTTTCCCAAACCCCCAGCTGATGGTATCTATCCACATATGAGTCTGCCAGTCACAGATCAAAACATCAAGGAGTATGCTGCCACCATGGTCAAGAGTATCAAACAGCGTGCAGCCTGGTTCCAAACCCCTCAACTTCTATGGCCATGGGTAGGTTGGACCAAAGGGCTCAGGAATATGCACAGGGTATTTGTAGTGAATATATTTAATAAGAGTATAAATCTATCAAGAGGAGATTTTTGGGGATCATATGGGGGCAGGCAGCTGATTCGCCCAACCATTGTTGATTATAGACCTTTCTTTTGCAACGTCACAGCCCAAGTTTTTGCCAACCAAGATGGAGAAACTACCAGGAGCCATCACTGCAAAACAAAAAAAGACTATCACAGTTTGTAAAAATGTAAAACAATCGACAATGGTTTATGATTTGTTGGAAACAAACCAACCAATATATGCGATGTATTTTCTTTAAATAAAAAAGTTTGCAAAAATGTTGAATTTGATCACAATGTCTGTCAACAAGACTTGAATGTTTTGCTACATTTGGCCTATAAGAGTGTGGTTTGTTTACCAACAATAGAAAGGTCTGTAAGCGAGCCACCAAGCATGACCACCTCGATTATAAACCTCCCGTGATACTACCATGGTCTCATGATAGAGCATCCCAATCTTTAAGTGAGGCGGATTGCGTCGTCATGATACGTGACCGCCTCGCTTATAATCTACGATGGCTCGTCGAATTGGGTGCGGCATGAGACTTTTTATGTCCTTGGGAAAGTGAACATTCTCGGATCTAGACTAGCGGAAATTACCTGGTGTGTCAGCTGCAACGTGGCAGCCACAAGTTTCCAATTTTTCAACATTTTTTCTTTTTCCCGACTAAAGGGTTGCGACAAGCAGTTCTTCAATGCATCAATCCAGTTTGAAAACATGGACAAACTCGTCTCCTATATCAACAAGAATTCTAAGGAGCTTGGGGTCCACGTCCAGTACGCAACACTTGGAGAATACTTCGAAGCCATCCATAAAACCAACACCACCTGGGCTCTGAGGGGAGACCAAGACTTCTTGTCTTATTCCTCTGGTGAGAAACAAGAATCTTAAGGAATCTTCAGGAAGATTTTTTATCGTAACTGCGGACCAGGGAGATACACTGGTATCTGTTTATTTTCCTGATAGCTGCATGAATTATGACGTCTTGCTGTTGGAAGACAAAGATGTCTTGTCTTATTCCTCCGGTGAGAAAGAAGAATCTTAGGAAATCTTCAGGAAGATTTTTTATCATATTTGGGAACCAGGGAGACAAAGTGGTATCTGCCTTGGAGGGTATTTTCAATTTACCAGTCGCTGCATGAATTATGAGCTTTTGCAATGGTAACAGTATGAGCAGGCATGTGATTTTTTCAGTATTTTTCCTGATTTCAGGATTTTCTCAAAATCTCCTTGAGCCTTTAAAAATTAGAAAGAAGTCGAACAACCACCAAAAAGGAAAAAAGAAACAGTCTACATTGAGTCCAAACCTGTAGTTTTCTATTTCTGGCGATGCACAGAGTCTGTAAACCTCCTGAATTGAAACAACCTGAGAGGTTCCTTGTCAAGAATAGTGGGGCATCCCAGGCCTTTGAACCATTTTTCAGGAAGTTCCTTATTCGTCAAATCTCATACCTGTACGAAAGGCTAGGGGGCAGCAGACTTCCTGTTAAAATGTACTGTTCTCAGAAATGTGCATGCCGAGACTTGTGTAAACAATGGATACATACTGCCATCTGATGTCACCATTGTTGTCATTGCTAAGGTCAGTGTGATTTGTCTTTGTCAAAGTGATTGTTATTTCATTATTGCACAGACCATGATCACAAAGAAAAACCATAATGTTAATATCGCAAGACAATGGCGTGTCGTGGCTGAGCGGTCTAGCGCACTGGACTTTGAGCTCTGGTGTTTCTGATCAACAGAGTGTGGGTTCGAGTCCCGGTCTCGACACTTGTGTCCTTGAGCAAGACACTTGACCATTGTTGCTGTGTCCTTCGGATGGGACGTAAAGTCGTAGGTCTCGTGTGTTGTGTAATGCATGTAAAAGAACTTAGTTACACTTATTGCTAAGAGAAAGGGGTTTGCCCCGGTGTTTCTGGCAGTGGCTGCTGAATGCGCCACAGCACCTTGTCAACCCTTCAAAAAGGTGCTCAATAAATGGGTCTCATAATTTAAAAACTTCAAAAAACCTTTCTTAAAAATGACAATAATAAGCACCTTGAGTACCTAATTGCTGGTAGATATGTGTGCTGTATAAGACTCAGGTATTATTATTATTATTATACATTTTCACAAAAAAGGCATGATATTTCTCAGGATTTTTCCTGATTTCAGGATTTTCTCAAAATCTCCTTGAGCATTCAAATTTTTTCAAAATCTTGAAAGAAGTGCAGCAACCACCAAAGGGAGAAAGGAATAGTGCCCATTGTGTCCAAACCTGTAGTTTTGTATTTCTGGTCATGCACAGAGTCTGTAAACCCCCCTGAGTTCTAATATTTTTATCTGGGAGGTTCTGGGTCTTGAATAAAGGGGAAACCCAGGCCTGCAAGCCATTTCCAGAACTGTTTACAATTGGCAAATCTCAGCCCTGCAAAAGGTCAGCAAATATGGAGCCTATTTAAGTGTCAGGTTTTAATACCACTATTTACACAGGTCCTAATTCCGTCTGGAGTGGATTTTACACCTCCCGTGCTAATCTGAAAGGAACAGTCCGTCATGCACAATCAAGTCTTCATGCTGGTGAGACGTTGTTTAGTGTGTATCTGAACATGCCTGGAGTCAACCGTACTGTAAATACTTCTGAGGCCTTAAAAAATCTGTCTTCATTACGCTGGGCTTCGGCTGAGGTAGGTCTACTCTTCTGTCAAAATGACAATAAATCTCTCGTGAGCTGTTAACCAGTTGGCGCCGGATGGCGTTTAATTATGATAATATTGTCCGAGCCAGGAACGAGAGGTGTTTAAACACGCCATTGTGTAAAATCGTAATACTGGAACAAAGGTCGCCCGGTCGCTCTGTGCACAGTTCTGAGCGTGCATAGAGCACGCACATGCCAATGCCGTGTAACGCTTCTTTTCACCCAAACGAAGAGGAAACATTGTCTTGGATATTTTGCCAATTTTGAGTCGTCCAGTATGCAGGGTTATTGTGTCATCCCTGATTCCAGACCTTTGTCCTTTTGTTCCAAAAAGAGGATTACGAGACATTGAGAGGCTTCCACCATTGTTTATTCATTGTATTTCGGCTCAATGGAGGTAAGTCAGAGTGAACCGGGGATCCAGCCTTGGTTCCGGATTTAGTACCAATCCTCGGCCATAGCACACTGCGGGGGTTTAGCAATTTGCAGTATAAAGAGAATCTTAATTCTCTTGGTTTCGTCAAGTCAAGGTTTCTTTGTACCAGCTTTACTCACTAAAGACATTGATTACAGCAATTCCAAGAAAATAATCTCGTCAGGCTGGACAAGACAAAAAGGGAAGATTCCCGGTGGCAACGGGTTAAATTAATATTTTCAATCAAGGTCAAAACAATGCAATTTTGAAATTAGTTCGAAGTTGGTTTCAAGAGTCTAAACACCCTTGAAAATGGGAGACTTTTGAGACGCTGGCGGCAGCAGACGCAACAGTCCTTTTTGACAGTTCTGAGCATGCCCGCACATGCTCAGTTTCGCGCCCGAGGTTCTGAGCATGCATACTACAAGTGAAAACCGTGAAAAAAGGACCGACCAAAAGACTCCCATTGAAGTGGGAGCATATCAAATAGATTGCCCCACTTGTTTATGTCATATTTATCAAAAGTAATTATTAGAGGTTAGTACATCCTTGGTTTTACTTTTTGGCGCAGATAAGATCATTTCCTTTTTTTAGGTTTCAATTAACACACTATCCATCCAATCATTGAACATTTCATCAAATTTTGATGTCAAGTTTGAATGAAAACAACAATAAGCAGTCAATTGTGAGGAACTCTGTGCTCTTTATTTGCGTCTTTCCCCTACACTGATGTGTGTTAAGCACTGTACACCAGCACATTCCCGAGTTCTGTGAAAAAAATCCACAAGCATATTACTCAGGTGGGATTCGAACTCAAGACCTCTGCCATTCTAGAGCAGATGTTTTGACCAACTGGACCACTGAGATTGCCTGGTACTCTTTCATATGAGAGTTTTTTCAATAAGCCATTTGAATAATTTGTCGGGTAAAGTGACTAGCCTGGTCACTATTAAATGCTCAATTAGATTTTCTTAGACTGAAAAAAAACTGTCGCTACGTCACATGATTCAAAGCAAGCTTTTGCAGAGCAACCTCCGGATCAGCAAAGACTTTAGACTGGTACCCATGCACCACACATGTCATTGTTTGCCGTTCGTTAGGTAACTGTGCAAAAGCTTGCCCCATACCATGTGACATAGCAGCACTTGATTTAGTCTCAGGAATGCAAACTGAGCATTTACTATTTAAACGAGCAAGGCGTTGTACATCATTTCAATCTAACAGGCAAATGACTTGATCCTGCAATCATAATAGACAACTGTGAATTTTTTTTTTAGATCTGTATGTTATTGTCTGAACTTTGATTGACAGTGTTTTAGACAGAAATATTTCTCTGAAGGATGGGTACTGTTATGAATTTATAATTACAATACTATAATTATGAATTAGGAGGTTAATCATCCCTACAGCTGAGAAACTGAATTGCAAAGGACACGGCTACAATGTGTTCAAGGCGCAGGCACTCAAGGGGCGCCTTGGCAGCCAGCCACATCGGCCCTATGACCACGGAGCACAAGCCAGAGATCGAAAAGTGTCTGATTCTCAGTGAGCTTTCAGATTGAAAAGTAATCAATTTGTGGATGACTTCCAATTGTGTACTTTGTCTGTTTTAAGGTCCAGCACCATGATGGAGTGACCGGAACAGAGAGCCCAAAGGTTGAGGCAATGTATGAAGATCATCTGCTGACCGCAGAGGAGAAGACGCTAAACTCCATGAAGATGATGTTTAAGGATTTGATAAAGAAATCAACAATAGATGGGGATGGGGAGGACTTTCTTACATCCTTGAACAATGGGGAGACATTGGGTAACTTAAGTTTCATCTTCAAGTCAAAGGGTTAATTTTGTTTCTTTTCTTCATGCGCTTTATCTTGTTACAAACAAATGAAGACATTTGAAGACATTTGAAACGGACATTACCAATGATTATTTTCATGCCAGAAAAAAAAAACATTAAAATTATTAATAAAATACCATTAAAATTATCTTAGCCTTTGAGAAAGACTCTGCTAGCGGGTGGGAACGTGAGGCCATTAACAATTGTTTGCAATTATACAACAGGCCTTTGTGGTTGGTAAGCAGTTTGCAACAGCTAAATTTAATTGTTCATAAAGTTTTTAAGTGAACTTAAAAAACAGCACTAATACAGTTAAGGTATTTTCAGTCAGTAAAATGTTTGATTCTGTAATACTTGTTTTGCTTTTTTAGATGTTGGACCGGACAAGCCACTAGCTCCAGTACTTGTGTACAACTCACTGGGCTGGTCTGTCAAGAGACTGGTGCAAATGAACATTACCACCCCTAATGTGACTGTCATTGATATACACGGGAGGGACATTGGGAGCCAGGTCAGTAATAGTAGAAGCTGTGGTTGCAATGAGGGTCTTTGGCTGTGACTGTGGCTGATACTACAGTGGTAATATTGAAGCATACAGAGTAATCTAACCATGGCCAGTGTTGGTGTGTGTGTCTGTATTGAGGGTCTTTGGCTATGGCTGTGGCTGATGGCTAGAGTGGTAATATTGAAGCATCAGAGTATTCTAGCCATAGCCTTAGCCATTCTTTTGGTGTGGCTACATTTAGCATCTATGGATGTGGCTTATGGCTAGAGTGGTGATATTAAAGCATAAAGACCAAGTAATCTAGCCCTATAGCCACAGCCAATGCTGAAGAGTGAATCTTTGTTCTATTGGCTTTGTCAAAGTCAAGGTTTCTTTGTGCTGGCGGTACTCTCAAAGAAAAAGAATTCCGGCAATTATGAGAGAACAATCCCGTCAGGCTGGATGGAAAAATTGGAAGATTCCCGGTGGCAACTGGTTAAGGACACAAGTGTCAAGACCGGGAACCGAACTCACACTTTGCTGATCAGAACATCACAACTTCAATCCATTGCACTATACCACTCAACCGTGACCAGGCATGATATTCTTCCTACTTTAGTCTGATTTCCGATTTTTTTGCCCTCGGGGGAAAAATCAACAAAATGGTTATTAATTAGCCCCAACAGTCTATAAAAGCCTGTACCATATGTACATGTAGGACAGCCCTTGCACTCAAGAAAGATTTCCTACTTTTTTTTCCCAAAGGCCAAATAGCCTGCCCGCATGACACACCATATCATTATATATTGAAAACTGGCCACTTGAGCTGGCAGCATCATTGTTGAAAAACTTGCTGAAAAGTAAACACTATGCACCACAAGTACCGACTGTTAGTTGAATAAATTTAACCGTTGGATGTATGATTGATTCATCGCAGGCCGGATTGCTGCATTCTTGAAAGGGAGGGTACCAAGGCGTTTTTCCTTGGTAAAGGGCATCTCTATGATGAAATTGTAAGTTTTGGGAACATTTCAAAGGCACCAAGGCAATGACCAGGGGCAACGGAGGCAATTGCCTCCATGAAGTATCAGGCCAGTCAGATTGATTAACATCCGTTTCAGACTCATGCTCCAGAGTCGTGCCGAACCAAATTATTGAATTAAGTACTTGAAAAGTTCAACGTCTGAAACAGTTAGGACATGTCACGCTAAAAGTGGAATCAACTGTTGCAGTTGGTCGGTGCAACTCTGGAGCATCTTGGGTTTAGACGTCAATCTTGTCATGAGCCGAACTTAATGCAAATTTATGTTAATTAAGTTCACCTGTCCGAAACCGAAATCTAGAGTCGCTCCTAATCCATTTGGTTCGGCGCGACTCTGGAGCACCAGTCTGAAACGGGTGTTAGTTCATTAAGATTTGAAGTCTTGACTTGTCCTTATTTTATTTCCTTACTCCCAGGTTAATCCTCCCATAAATCCAGGAGACCCATACCATCTCTTCTTCTATGCGCAACTCTCACCTTTGAACTTTGATGTTTACTACATCAAGTATAAGACCCAGCCAGATGATACCATTGCGACCATGGGGAAGGTCGAAAGCTTTCCTGCAGTCAGGCTAGACGCTGGATCCGTGAATGACAAGAATCGTACCCCAAAAGAGGGTTCTTTTCAAAACATCAGCAATGACTGCTTCGACGTAACATATGATATGACCACTCACATGCTACACAGTATCACTGACAAGTTAGTATCATTTATGCTTGGTAGCGGGGGGTGTGGGGAGGGGTAGAGTGGTATGCCGTTCTGCCTAGTTATGACGTGTTCTTGCAGATGGAACTGGAGAAGAACTTATCGGTAGAATAAGTAGAAGTTATCGGTAGTTCTCGGTGAAATCTGAACAAGTTGTGAAATCTCTTTGCAACGCTGTTTGTTTTAATAGGACATTTCATTGCCATTCTGCTGATGTGTTAATGGAATACTCATAATAATTAAAAATTGCCTTTTTTTAAATAATGACTTCTGTCCAGTTTCTCGTGGTTTTATAAGGAAACATCACTTTTTCAGTAAGTGGACACTCGAATCCTTATTTTTCCCGAAGATAATTGTTTTCTTGAGAAATATTTCTCATCAACGTTACAACCTGGTCCCAAATGTCATCAAGTTGTTAAGCAGAAAATGGATGTGCTAAACATTCACAGGGGACCAGCAACAGCCAATGTACATTACATCAAATCTTGGCTGGTAACCCTTTTTTTGCTCAAAGACGCCCTACTCGTCAATGCGAGACATACAAATTCATGCCGCGAAAGATCACCTTTGACCAGCGTACGCGTTAGTACGTAAACTATGTACGGGTACGTGATTGTTTTGTGCCACAGAAATAGTCATCAGGTAATGGTGACGAGCGGGCGTTTTTAATAGCAAGACTTTTTTTATGCAAAGTGAGTTTCTTTGCTTTTCCACAGTTTTATGAAATTTGGCCGTGTACCCGTGAAACAGTAATCTTTTGAATCAAAATTTGCTTTTTCTTTTACAACTTCATATTTTGTACTCGGAGTTTGACCGCAGCGGTCCCACTCATCATATGCGAGTGAAAACAGTGCCAGTCAAAACTAAGGATTGTAGAGCACCGAAGGCGCAAGATAGGGAACCCTGGCTGAAATGTGAAATCCCACTGGACGCCATTTCAGCAAGTAACTCTTTTGATACAACAATAGATCAGTGCATATCAGTGCAGACAATGACCATTGCTATCGATGGAAAACAAAACATCCACTCGCTGAAATGGCGCCCATGCGTATTTCACGTTCAAACAAGAGATAAAGCTCCAGTTCCCCATCTTGTGCCTTCGGCGCTCTGTAATCTTTGGTCAAAACACTTACATTTGTAGTGAAAATTTTGATACTAGTCAAAATAAAATTATGAAGGATTATGGAACTGAGGTTGAATTTCACTTACAAAAGCTTTTAAACCAGGAAGTTTAATATGACACACTTGTACTTATAAAGATGAAAAAAGATTACTATGTTTTCCCCAAACAGATTTTGTTGCATAATGGGTGATTTTGCATTGTTATTATTTTTTGTCCATGCTGTGCTTTAAACCATGCGGTTTCACCAACCATGTTGTACTACTGTATTTGGTGGGAGAACCTAAAAGAAGTTCGGTCGGAAGAAAACAAAAGATTTGACAGAAAAAGTCCTGCAAATACATGTGGACGAGTGAAAACCTTGCAGACTATCAAAAGTTTGGTTTACTTGTGCAGCCAAGCGGGTTGAAAAAAAGTTCAGGTCTTACCACCCCATGTGTGTGTCTCTCTCTTGCTCTCTCTCTCTCTCTTTCAGACAAACTGGTAAGACCGTCCAAATGAAACAAATCTTCATGGAGTACTACTCGCACTATGATGTCATGTTTGGACAGACGTCAAACAACTATGTATTCCGCCCTCATGGTTTGGCTTATTCCTTCGGCGATATGGTAAAGCTGGATTTAGTGACTGGTCCTTATGTGAACGAAACCAGGCAATCTATCTTCAAGTAAGATGTATTTTTTTTTGGTTACATTTGTTTGTTTTGTTTCGTGTTTTCTGGGGCAATTCTTGTAAAAATTGTGCGTAAGATGTTCAATGCTTACACGCCAAAAGAAAATTGGCATGTTAACTTTCTTGCATTGTTTTGTTTGGGGGATAAATGATGCAACATAAAAAGTGGTCAGCCAATCTCTCATTTACCATGTGCAACTAGTTCCCTGTTCTTTTTCCTTGTGTTCTGATGGCCAAGTCATCAGAATATGTGTTCAGATCATGCTGCTCATAAGGCTTGTGTCCTTGTGAAATGCAAGAGTACCATAATGTGTTCTCTTTACCCAGGTGTATAAATAGTGGAGTGTCGTGGCCGAGAAGTCTAGTCCGCCGAACTTAAGTTCTGTAGTTTACGGAATGTGGGTTCGAATCCCGGCCTGGCCAGTTGCGACACTTGTGTCTTTGAGCAAGACACTTTACAGTAATTGCTTTGTCCTTCGGATGGGACATTAAGCCGTAGGTCCTGTGGGACATACTAGGATGGGTAGTGCACGTAAAAGAACCCAGAACACTTATCAGGAAAGAGTAGGGGTTTATCCTGGTGTTTCTGGTTCAGATAGCAAGCATCTTTATCTACAGGTTTCCTCAGACTTCTGATTAAGTTTGCTTTTGAGGCATCCTTGGTTTCATTGCCAGAAATTAATAATCATAATAATAAATGGGAAGCTACCTGAGCTGAGATGATGTTTTGTTGAATAATCTCATGAGCTACTTGAGAATGTATGCTCCCCAGTAAGATCCGAAATGTATGAGTAATGATTTCAATTTGCTTGGTATTTAAGGATGAGAATATGAGAATCTCATAGGTAAATGTTTTGTAAACAAAAATTGTATCCTTATTCGTATAAATCTTTGTGGCCTGTTGTTCTGTCTGTTCTGTCTTTAGTTATTATTATTTTATTTTGCAGTATGTACGACCCTGTGAACAGTCGCTTCACCGTTACTCTACGACTCTTTGACTTGCCGCACAGTCATAACGATGACATCGTATGCGGCCATATTGAGTTAGACTTCCAAGTGGGACCTCTCACACCAAACAAAGAGCTTGTGTACCGGTAAGATTAGACCCTTCTCATCAGCTCTCTGAAAGTTCTAACCGGTACTTTGTCTTTGTGGGATACACGTAACAGATGATGTTGCCTGCCTGTTGGGAGTCGAGCATCGCTTCAACACACAAAGTGCTGTGTGCTTTGAAATCCTTTCATTTGTTCAATATATTCAAAAACATTATCTTAAATTTTCATTCATAAATACCTTGGAGAGTTTATGCAGTCTGCTTGGTCCAAACAGGATCAGGTGGTAGTGTGCCACCGACCTTAAATCACTGTGTAAAGATACAGTAGAAGTTGTTTAAGAATGGTTGGCTACATGCGTTCGGGCCTCAATATGTGTATTGGCATGGAAACTAACCCTGGCACGCATAACGCAATCATTACATACCGGAACTCATTGTGAAATAGAAACTATACGTGCGCGTACAAACAGCTGTTAAAGGCATTGCATACGTTTGGTAATGACTCTGAAAATTTTTGGCAATAAAAACTTACTTGGTAAGGAGTACGGCAGCTTTGGATAGTATAATGCATTTTGAGAAACGTTTCACTTCGAAGTACTGCTGTTACGGAAAAATATATCACTTTTTATCACCCAAAAACTTGAATCTGAGAAGCGTTATGGCCGTAACGCTTCTCAGAATGTGTATTCCAATGACGGATACTTCTTCTGCGTGAACGCAACCGCTCCAGATTTTTGGCGATATATCTCAAAAACGCTGCCACCTTTTGAAATGAAAATCACACAGGTTAGTTTTATGGCATATATCTACAATTATATAGCATTAAGGCAAATGTACGGTTCCAATAACCAAAGGTATACTTTGCCTTTAAATATCGCATGCAATTTGGCCCCCTTGCAAGACGGAGCCTGTGGAAAGGAAGTGAACATGTACAAAACAGAAAAAAATGATTTTCTAGATTTCACGTTTTTTAACAAAAAGCCTTAGGCTCATTTCTTTATTGCATGGTTACGACTCCGACGGTCTTTAACTGCCGTTTAAAACCTCGTCACCATGAAACAGAAAAAAATAAATTTTCTGTATTTTACATTTTTAAACAAAATGAGCCTTTGGCGCGTTTTGTTATTGCTTGGTTACTCAGTCAATCTTTAAGTGCCATTTAAGACCTGGTCACCCCTCTTTTATACACTTAATAAATAATGATTGTATTTTTTACCCTCTTTCCACACAAGGTTTACAACCAATATTGATTCATCAAATACGTTGTATACCAATGACAACGGCTTCCAAACCATGATGCGCAAATTACGTACTAAAGTTCCAGAACCAGTTTCTCAAGTAAGTTTTTCATCTATTAATTCCCGAGAAGGTATTAGGATGTTTTTGTTTTGTTTTTTTTTTGTTTTTTTTAATAGAAATAAATGTCTTAAAAAACTATCTAATGTTTTTGTGAAATGAGAAATTTTTAGCGGGAAACATTCGCAGGAGTTGTGGCTGAGTAATAGGCCGTGTCGGAATTAAGCGACTTCGGCTTTGGCTATGGCTGCTGGCTGCAACGACAACATTGAAGAATAGGACTCTCAGAGATCCGGCCATATCCGTAGCCAGAGCCATTAATTCAGATACTGCCTTTATCTTTCTGGTAATGAAACCAAGGGACCCTCAAAAGTGACTGGCACTGTAACCCCCAGGCCTGAAGATACCTGTGTAGAGAAGATGATCAAGAAATGTCAGTTTTAGATGCGGGAGGAAAAACTAAAACAGAAAAACTCATATAATCAGGTAGGGACTAAAAACCCACTTCACATGGAAGGCTCCGGTCCGGGATTCGAATCGGGGTCACAGAGGTAAAAGGCAGGGAAAGAAACACATGTGCCAACCTGGATCCCCCAAGTAGTCTAGCTCTCTTTGTTTACATGTTAAGTTCTAATGTGAACAACATTACAGGTTTGAATTCTGGATGGCCCATTCAAGGGAACGGTGTTCATGAGCGAAACACTTTGGCAACAAATCCTGAAAAAATCCTCGTCAGGTTGATGTCTGACTTTGTAGGATATGGTACTGCAGACCCAATAACAATTGCTTATCATAGGAACAGGCATACCAATCTTATCTGAGTCCAAACATTTCAGTGTTGAGTTACCGTAGAGTGGAGTATTTTGGAGGATTTGGAAGAGCCAAAGACGCTAGGGGGGGTGGACTTCAGCTGTATGTTTTGTTTTAGATTAGGTCTTTTTCACATAGAAGAACCAAGATCCCCAAATCGTCGGCTCAGAGCAGAAAAGATTTAAAGGACCTAAAAAAGACCCAGTCAGCTTAGAGCAGATAGGACTTATACCTCATTGTGTGTGTATGTATAGACCTTTCTTTTGCAGCGTCACAGCCCATGTTTTTGCCAACCAAGGTTGGAGAAACTACGGGGAGCCATCAACGCAAAGCAAAAACAGATGATCACAGTTTGCAAAAATGTAACACAAATATTCAAAAATTGCTTAGAATTTGTTGAATTTGTTTGATGTATTTTCTTCAAATAGAAAGTTTAAAAAAAAATGTAGAATTTGGTCACAATATCTGTCAACAAGACTACATTTTGGCCGTCCATGCCAACCAGCGCAGTTTGTTTATCAACAATAGAAAGGTCTATTATAAGTCCTTCTGCTCTGAGCGGACTGGGTCTTTCTAGGTCCAATAAGTCCTTACTGCTCTGAGCTGACTGGGTCTTTCTAGGTCATATATGACCTTACAGCTCTGAGTGGACTGGGTCTTTCTATGTCCTATAAGTTCTTACTGCTCTGAGCAGACTGGGTCTTTCTAGGTCCTATAAGTCCTTACAGCTCTGAGCTGACTGGGTCTTTCTTGGTCCTATAAGTCCTTTCTGCTCTGAGCCGACTGGATCTTTCTAGGTCCTATAAGTCCTTACTGCTCTGAGCGGACTGGGTCTTTCTAGGTCCTATAAGTCCTTACTACTCTGAGCGGACTGGGTCTTTCTAATTTCACACTTGACACTTTTTGTCTTTGACTCCTGTTATTCAGAACTACTACCCACTAGTAAGCTCAGCTTACATTGAGTCAGTGAAACAGAATATCCGCTTGACGGTCATGTCTAAGAGAAGTCATGGTGTGGGAAGTTTAGGGAATGGTCAGATGGAGGTACGTATTGTGTCTTACCAAGTTTAAAAATAAATGACAAAAGTACTTTCTTTTCATATATATACTCTGTAGACATTCCACTGTTGATGTGGAGTGAAATCACATTGACAGCATTGGTAGTTTGTTTTTTCTTTCCAGTTTTAACTAAAAGTTATAGCCAGAATCACCTAGGCCCTATAAATGAAAGATTGCTCAACATTTATTACGAAACCCATGCCACTAGAAGAGGCAAATGCTGTCGGTCGTTGCCAAAGAAATTGTGACGATCATTTCTCTTGTGGACATCTTTGTTCTTGATCCACACTTGTTATTTTATGTAATCCCAAGTAAAAGAAAATGCATATTAATAAAAAATAATAATAATAATAATAATGCGAGACAGTTATATAGCGCATAATGGAGCCTCTATGCGCAATAAACGAAGAACATAGAAAACGAAAAGATGTAATTTAAAGTTACGAAAATGTAGATTCAAATGTAGATTATTCTACCTATGTTTACAATATTAGAAAGTATGGATGTATTTTTTGGAAGTTTGACTGCACAATGGTTTATGATGACCTCCATGCATCTTGATGGACAATTTATCTTGGTTGGATGTTTTGAGATGTTTAAAACAATTGACACATTTAATTGTGGCCTGCAAAACCGTCGTGTGCCCGGCAAAAGGATGTAAGGGAAAGTTCCCGGCAAAAGGACGTAAGCAATTTATGTTTCAAGAATTATGAGGGGGAAAGCTTGGTAAACATGTTGCCATGCAAAAGTCATTCTAGAAGGTTAAATTCTGCATGGGGAATGGGGAAACATGTCTTCAGGGTAATTCTAGCAAAAAAACTAACAAAAATGATGCATTTTTCATGTCGGGAGCCATTTTGTTGCTACGTCCTTTTGTTACTGGGACAAACTACTTAATGTTCCTGGCAAAAGGGGGCGAAAGGCCTTACACCCTTTTGCCGGGCACACGACGAAAATTACCCCAGAATTACAGTCAAAATCTGTCAACTGGGCCCAATTTCATAGACCTTCTTGTACAGCCGAATTTGTGCTTTCCGTGCGATTTCCATTTCATAGCGCTGCTAACAGTAAGCACACAAAAGGCATGCTAACCTTCCGGTGCTTACTGTAGGAAAATGAATGACGTAACAACACATTGTTATTTCGTATGTCAACTACAGCAGTCAGAATTGGCAGTTGGTGAGGTATGTCACCAGTTGGGGGTTATCAATATGGGATGGCGGACAGCAGGGGGGGTCCTGTTACAGCACACTTCCTTTAAAACATGTTCATGGGTTTGAACTTATGTAAACAGTAACGATGCAAATCCAGTGGTGAATGCGCAAGTTGGTCGCCTAGTTTTCATGCTTACCTGTGGAATACGTTTACGCTTAAGCAATTTTTTCAGCTATAGTTAGCATGAAAATTTGCTTACCGTTAAGCAAGGCTATGAAATTGGGCCCAGGTTGAGAGTGTCACATTTGTTCTCCTTCCATTATTTGAGGTAATTCTGGTCATTTTGGAAGTAAACATGTATACTACCTCCAAATTCTATTTAAAGTGAATTTACAAATTTGTTATGGTCATGTTTAGAAAATTGCAAAAGCAGAAATAAATTATGATACAAGGTAACTAATTCATGCACATTTGTTCGAGGGACAAAGTCTGCCCATCCCATTTAATTTTCCGTAATGAGTGACTCGTAAGTTGAGATCTGGAATGATAAATGACAAATTTTGTTCTCCGACTTTACATGGATGATTGCTATCAGGTGATGCTCCTGCGGCGTCTTGTCACCAACTCTGGCTATGACGACAAAAACAACCTGACGCTGGAAAAGCCGCTTGTTGTCACGCCAACGCTCTGGTTCTTGCTTGGTAACCGCACGCACTCCAGCGAGCTTCAACGTCGTGCTTGGCTGCACTTGGAGAACCCACCAATCATCATGGCTGTCAATCTTACTCGGACGGCGTGGTATAAAACATGGAAAGCAAATAGAGCAAGTGAGTTCACGCTGTTTGTTCTGCAAATACTCCTCTTCTTCCAACATCAAAACTAGACAGCAAATTTGACCCATGACCTTATCCCGTCAGCCATTTTGGCTCGGAACCATCCAATCTCCACCAGAATCTGAAGCCATCAAATTCAGGTAACACCAGAGCTTGGATTTTCGATGGGTTTATTAGTGCGCATATAGCACAAACACGCAGTCTAACGCTTCATGGTCTTGAATATTTCGCAGATTTTTGGCCATTGTGTGGTGTGTTTTTTTGTAATCCTTGATTCCAGACCTTGTCCTTTTGTTCCAAGAAGAGAATTACGAGACATTGAGAGGCTTCCACCATTGTTTATTTATTGTATTTCGGCTCAATGGAGGTAAGTCAGAGTGAACCGGGGATCCAGCCTTGGTTCCGGGTTTAATACCAATCCCATGCCGAAGCTCACGGCTGAGGTTTTGCAATTCACGGTGCATGAATTTGACATTTTCTCGGTAGAGCAAACAAAATTTATGGTGCAATAAAGAGAATCTTTGTTCTCTTGGGTTTGTCAAGTCAGGGTTTCTTTGTGCCAGCGATACTCTCAAAGAATAATGATTCCGGCAATTCGTCCGAGAAAATAATCCTGTCAGGCTGGATGGGAAAAAATGGAAGAATCCCGGCAGCACCTGGTACATAGGTTGATATCCCAATTCCAGTTTATCTTTCATAAAATTGAATGGTCAGAGTGTAAGATGGTTAAGAATTCTTTACAATTTTGAACCCAACCCGGAAACACACAAAAATCTGACAGGGGACATTTTGTTTATACCATTCTCACTTTTTAACAATTTTTTTTTTTTTTTTGCAATCCAGAACAAGTTCCAACTGTTGCAGAGCTTCATGATCTTTGGAATGAGAACATCATCACCAAACCTCTTCCTTCAATCTTCCCGGACCTTCCTCCTAACGTTCACCTCTTGACGTTTAAGACACCAGGCTGGACGTGCAATACTTCTCACGAGGCTCACCTTGAGGACATCCAAGCCAAATGTAAGACTATCTCGACTTACTTTAACTATCTATGCCTTAACCCATATCTGGCTGACTGATCTGCCTACGCTATTTTAATTTTTTTTTTTTTTTTTTTATGTTAGTCGCCCATCACAAGGCCACTCTAGGTGAGGGCTACAAGGAAAAGAGAAAGAAAGCAGAAGAAATCAGGGCAGATGTAAACTGTTTACATTCTGCTTAAATTGAGAAAGTTGCAAATCATATTTGCATAGACAAGCATTTGGTTAATTTCTGAACTTAACATTTATTGGATGTCTTTGCTTTGCTTATTAGCGCCATGAGCATCGTTCGCGGCGGATACCGGCGCTCTATAAATTTTCTCTATTATTATTATAGCCTGCAGGGAAACAGGATACAGGCAAAGAGTTCCACAGTGAAGCAGTGCGTGGGAAAAAAAAAACTTGTGTAGAGTACATCTTCGAATTGCGTTTCGAAACCGTTACAGTGTAATTGTTACTGCTGCATTAAATAAACTTTCTTTATTTACTGACTTGCAAGTAAGCAAACCCTTAACAAATTGTACGCTGTCGGAGAGAGTGCATAATTCTCTTGAATGTGATAATCATATATATTTTGCCATATTTCCCATCTCATAACGCTATTATTATGAGACTATAAAGAAATACACATAACGTTCGTACACAGGTTATTCCATAGGTAGGTATTTACAGTATTTGTGTGTCCCATAGTTTGGCAGATGTTTCCCGCCCAAGCCACTTCATTATCTTTTATCCACATACTACATATAAACAGTGTTTTATTCTGCATCGGTTGATTGATGTAGGGCAAAAACTAACATTTTGTTCTTCATTTCTAATGCAACGGTCTCTTATTTAAATTTGTTGCGGTACCTGCTGCTAAGTTTTTATTCTTGTGGTTGTGGTTAAACCAGACTCTTCCCTCAACCTCCAACCTTTTGTCTCCCTCTTCGTTGTTCATCCCTTGCATCTTCTGACTGCTTTTTGCCTCTCTATTTTCACTTCTTTCCACTTGACTGCTTCTGTTACTCCAGTATACTTGTATGTGTGTGTTGTGTTGTCATTTAGCCTTTGAGAAAGACTCTGCTAGGGTCGAAACGTGAGGCCATTAACAATTGTTTTTTTCATGCTTCATTTCTGTCAATTGTATAGTTCAGACAAAGGTCTCTTCACCGGTCAAGCTCATTGGTCAAGCATTTACAACCAAAACAACTTTTAAGACTTAGGTCGGTTAGAATTCCACCCAAGGTGTCTGTCAGTTTTTTTCTGCAATGTTTACGACGGTGTAGAGCAAAAACTAAAATAGCATGCCTTCATATACCCCAGTATGCTATAACATTGATGGATACTTACTCTATTTGAATTTCATGTAAATTTCGGCTGAATAATATTTGCTTATGTTAAGAAGTATGCTTGAAGACACTATACAGGATTTGTAAAGCTGATTCAGTGTTCTTACTTTGTCTGATTCAATATATGCATCTACACGAACAAAAGCTGTGAAAATTTGAACTCAATCTGAGTCAGAAGAAAACAGTGAAAAACGTGCACTTTTCAGCATGTAAACACATTATATGAGATGTTAATTTTTGCATGGGGTATACAGTGCTTAACACACATTGGTGTACGGGTTAAAAAAAATTACAACTAATGTAAACACATTGTTCGTAATTATGATTGTTACAACCAAAATCAGCTGATAAAGTTTTCTTGAATAAGACAGAATTTCAGATGGAAATATTTCACACAAGAATTGGTTCAAGTATTAACTTCATAAACAGTAAGCTTTCAAACTGAAACTTTGAAATGTTTTTTATCCTGTTTTTCTTATCCGATATAGTGCCTTTAAAAGTTTCCAATGAAGCAGGAAAGAGAGCTAGCTAGAATTATAGATTATTCAGTTTTTCCCACTTATCAATGGTTCTAAAGTCCATTTATACATTCCATCGTTGCTGAATAGCCCTGCCTTGATATCTTATCATCTTTCGTATGAACTGCATTTTCCTGAGAGATCTCCAGTAGAATTGTTTAATATATAAACCAATCAGGCCGTATGATCAAACATCCTTCTGTTTTTAAAGTTCTGAATAATTGGAAAGTAATTGCCTTGTACACATGGAAGGACTGATAAACGTCTCTGGAGTGGAGCTTGAAAATGAGTCTGTAAGAAGCCAAGTTAAAGTTGCAGTTGAAATCTAAAAACACAAACAAAAATATACTAGTTGTTTCTTATTCTTGTTATTTATCAGTGGCAAATGGAATCTATGATGGATCCAACGACGCTCCCAATCTCAAAAGGATCTTAATCCGTCTCCAGCACTTGTATGAGAAAGATGAACATCCGATCCTCTCTAAGCCAGTTACAGTGGATCTTGTGGTTTGTATAACACCTCCTTCACTTCCTCTTCTTCACCATCCTTAAGACGTTCTATGGTACCACTGTAACTTTTCTTAAGAGTGTTTTTATAAGTCAGCAGTGGATCTTGAGGTTTGTATAACACCTCCTGCACCTCCCCTTCTTCACCATCTTTAAGACATTCTATGGTACCACTGTAAATTTTCTTAAGAGTGTTTTTATAAGTCGGCAGTGGATCTTGAGGTTTGTATAACACCTCCTTCACCTCCCCTTCTTCACCATCTTTAAGACATTCTATGGTACCAATAGAAGCAATCCAAACTTAAGAAGTAAAAAGAGGCGGCGGAGGAAGTGACCTCCTTGCTCTTGGTCCCCATGAATTTTCTCCCTGTAGAAATGAACATTTCCCTCATTGATGAGGTGCCCTTTACCTTTAACAAGAAACAGACCTGTGTCTTTCAGGGGCGCTGGAAATGCATTTTCTTTGGGGGGGGGGGGATGTGGAATGAAATTTGGTGACTGAACTTTGAGAAACATAATAACTTTTCCAGTAACGGTGGCAAATGCCAATGTCGCAGAACTAAATCATGAACACCGAAAGGACTATGTTTCACTGCCAATGATTGTAATTTATTTTACACTCATTTGCGTTTTGTATCAGCATTGTGTTTTAAACTTGGCATGTTTTGCTAAACTTGGCAGATTTCTCAAGCATGATTGACCCCTCATATAACTAGTACTTAACTGGTAAAGAAAACTAACAACTGTCCTCACATCCGGGCAGGAGTGCAACTCAGTTTTACCTAATACGGTGGCCCTGAAGGGACATCAAACATAAATATTGACGTCAATATTCATGACAACATCCACAAGTTGTGCCCCAAGTTCCAAATGTTGACGCCATGGTATCTTTCATATATTGGTTTTTTTTTTTTACTTTATTAGTATAATTGGTCAAATGGTATTTTTCCCTTAAAATACATGCTCTAAATTATTTTCAAAAATAGTGAAATGTCAAGAAGATTTTTGTTTTCTTTTTCACTCTATTTTTTAAAACAGAAATTCTTGTCTCCATTCAACCAATCCCTTGAGATCAGTGAGCGAAGCCTGACGGTAATTTGGCCCATTGATCAGGTCAAACGATGGGCGTGGAACACCAAAACGAGCGTAGACGTCGATGAGATAACCAAGGATTTCAATCAAGGTTATTTCAATTCTGAATAGCGATTTCATAAATCAGTCCAGTCTTAAAGGGGGTGTGTCGTCTGGATGAGAGCAGGCCTGTGGCTGTGCATGGAAAGATGAACTCTCACCCAGATACAGTCAAATCAAAAAAGGGTGCCGTCTTTGTCAGACTGTGACCGCCAGCGCCCACGTGCGCGTAGCCACTGGGTTATTTCATTTACTGCTATAACCATGACGATACAGCCTCTTTAACTACTCCTTTCTTAAATTGTACCTTTTTTTTTTAAATTATGTCATTTTTTATTATAGTCGTCATTATAAGAAGGAAAAAGACGTAGCCTATGGAAGGAGTGCATTCCTTGAAATTGAAAAAAGATAAATTGTAATTTCTTTTTTTAAACTCTAATTTAAGTTTTGACAAACAATAGTGTCTCACCAAATTTTCTGGACACTTGTTTCTGTTATCATACGTGCAACTTTGTGAATTGCAAAAAGAAAGAAAGAGGAAATGGCGACCTGCTTATCTTTGTATTGTGTTTTTCAGTTTTTCCCATGGCACTATTTTTAAAGAAACAAAAAGAGGAAATTCAGTTGAAAACTTGCAGACTTGTACATTTAAGAATTTTATGAAGGTAAACTCGTTTGGGAGTTGGCAAATCATGTATAATCAGATGGGGTTTTATATTTGGTGTGAAATAGCTTTTGTTTCTGATTGGTTACAGACTCTGCTACTATGTTACCTACAGCTGATGTCCCAGCAGTCCACAATGTGACGTTGAATGCTCAAGAAATTAGGACATTCTTTGTTACCTTTGGAAAGAAACTTAACTGAATTTGACTCCACAAAATAATGTGACAAAGAACTCTAGAAGATTTTAAAAGACATATGGTAAGAAATCTGTTACATTACAGAGAAAAAGTTGAAATAAAAATTAACTGTTCTAACCAAAGTTACTCAAGATTTAAATCGAAAAGTTTTATGTAAATTGAGGAAAATCATGAATTTGTTTTACAAAAACAATGCTACACAGCCCTTTGCAGATTATTTTATCACATGCAAAGTTTCATATTTCACACCATCTATTGCCGTTTGCCTGGAAGAATGTTGGAAGGTTGTGCAAACTTTTTTTTCTGGACACAAAAGTAAAAACTTTGTGCCCCAGCAGGAAAAAGGTAGGGCGTACTGTTGTGTGTTTGTTGCCAGAATTATTCCCAAGACATGTTTTCCATTCCCATGCAGAATTGAAGTTTCCTGCAGTGACGTATAAAATTTGCAACCTAAACTTTCACACTTAGTTTTCTTGAAACGCAATTTCGGACAGCCTTAGGACATTTCTTCCCGGCACACCTTGCTGTTCTTTGAAAGAATTTGAAAGAAAAAATACATTTAATCAAGTTTAGTCACTTTATCTTTGTTATTAACCTTGCTCATTTTCAGAAGTAAATTTCCTTTAAAAGATGTAAACTGAATTGTTTTTAAAAGTGGTCCACAAATGAGTCAGCTATTTGCTAAAATTAAAAATTAAGCTTAAAGTTTACTGATTGATAAACAACATTTTTGATAACAAATATTGTTAAAATTAAAGTTTTTCTGAGAAACAAAGTTTCAAGCTGACATCGGTAGGATTATCAACCACCGACTCAAATAAGCTTTAATTTATACCCCAAAAAACTTTTTAAAAGTAATTTTTTGTACTCGATATTTGTCATGCTTTTTTGCTTTAAATGCGTACAATTAATAAAAAAATCTGTTTAATTTTAATGGAATCTATGTAAACTCTGAAAACTGTTTCAGCTAGGTTTGGTCAAGTTTCATAAAATAGGACTGAAAACGCTATTTACGAATTGAAGATCATGCGGTGTCAGACTGGTGCCTGTGCTATGTACACAACTGTGTACAAAATGTAATAAGTTAAATGACAAATGGATGTGTCCCTCTACGTTCATCCTAAGTCAATACCACTGCTGGAACCGGCGTGTTCCTTTTTCCCCCCAGCAAAGTCTGTCTGTTTAACAAAACGTGTAGCGGACATTCGAGGTTGACCTGCTAACTTCAGTCACTTCATACCGGGGGGAAAACGTGGGTCATATCTGTCATTTATAATGTTATTTGGAGTGCCTGATCCACAGAATTTGTGAGATTATTTAGAAAGCTTCTTCTTGTCGTCTCTGAATGGAAATTGTACGCATTATTGTTGAGTGTTTTTTCCTCTTAATCAAGGTAATATTTTGGTTAGAAATTTTGTTCCGACTTCGGAGAAGTTTTTTTTAAACTCGACGGTAGTCCCATGTAGGGAGATGAGACGGGAGAAAATGACATCTTAGATGTGATCAAGATGGCGTTTCTGTCTCACAAATGTTAGCCATGGCGTTCTCGTGACATCCCTCCCCGTTCACAAATGACCCGTTCCGTACCTTTCCGCTCAGTGTGCGGATAGCCTGCCGACGAGCAGAGCCGCTGCCCCCACGAACCGACGAGTGGTGACTCGCGGTCACATCCGGGCCTTGGCTCGTGCAGAATAACCGCGCGAAGCGTTTGCGATACTGCGCGTTCAGGATACCGTAAACCACGGGGTTCACGGCCGCATTGGCGTACGTCACGATAAACACGGCCGTAACCTGGTACGACTCCAGAGCGTTCCTCTGATAGTCTGCCATCAGAGCTATTATCGTCATAGTTACGGGGCCCCACATCATGACAAACACTGCCACCATGGTGATGAGCATTCGCATCACCCTTGCCTCTCGTTGTACATTGGCAGAGGTTTTCAGAGAGTTGCTGTTCGACCTGGGCGCGGCTACCATGTGGTCCCGCATGCGCTGTAAACTCGTCGAGAACTTTCTCATCACGGCGCGGTAATTCCTGGTGATTATCGACAGCGGTATCATAAACACCACCACGATGTTGATGCACGAGTAGATCAGAGGTACGTAAACTAGGCCAGGGAAATCGAAAGAGCATACCGTGATGTTACGCCGAAGTCCCGTTCTTTGATCCTGGACGGTCGACTCAATGGTCCGGAAGTAGAGAGCGAGCGGGAGGACGAAGATCAGCGCACAGATCCAGACGAGCAGTAAACGTAACAGCGTCACCTTTAGCGTAATTCGATGCCGTTGCAACGACACGATGGCCTGGTACCGATCCACGCTGATTAATACCATAGTCCAGACGCTGACGATGCCGCAGACAAACTCAACTGCCGTCAAGAGGTGACACAGGACCTCGCCAAAGATCCACACCCCAGTTACCCTCGTCACCATCACGAAAGGTACCATGAGGGTGAAGATGAGGTCAGATACGGCGAGGTTGGTGATGAAGAGATTGGTGACTTGCCGGATGGCTTTGAATTTTACGAAGAATGATATGACGAGTATGTTACCGCTGAAGGACACCGCGCCTAGTAAACCCATCATGGTGTTTTCCAGTATGTAGCTTTCCTCCCATTGCTTGTTGAACTCGGAGAAGAAAGTGAACAGCGACTTGTTGGTTGTAGGGTCCACAATGTAAGATAAACCCATGATGCCGCCGGTCAGATCTAGAGTGGGTAAAGGAAATTAAATGGTTGGAAGCATTCTTTTGAAAATCAAGGGAGTTCTCTGGTGTATAGACAGATATTTCTTGTATCTCCCCTTCCCAACATCTATCTAGGGGGTTGTAGGGGGGGGGTTCAGCTGTTACCTCAGCAACCGTTTGTTTGACCTTTGGGTCAAACGTTTTTAACGATCTTTAGTAATTTTGTCACTTTGTCTTTTTCAACAAAATGTCCACCTGTTTTTTATTTTTTCCCCCTTTAAAAGTGGCAGTGATGTGTCACGTGATAGTGTTAAATGCATTGTGGAAAGTCAAAATGGCCGCCATGATCCGGCGGCCATCTTGGATGTTGTGTTTCAGCCTGTATTTAGGGGTTGAAACTATGTCAATGGAATATTTTTTACATTCTAATTTTCAACATTTTAGGCCAAGAAATACTATACCAGTATAGAGTTGTTAACCAGCCCTCGTTGATGCACACTGGGCACCAAAAGCTGTCGGCAATATAGTTTTGTTTGTTTGACGAAACCATCTGTCTGGGAGACACTGTCTTATATTTGCAGATCCCAAACTGGTATCTACGTCCACCAAGTCATAATGATGAGACTGTATATGATAAATGAGGTTCGTGCATGTACGGCTTATATTGCACTTTGCCTTTCCGTTCAATGTTCCGTGTGTGCTCGGTTCTGCTGTAACTAACTGAATGTTTGTTGACATTGACTATGTGTCCATAATGTAACCACTGCTTCGCGGTTGTGGAACGCACGTTTTGAACGCCTGTTTTAAAATTCCAGTCTTGCTGGATACACCCTCTCGGGCATTATTCATACTAATCAAATGAGTTTGATGCCCCCACCGAAGGAGTCGAAGGGGCACGCTGCTTCCGCCTCGTTCTCCCATGTTTGGGTGTGTGTGTTTGTTTCAATGTGGTGTCCGGAAACATTGTCAGCACGATAACTTGAGAAATACTAAAGCTATGGATTTCAAATTTGTTTTTGGGGAGTCACTCTTGGTAACCTCAAGAAGCCTATCGCCTTTTGGCTGGAAAGGTCAACCCGAAAAGTCAACACAATATTGTTTGAATTAGTTGTCTTAATTTTGTTTAACTGTGCCATTTCTGGGGTTTGTCACGGCTCCTTTTATTTGAAAAAATAAAGGTTCTATAAGTTTACTGGACTCCACTTTTCTTGTGTGCAAAACTGTCATCGAACGAGATTTTATGTCAGCGGGGCATATGTGTTTGTCAACACATTCCTTGTTTTTTAAAGAGTCTATTAAAAAAAAAACAGCCAGTTTATTGTGTTACTTTGAAGAATGCTTAAATTTAAATGTGGGGCTGAATTTGCGAACGTGAGTTACTCTAGTTCATGAAGCTGTATTAGACGCGGTATGTGACTTGATACTACAAGACGAGTGCATACGTCACCGAGTCAAAAATCCACACAGAAACACGAAATCCAGTGATTGCTGAGTCATCTTAATTAAGATGTGGGATTTTTTTTTTCTCCATTGATTATATTTAACTTGCGCGAGAAATCAAATTACGGGTACCAGAGCAAACATCTTCGACCACGTTACTCCGGTAAGATCTCACTCCGGGGCCGGCTGTTCTGGATTTCATCTCTGACGAGCAGAGAGAGAGAGTAGTTTTGATGTGAAAATAACACAATTAAACTGAGTGGTTCTTCCTCATGTCTAGGTCAGATGTGAGAGGGAAAGCATATACTTCGTACAAACGCGTATTTTTAGGCAATGCGTGTTGTGTACATTTTGATAAAGACATTTGCTGATTAATAACTGGTACTTTGTTTCATCCCCATAAGAATGAGCGTCACGTCGGCATTTTAAAAACTTAACATGGATTTGACATTTTTAGTCGTCATTTGTGCTAAGCAAAACAAACATGCTTAAAATGACCGATAAGCGTCGACTGTTGTTATTATAGCTGTTTCTCAAAACGGTGACAGGTTAAATTAGATTTAACAGCCTGGTTACCGACATGAGAAACTGTTGACGGAAGGGACGAGTTGATCGTGTCATGAACCAATGACGTACCGGTGGTTTCACTTATTTTTGCGCTGATGAGATTTTGCAACCGTCCTCATTGTGTTTGACCCAATCATCACCTTTTTTTCGTTATTCGTAATGGGCTATTGTAAACGATACGGCCCTCTGCAACTGAACATAAAATGCCATATTTATTTTGTTTTTAACAGACAAGAAAATTGAACGCTCCAAAAAACACTAGAGCAATTTTTTTGTTAATTTTTCTCACAGAGCAACTCAAGAATTCCATTGACCTTTGGACCCTGACGTCAGTATTGAGTTTATACGAAAGTGTGTTTTCTTTTAAATTGTGCATCATTTGGTTACCAGGCAACAGTGAAGTGCCGCCCAACTTGCTTGTGTGTTTGTCCATTTTGGCAAGTCCAGCGCTATCATATTAGATTTTTTTGTAAATGAGTTAAGTATAGAGAGTTTAGTGCCAACTCTTATTTGCTTTAATTGAGACGGGAGTTTTTAAAGAGGGAATTTGTTGAGCAGATCGCTGAAGTAAAACAAATTAATTTTGTTAAAGCATTGTCGATGAGTCCAGCAGATGGTAATAGCTGCCTTGCTACCGCTATTTCAACTTAATAATGGGACTGGGCAAAGTTTATGAAGAGCAGACGATGGCCGTTGCTCACCAGTAGTTGCAATCCCACCCTATACACCGACCTCCGCCATGCGCTACACACATTCCCAGAGGAACGTTTTATAAGTTTCGGCTTTTTTTCTTTTCGTGTGGGCAGAGGGACGCCGTCGTATGGACGAACGTGGATGATGATGTTTAGTCTTAGCTTGAGGACCTTAAAGCCCCAGCTCAACATTGGTAAACTGACTGTAAATGCTTCCATTCTTTGCACAAATCAAGATATTTGTAAAAAAAACCAACCTGTGAAAAATGTCAGCTCATTTCGTTGTTTCGTTTGTGAGAAAACAGTAAAAATGCATTCAGCATTTTTGTACGCATTCCTATAGGCAGAGTTTTCGTCTCACTGAAACGAAAACTAATTTTGGATCTTATTTCATTTATTATTTAAAAACGATAACTTCAGGCAGCAGTATTTCAAGTAAAGTTTTATATTATCTTTATACCATGTAAGGTATATGTAAATATGTGAACATTTATGTTTTTCTTCTTACCAATGTTGACCTGGGGCTTTAACGTTCCAAATCCTTATTACTTAGAGTAGTTGGGCTTTGACGTTCAATTCTACATAAACGAAAAAAAGAAAGGAAGAAAAAAACGGGCTAGACCCAATTTAGCACAACACGATATATTGCTTAGCAAAATGTGGTCACCAGCTAAAATTTCGTTCAACGTATTTAAACTCGACTGGTGTCCTGCTAATTATCTTCTAATAAGCACATCCTGTGAGGCACTATTTTCTACTAAGCGGCTTTTATGCAATTGGGCCATACCGTACTTCAAACAATGATGTATTCGTTGACAGGTATCAAGTCTTTTGTAAATTTACAAACATCTGATCCCATTCACACGCTCTCAGCACACATCAATCAATTCAATATTTTTAATGAGTTTGCGGTTTGTTTGGTTGTTTTGGGGGTGAATTGTTAGCTGCAGCAATATTTGCACTCGATTATTCTAGGAGACTTTGAGGCAATCTGGTGACGTTTTAGAACCTCCAAGGTTTTCTGGTTCGTTCACGACCAACCACCATCTTCTTCTTCTTTTTCTTCTTTTTCTTTTTTTCAAAGTAAGGAATACTGATTCTAGTTATATCATAGCCTGGCAATGTCCCCATTACTCGGTTGCTGTATACTATATTGATTTTAATGATAGCATTACGTACAAAATAGCTACAGAGAATAGCATGTCTTAAATTGTCTCGGAAAGTTTTAAATAAGACGTCGTAAATGTCTTTTTTTCTTGACAAACTCTTTTGTTGACAAACTCTTTTCTTAGAAGCACTATACAGGATTGATTGGTAAGGATAAAAAACATCACTGTCTAGTTTCAGTCTGAAGCTTACTGTTTATGAACTACAGAACCGAATTTTCTGTGAATTACTTCCCTTTGAAATGATGTCATATTCAAGAGAATTGTATCTGCAAACCTTAAAAAAACGCAATTACAGCTGATTGCGGTTGTAAAAGAGTGAAAAACTACTCTTTTTGTCCGCCATACCACTCTTGCAAGGAGCCATACAGCGGACAACTCTTTTTAGAGTGAAAAACATGTATTCACTAGATTCAAAGTGAAATTCACTCCACTTTCACTCAAAAAAGAGTGGTGAAGAGTGAGTTTCACTCTAAAAAGAGCCAAAATGACACCATTCTGGCAAGCGCGTGTTCACTCGTTACATTTAGAAAGTATTTTTCATGTAGATCTATTGAATCACACAAAGTAAGAAAACTGCACTATATTATCAGCTTTATTAAGTGCCTTCAAGCAACACTCAGACGCAGAGCCGTGAACTTTCCAACAAAAGAATTTAAAAAGTCCATCGTTTCTGCAAGTCTTACAGCCCTGTTCATTTTGTTCTTCGTATAACCTATCAATCAATCATTATCATTTTGCTGATCGATTACAGCCCAGGTTTATAAAACATTATCTTTACATGAATGAGGTTATCATCCGAACTCCACGTTCGCATGGTTTCAATACTAAAGTTGCATCCGATTTTTCGCCGAACGACCAAAATAAATTTGAATCGTTTCTCCGAACGAAATTTGACAGATGACGATGTTTCAAAACGAAAAAGTATAAACTATTTTCACGTATATATGCCAAGCACAATGCACAAAATTATTGTATTATGCAAATTGTATATACTCCTTGTAACGTGAGATGATGTAGGGTCCCGAAAATGTATTGATTTGTATCTTTTAACTATGTTTAACTAGCTATCCGTGTCACTACTCTATTTATTTTTATTTTTTTCCGTCTCAAATTATAGTTTTTTTTTAACTTCCTCGGCAAAATTTCGTTACCAGCAGTTTGGCAATTATCAGGAGATACATTTTATCAATTGTTTTCCAAAACTGTTGAACGGCTTTATTTAAAAAACAAACATACCTACGGTATTTTCTGCCCTCAACAGCAGACCTTACAGGCTTAATGAAAAACGAGCTGTGAATCTTTGGCTTGTGTCATACCTGTAAACAAAAGCCGTGGCTTTACCTCCATTTTTTTCAATTACAAGCGCATTAATTTAAATCTATACTATCTTGGGCGCATGCCGTTGTGAACCAAAAAAATAGTGCCGTTTCTGTGTACTTAATCAATATGGACTTCGCTATACTTCTAACGTGCCGTAAGGTAATAATTGAATAAGATGCTTTATTTAATTACGGCTTTCCTTGATTCTACATAGCACCATGGTGTGTAGTCGTTTTGCAAACTGTACGCAGACACTTTTTCAATTGAAATTAAAGAGATAAACCATGCTTCGTAAAGGCCTATTTGTATATATATCGTATAAATGAGATCATGGTTTACAGAGCCGCGCGAGTGGGCGGGGTTGGGGTGAAATAGAGGAGGGGCTGGGTATGATGCAAACCGTACCCCCCCCCCCCCCCCCCCCCCCAGTCTGCAGGGCAAACCCTGACCCTGTTATAATATGCACTTTTTTTTCTAAATCCCCTTTCCGGTGGAGGGTACCTCCCCCATCACGCCCACTCTAATACTTGATACCGTATACAGAGGTTTACATACAGTGGACGTTAAATCTGTTTTTTGAGCCTTTCTAGCTGTCGAGCGGTACTATATATTTACAGTTTACCATACTATGTTTTCAAAAAATCATTCATGGTTTTCCGTTTAAAATGCTACAAACGGGATCTGTGGCCCTTTTCGAAACCACGCCTTCGGGCTCAGGCTCTGGCTTGGGCCCCGTGAGTAATTTTGAAAATGTACACTTTCCAGTACGAGACTTCAAACAGGCGAACGGTGCCTAAAGCCGTAGCCCACAAGCCCAAGCCGTGATTTCGAAAGTGGCTATCGGATCGTACCATCTCAGCATGAACCGGCTCCATGGCTATATGACACAAACCTTAACGACAACAATCCTCGACAGTTTGTTTATTAATGGTATTAACTTACAGTTTCTGGAAAGAAGTTTATCATTTTCCAGTGTCAGATATTTCTAGAATGTTTGACCGAATTATGGTTGATGACTTTAAGGCTCTGTGTCCGAAGATATTCAAGCTTGCATTTTAAGAATTTGTGGTAAAACTAAAAATGAAAATCTTCATATAAAATATAGCCAGTAGACACATTCTATAACTAGTGTGTTGTGTAATGAATTTGTGAAGTTTTGTTGGGCTTACTGGTTTTCCTAGTTGGGTGACCGCGTTATTTGCGAAAAATGGGAGAAAAATATAAGTCCTCATTTTCATTCCTTGGATTTCCATGGAGGGACATATTCCCGCCCCCCCCCCCCCCGAGTCGTATAAATGTACATTTTGAGGTAACTCTCAAAAAAATATTGGGAAGTCAGAAATAATCATAGGGACGCTACGTTTTATGGGGACGCTACATTAATTAGTATAAAATGAAATGGAAATAATAAACAAAACGAGAAGCAGCAGTCATGGGGTCCATCCAGACACACAATATTCTAAAGTAATCTTGCCACTCAAAGACTCGTAAAGCTAAACTAGCTTACTAAAACCGTTTGTTGAAAAACAATTAACCAAGTTGTTTGCATTGGGCTGATTATTACTAGTAAACTTGGCGGTATACAACCAGTGTGTAAGTTTCTTTCGGAAGGAGTGTTGGCCTGTAAAAGAGCCGTTGTTTAGAGCGAATACCCCGGGTTGTTTGTACCCGCAAGATCTACCTGTAGTAGTTACTTCCTATCATTCACACCGTGCAAAGCTTCAAACATCACTATTTGCATATTGATGGGAAATCAGATATTGGAAGTGTAAACCATGCGAAGGAATGTTTCAACATTAATTTTGTTTTTATGTCTAAAACACCAGAAGACAGAATTCCTTGTTCAAATAATAAAAACGTACACGAAATTCCGGTCAACTCACCATAACCCAAGATATCATTCGTCCAATTCAGCTGAAGATGTGATAACTGCTCCCTGCGTGTTGGTATGTCCGTCCGTCAATGTCTAAACTCACGCCATGAAGAGACTGGGTGTGTGCGTCTTGCAGAAAATAATCACAACCATATAGTTCGATGTCAGAGTGCTGCATTACTCCTGCATTATGTCAACAACAAAGATTGGAGTACGGTGGCCCCGATGAGACAAAACGACGATGCGGTAGCTACTATTAAAAATGGTATGCGATAACTTAAATTAAAAATACATTTTCAGTTTAACAATTGTTTTGTGATTAACTTGGAAAATGTCTAGTCTCTTGACGACTATACATTAATCACCATGACTTATCAATTTGCTGGTCGTCTTGTCTTCAATGTTTAAAAATGTAGTTATTGTTTGGCAAAGCAATTTTTGCTTTCTGTATCTACCGGCAAATCTGTATGCGTCCGCTGCAGAGCCGGTGTGGAAGGAGAATCTGTCAGGCAGGAGATTCTGTCCGAGTATACGGCAAATTGTTTACTAACTCCTTCTGATAGCGCCCTCTTTTGAATGAACTCCTCCAGCCCACGTTAATTTACCGTATGGTGGACACATTACCCTGAGGACAATAAAAATATACTTCGAGTAAATAAGGTGTCTAAATGAATCTGATAAAACAAATTGATCAAGGTTTACTGTTCATCGAGTCTGCTGCCTCACTCCGATAGGGCCTAAAGTTGTCACATTTGTGTGGGTTTTTCTCAGTGTTGCCGCCGCACCATCAGACAATCCTTTTCGCCCGGAATAAACATGGCTGGTTAGAAAAAATTGGTCTGTATGAAAATGCCCCCAAAAAAACCGATAGCTCTCCCTCAACCCCTGATTACATTACTATTATTGCATTTTTGAGACCTTTGTCCATTTTCGTTTTAGATACTGACAAATCGAGTTTTATAATTTCACTGATAAGAGACAGCACCATCAGTCATCACAAGATAAATTCTAGTTCCAGCCGCAGTGAAAAAAAAAACGCGTTTTTTATGTTTATTTTATTTTGACAGTGTTGCGCATACACAAAAGCGCCACCAAACGTTTGGGACTTGATTATTCACGCTTTTCAACTTCTACTGGAATGTGTGTTCATTGGCTCCACCACACTACCCCAACCCCCAGCAGCGCATAATGAGACAGGTGTAAGGGGGGGGGGGGGGAGGGAAGAATGTGTAGGCCTACTAAATCTGATCTGACTGTAAGAGTCCAAACATTTCGGTGAAAACTCAAACGAGATCATCCACAAGATCAGCAACAATTTATTATGCGTAGACCTTATAGTGTTCTATTGAATATTTTGCTGTTATTGTATTCATGGCTCTATAACTTTCTCGATAGTAAGCCTAAAAGAAGAGAAGACACATGACTTAGAAATAATGGTAAAAAGAATTGATTTGATGTAGGCCTATATGGGAACAGAATAGCTGAAAAAAGAGAAGTACAGAAAAAACTGAGTCAAATTGGGGTCTGGTGAAACGTCGAAGTATTTTCTTCCTCCGTGGTCGAAGTATAGAAGGGAAGTTGTACAACATGGAGTATGTTTACACCCGAGGGTCTAGGTAAGGTTTCCAGGGAAGAAGGGGGCACTTTCCCCCTCCAACGGGTGTAACCAATCGAGGCTTGGGGACTGTGTAGGCCCTATAGGAAATAACAGACCACGAATAATGATTGCAAATACTTTCATACAGCGAACATTACAAACAAAATACACGTAAATGGCAGCAACTCGATTAAGTACAGAAACTGCCGTATGTACATGTACAAATAATTGTAATTAATATTTTCTCCATAATCCATTTTGAGATATGGTGGACATTATATGACACTATCAATATTATTAGGTTTGGGTAAATTTGTCTATTTACAAACCCAAACCAAACTGTGCACTCCTGTGTCCACCATTATCTCGAGAGATTAATGGCTCTGCTGTAGCCACTCAGCTAACTGTAATCTAAAGATCATTGAGGTCATATCTATTTTCGTCATCTGACTCATGTCAGGTAGTCCTCGCCCATTCAACATTTGACCAATGACAGATCACCAAAGTGACATCACGCTTCTTAATGATTACGTAATTCTAAAAAGTGTCAACAAATTGAGTGTGTGTTGTATAGCGTGACCTTAATGAGCATGCGCAGTTTGCATCATGAGTCATACATTCTGGATGTGTGTTTACCAAAGATTATAGAGCGCCGTACCTTGTTTACCAACCGTGATAGGATTCGGTATAAAAACCGTTCAAAAGTTAATCCTAATATTCTTGTCCCGGCAAACTAACGAACATGGCAGAGGAACAGGTTTTATCCAGTAATAGCTCAAATTCTTCTGATACGGAGGAGACCTGTCAGCAATACGCTTTGAAAATGGAAGAGAAAACTCCGGCATGCAAAACCGACAAGCTGTCTCCTCTGGCCGGTGGTGATGGGGCTACAGCTGACGTTTCAACGGCGGAGTCACACGGGGAGTGCGCGGCAATTGCCACTGGACTTGCCGAAGGACTTGATTTGCTTTTGCAGAAACAAAGAAGGTACTGAACCATTTATTATGAAACCTTGAAGTTAAGGGGTTTATGGATCTTCTTAAAATCAAAGATTTTTGCAAATTAGTTCACATTAAATCCTGAAAATTATGAATTCGGGCCTTGTCTTATGAATTGTCTTGATCATTGATATGAAAGGGATGGTCGTCGGGGTTACTGGATCTGGGACCGTGGCGTTGGATCCAGTAACTCGGACCATCTTCTTGATGGATACTGATTTCACGCATGAGATCTCACCAATGGATTGACAACCGGTAAATAGTCTTCCTTGACATCCAGGGACAGCCAATTTTTGTCATAAATGAGTGGAAAAGAAGCAGTCAGATTCTGCCTATTTTCATGAAGAAATTAAAAAACAGATTATCAAATGCAGTTTCCTCTTTTTTTTGTTGCAATATATCAAAGTTGTATCTGGCTCATCAGTCTCAATTAAAAAGACAAGTGGACATTGCACAATATGTACATCACTTGTGCAATTTAAGTTCAGCATGACAAATGAAACTAGGAATCCATCAAAGCTGTACATGCTGTATGTATGAGTCACTGTGTAGCTCTGTAGTTCACTCTAGCTGACAATGAGCTACAACATCACTTTGGGTTATACACCTGCAAAAAAGACAACTTGTTCACCTGGGTATTTAGTTTTATGATCTGCAGCATTTACTGTCTTTACCCCCAGCCCTCCAACCCTTGTTGACAATTTGTGTAAAGTAGTAGGGTTGCGGGCCGTGCACAGTGTAGACGGGATGTCGATGTTCCATCCCAACTTGACAATCGCCCCAACTATAGTTGGGACTGGTCCCAACTTGAGTGTTACAGTTGGGGCGCCCCAACTATAGTTGGGATCGCCCATGCAGCTCTACACGAAGGCGGAGCCGGAGCTAAAGACGAGGTTTGGAGAAGGCCCATTGGTTGATAGATTGGTAGTACTAACGTTTAGTCTTCTTGGCCGCTAACTCGTCATAATTAATTATAATACAGAACATGTGGGTTACAAGTGTTTGTTTTTTAGAGGGTTCTGACGGCGTACACAATCATGTGACCAGATGACAGGTGACATTTTCAGTCTCAAAGTACGGATTTAATTTCCTTCTCTCGGAAAGCAAAATTCTCTTTCTAATTCGTCTCAAATGTTATCAAGTACTAGAATAAAATGGTCTTAATAACTTCATAACTATCATTATTTTATTTTATTTTTTTGTTTTGTCCATTTCGTTAAAATAATTGAAGAAATGAGCATTGTCATTAACACTTTCAATATTGTGTTGCCGTTTGTGCGGACATATCACATTCTGTGGGGGGTACTGGTTCCGATGGTACTCTGTATTTACAGCAATCCCAACTATAGTTGGGGCGCCCCAAACTGTAACACTCAAGTTGGGACCAGTCCCAACTATAGTTGGGGCGATTGTCAAGTTGGGACGGAACAACGATATGATTTTCTGATTTACTTTGGTCCTAAATTACACCCCCAAAATGTCAAATTTAATGTCAAAACAAAATGTAGTATGGATGCTAATTACAACACTCTAGTAGTGAGGCTCAGCAAAACATTATTTTTGTTTTCTGTAACCCGACGTTCAAAAACCTGTGAACCGTAAACAAATTGTATGATTAATTTGAAGAGAGAGTCCTAACATGTGGGTTTTTTTCCTGACTGACTGCAAGTTTCATTACTACCAGTACCACCAATATTCAAGACTTAACTAAAATATTCAGTGTAATCTCAATTTATACCCAGATGTGCAGTGAATTTACGTCCAATTCTTTGAGTCAAATTTTGTATTTTCCTTTTTATAGCGACAAAACAAATGCAGGTTGATCCATTTCTCGTTTGGTCGATGAACTTTATTTCAAACAAACAAACAAACCAAATGATGTTTTTCATACCTACTGACCCCCTTTTTCCCAGCATGTTTAATACAGGAAACTTACATATATTTTTGTTAGGCCTAATGTACCCCAATTCTCTCAGTGAGCTCATTCTTACTTGCTCAGAGCACACCAATACCTGCAAAATAATCTATGCTTTTTGTGAGTCTACCCTCAGCAGTTTTCACTCCTCTGTTAAAAATGTACACGTCTGATTTAATTGTAAATGCTGTGGATGTTGAAATCAATTAACAGAACAGAAGAATAAATCTTCCAGTTGAAAATTTATTTAAAACAGTAAACTCTAGTAGGATGTACTTTTAAGTGATAAAATTGAGGAAAAAGGAAATTTCCGCCGCTAGTATTTGTCATCAGAGCCTTGCGGTTGTTTTCACCATGGAGGCAATTAGTAATCTGTCAGAAGGCAATACAAACATGTTTGGCAGTTTGAATTCTACTTCCCGATCCTGTAGCCTTGGGTAAAGCGTTACTATCGTTCAGCAGTTTTAAATGGGTACCCACGCAATCAGATTGTTGTTGTTTTGCAATTCAGATTAAAGGGTTAGTGTCTTTGGTGAGGGTTGAATGATATCAATTTTATAGTGCTGTTTTAACCGAAGGAAGCTACGTTAGATACTGTAGGAGGAAATGAGCGTCTGTGGTTTGTGTGGGTTGATTTTCTGAACTTTAAAGGGAACTTACATCAGGCTTTAGGTAAACCACAATGGTTTTTTTAAGTTTTTTTGTTGTGGTTTTGTTTTTTATTTTGTTTTTTAGTTTTCTTTGTGCTAAGAGTAAGGACACTCCCGAAGAATGATTTCAGACAGTTCTATAATATTTTGTAAAAATCAGAAAGAAACATGTAATTATATTCCATCTTGGAATCAGGAATCATACCTTGTGAGTAATTCTAATGACTAGTATGTCAACTCTTGATTTGACAGAGATTTGATGTTGGAGCTTAGTAAACTTCAGACCGGCCATCGTCCAGTTACCAGCACAGAGAGCCGCGAAACCCTAGAAGAATTCTTCACTGGTAGGGAAGGAGGTGAGAGACAAACCACCAGTCGACCCCAAAGTATTGTCTCTGAGGTGCAAGGGCTGTCAGAGCGTCAACCAGTGTCGTCAGTTCTGAGGAGCAATGCCTTTCGACGCAATCTTGAAGACGTCATACGCGGCACGCTGGTCCGTCAAGACCGAGAACTTCAGCAGACGATCCGTCTTCGATCAGCCGGCTTCAACGTTGGAGCCACGAGGCCAGTACCCGTGCAACCGAGTACATTCCAGCAACACTTGGAGAGTTTGAGCCAGTTGAGTCATTCGTCACGGGCATCAACCAGTTCCCAACCCTCTCTGGGAATGGCGGATATCTTCTCACCACCACCACCACCACCACCTGTGCCTCAGCAGGGACAACCAGTGCACTACCAACAACAGCAACAGGTCAGTCAAGCTAGTGCGCTTCAATTAAAAATCCAGGCTTGGAATTTCATCTTTGAATGGCCAATGGCTCTTGTCATTTTGCAAAGGGAACTTCCATTAGAAAATCTATGTGAAACTTTGAAAGGGCACCAGGGCCAAGATCAGTGCAGCAGAGCCACTGTGTAATTCCAGGCCCAACATCTGTCTAACTTCTGTTCTTCTTGTTTTAGTTTGAATGTTGTGCTTTTCGATAAAGTTGATTTTTAAAATCTTTTTACTTAACACAGCCACAACAGTTTCCCTCAATGCAGTCATTCCCCTCTTCACAATGGAGGCCCCAACAGCAGCATATGTCACCAAATCCATACCAGCAGCAACAGCCTTGGCAGCAGCAGCAGCAGCAGCAGTATTCTCAATGGCAGCAACAACAGCAGCAGCAGCAACAACAGCAGGCATGGCAACAGTCACAGCCATGGCAGCAACCTGTGCAGCCGCAACAACCATGGTTGATGCAGAACAGGTAGGTAGGACCCTTGTCTTACAGCAACCAAACCAAATGGGAACTTTGGCTCACTTCCTTTTTTCTCTCTCCAACCAAAGCCTGAATCCTCTGCTTACGATCTAAAGGCAAGGTTTTTCACTTACACATATCTAACTGTCCGTTACTTAACAGTGCACAGCAAGCTAACAGCAACATCAACATGATGTCATACCTGCAGCAGGCAAATCGGGAGGATGCTGTATTTGAGATCAGCAATCTTGTCCAACGTCAGCTTGTCTCCTCAATGCTCAACAGCGACTTTAGAGGAACCCTGGAGAACACCATGATGGTAAGGTCAAACACTGTCAGTGATCGTAACTATTAACTTTCAAAAAGAATTTAGAGAATCATTAAAGCCCCAAGCTCAACATTGGTAAGAAGAAAAAAATAAATGTTCACAGATTTACATATACCTTACATGGTATAAAGATAATGATGGCAGAAATTTTCCTTGAAATATTTAGTGTTATCGTTTTTAAATAATAAGTGAAATAAGATCCAAAATTAGTTTTTCGTCTCACTGGCGAAAACTCTGCCTATAGGAATGCGTAATTCATTTTGGCCGTTGTCTTGCAAATAAAACAACGAAAATGAGCTGAATTGATTTGTGCAAAGAATGGAAGCATATTCGGTCACTTCACCAATGTTGAACTGGGGCTTTAATGCCAATCAAAAGACTAATGCTTCCGACCAGGGATGTATACAGGGTTTTTTTTTGCAGGAGTCTCTCCATGTGTAAAAAAAAAATTTTTCTAAATGCCTGTCAGTTTTTCTTAATTTTCAGTTGTCCATCTCCTGCCGTTCAAAGGTGCATTCAATGGAAATCAGAACAAGTTAACAATCACCTTTGTTTTTATACAGGCTCATCTTCAAAATACTGAAGCTGACGGCCAGAGCGTGGCAAACTTTATCCAATCGCTGCCTCAGAGTCAACCTCACCGACGGAATGATTTCAGCCATCTTGGGATTCAGGCTCCATCCAGAGAGCCAGCAATGGCTGCTTCATCCTCTAGATCAACAGCCTTGGTGAGTATACTCTGAAACTTCCAACATTCTGAAAAGCGAACAGTACAGCAAGCCTGGAGTTTTGACTCTCTAGAGTCTAGCAACAGCCGCAGCTGCCAATAGACTGCTCCGGCCTGTCAGTCAAACTGTGCGCATTGACCAATTGGATCACGCCTTTTGGTCATGTGACCTCGGTCAAACTCGGTCACACGTGCAGCGTAAACGTACACAAACTAATGTGTGTGGGCGGGGCTTGTAGCCAAACCCGGAACGGTCTATTCGGACACGGCCTTACTTGTCCTTTATCCATTACACTACAATGTGCCAGAACTACAGATGGAGAGTAAGCACTCATTAAAAGAGGTTAAAGTTCTTAATTAAGTCTTCTGTAAACCTCATACATCCTTCCCTTCTCTTTCAATCTGGTTCTCCTATGTCACTGATCTTTAAAAATGAAAGCATCGTAAATTTGTTATGGCTCAATGCACTAAGTCTCAGGCAAAGGGTTGTAACGGAACTTTGTTGGTTTTTTTTTGCACCAGGCTGCTCCTGAGCTTGACACACTCAGACGCCAGATGGAGGAAATGCAGACGATGATGAGACTGACCTTTGAACTCCAGCTTGACATGCAGAGGTCTATAAGACAGGAAGTGGCTGCTGCCCTCAGTGGCCAACAAGGGCAAGGTCAGAACGATGAGAGTTTACTCAAATTCACCTCACTTCACCTGACTCCAAAGTTACAAATTACTTAATAGCTACACACTACTCCAAAAGCAAGTAATATTAGAGCTGTGATAATCTGTTATTAACAGTTGTGGTTTTGTCATTCTGCAGTTGCCAGCACACACAGTGTCCAGGCTCCAATGCCACCCAGCCAGCCTGCCAGTGAAGGTAACTGCGTCATCTGCTTGGAGAAGTCGGTGGACGCGGTGCTCTACCAGTGTGGGCACATGTGCTGCTGCTTAGCTTGTGGACTGAGGCTGAAAGGGATGGGATCTCATTGCCCAATGTGCCGTGCGCCGATCCGGGATGTTATCAGGGCATACCGATGCCAGAGGGAGTAACTTATCCATCATGGAAGAGCATTGTAATTGCCACAGGGAGTAATCTTTGAAACATAAACAGCAGACTCATGTGGGTCTGACACCTACATGCCCGATATGTGGCAAAGGGAGTCACCCCTCCCCCCCCCCCCCCCCGAAAAAAAATTTCCTATACTCTAACACTCTCTTCTGCTCTTTTACAAAAGTAACCCCCCCCCCCCACCACCCCCTGAAATTCCTCTGCAGACTTCCTGTACATTAATCATCATGACAAATTACCATGCTGGTCGTCTTTTCTTCAATAGTTATTGTTTGACATAGCACTGATTTTCATTTTCTATATCTGCCGGTGTATCTATATACATCCATTGCAGAGTTGGCATAAGGGCAACGGGATGCCACCAGGCTAAGCTCAACAAAGTTACCCTTGCCAGAATAAGGGAACCAGCCAAAATACTATCCAATGTGTACCGTTTGTGACTGGTATCCTGCTCATTTTTGCTTAGTAAAAAACTTATTAAGCACCATTTGCTGCTTGAGCAGCTCTGAATTTGGGCCATGTAATATTTTAAGTAGGGTTGATATAGACCTTATGCATTGACGTCATCACGCCACCATCTTAGAGGTAAATCGATGATGTAACAATGGAAACTCAGAGATTTGTACGCGCGGCGCACAGGATTGGCCAATGAACAACCTCATTTTGACCTCTAGACGAGGGCACCCTACTCAAATGACGTCATGTGCATAAGGTCTATTTGGATTGTTATGCAATGTCACCTCGAACTTAGTCATTCGGATGGTAAACAGTTTTACTTCCAGATGTTGACAAAAAATGCTGACAATTTTGTTGATAATTATATTGAGAATGTATCATCAAAACTCATTAGCATATGTATTTTCTTCTTGTGGAATGTTCCTTGGAATGCAAAAAAAAAAAACTTAGATATTTTCATATTCTTATATATTTACAAGAACAACCTACACAGCAAAGTAGATATTTTCACAGAGCGTAACCGCAAACAAATATAATTATTTTCCTTTTCTACTGAACATATCAATATAACTTTTACTATAAATTAATTTTATAAGTTTAACATGAGCATTTTTTAAATCAGAGAAAGCTATTTGTTGCAATACCTACAAACTATTACTCACATTTGTTTTATTGTATATAAAGAAATATCCAAGTCAGTTTGTTCATATGCAAGTGTGGTATTTATCATTAAATATCTTGACATTCCTGTTGGATTAGAAAACCTCTCTTGTCAAAAAAAAAAACATTTCTTTCTGTAAATCCCAGTAATATTTGAGGAGAGTTGTTTAAGCAGTGAATGCTACAGTTATCAGTGAGTTTTGAGGGTTCTACTATCATGTGGATAGAAAATGAACTACCTCCTACCTCCAAGCCACTACTTTGAGGGCAGCCCCGCGCAACCCCCCCCCCCCTCCCCAATGCAACCCACCCTATTACTTTCTCTATCCTCATTTTTGCCCATAGAATATTATTTCCATTGACAGTTCGCAGGGTGGAAAAATAATCGAACAACAAACAAACATGTGAAAGCTAGGTGTGTCTTCTTCATGAATTATACGTTTTAGCAGAAATAGGCAAGATTTGATGAGCATGTATTTCCCATTGGTATTTGTTCTCACATTATAATTATTGCTATTTAATATTATTTGTCCGCACGGCTGCAGTTCTGAAGGGAGTTCCACTTGGTCCAATTTTTGTTTTAATCTTATGTAAAAGCACCTATCAGTTTACTTCATTCAACGTGGTGTGAATAGAGAGAAAATGTTGAGATTTTGGGTTAAGACACGAAAAAGAATGTCTTGAGTCTGATTATTGTCCAACTCCCCGGTTACTGTACTGTAGATAGTTATATAATACAAGGACACGTTGTCAATAGAGGTCGCCCTTTAATCAGGCCGTGAGGTCGATGGAAAAAGGCGCTCGGAAAGGAAGAGACTGAACATATAAATCACTACACACGTGTTGGACAACCAAACTTCATTTTGAGACGTAAGAACTGTTTTTATTCGTTGTACCATTGAAATTTATTTGAACATTTTCAAGTTTCCATAATTCCTGGCCGGTCGAGAGTTCAGACTTTGTTATGACAACATTTTCTCGTCAGTAGGTTACCCAGAGCAGACGAGCTGACACTGTGGCGTCGGTAGGTAACACTTGCCTCTGGTACATCTCAAGGGTTGAGGGGTGGGTGGATTTGGGGCGGTTTTGGTTGGGGGTAGAGGATGGGGTGAGGGCTGGGGCTGTTAAGAAGTGCAGACAAGAGGTTCACCGACCTATCATGCAAGGAATTTGATAAAACTATTGAGACAACCGCCTCTTCTTTGATTTCAGAAACTTCAAATTCATTCTCAGGAATGGATCACATCAATTCTTACTTTTGTTTTAGAGCAGTCATTCCTCAGAATGTTTTCCATGTACGCTTCAGGAAATATTTCCCCACTCTGCTACAAAGATTTTTTTTTCTTCAATTTTTGTTTATTCCAGACCTACAACAATGCTTCTTTGATACCTTTTCAACAGCTTATTTCAGTTTAGTACGTTCACAGCCAGTGACACGTACGCACGCAGTGGGGAATGAGTAATGATTAACGTCATGTTGAGTGTGTCCCATCAGAAAAGGTGTTTGATCAACTAAGTCGCGAACTCTGTAGTCTCAAAGTTTGTTAGCTCCACAACATCACCTCTACAACTTCCAGTACTCCACCAGGGATGGCCTCGAGTCATTTACCAGAACAAACAATCATAAAGATTAAAGGTGAGTAATCAATTCTGTAACAAGATGTCAGCGTCTAACCTCAGAAATTTTGGGTCAAAGGTTAGAGTTCAATGGAATCAATGTTCAAGGAGAATTACAACCTGATAACACCTTTAAGTCGAATGAGGGCAGCAGAAGGAACTACACCTCACTAACCTCATTGGTTATATTTACGTTTGTTATAACAACAATTATTGCTACATTGACCCTGATGTCCATCATTTTGTCGCCGTTTTCACGAAGGGGCGAATCTGCAACGCAGCCCAAGTTCTGTAATTTGAGAAAATCACGTTTGAAGTTAAACTATTTTTCACACTGCTGTTTTGAAAACTGCTTACTCTTTTTTTTTACTTTTAAATTTTTCCTACCAAAGTAAAAGCTGACTTCCTTATTCATATACAGAACCGTCTATGTATAGTTTTTTCAGCTGTTTTGATGAGTTATTATTTTTTTTTAAAACGTACTCGTCACCTCGTGATTCGTGAAAACAAAAAACGAGACTAAGATTCATTCGTCACTTCGTGAAAAGGCTAAACTTAAATTTAGGTCAACAGATTTGTCACCTCGTGAAAATGCAAAAGTCGGTGACCATACTTGTTTGGCACCCTGCCAGCGCTGTGTATTTCAATGGGTAAAGTGAATCTTGATTCGCCACTTTGTGACAATGCAAAAATGACAAGTCTGGTGACAATTAGTGTACGAAACTCTTATGTCTTAGGTCCTGAAATTTACTGAAAATGTTAACAGTAATGAGTATGTCAAGAATTTGTACAAAACCGATTTGCCAAATGCCTTATAAAGCCCCAGATCAACACCATTCTTTTGCACAAATCAAGATATTTGTAATAAAACCAACCTGTGAAAATGTCAGCTCATTTCTTTGTTTCAATTGCGAGAAAACGGTAAAGATGCATTCAGCGTTTTTGCACGCATTCCTTTACGCAGAGTTTTTTTTATCTATGTCATTTATTATTTATTCAAAAACGATAACACTTCAGGCAGAACTATTTCAAGGACTGTTATCTGCTATCATCATCTTTATACCATGTAAGGTATGTGTAAATCTGTGAACATAAATGTTTTTCCTCTTGCCAATGTTGAGCTGGGGCTTTAATCATAATTGCTTCACTGCACCTTGGAGTGAAACCTGTAACCTTTCAGTAACCGGTGATGCATGTTGTTCATGTTATAGTTGATAGTTGTCACTGCCCCCCCCCCCCCCCCACCCTCCCCCAACACAGATTGGTAACTCGGGTAGTTTGGCTTCCAGAAAAGTGTAGCGCCCTCTTTTGACTTTAGCTGTAGTTCTGTAAAGAAAACAATGACCCCAGTCCATTATTTAAAACATGCCCTGACAGCTTTCAACTTTGTGCTGCCCTCTATCTGGAACTGATGCTGTGCCTGTGAATTTAAATAATAACAAACCTGCTCTGCTTTGATTTGTTTACTCCCGTGAGTTTTACTGCATGATGTTTATAGCTTATTGAAGTTACTCGGTCATACTTTAAAGTTCCTTCCACGTGCAAAATTATTCATAAAAAAAGCTTCATGGGATTATCTGCCTGGGACCGTGTAAATCTTACATGAAAACTTGACCTTATTTCCTAAGAACAATCTCTCTACCTTATCTTTAATCATAGAAACTTGTTTTGATACCGTAGCAACTGAATGCGTAGAAGCATGTCATTCCCGCGTTGCCATGGCGTTCTTATTTGTACAGTTTGTCATTCTAAAGAAGGAACTTGACTTAATGTTGTTAATAAGGTTTCTATACATGTTAAAGGATGTTGTTTTGAAAACCGGCAAATATCAGGGGATTTTTGTGTTTAACTAAATCGCTTCGAAGGTTACCGGGAAGACAGATTGATGGTAACAAAGAGGGCATAAATATTTTGTTAAGGAAGACCATTTTTTATCAATTCATCACTGTTTTTCACGAAGAGCCACTGATGTCCAAAATTGTGTTTTGTTTTTTTTAATCGTGTTTTTTCTTCTTCGATTTTTGTTTCATAAATGCGATGTTGTACCACCCTGATTAGTTTATATTGACAAAAAAAGAATTAATGAGTTAACTAGGTTTATTTTTCAATGGACCATAGTCTCTATAAATGTATTTTCTGTTTTAAAGAACAACCACTGTATAGGCCCCTTATACTGCATTGTTGTAGTTATGTTGGGAACGTGGTTAACTCGGTTTAGCTTTTTTCACGAAGAGCCACATATCTTCACAAAAGGGCTTGATGTTGGCAAACGATTCCGTTGATCGGCATCTCATAATTTACCAAGTTATACGTCTCAAAATCATCTAGTTTCTTAATTAGGCTGAGTTGATGAAGGGCAAAAAAAAGTCAAAGAACACAGAATCGAGTTTTCACGAAGTGTCAGAAATCTTGTTGTCCTTTCGTTCGTAAAATGCGCGACCGCGTTGAACAAACAGCTAGCACAACGCCAACATTCAGTGCGCCGGCTTTTGCGTTTTTCACGAAGTACCAACAACTTTTATGAACGGAAAAACCCCGAAATCACGTTTTCACGAATTGCCAAAAACCTTTTTGTCCCAAATACGAAGAGACAGTCTTGTTGGTTAAATAATTACTCATTAATTAAAAACGTTTTGAACAAAATTAAAACAGATTTGCATGATTTAAGATCTGAACTTCCCTTAGTTGTAAAACATTAAAGATTAAAAAATGGCGAATAGTATACGAACTTCAAACGCAGTTTTCACCAAACATTAAAGCCCCAGCTCAACATTTGGTAAGAAGAAAAACATAACTGTTCACAGATAGATTTAGATATACTTTACATGGTATAAAGATACTGATGGTAGAAAACTTTTCTTCAAATATTTCTGCCTAAAGTGTTCTCGTTTATAAATAATAAATGGGAAAAAAGATCCAAAATTAGTTTTCGTCTCAGTGAGACGAAAACTCTGCCTATAGGAATGCGTGCAAAAATGTTGAATGCATTTTGACCGTTTTCTTGCAGATGAAACAACGAAATGAAATTTCCGCGGGTTTTTTTTTATTACAAATATCTTGATTTGTGCAGAGAATGGAAGCATTTGCAGTCAGTTTACCAATGTTGAGCTGGGGATTTAAGGGGTGGCTGCGGGGGAACTGCTGGGCACTTCATGACGTTGCTGAAGATAATTATGTTTGTCTACAACAGGGGTTTGCATGTATTGATTAAGATGCAAAGTTGCTTATCGTGAAAACGCAACAAATTAATAAATAATAAAACTCACAACGTCTTCAAGAAGAGCCATTCATCTTTAACTAGTTATTATGCCAAAAAAATAATAATAATAAAAAAATACACACAGACAAAATTAACAAAATGTCTAGATTCATTAAAAGAGTGTGTGATACCATTGGTTTACATGGCAATGCCCTTAAATGTTGCCAGTCATGTTTGGAAAGTAGACCTCAATATGTTCTTATTGGCAAATCAAAATCTGATCCAGTTGTTCATGATTTTTTTCGGTCCCTCAAGGTTCAGTTTTTGGACCGCTATGGTTTACAGTTTACGCCTACCCTGTTCATAACATGGTTGAGAAACACGAACTAAACTATCATGTGTATGCTGTCGTCGTCGTTATAATAATGCTAATTATGGATTTAGACGGTTTAACATTTTAAAAATCACATGATAAAGTTGAGAAAAACGAATTTATTTTGGACATACCACAGTTTTCAAAATGAGAGCAGCTTTAAATGTGAAAACTTAACACAAAAATGAAGTAAAATAATAGAAAATATTTTAATAAGCAAATAAGTATAGAATAAAATAAGAACCCCCATTTTATATAAATAAATAATAATAAAAATAATAACAACAATTAATAAACATATAAATTAATAAATAAATAAAAAGTAAATAAATAAATAACAAATAAAAAGTAACTGTAAAAACAAGAAACTATGTTATTTTCTTTTACAATAATAAGTAGACAAATATATGATTTTATAGGTTTCTAGGTCCACCTTCATGCAAAGCTTCAGATGGGGAAAAATAAATCCCGAGATCTGCTTGACTTTCCATCTTTTATCTTTAAAAGTAGGTTATTGAGTAGTAAACACAATTTACTCTAGCTATGTCAGAGCTCAGTCAAGAGGAAGTATGATGTACACCAATATCCTTAATGAGAATTCTAAAATTAGACGGGGAAAAAAAGGAAATTTAAAGAAAAAAGAAAAGAAAAAGGTGATCGCTTGATTTTGTTATTTTGAAGACGATGGAAACTCAGCTTGGCTATAGCTATTTTTTATCACTATCAGCTACCATTTTCATTCATGTAGTTGACCCCACTGATAAAAATACAACAAAATATGTATCTGTACTGAATCCACAAGCATTCAAAGCCGTTTATTGTGCATGACAAAAAGCAAAACCACAAAACACAAAAACACACAAACCCAGCGTAGAATGATTGGTGGGGTGAGGTATTAATTTTGTTAGGGCCATGCAGTGTATTCTAACATGTTGTATAAAGGAAAGGGAGTAGCCATTTGATCCACCTGTAGAGGCGTATTGAGCGACGGCAAATCAGCTTGATAAAAATATATTTTTTGACCCAAGCATTGTCATGAAAACTTTGTATTCGTTAACATTTTAGGGAAAATATAGAGTTACACAGATATCGTTGTTCTTTATTTCAAATTTGTTTTCTTTGTTTGTTTGTTTTTGTTTTTTTAATGGCAAAGGTCTTTGTTTTTGTAACAAAAATCTTTAAAAAGAAATCTGTTGTCAGAATTATTTTTTCTCCCTGCAGTTGTATTATTCTAATCATGCAATATCAGTTCTCCACTAATACAGTATAAACATTTACAACTAAATCAAATAAAAACATGTATTATTAGTAATGAAATTCAACATATCAGGTATACCAGCCACAGTCGTTAGAAGAAAAAAAACAATAAAAAAAACACCAAAACACAAAACACAAAACAAAAAACGAAAAACTCAACAAAAAACACCTTACAAATATAGACCTTACAAAACACATCAGATTGTTGTTGTGAATGTGTGATTCAAAAAGATGTTCAATTGTACAAAACATTCGAAAGCAATCTGAAAATTTATACAAAAATAACAAACCTCCCACTTTTCATGCAGATTATTCAATCATTATTCAAATTGAGCAAAGTAGACAGCCATCTGTAAAATAATATGAAGCTGTTAGCATCTCTGAATCCTGTTATGATTACATACGTTGTAAAGTCTATCCTCTACATCAGTAATTTAACACTATGAATGCAAATCAGAAACTTCATATAGCAAGCAAAACAAACATTTCAGGGTATTATCTACATTTACCAAAAAAAAAATCTTTGCTTCCAGCTTTAAAAATATTGTATTTGTCACCCGTAAAAATACATAAATAAATAAATAACAAATAAATAAAATTATTGAGATATCAGGGAGCTAGATTGCACATAGTGCATCATAAATGAAGTATAGGCCCGAGTGGTGGCTTCTGGGTTGTATTCATTCTGACAAATACACGCACACTGTGTGCAAAAGTAGCATTAGTTTGTTTTTTCCATACTCTTGCGCTACAACGAATTGACATAGAAATTGGCATTTAGCAAAATGCTCTCATACAGACAACCAGCTTAAAGAGCCTCCTATACATTAATTAAAACATTTTATTAAATACTTAAATCTCAAATACAAACAAACAAATGAAGACAACTTACTTAAAGCCATTATACACTATTGGTAAAGTGTCTGGAAATACTTCCATACCTTATGAGCATCAAGAGTTACTTAATAAAATCAACCTGCGAAAGTTTCAGCTCATTTCATTGTTTCCTTTACGAGAAAACAATACAAAGTCATTCAGCGTTTTTGTATTCATTCTAACGGCGGGAGTTTTCGTCTCATGAGACGAAAAATCATCTGTGGATCTTATTTCACTAATTATTCGAAAACGATAACACATCAGACAAAAATATTTCACGGGAAGTTTTCTACCATCATCGTCTCTATACCATGTAAGTTATGTGCAAATTTGTGAACATTTTGTTTTTTGGTGTTCCCAAAAGTGAATATGGGCGTTAAAAGCAAACTACATTGATGGCGAGTAAAAACACAAAGCAATGTACACAAGTTGTGAATGAAACAATTCAAACTTGATTCACTTATAATTTATATCCGATTCATTGAATGTGAGGAAAATTAAAAAAAATAAAAAAATCACAGTAACAAATGTTTCTTCTAGTATAATTTTATCCTCCCGTGCAATGTCCGGAAAAATGTCATGCATGCCTGGACAACCATTTTGAGAGCAGCTGCAAAAGAAGAGAACAGTCGATAAAGAGTGACACGAACAAAAAAAAAACAAGCCCCAACAAATCTTTTCAATGGGTTTTCACTCAAACGTTGTATACTGATATCAGGGTTTGGTGAATGTGGGTTAGATATGGCTGGTAATATGACACAAGCAGAGTGATGACCGGCCTCTTCTTTGAGAGTAAGGAGCAAATTGCCCTGTAATTTTCTATTTCTAATCAACCGGAGGGTCAGTAGTGGTTTATACTTTCAACAGATGTTTTCATCGGTGAAATATCAAACTATCAATTTGAAGGCTAAATTAAAAAAAGAAAATACTGACCACTGGGAACGACTACATGGTTATTACCTCATACCAGTGCTTAAAGGTGATGTACAGCAGTGGTAGTTATTGGTGTGCTGGTATATTTACTCTCTTTGAATCAAGATAAGGTGCAGCATTTGAGATGGTTTGCAAACTAGTTTTGAATCAATTTATAACAGGTAACGTTTGTTGTTAAAATTGCTGAATTGATGCTCATTGACTAAAGATACAATGTAGCATTGGTCATTGGCGGTGGGCGGGGGGGGGTTCTCAAGTTTCTCCTCCCCCCCGTGCTTTGTTGTTCTCTCCTTTTGATTTTTTGCTGTAATTTTGTAGATTTTTTTATCGTTGCCTCTCCTAAAAAATACTCTGGATCCGCCCATGTTGGTAATGTTGCTCCTATTGACCCGATTCACCTGACTTCATCATCACAAAATGTCTTGATTGCGCCACTTGGGAGTCAACGTTCGTGTGTTAGTATACCATAGAGCTGTAGCTCGATACTGGTTAAAGATGGGTTGCAATAGACGCCATCTTTGATGACGATTTCTATTTTGGCCTGTAGCCGCGTCAAGCTCTGTAAATTTCAACGCAGCTTAAGTTGCTTACCAACCAATCATGGAAGGAGTTTATGCAACGCACGCGTGCCGCGTGCAGTATTTACGCGCAATGCCCAGCTGTTGTGCGCTCAAAAATGTGCAGTCATTGTCATCAAAGATGGCTGATTTTTCCCCATTTTGGACGTCATGTGCGAAATTTTCGGCGATGGCTGCGGTTACTCGCTTACCAATACTGATTATTCCCGCAATGGTGACAGTGGCACTGTCGCTACGTGTGACGTGCGCGCAAGTGGGTCAAATACTGGTATTCTCGCTTTCTTTTATTTAAGATTTGAATCAAGATAATGGGTACATTAATGTTGACAGAAGTGCCGCGAGTATGCTTACTCTTTTTGAAAGGTAACCATGTCCTGTAAAAATTGCTGTTTTTTGTCAACTCTGTTGGAACCAAGATAAAGTGCAAAATTGGTAATGTTGCTGGTACACTATTGTATAATTCTTTGAATCACAATGAGGTATCACAATGCTTTGTGTGCCTTTTTTACTCTACTTGATCTAAATTAAGACACCACAAGGCTGTGGTAATGTTGGACAAACTATACTGCATTTTCGTCCGTCGTGAAACTTGCATTTTTTGGCAAATGCTGATCAGACCTAGTATGCATATTTAACATTCAGAATATCACAGGCAATCATTCTATTACATTTTATTCCTCAATCAGTTTGTAATTTGTATATTCAATCTTATGGTGAATTATGGTAAATGGACTCTCCATATTAAAACTAGACCCCGCCCATTTCCTTTTTATGAATGAGGACGATTCAGACTTAACTTCTTTTGGATAGAGAACGATATCACATCCATTGTTGTTTTGTTTTTTCCTTCTTGTTTTTTTTTTCACCTTTATTTTGACACATATATCTTTAACATGAAAGTTTTTGGAGATTGGGAGAAACAGCTATAGATCATTAATATGTGTGTCCTTCTACAATGAATCAGTAACGATGGCGTCATATTTTGTAAAGAGAGTTGGGTTCTTAAATAGTCACGGTCCGACAACTACATGGTCAGACTTATCATTAACCATCTATACATGAATGACTCAATGGTCTCTACACCCAGACACTGCAAGGCCAGCAAATTCATATATTTCATTGTTGTTGGGCGCGGCATACATAATCCAGTATCCCCAATTTAAATTCAATCCCTCCAGACCTTGTGTCTGAAGAGGTGGGTCTGAGTTTAGAATGAGACAGCTGGTAACATTAAGTATGACTGGAGGCCGAAGTCTAGCCGCTAAACTTGTGACTTTGGATCTGTAACATTTCTCAGGGCATAATCCAGGACGATCCCCCCAAAAAAGAGAGCAGGGCACCAATGTATCTTCCTGCAGTTCTCCAGCAGTTAAACTAAACAGCATGATAAACCAAATTGTTACAATGTTGTATTTTCACTTTCATCGATGTGATTGAATCAAACCCTTTGTATCAAACTCATCTTGATGATAAATCAAGTTGTTACAATGTTGTATTTTCACTTCCATCAATGTGATTGAATCAAACCCTTTGTATCAAACTCAACTTGATGACAAACCAAGTTGTTACAATGTTGTATTTTCACTTCCATCGATGTAATTGAATCAAACCCTTTGTTTCAAACTAATCTTGATGATAAACCAAATTGTTACAATGTCGTATTTTCACTTCCATCGACGTGATTGAATCAAACCCTTTGTTTCAAACTCATCTTGATGATAAACCAAGTTGTTACAATGTTGTATTTTCACTTCCATCGATGTGATTGAATCAAACCCTTTGTTTCAAATTCAACTTGATGATAAACCAAGTTATCAGTATGTCGTATTTTCACTTCCATCGACGTGATTGAATCAAACCCTTTGTATCAAACTCATCTTGGTGATAAATCAAATTGTTACAATGTTGTATTTTCACTTCCATCGATGTGATTGAATCAAACCCTTTGTATCAAACTCAACTTGATGACAAACCAAGTTGTTACAATGTTGTATTTTCACTTCCATCGATGTGATTGAATCAAACCCTTTGTTTCAAACTAATCTTGATGATAAACCAAATTGTTACAATGTCGTATTTTCACTTCCATCGACGTGATTGAATCAAACCCTTTGTTTCAAACTCATCTTGATGATAAACCAAGTTGTTACAATGTTGTATTTTCACTTCCATCGATGTGATTGAATCAAACCCTTTGTTTCAAATTCAACTTGATGATAAACCAAGTTATCAGTATGTTGTATTTTCACTTCCATCGATGTGATTGAATCAATCCCTTTGTTTCCAACTAATTTGAATAATGACTTTTCATGCTGTATTACATTAACTCTAAGACGGACCCATTTTAAATCAATCCTCATGCTGAGTAACTTTGCAATCGTATACATGCATTATTTAATATGTGGGCTGGACCTTATCTGTAGTGCCAATCCGACTTGCCAATATACATTGACATATTTGATTTATACAGAATTATGGATATGTTAAAAAAGTCAATACCTGTTAAGGGCCGGCACATATAGATCACCCGATTGACTTTAATTTCCTGTAGAATCCATTTTTTGATTTTGGACCATCATTTAAAAAAAAAAATACTGTCACAAGGTCGTCTGAAATTTTTATGAAACCATATCTATTCATGCACATCCAAAAACAAATTACTGGTGTGTCCAGCGTTCTCGGACCTTAGTGCTAAATGTCCCCACCATATGGATGTGAGTCATTAATTTTGCAGAAGATGGATTCCCATTATATTACTCCAGCCACTCGGACGCCCAGCGCAAGGCCGAAAATGTATAAAAATATAATACCTGTACTTTACCCAAGGCCCAACAAAAAGTGTCCCTCATAAAATGCAGATTGTATGAGAGAATAGAAGCAAACCTGGGGGTCACTGGTTTGTTCCGTTTGAACCGTGTTTTTCTTTTTTCTTTTTTTCTTTTTGGAAGAGAGGACGATTCATGTGCAGTTTGGCGACTCTATGTTACTTGCATATGAATGCATTGGGTAGAATAGGGACCAGCAGCGTACAACAAAAGACACCGAAACCAGAGCAAAGGCTATTGGACGCTTGCTTTGTTCATTTTGGTTCGGGATTTGAATTGGTCAATTAAAAAAAAAAATCGAAGGGAACAGAAAGTGAGGTTGGTGGTGTTGGTCTGTTTTAATTGAACTGGTATAGAGCAGTTTGAAATGAATGAGAAGAATAAATCATTTTCTGACTGTGACCTACTTGTTATAGTTTGTGAGGCATTTGCGTATCTATCTGTGCCATGGACTATTCGGAACTAGATCAGATCAATTTAGCGCCCCTTTTCAAGCGTTCTCCACACAGTCACACTATCCGTTATGGGAGATGCAATCAAAACTGCGCCTCGATGTAATTTTTTGGCACTCAACTAAAAAGAGGAGCAACACTTTGACTTCTTAAAAGAGTATACGAAAGACAACATAATTCTACACCACACTGGTATAAAATATTGAAGTTTAATAAAGAAAAAGGCGCCTTCATTTTAAAGATTTTTAGTAGAAATCATTTTATAATTGAATTAACCCCTTTTTCTTTCTTCTTCAGTTTGATGGAGCAGTTTAGTTGGGGCTCTCAATCACTTATTTCAAGTTATTCTTGTTTTTGAAGTGCTGATATATTTGGTCTTTTCGGTGGTTAAAGTATTAGAAAACACCCCCTGCATATGTCAGTCATGTTTAGTCTCCCTCTTATGCCCTGTTTAAACCTGACTCCAAAAATGTGATGACCCTCTTTCTACCAGATCAGATTCCCTAAATTCTCTCATCCTTGCCACCAGTGGACTTCACCTGCATAACCTTTTCTTCTTCCAGCCACACCCACCTAATTCCCTTCCCCCAAGCTGATGCCCACCTATTCCCACCCTCTTTTATTTCCTACACCCATCAGTAGAATGATCAAACCCTCCTCTTAAAATGTCCCCGCCTACCATCACATCAACCCCACCCTCCCACTCTCTCTCTCTCTCTCCCTCGGTGACATCAAGTAACCCTTCCCACATCTCCCTCACTGACTACATTGTTGTTGTTTTTTCTTCACATCACTGCGTGGACATTACTCCCTCTACTTCAATGTGTTGTCACATTCTCCCGCTCTCCCTTCCGTTCTGCCGTGGCATGGAAATGTCATGTGACCCATTGACCTGGGGTTGCCGTAGGGATTGATGTATAATATTGGTTGGGATGGATACAGGTCACTCAACTCCTTCCACTCTGGTTAGTTTGAAGCTGATGCAGTGCACGCTTTGTAATCATAGTTAGAGTATAAGACGTGGTTATTGCTTGAAGACCGTGTGTCGGCCAGCCGCATTTGACGTATGAAGAATACATGTAATACAATATGAACATTGTGAAGAAGATATCACTTTGCAATTCTGGATATATCCATCTTATCAGAGACTTCTCGACCAACGGATAGGATATCCACGATCTTGAAGTAACATATTTGTATTACCAGGCTAGAAGATGAAAAGGGTTTCATTTAATTTGAAATCCAACAGCCTGAGATTTCTATTTGTACAAAAAACTGATGGATGATTAGTATTCCTGCTCATAGCGGGGGCGAGTACAGATTATTTTATTATCTGTGGAAAAGGTCCTTGCTCCCCTCCATTCAATTTACAATGCCACTTCTTGTCTCTCTATACTTTGGCGAAACAAGTTGTACTAACATTAGAAAAAACATATTTCTTTTACCAAGTCTCCACAATTTCTCATTCTATATGGTCATTTGGGCTTTTAAGCAATCTTTGGTTTGATCCACAACATGATTTCCATCTCATTTTTTCTCCATTGATAGAGTCTACATTGAGAGGCTCAATCATTCTGCAATATTTTCTCGTTTTAAAACTTTCCTATTGTCAGATCATTCATTATCACCCACATGGTTTTCAAAGAAAGATAAACTGCAATAATGATATCATACTATAATATTGGTAAACTCACTGGAAAATGCCAAGAATATGAGGGTTAATTCGTACTAAACTCTCCGTTCTGACGTGTTTATAACTCCTTCTGAATCAGTCATTTTCCTTGTTTGCTTCCTCTTATTTTGGTGAGGAGACACAACTGGTCCTGGTAGTTAAAATCACTGTTGGTTAACCACCTCCTCAAAAAATGTCATTTTCTCTGCAAACAGTAAGATGACATCAACGTCAGTGTGGCATTTGTATTTCGACCAGCAAGGGACACACTTGTTTTGTTTGCTTCAATGGAAAATGCAAAACGGAGCACGGGCGCCAAGTCACTTGCAAAGTTTACATATGGAAATTTGCAGAGCGCTTTGATGACATCCCCTTGTGACTTCGGCACAAGTCATATGTTTAGCCATTTCACATTTTTTCCCCTATATTTATTCCTTCGTATTTGCACCGGTTTTATTTTCTGAACATTCTTTGTAAAATATACATTTCATTTAAAACTTGTTCTTGCGTCAATTTTGCTGTGTTTTTTAGTTGTCTTGGAAATATCGCCAGGAAGACGTTTTTCTTCAAGGCAGCAATTCTTGACCAATGTTGATGACTGCACCTTATTAGTGTTATTTGGGACAGAAACCTCTAAAATATACGTCCTCTTTCACTATTTTGAAAACAAATTAAATTCTAAATGAAATCTTAAAGGGAAATTACATCATTTGCAGACATGAAAAAATGTACTTCCAAGTTACCACAAAGTAACTTACTTAACTGAAAGTAGCCTACATATCATTCCCAAGTATTCGGTGAAATCGTTTCACCAGGTGGTGCTTAATTTTAAAGAATATGCAATTTTCTTTTATTTTGAAGCGATGGTCGGCCGACCATCGTTTGCAGAAAGAAACAGGTTTCGTTTCAATTCTTCATCTACATGTAAAAGACGGCTCCAGATTTTTGCCGATATCACAAAAGCACTATCAACTTTTGAATAGTTCGCAGGTTAGTTTTATGGTATTATATCTACAATTATATTGCACTGAAACAATGTAGCGTGTTATGGCAGAGCGGTATATTATTATTATTATTATTCATGGTTTATTTATTAAAACACTGCAATACAGCGGCTAAAAAGCCGAAATGCACAGTTTACAAAAAAGTCATTGAAAAACATTACTATTAAAAATATTAATGTATAAACTTAAAAAGAGCACAAAAACAATTTGATAAGATTAAAAAACCAACCATCGCTCACTTAGAAAAACCAATATAATTGTCATTAAAGTTACAGCAATGATTACTTATGAGACTAGGAGTCGCTACATGGCAAAAAAATAAATTTACAATTAAACCATCCATTACTATAAAAAAAGAAGATAAAAATTTTAAAGCTGAGGGGATTTGGCCAGAAGTTCACAAAATGCGGGCAAGAGCAGGAATAGTGGATCGTTTGTACCTTTCAGTACGACACTTGGGAATGTGAAGCCCGGTTACTGTGCTGGCTCGAAGTACCCTATCACGTGTAGTAGTTTTTTCCGGGGGGAGCATGTTCCTAAACTTAGAGGATCCAAGTAAGTTCTTACCAAACTTTATAAAAAGGTCTTCTCTTCTAGACTTGAGTGATGAGATGCCCAGTAATTCAAGTGCCATGGTATAGGATTGATATTGAAGGCCAAGAATAATGCGGGCGGCACGTTTCTGAACATTTTCAACAGCAATAACCTGGCGCTCAGTAATAGAGCTGTGCCAAACTTGACTAGCGTATTCCAGAACAGGTCTAAACAAGTATAAACTGCCACCATGTCTGTAGTAGGTACTTTGGATTTACGTAGTACGCACAAAGTGTACAACCTACGGGATGCCTTAGAAACAACTTCCGTATAGTGCACCGGACTGAAGTTCTGGTGGTCAAGTCATCGGGGTTTTGGGTTCGAATCCCGGTCATGCCACTTGTGTCCTTGAGCAAGATGTTTTACTATAATATTGCCTCTCTTCACCCAGGGGTATAAATGGGTACCTGCGAGGGTTGAGGTTGATATTGTGTTTGAAAAAGCCTCCGGAGCGCCACGGCAGCTCGGGCTGTATACTCCCCAGGGAGCTGAGAAAGATTACAGGAATGTTATTTGCCCAATGACCAGGGCACTTATGTAAAGCGCATTGAGACGCTATTGAGAAACGCGTGATATAGAAACTAGCTATAGTATTAATAAAATGATGATAACAAATGTACGGTTTCAAACACCAATGATTCAATTTCACTTTAACTGAACGATCCATCAAAGATGCTCAATTTTTTGGAGCACATGATTTGAATCATTTAATGTCATTTTTGTTTCATCAAAAAACTATTCTGGTTCCTTATAAAATTATAGATTGCCTTTGTTTGAATGGGATAAAAGGATACAAACTCCAGTATTATTTCGAGGGTAAGGAAACTATCTTTAAGGTTCCAGGGACACACAACAGATGCCGCTACTGCCATTATGACCAATCAAATATTGTGCCAGGTCAATCTATTTTTAGAAATGTGATTATTCAGCAAAAAAGGTCAATTTTTGAAGTTAAATACAGAAATCGTAATGTAGAGCTTTTAGCCTCTTTTGGTTAACAATCTGCTGGAACAGTTGACCTTGGTTGATTTCCCTGAAGCTAAATGACATTTGGGAGACATTTTGAACTACTTGTTGATAATTGTCTTGTCACTGTGATAAGGGGAATGGGTTTATCTTGGTTGAGAAGGAGGTTAAGGGAAGGAACGCAAGGAAAGAGGAGGAGTATTTTGCTCTCAAGAGGATTGGCAGGAAAGTTTCTTTTGAATTGTTTTGCTGGCAAGACTTTTAAAAAGTTGTAAAAAGACTAAGGTTGTCATTCAGCGAACAGCGAATGTCTTTACAGCCCCACCCCAGAACCAAACAAGGGCACATGAGAATGGTTACTGCCCCACCCTAGAACCAAACAAGGGCTCATGGGTATGATGGTTACTGCTTTTATTAGTATGGTTACTGCCCGCCCCACCCCAGAACCGAACAAATGCCCACGAAGATGGTTACTGCCCACCCCAGAACCAAACAAAAGCACATGAGAATGGTTACTGCCCTCATCCCAGAACAAAACAAGGGCCCAAGGGTCCCACTCCGGAACCCAAAAAGGGTCCAAGAGTCCCACCTCAGAACTAAAAAATGCCCAAGGTTCCCACTCTGGAACCAAACGCTGGCCTATGGGTATGGTTACTGCCCCACCCCAGAACCAAACAAACACTGGCCCATGAGAATATGGTTACTGCCCCCCATGCTGCCCCCCCCCCAAAAAAAAAAAAAAAAAAAAAAAAAAAAAAAACATGAAAGAGTCTACTGGTTAGTTTCTGCTCCCACTCCAAACCCCCATAATACCACCCTTCCTGGAGCTGCTGACCAAGGGCAAAACTAGAGAAGTTACTACGCCCCCCTTCCCCCTTCATAAAACATCCGTAGCCTTCAGCATTGAAGAAACTGAAGTGCGCCCCCACAGAATTATAATGCATAACAACATTCCTCTTTGTTGTCACATGAGTAGCAGCAGCGAAACACTTGGCATGTACCCCCCCCCCCCCCCACCCTTGCAAGGTATCTCATTTGAGTAGTTAGTACTGAGTTGAGAAGTGAGTAGTTAACACCGATCAGTTATCTAGTTTAGCTGTAATGCATTGTCACATAATATATGACAATTATTGTTTATGTGGTGCGTCCAGTGTTTCATGACATGCGTTTAACATAAAATGCCAGAAGTAGCCTACCTGTATGGATCGTTCTACTGAGAGAATAGCCTCCAGGAGAAAAGAAATCCTCCATGAACTCACACTGTAAGGTTTATGTTACATTTTCAATACCTTGTAAAATTTTAAGTGTACAAAAGCAGCTAGAAGAGAGCTCAGCCCTGAGTCCCCAGTTCTAGATTTTCTGGTGAGTCTTTTGTTGAGTAGGGAACGCTTTCGTGGACTCATCAATTATCTTTCAGTTCTACTTATGAACTTGGAGTTTTTAGTGTGAGAGTGTGGGTTCGAGTCCCGGTCGTGACACTTGTGTCCTTAAGCAAGACACTTAACCATTATTGCTTCGTCCTTCAGATGGGACGTAAAGCCGTTGGTCCCATGTGTTGTGTAATACACGTAAAAGAACCCAGTGACACTTATCGCAAAGTGAAGGGGTTCGCCCCGGTGTTTCCTGGTTTGATCGGCTGCAGATTGCGCCACAGCACCTTGTAAACCGTTACATGGTGCTATGGAAAGGAACAGGTCTCATACTTCAAAAACGTAACTCATCATACCTTGCAGAAAAAAAATATTGAGCGCTCTGAGATGCCCATAGGGTGTGATAAAGCGCTATATAAAAGCTGCGTGTTATTATAAGAACACTACTTTGACTCGAATCCACCTAAAAACTCATAAACCTTTAAAGCACCCAGCTCACCTTTGGTAATAAGAAAAACATAAATGTTTACAGATTTCTATATACCTAACAATAAAGATAATGATGGTAGAAAATTTTCCTTGAAATATTTCTGCCTGAAGTGTTGTCGTTTTTTAATAATAAATTAAATAAGATCCAAAATTAGTTTTCGTCTCATGTGAGACGAAAACTCTGCCTAGGAATGCGTACAAAAAATGCTGAATGAATTTTCACCGTTTTCTCGCAAAACCAAACAACGAAATGAGCTGACATTTTCACAGGTTGGTTTGACTACAAATATTTTGATTTGTGCAAAGAATGGAAGCATTTACAGTCATTTTACCAATGTTGAGCTGGGGCTTTACTTTGAGTTTTGAGTCTTGAGTCAACAAGACCTTTAATCCAATCCTTGCCTGAGTCCATCTTGAGTCATTGATGGCTCACTTTCAGGTCATTTTCAAAGTGGATCCACTATAGCCTTGATGAAACAGTCAGGCTAACCAAAATCCCACCTTTGAACTTTTTTTGTATATCAGTGCTGATCTCATCGTAATTTTTCCACTAAATTAATAACCAAACATTTCCTGACATCTCATGTAACTGCAAGGGTGAGAATAAAATGAAGTCTCTTTGTTTTATAGCAAATGAGATGTAAAAGATTGAAATTAATTACCCGTCAAAAACTGCCATAAACATTAACGGCAAGCCAGCTTGACCAAGTCCATAATGTTCAAGACACTTCCTGCGTGTTATGAAAATAACCTCAAGAATGTTATCCAGTAATCTCAAAAACACATTTCTGCAGATAATTTCAAGGCTTCTTCTAACTCGCAATGTCCGTCATATTAACCTTGCGCCACAGTGCACATTTTGGTCATATATTTCGCCCTGCAATAAATCAAATCTACAGCTGGTCTGACTGGTTTTGTGCTTTCAAACCTCTCTTTTCCCAACCTTGCAGAGTTTGTAAAGGTATCTGATGATGCAAATTTCACATGACTCTGTCCCTGCAGCATGTGCTAATTTACTGTCACAAATAGGTCTTTAAGCCACCGTCAGTCCAGCCCATGAACACTCCCTTTGACGTCCCCGAACTTAGTTAGGCAAAGTGTGTTTCCTTTTCCTAGCTTCCGGGGGTAAAACTACATCCATAAATCTGAAGGTGGCATCTTAGAGGTTGGCTAGAGATGTTACAGCATTGTGTAAATCTGGGTCCCTTAATATTAACAGTTCAGAGGTCAGAGGCCTATAAATCGTTATTGGCAAAGCCTTTCCATATTCCCCCAGTACACCTCAGGTCAAACACATCCCTAAAAATGCAAAATGTCATGTGTAGGAAATGATCTAGTGCTATGACCAGTCCGCCCACAGATGGAGCTCATTTAGACGAAGCGTTGGGGGGGAGAGAGGTCACTTTTTGCCGGGTTCCATTCCAGCGTACATGATGAATGGCCAACGCTGCTAGCTATAGCAGTAATGGTCACTCCGCTTTTAAATTATGACCTAGGTCACATTCTGAATGGAAGCATTGAAACTGCTTCAAGTAAATAAAAGCATGGCGTTCTTTATTTTCTACCTGATAGGTAATCTAACCTATGTTGATTGTGATCTTGTTAGTTTGACGTACACGTTTGTAGATTTCTCGGTCAGATTTCTTTTGCCCAGAATTGTGTTCCTCCATTGATTTAGTGTTTATAATAATAATAATATTGCGCATAATGCTGGAGCCTCTGTGCACAATAAACACAGAACATAAAACAAATACTTAATTTAAAGTGAGTTTGAGAATTCATCACATGTAAATTAAGTTTTGATAAATATTAACGACCATACAGGGCCTGATTGCGATACTTAGGCTGGTAAACATTATCTTGTATTATAGTAAAAACATTTCTTAACATTGGTAAACTGACTGTAAATGCTTCCGTTCTTTGCACTAATAAAAATACTTGTAATAAAACCAACCTGCGAAAATGTCAGCTCATTTCGTTGTTTCATTTGCGTGAAAACGGTAACAATGCATTCAGCATTTTTGTATACTTTCCTATAGGCAGAGTTTTCGTCTCACTGAGTCGAAAACTAATTTTGGATCTTATTTCATTTATTATTTAAAAACGATAACACTTCAGGCAGAACGGTTTCAAGGAGAGTTTTCTACCATCATTATCTTCATACCATGTAAGGTACATGTTAATCTGGGAACATTTTTGTTTTTCCTCTTACCAATGTTGAGCTGGGGCTTCAACCTCAGGGCCAGTGGACTACTGAAAACACAATTGACATAAAACACCAAATGTAAGCCACGTTATTACAAAACTGTCCACTTTGTTCAATCTACATACTTTTGTTGAACTTCAGTACAAAACAGGGTGACTTCTGAATCTAAAAGTTAACTTTATCTTTTGAGAATTTTACACTGAAATCAAATTTTCATATGGTACTAAAAAACGCCGTTGTTAAATGCACATTTAGTTAACTCAGCAGCACACTGGGATTTCAAAGGAAACAAAAACGACCTGGCTATACATAATTTAAACTGTCTAAAACACGCATAAAAAACCTCTGTTTTCGTAACACACTCAACAATTGTAGGTTATTTATCGAGCCTTCTGCTTTTTATTTTTCATGTTGATTCATGTACGAACCCAAATGTTTTAAATTAATCATGGAATGATAACAAGGTTTTTTTTCTGGAGATAAGTTAATCTTTTTGTTACCAAATTGTTTTGACATAAACAACCGCTGGTGACCACTCAAGCGTGAAGCAGAAAGCGTTCGTTCAAAGGCATTTTTACAAACCTTGAAGATATTGTTTTGCAGCAAAACAAAAAAGATCTTACTTATTGAATTCCCTTTCATATAATCCAAACATTCATTGAGATCGGCCGATACATGTCCAAGTTCTTGATCTTTGTTTCTTCCGTGCGATCTGTAAACTCAACACTTTTTTGTACACAACCATAGTGCTCCATAGGTGTTTGGCATATCGGATCTTTCCACTCAAACTCGAAGAGATTGTATAATGGCAACCTTAGTTTAGTTTACCATCATTGCAAAGATCCGATCTTTCACTTTCCAACCAATGTAAGCTTGCTATGGAGGGTGAACATAGACAAATCTACAGCTTTATTTAAAAAAAAAAAGGCCTTTGTGCGCGTAGGCTTGAGTTCTTATTTGTGTGTAAGCGTGGTCGACTAAAAGTCGCCATGGGGGATATCGAGTGCAGTCGACTATAAAATGTCTCCTCTGGTAAGGAAAGGCATATTTAGAGACACATTGTTAAAGGATTATACTTGACAAAAAGAATGTAAAAAGACAATATTTGTATAATTTGCAAGTTCGGATGATCTACAAGCTAGTGAGGTTTGCGGTAAAAGAAAATCTCATAAAATCACTCTTTGAGTTATGGTGGTTCTGCAAAGAATCGGTGTGTACAAATTACCCCACTGGTTCTTTTCAGAACCACCAGTCTTTTGATAAAAACATAGTTTATCTTTAAAAGATTTACATTCATATGTTGAAGCAATTCATACATTCGGTATTTGTTATATTCTGCATTGTTAAATTATAGTGTTTTTTTCTGGGTTAATAGAAAAACAGTAACTAACAGGTCATGGATAGGTCACTGATGTAACACAACTTTAGAGGAGGGCCACTCATTGCTGAAGAAAATAATGAGAATGACGTTTCACAATAACTTGAGAAAACCACAAATGGTATGACTGCTATACTGAAAAGAAGCTATGTGGTTGTTGGTCTCAGTTTGTCGCAGTCATTTTCTGTCTTCGTGACTGTGAGCTTGTACAACAAAACAGGCTTCATTCAGCTCAACATGTTCGTACTGCATTGCATCCAAACAACAAAAGCATCGCTTGAATAATCCACCTGACCCAAACCTTATATAATCAAAACGACCTTCAACTTGTTCCAGTTTGAATTATCACGCTGCGCTCTCGCACTTCGTTCAAGAATAGTGATCGTATAAAAGAATATGTAAGTGGTCTATTGTTTGGTGACTTTCCAAACAAAACTAGAGGATAGAGGGGGGGGGCATGGTGTGTGTATTCATCAAGATTCCAGCCATTTAGATTGCAATTAAACCACCAACCAGCCTTGACCTCTGGGATGATTTCAGCCTCTGATTAGGGTTTGATTCAAATTGTACGTCAATGGGGAGAAATATCGTTGTTGTTTGGTCACCGCTACATTAATTGAATGGGGGAGAGGAAAAAGCAAAGGTATGTTGGCGGCAAAGCTTGGGCTTGCATGTTTACATCTTTCCTCGGGCAGAGGCTAAGCTCCCTACGAGAAAATGAAACAAGAAATGATTAAGTTACATAAAGATGTACTTGGCATACGGCCAGAAATGGGGGGGGGGGGGTGAACGGACCCTGCAGAACATTAGCGTTGTCAGCGTTTTGCCACTAACAAAAAGAAAGAAGGCGGAAAAAACTCAAAAGAAATCTTAGAATGTTTTTGAGGGGATGTGTCAGGAAACTTTAGCATCATCGAATACCCCGTGGTTGCTTCTCAATACACATGATACTTTAGAGTGATTGTCTAAGATGAGCCAGAGATGAGTCTGTCTATAAATAAATGGAAGTGCATTAAAGCACACTTTGAGTCCTTCCTGTTCTGCCAAAATTGGTCTTGAATGCATATTTGTTGAGAAAAGGGTAAATTGAAAAAATGATCAACAAAATGTTTGAAGAAAAAAACAGGACAACACCCTTTTTATTTTGCGGGTCTGTGTTTGTACTTCTGTAAGAATAATAATAATAATAACAATAATAATAATAATAATGTTCCCAGATCTACCCTACATGATATAAAGATAATGATGGTAGAAAACTTTCCTTGAAACATTTCTGAAGTGTTATCATTTGTAAATAATAAATGAAATAAAATCCAAGATTAGTTTTCGTCTCATGAGAGACGAGAACTCTGCCTAGGAATGCGTACAAAAATGCTTAATGCATTTTTACCGTTTTCTCGCAAACGAAACAATGGAATGAGCTGACATTTTTACAGGTTGGTTTTATTACAAATATCTTGATTTGTGTAAAGAACGGAAGCATTTACAGTCAGTTTAGCAATGTTGAGCTGGGGCTTTAAGGTATGTTAAAATGGTCAAAAGAACATGTCAAAGATACAGTGGGCTTGAGGTGTACTCTTGTTACATTTCTCTGACAGGGACTACACCAAAACATATCTCGTTACGAAACGATCCTTGGAAAACATCCAGAAATTAGTGAGGGGATAACATTTTTCGAAAATCCAAAGGGAATGTATTTTTTTTTACGATAGGATTGATTAGATTGCAAAACAATTTTTCCAAACTAATTAATTACTAGAAAAAAAGATTAACTACAAAAGTCTTGCAGCTTTATTTATTTATTTATTCATTTTTTTTTTTTTTAATTTCTCGTGAATTATTTTATTTTACCATTATCTAAATTGGGTTTCATGTTAAAATTATATTATAATAATAATACTCAGTTCATATATAGTGCTTTATCACACCCAATGGGAATCTCAAAGCACTTTTTTTTATTGATTTGTTTTTGTGTCTTTTATCCCCCTGCAATGTATGCGGGTATTGTCTGTGTATTTATTGTAATTGTTTGATTCAACTACATTTAAAAAAAAAATCATACTTTAAGTTCTTCCTTATAAACCATATCACCCTAGTTTTAACAGAAAGAGTGACTTAATGGATTCCAGAGCATTTCCTGGTAGGCAAGACATGCACTGGTTATTTTTTACTTTTTGTATCATAGTTATATCAAATCAAGAGTTGCAGACATTAACAGTTGAACAAGTTTTGCGGTCTGTCCCTTTTCTTCTTACAAAAAATTGATTAAAAATGGATGGTGCAATTTCCATAAAGGGCAAGATTTTATGTTTTTCTCCATTGAGCTGTACAAAAATGGTTCCTTGAGTAAGTCCATGCGTTGTGGCTCTAGTGTAAACATTGTGATGTCACGGTTACGAAGGACTGTAGTTTTGATGATGAATGCTCTGATAGACTATGTTAAAAGCTTGGTATTATTCATCTTTCCACACTTTACTGGTTACTTGATAATCACATCTTCCCCTCTCCACAATCTCGAACTTACACGATCAAATTTTTATCTTAATTGGGTGATTCATTGAAGTAAGAATTGTGAAGAAAACGTGACAAAGGTGACAAAGGTGACCGTGCAATCTCGATTTAGGAGGGCACCTCGTTTTCCATTTATCTACAAGACCGTTTGGACATATCAACTTGGTAATCATATTGACTGGTCGCCTACACAAAACGGGTCACGAAAACCATTTCGCGCATAGGCCTTATACTCCTCCTAAAAAACCTGCTTCTAGAATTTCTTACAGAATGACCAAGATGCACACGAAAATCAATGTAATGATTCGGTTGATCAGACGCATACGGAAACCACACTTCAACGAATCTTGTCAATTTGGAACAACAACTACGGTGTGACGGAACGGTCAATCAGTTTTCTGCTTTCACAGCTATTTCCTTGGGATCAATGTAAATTTTTATTGTCAATCTTCTCTGCCGTATATAGTCTGTTTATCTAAATTGGATAATTCTCTTGTTAAAGGGTGGTGCAGGGCGTGATTGACATACAACTCTTATTTACATTATTTATTATTACAAATGTAGGGGATGAGGTTGGCTTAGTGGTGTCTTACCTCTGTAGACCATGGTTGGAATCCCAACGTGGAAAAGATCCTCTCGTGTGAATTAGATTTTCAGTCCCTACCTGATTACATAGGGGTTTTCACCCATCGGTTAATGGTTTTCCTCCCACATCCCAAACTAAACCCTTCTTCGTTTTCTTTAACACAGGAATCTCCATAAGCGCAGATCTCCGTGGTAAGCATGCAGTGCCATGAAATTTGGTCCTGACCGTCTTTTTTCCCCGTCCAGCCTGATGGGATTCTTTTCTTGGAACTGCCAGATAAGAATTGTTTTCTTTGAGAGTACCCCTGGCACAAAGAAACCATGGTTAGACAAAGCCAAAGCACCGGGATTCTCCTTCGAGAAATTATCATATGCAGGCACCGTGAGTGGCAAATGAGCTACGGCTGAGGATTGTTTTCAAAATCCGGAACCAAGGCTGGATACTCCGTTAACTCGGACATGCCTCCGTTGAGCCGAAATACAATGAATGAGCAATGGTGGAAGCCTCTTGAAGTCTCGTAATCCTCTTCTTGGAAAAAAGGACAAAAGTCTCGAATCAGGGATTTCACAAAAACATTCACATAATGGGCCAAAATTGGCAAAATATTCAGCACCATCTGTCATTTTGGTGCGGGTGAAACGCAACCTTGCATGGCGAGTGCATACTCTGTGCACGCTCTGAAATAAATGACCAGGTGACCATTGTTCCGGACCGTTTTTTTTTTTTTCTGCAGTCCGAAATTGCCACTGTCGTAATGATTTTCAGTGGGGAATTTTGATTTATTTATTATTATTATTTTTTTTAATCGATTCCAAAAAGGTAATCCTTAAAAAAAATTCTTCCGGGCTTCCAGTTTCACACAAAAATAACCCACGTCAACCGTTTGCTGGCTCGGAAAATAATGGCGTGTATACACGACATCCGGCGCCTACTAGTGAAACACACAAACAAGCCAAGCATAAAACACTTTTGCTTACCAGAAAAATGTAACCAGCTAAAATAACATATATCTGTACTTGTTGGTTCCCCTCTTGATTTTTTTTCCTTAGCAGGGTTTATTTTGGACTATTTTTCACTTTTAAGCAGCTCCATGTAACTGGCCCATGGTTTTAAAGTTCAGAAGAGATTGCTGTGTGTCTTTGCGTATCAGACAGTTCATGCATGCACACTGCCATTTTAGCTGTATGGCAAATCATTCAGCTTTCCCATTGGTTGATTGGCATGTCACATGGAATTGATACTCTATGAAAAAGACCTCAATTGAGTAAAGCATTCTCCATTTATGTTTCTTTGGTTCAGACAGAGTTAAATTGTCAAGCTAATTACTGTCTGCTGGTGGACTGATGGTGACTTCTGGGAAAAAAAATGTTGATGAATTGAATTTAATTGAAATGTTTTGTTAATAATTTTTTTTTAAATGTCATTGCAGCTGGAGCCCAATTTAAGACATTTTTTTATGAGAAAATAATATGTATACAAATACATATTAAAAACTGACATTAAAGTAGCAATGGAAAGAGACAAAATACGTATATCTAAAATATGATACAAAAGCACAAAAACGAATAAATATGACAGTATCCGTGAATCAAACTATAAAGTAAAAAAACAGTAAAAAAAACCACAAACAAACAAACTAAACAAAAACAAAAAACATTCAAAAGTCAAACACACACAAAAAGGAATGAGCTAAAAACATTACTATAAAGACTTTAACAAAAAATATACCTTTAAAAGGAAATAAACAAAGACAAAACCAACTGAATGACAAAAACAAACGTTATAAATGGAGTAGTTGATCAAACAGAAACAAGAACAGCACAAGAACAGTAAATTGGATTTTTGGACTAAAACAACATTGCGAAAGTATCAAAAAAGACGAATACAAATGTGTAATAATAATAAATTAATAAGAATTCCCCGGTCTAGATGGAAAAACAAATCATGAGTTGAGTCTCGTATGGTTGTATTATACAGTTCGAGTTCAGGAATTGGACCGCTATATGAAATGTATTCGTTTGCAGCTGGGTTCCACACTTTGCGTGAAATTGTTGTAAAACGATTTTGATTTTTCGTAGAAATATATTCAATAATTAAAGGCAACTACAAACCCTTCAATTGACCTTCATTGATTCTGTTTTTGATGTCAGTCTTCCATATCGTCACTGTTCCAATACATTTAGCAAAGATTAAATTAAAGGACACAGCTCAGAAAATCTTCAACAAAAGAATGAGATGCTATGGATGGCTGGACGTCACAAGGCAACGACTTGGGAAAGTACATGTACGTAACACACATCAGTGTATGGGTAAAACACAACAAGTCCTTATTCCTGATGCAAATGATGATTTTACATCTATTATAAGTAGGTTGGTTAGAGAAGCAGCTGCATCCTGAGGAGTGAAAAACAAAATAGGTTGGAAAAAACTCACTGTATCTAATCCCCCAATTAAACAAATAAACAAATAAATAAATAAATAAATAAAATAAATAAATACTTGCTTTTTTCTTTTTGTACAACAGTCAAGGTTTAGTGAACAAAATGTGAACTGTAGTGTTTCACTTTTTTATTTTTATTTTTTTATTTTTTTATCTATTAATTTGTTTATTTATTTATTTATTTATTTATTTATTTTTTTTTTTTTTTGGGGGGGGGTGTTTCAAAAAGATATTTTAGGTGTATCTCAAAAGAGTTTTTTCTCTGTCTCATGGGGTTTCATGGGTAACTGCAGTCCATGAAAGAAACTGAAATGGAAGGAAGTAAGCATTTTCAGGTAAGGGGAAGTAGAGTCTCATTCACTCCACCATGTTTGCGGAAGAAAACACAGCTTGAACAATAAGTGGTCTCTTTGCATCATCGAGGGTCTTCACCGTACTTCTTTTACGTTTCCCCCAAGTCTGCCTGGTTGCATCTCCTGTTTTATAAATGTAACATCCTTTTGTTCACCACTAACTCACCAGAGGATCGACCATTTTAATTGTTACACCCCAATTGTTCTGATTTTCGTTGTCATTCTTTGCCTACATATCATCCCAGCCATTAAGAGAGATGTGGCCAGTCATCCTGTTTGTCTGCCTGATAAAAGACAACAACCATGCTCTGATTTTATCACATTGCTGCATGCTTAAAAAAAACAAAACAACAACAACAACAAACTAAAACACTGATAAATAATGCTGATAAAGTACTGATTCCGAAGTTGGAATAAACTTTAGGCTAAACTAATTTTGTGTTTGTTATATGAGGTGTGTCGTGTAAGGCACAAGAACCCAGTATGGTTATCGTTAAAGAGAAGGGGTTCACCCCGGTGCTTTCTGGTATGGTTGGCAGCAGATTGCGTCACAGCATCTTGTAAAGTTGTGTAAACCGTTTACATGGTGCTATGTAAATGAATTCGAATTATAAATGAATTATAAATGAATTATAAATGAATTATATTTCGAACATAGCTCAGCATACCTTTATAGAAAACAAATATTGTGCGCTTTTAGACGCCCTCAGGTGTGATAAAGCGTTACATAAGAACTACGTATTATTATTATTACATTTTTGTACATTATTTTGTTTGGTTGGCTTTAATAAAGTGATTATATTTCTTTCTTATTTAGCTTTTCAAGTAGTCCCATTGTATTGCATCTTCAGAAATCTTATATAAACAAAATATGTATTAAAACATTTTCTTTTCTTTTCTAAAACTGTACAATTCAAGTGACTTCAAACTAATTGTTTTTATCAACCTTGTTTTCATCCAACATAAAATATGTGACCTTATGTAATATACAATATATAATATAAAATGTAACTTCTAGCGCTTAGCTTGGACCGCTTTTGGTACATGCTAAATTGGAAATTCTAAAAATTTGATCATAAATCCAATTGGTTTTCCGAATTCTCAAGATGGCTTTTAAACCATACACAGTATATAAATTAGATGGACTTAATCTGTTCTATTACAAACAAAACCTTCAGATTGTAATATGTAAAAGATCTATTGCGTGTAATGTCAGTTGACGGATGCAACCGACTACTATAGTGGGCTTTGTAGAAGCTTCTCCAAGATTATGAATCAAGGTTTAAGATTTCATCCTTCGTCCCCAACCTTTCGGCCTAAAACCAGGTCTATTTTTATTTTTAAAAAAACACATCAGCGTTTCTGGACATTAATTTTCCCGCTGGCTGACGTTTTGCTGTTGATGTTTAGTATGTTCGTATCGTTGCCGTCGGTCCGTTGTTTTTACACTACATAATGGCGGTTAAAGCGATGGTACATCATAGGTTTTTGCAACAAAAATTAATCCAAAACCGTCACTTCTCAAAAAACCTTTGAAAAAAAAATAACCATTGAAAAATGTCCTCTCTATAAAGCTCCGATGCTTATAGGTCATCGAGTGCCCGGAAGAAGGACGTAATGAAAGTATAACTGGAAAAAGGCTGTAAGTAATTTATCAGCAAAATTGTCTTTCAAGAGAACTGGGCATGAAACTTTGATATTTTTTTCCCCATTCATTTATCCATTACAGGAAGGTTAAATTCTGCATGGCAACAAAAAAGTAAAAGTAACGCCATTTTTAAGGGAGCCAACAGAAAAGCTCGCGACCTTCTCTTGCTGAGACAAAAAGTACTTTGTGTGCCTGGAAAAAGGGCGTAGAGCCTTACGCCCTTCTGTCAGACAACGGACGAGGTGTAACATGTTTCACTATTAACCCTATCAGGAACGGGATTTTTTTGGGATGTCCGGGGACCGGGGGGCACATACGGACAAATTTGGTAGGGGGCACTATGGGTAGGGTAAAAGTAGTGTTAAAGACGTCCACTCGTCAACGCGCGACGAACAAATTTGTGCCACGAAAGATCACCTTTGACCGGCGCACGTGTTGTAGTTACGGGTACATGATCATTTTGTGCCACAGAAATAGTCGTCGGGTAATGGTGACGACGAGCTGGCGTCTTTAATGTACATTGCGGCCTCAGATTTCGAAAATGATCTTATTGACCACATTATATCAGTATACTTCTGAGAACCTTTTCGTATAGAAATGTAAGCCAAGTGCCCTGTAATTACCGAGAAATCGTCGGATAAAACAAAAGAGGTCAAAGGTTTTAAACCATATACGCTTATATCAGTCGTTGCAACCATCAACATATGCTGAAGCTAGCTAGCCGAGAATAACAGCCACCAATTATCAATTTCTGGCCGCAAATTCATGCCGCAAATTCATACCGCATATTCGCGAGGCCCCTCTCATAGCCCGACCGACGTAATGGTCTTTTGACTCGTTACTATATGGAAGCCGGATAGTGCCAGGGATTTAAGGGGTGAACTTTTTTTTCACGTGCGCATGAATATTTTTTATGTACCATTTATCTGGCGGCCGCCACTTATTATCTGGCGGCCACCAATTAATTATCTGGCGGCCGCAATTGTCTGTACTACACGTTTGGTTTTTTTTTTTGCAGATGTTGAGTGCATGTGGTGTTTATTGATGGCCTCCGTATACAGATAATAAGTGGCGGCTGCCAGACAATAAGTGGCGGCCGCCAGGTAAATGGTACACAAAATATTCATGCACTCATGAAAACAATTATTTCACCTCTTCTGTCCTATTTCGCTTGGTCCCAACGCCTCAACCGAGATTGGTGGGGTCGAGCGAAACCCTCTCCAGACCTTTCTAGTGTTGATAAACAAACCGCGCTGGCTGGCATGGACGGCCAAGTGTAGCAAAACATTCAAGCCTTGTTGACAGACGTTGTGATCAAATTCAACATTTTTGCACACTTGGTGGTGAGAGCGACGCATGTGCGGGGGGGGGGGGGGGGGTGCAGGGGCCATGTTTTTTGTAATGAATAACAGGCCGTGTCCGAATCAAGCGACTTAATTCGGCTACGGCTATGGCCGCTGGCTGAAACGACAACGTTGAAGAATATGAATTATCGGCCTTCTGGCCGTAGCCACTGCCGAAGCCATTCATTCGGACACAGCCACATTATATCTGGGGCACTGGAAAATGGGGGGGGGGGGCGTGGCATGTGTCCCCAGCCCCCCTTGTGGCTACTCTGCTGTTTAGGACCACCATTGACTGCAACTTTTGTAAAAACAAATGTCATATTTAGATTTCATTGGTTCATGAGGGATTTTGTTTTGTAAAGTAAATTTTAAAGGCTGTATTTACCCAAATTAAAGGCAACTGGCTAGGCTCTATAGTCGTGTCCAAATTGAGAAACTTTGGTTGCGGTTATATGGCCGTTTTGGAGACAGTGTTGGAGAATAGGACTTTTCGGCGTTCTGGTCATAGCCGTCTATTTCCTGGTGAAGGACAGGGGTCATCAGGTCAAAGGTCAGACATACCTTAAAAAAAATAGGCACATCGACACAAGGACAAGTCCATTGAAATCTCTTGGAATCTGAACTGCAGGATGTGACATCAACCAATGTTTAGCAAGATCATGTAGTAACTTTGTGGCATCTAGTTTTTGAGTCTTTGAATAAAATGAAAGGCCACGGATCTAAGACAAATGACACCAGTAGACAAGATTACAATTCCTGAGACGAAAAAAATCAGCATTCCGTGCCAATATTTTTCTTTAATCAAATTTTGGTACAATCAATGAGAAGTAAAAGTCATCTTAAAATATTTCTCTCAGATTTCACAACTCAAAATGAATAGTACCTTTTCCAAATCCATACCCAATACTAATTTTTTCTTAGAAAAAAAACTTATAATTGTACACATGGAAAAATTGGCAATGGAAAAATAAAGTCACTGATTGTAGGACTTCTAAAATAAACCTGAACAATACAGACAGTTGTAGGTGCGATTGCCCACATAATTTCAGATGTAAACAATGGAGTCCCACACTTGAAAACTCTCTACTTTTAAAAAATGTAATATTGAGCAAAATGTTTTCTACAAATTAATCAAAACGAGTCCAAGATTATGTCCTGGTGATGAGGTACACCGTCTGAAGATAAACATTTCCACTACTCTTCAAATAGTTTGGCAAATATGAGGTCTTGAGTCTATTCCTGACTGCCAAGGATCTTTTGAATTTCAGTCAACTTTATTTTTTTTTTTAAATACAAATACAACTTTTTTGAACACCATAGTAAATTATTTCGCTTATAAATCTCAAAAGATATTTTATATGTAGCCCAATATGAACCGGCTGTGCCAAGTTCATAACGTTCAATACCATAAACACCAAGCCCAAAGTAAACCAACAACCGAGCATTTGTTTTCTTTCCAGCAGACAATAATTAATGGATGTCACCTTCAAGAAGGAGGGTTGGGGCTGAAACAAAGACCCCAGCATTCTCCCCTCCCACCCCCCCCCCCAACTGGATAACATATAAAATTGGTATTCCACAAGCAACAACATTTCCTCCACCATTTTGGTTATTAAGGTTTCACTTCAAACTCTTTCAAAAAAGAGAAAGTTAACTAATACATGACAATGAGATTGAAATTTTAACTCAATATGGTCGCCAGTAACATTTTGATCATGCTAAGCATACAGCATGAAATATTTTCCAATTATTTACTTCTTTGTAAAATAACTACAACCAAACACGGGGAGAAAAAAAAAGTTCTATGCGTGCTGTGTTATACGCACCATTATATCCGACCTATTGTGTCCGACGGACGTAATGTGTCGGACGTAATGGTTCGTGCGACACAATGGTTTGTCCGACACCATGCGTTGGACATATTGCCAGGTTTGTCAGACACAACGGGTCGGACATAATGGTTCGAAATGTTCTCGTCAAACAAAATGGTGCGTAACACGCGTAGAATACACCCTTTAAAAATAAAAGCCAGACTGCGTGACTTTTGATTAACTGTTTTTAAGACAAACTTAAATCAGTATGATTTAAACTGACCGTCTCGACTTTCAAAAAATATGATGTTCTTATGATACAATACCAGCAGTAGTTGGTTTAGTTTTCAATAACTTTGTATGGAGGTACACTGTCATAATTTACAGGTATTAATTATTTTATTTTTACGGGCCTAATTCCCTTTATCTTCCACACAATGTCTAAGATACATTCAATTTGCGAAAAGGTGGAAACCATTTTTGATAATCTGAGATGTTGTACTGGGTTGCTCCTTAGACTTCATACCAGTCCCCCTCACTCTTTTGTTAACTCAACAAATGAACTGTTTGAACTGTTATCTTTTCACAGACATTTGCCGATTTTGAAGACTGCAGTATTTATATTTGAACACATGATTCTTCAGGACAGAAATAGTCCATTTTGCAATCAACTCTGGTCATGAAACAAAATTTTGAAATATTGTGTAATTATTTCTTTTTTTTTGACAGCAAGTTGTTTTTTCCCATCTGTGGGGATTTTAGTCCTACTGATACAGGGAACGGAAATACATGTATACCTAACACATTAATATTTTGTGAAATAAATCATTTGCAAGTTATTTTTTCCCCTCTTTCTAGGAAGGAAACAATTAACTTGGATTAAAGTCTACTTTCAGTAAGAACATGTCCCCTGGTGGAATGTTCAGCACATCTTCCAGGTGCTGCGTAGTTGTGTTGATGACGTTATTTTGTTTTCGGCAGTTTTGATTGAAATTAACTAAATGTGATGAGGTTTTGAAGATATTATTTCCAAGTTGGGAGTGGGGGGAAGAAAAACTTGCTCAGACCCAAACTTTCTTTTCACCAATTAACCATCGTTGGTAACTGCAGTCTTCAAAAGTCATGCAGTCTAAAAAAGAAATATTATGAAAAAAAGAAAAACAAGAACAAACTTTAAAGCCATGTCAGCGGGAAACAAAGTTGTGATTTTGACCTTTTTCAAAACCACAAGTCATACCGAAGATTGGGTTGTAGTTTTGATGCACACCTAATCTGAGCACCTTTTGTGAACTTGTTCAAGCAAGAAAGGGATGACAATTTGGTAATCAGCAGAGGTAGTCTTTGTGTAAATTGCTCTCAGGCATTGGATGAATATTGGGGGGGGGGGGGAGTACAACTTCACAACAGATTCAGGTTAGATGTAATCAACTATAAGGGTTGATGCGGACAATCACCAAATTCGTTTTTGCTGAACATGACCGATAACAAAGATCAGAGTTGACGCAGAGAGGTGCACTTTAAGCCTGGTACAAACATCCACGATCAACACGTAGCATCAGAAATGGGTATATCTTGGTTAATTGGTTGAGATAAATTATTATAACATGAATTACTTACGAAAAATGTACTGGCCCTAAGCTCAGACGACGACGACTTAAGATTAACATATCATGGGGTTAACATCATGTTCCTTCCTTTTAGAAATATTCAAACAGAAATTAGGACAGATTTCTTCTCATCAAGTACCTTTTGTTTTGTTTTGGGGAGCTGGAACATTTTGGATTACCACTGTTTATTCTTTGCTCCAGCTGGAATTATGTAAAAAAAAAAAAAGAAAAAAGAAGAAGACATGTTTTGCTTAAAGCCCCAGCTCAACATTGGTAAACTGACTGTAAATGCTTCCATTCTTCGCACAAATCAAGATATTTGTAATAAAACCAACCTGTGAAAATGTCAGCTCATTTCGTTGTTTCATTTGCGAGACAACTGTTAAAATGCATTCAGCATTTTTGTACGCATTCCAATAGGCAGAGTTTTCGTCTCAGTGAGACGAAAACTAATTCTGGATCTTATTTCATGTACTATTTTAAAAACGATAACACTTCAGGCAGAAATTATTAATGGACAGTTTTCTACCATCATTATCTTTATACCGTGTAAGGTATATGTAAAACTGTGAACATTTATATTTTTACTTCTTACCAATGTTGAGCTGGGGCTTTAATATGTGACGTTAAAAAGTAGTCGCGTCCCCTTCCGTCCATACAGCTATATAATTATAGCTGTATGGCTGTACCCTAAAATGGGGCTGTGATCCCGGTTATACGGCTGTTTCAGGATGTATGGCTTTTGACAGTCACCCTGAAAAAAAAGATATTGACCAAAATAGAGACTGCCAACATCAGGGCCGGACAGCTCAGTTGGTAGAGCGCCGGTTCGTTAAGCCTCGGTTTCAGGTTCAAATCCAACTTCAGGAATTTTTTCTCTGTTCACCCCCAAAATTGACCTTCTTCTGGAAGGAAATGTTAAGATCTTTTGCGAGTAGACAGGAAGTCATGATGCAACAACCATGATATGTTTCTCTTTCATGAGTCATCTAAACATGAAGCGGATGTTCAAGATAAGATACAGCAGTGGTTAGTCAAAATGATGATTGCCCCTGAATCAATGACATTTTCATAGATATAGTTTCAGTTTCACAAGGTATCACATTCAACTACAGATGTTTCAAGGTTCAGTTGTAAAAAAAAATACGGTATTCGTTCACTATTTGACGGCTAATTATTTCACTTATTTCACACTAGTAAAAGAACATTATATTAGTTAAGCGTTCAGTTCCAAAAGTGAAAAAGTACGTTTTGATGCGAGGGGAAATTCTCGGAACGTTTTTGTTGATATGCAACTAGCAACAGGGGTGTGAGTGGCCACACAAAAAACTGAAAACAGTGAACAACAAGCTGAAATTTAAAAAAAAATGCTCACACCCTGTAGCAAGTCAGACTCGGATAAATCGTGAAAGATATACAGTCACATGTTGGACAAAATAATGACCCCAATGTTGTATCCATAGAAGAGATGGCTGAGGGATGGGGTGATTGAGTTTATGCTGGTACCTGTATGGGCAGCATCAATGAAAAAAAATCTTCGCGTTTAAAAGCAATTAATTTAAATATTAGAGTTTATAAAACTACAAACAGCACATCCCAATCTGTGCATTCGTGAACTCAGTGAGGGAGTTTCCTCCACAGCGTTTTACAATGTGCCTTCCCCTTTTGTTTTAATTCAGCAAACTTTATACGCATTATGACCAACCGGTATATAAACTACCATACAAATATGTAACTTGTGATGAATTTAAAAACTCAAAAAAGTACGTGCAAAGACACAAGAAATACCATAACACTGAAGTGAAATACGGCCCCCGAACCACCAGGTTTTGCACCAATTTACATATTTGTAACCTAATGGTCAGGTGAGCCAACAAAATTTACACAGTAAACAAATATCCCCCCTTCACAGGGGGCTGTTTTTAATGATTTTACATTTTCTCCCCTTCTTTTTTTTTAATGTTTTTTTTATTTTTTATATTTTCTTTTAACCTTTCCCCACCACTTCGGTGGACAAAATTGGTACCATAAATCCTGTATGAGGTAGGTGTTCTTGACAAATTTAAGACTAAAACTACAACAATTAGCTTAATCACAATACACTATTCATGGTTATAGATTATACCACTATATTTATATATATTTATATATATAAAACCGACAACTATCATAAGAAGGAAGCTTTTTAAAAGCGCATAAATTTACAGCTTTATATAGCAATGAAACAAACTGAAGTATACATACAAATTCTAAGGGGTGACAGTTCTAGACACATTAGCTGAACACAATTACAACAAAACAGAATGTTAAACGACCCATTGTTTCATATAAAAACAATTAAAAAACTATGTTTGGATGGTGGTGAAGAAAGCTTTGACAACAAAGCTGCGATAACAGCTTTGCTGTCGTTCAGTTGATTCTGGTGGAAGTACATGTTACACAAAAATATTTCAGAGTATTTTGTTGTATTTTACAAAAATGTTTATTCATGAGCTCACCACTAAAGTTCTGGTACAGAATGATGGAGAGGAGGAGGGGCAGACACAAATATATAAACTCCGGAAAAAAAAAAAAAAAAAAAAAAAAAAATCCCGTCCATTCAAACGAACATTCCTGAAATGCTGAGGTAGCCAGTGAATTCATGCCGAGGTATTAATAAATGCAGTGTACATTTTGAAGTAATAACCAAGAAATCTGAGGTAGGCCCAATTCATTTTGTTTTGTTTTATTTTCATTACAGTCACATTGAAACATAAATTGCAATCTTCACCACGAGACACGAACATCGCATGAGCACCACAGTGGGTCAAGGGTCAAAATACGGTCAATTATCATCAAGTCTCCTAGAAACAAGCCCAAAGCGACCCAAACACTCTCCTTTTCAACCACATAACTACAACAACCAAATGAAAAAATGAGTGAATGATTTCAGCTACATGTAGTTCAACTCAATTGTTAAACTTTCGAAAGCGTACAGTCCTCTGAAAGCCAACATTGCTGGCACCGTGGACCAACACCCAACGGTTCAATGATTTTTCACAAATCGATCCCAGCCAAACTCACAGTAAACAAGTCAACTACCAACCTTAAAAATAAAAAAAAAATAAAAAAAAAAAAATAAAAAAAAACTCCTTTTGTCCCGCGTTTTCCAGCAGATAGCATTCTCTGAAAAAAGGGGGTACTTTTGAACCATTTCAAACAGAACAAATTGTTGGCTTTTTGTTGTTGCAGGTCGTGAGATCTTAGAGCGTTGAAAACAGACTCTTTTTAGTAGTGGCTTGATTGGAGGAGTATTATTAACAGTAGATATCTAAAATGGTTTCCATAATTTGATTGTATTTTTTTGTTATTATCCATTTATCCAGTTTTAGATTTCTGTAAGTGTGCTTTCCTCAAGTTTGGTTTCAAGCTTCTAGTTCCCCCAAAGACTTTCTTGTAAAGGTGCGGTACCAGATTACTCATAATTGGATGCATGTTGAAAAACTCCCGAACATTTTTTTGTTCCATTCATTTTGCAAAATCATCCTTTTGGGAACAAATCGTTGGCTAAACGGCGTCTAGATGTGGAGAAGGAGTTGACGGGTGGGGGTGGTTGAGGGGCTGGAATTTTCACAGGGCCATGGACGGTCTGTTGTAATTCCACGACATCCTGTTGGTTGCATTAGTCATAAAATGTTGCACAAAGCTCAAGTGTTGACATCATAATTATGATGAATAGCTTACATAAAAGCTGGTGGGCCGGTCGGGGGGCATGTGTTCCGTAAGGGACCTTCAGCTTTAATCACCACATGAACTGGGTTCATCACCTTGAACCCTAAACCAGCACTTTCCATAATGATAAAAGGGTAACGCGACCAATGGAAACATTGTTTGTATCGCACTAGTTCTGATGAGTAAACATCAATTTAAGATTTTGAGATATACATAAAAACATATTTAAAAAAACAACATATTTTTATCATCCAGACACAGATTATGAAGGTAGGATTATCTTCTTTTTTTTTTCCTTTTTTTTTTTGGGGGGGTGGTGAATTCTAGCATGTTTTGTTACAGTGATAGCTACAAATGAGACAGTCATTTTGAAAAAGTCAAATATGTACTTCCAAAAAGCAATACCTGTAAATTCATCGAGTGAGTTGAAGAAAGTGGGCGAGGGTCTGCTATAAATGGTCTATTAGTATTGGATGTGTCCTTCGTGACGGTAAATGCAGGTGTTGTTATTATTCTAGTTCCATTCTGATGGATTACTAAAGTTCCTACATTGATACACAGTAACTGATTATTGATGTCGTCAAAGCCCCTTGATGGCATGTCATGTACTTTCTATAGCATTAGGAATATGAGGGGGGAGCATTTACAGCTGGGGGTAAAGAGTGCAGATATCTCACTATTCAAGGCAATCACAAACATTATGTAAACCTTTTGTACTAATGGCCTCGATCCTTACAGGGAGAATACGCGTGTGTCAAAATCCCTGCATCTGTGACGACCCAGCGAGGATACAAACATTACAAGGAAATTGGTTCAAACTATTCTCTCTTTTTTTCGTTGGTTTTTAATGACCGCTCGTAAAAAAGACCTAAACCAAACATAGACTTGACACAGTCCTCAGGAGTCCCCAGCCTTGTCTCGTGTCACTTGTTTCTATGGCAACAACATAAAAGATCAAAAAGGAAATAGCTACAGAGGGAATTTATGTAAATAAGTAGACGACCATTTAATTAAAGAGTGCACGCAATATTCCCCAAAGTGTAACACAAAATTGGCAGAGGTTTTTAGTGCATGGTGAATGCTCTTCTCACTGATGTGTAATTTCTTTGAATTAATGGAGAGTTGTCTTCAAAAGAAAAATTCAGCTTAGGAGAGGTGGTCAGTTTTGGGTGTGAAGCCCGTGACCACTTTTGGCAATTTTCCATCATTTTGTCACCTATAGTTCATATTCAACTGAATGGTTCAATGAACAAGTGAGACATCAATACAATTTCTCGGACCGATCCTGCTAATCTTTTTTCTTCTCACACGATACACACTGTAAGGTCAGAGGTGAACCGAACCAGATTTGTAGAGTGAAGTCCTCCCAGTTGGCTTTTTGAAGATTAATGTTTCTCCAGATGGAGCTATTACCCGGATCTTAGACATCTTCTGAGAGCTAGAGATTTGGGCCATTTGTGACGCAGTTTCAAAAAAACAAAAAACAACCAACTAAAGAACCTGAGTTGACCAAATAATATTGATGAGAACAAGGAGCTTCAAGCACAAAATGACATTTTTTTGGTTTCACTTTCTGAGGTGTGATTGTACGAAAACATTTTTTTTTTTTGTAAAATTGGTAGTCACATGGACTGGAGATTAAAAAAAAACTGAACACACTGGATTTTACAATGAATGCGTTTCAAGCATGTACTACTACATTTTAGAATAAAACGTCACGACGGTATGGCTCACTCGAGCATTTTCTTATTAGCATTCAACATCCAATTCAAACAGAAACATCTACCCAAAACTATAATGACATTCAATTCATGCTTCACGTCCACGGTCTGAGTGCGCCGTCAACCACTGACCCAACAATGCCTACATTGTGTAACATGCCTCAGAATTGTCATTATGTTAAGATCACCGGCGGGCTATCATAAAAAAAAAATTTTCACTTCTGAGCTAGAATGAGTATCATTGCATGGAAGCTTTCTTGGAGAACAAGTCTCTCTCCCCCCACGACAAGGACTAAGAAACGTCTTGTCGTGCTCTACCCTCTACAACACGAATCCTTAAAAATAAGCAAAGAAGAAAGAGAAAAAAAAGGGATAAATCCTTTGAAATTTAACATTAATTCCCCCCAGGAAAATAGAACATTTCAACATGGACTTGAACGACCAAGACGGGGGACTCCTGCAATAGGTACAACCGAATGACAAGCTTTATGCTCAACAATATCTCAATTTTTTGTATATAATTTGACACCCTTGCACTCTAAAACTGATTCCATTAGGTCATTAATTTTTCCTTTGATTTGCCTTTTCCCCTTAAATTGTTTTGATCAAATTTCAAATGCATGACTTTACTTTTTTTCATCAACTTACTATTGCTATAAAACCATACTTCTCAAATATTACTTGTGAAATTTTTCATTTTTACTCCGTTTCTTTTTTAAAAAATATAAATCTCTGACAAAGGAAAATTACAAAATTAATACAAAGGTAAATGAATGAATTCTTGAGGTGTTTGGTATTTCATCAGTAACATGTATTTTTTTAGATAATTATAAAGTCCATAAGGATGGAGAAATTAATTGTGATGATTCTTCAGATTTGAGTTTGAGTGACATTTTGTAAACGCGATCTATGACAAAATATGAATTTTGAATGTAACTCAGAACTGGGTTTTTTTTCCCCAGAGTGTTAGATTATGAAGTATAAAATGTTTTACAAGTATAACAAAACAAACCCACTTATACCAACCCACTTCTTTAAAATTAGAAAATGGGTTGTTAAGTGGCTCTAAGATTATCTTGCACGATTGAACCTGGTGCCCTAACTTCACGCCGTGTATAGTGGATGCTTAACGCAGCCAGTCACCATCCTCGTCACCATGGCGACATTATTATTCATCTTTTGCCAATTCATACGAGTGTTCAATCTGCCATTGAATTGAGGCAGGGAGCTAGTTTAACGTGGACGGGAGATTGTAGTGTTCACAATCATTGTGCACTTTCTCGCTGTACAAATCTGACCTCTGTAACAAAGAAAACATGCCATTGACCAATAGTTAAAGCATAAACACAAATGCTTTCTGAAATTGAATCACAAGCTCAAGCCGCAAAATCCTATTCAAGAAAGCCCTGAATGACTATGACTTCGTTCTTGCCGAAAAGAAATAACATGTCATGGATGATTAAGAACGTGTCGTCTCTTCATACAAATTTAAGGTGAAAGTTAAACTCCGAGGTACCGGGTTACATTTATGATTGTGGGGAGGGGTGGGGAAAGGGGGGGGGGGGGGGGTTGTATGTATACTTCAGTGCAACATATCGAGCGGTAATTAATACCTGCACAAAGAAACGACTAACTCCGAAAGAGTGATGCCATGTGAGCAATTTACCTACAATTTAAAATATATCCCCATCAGTAACACAGCAGTAACCTATGGTGAAATCTATTTATTAAAAAAGAAAAAAGAAAAAAAAAAAGAATAGTCACTTAAAAGTTGATACTATAGGAGTAGTAATAAAAGATGTGCTGTCACACTTGTTAGTTCATTATACAATATCAATGACTTCATCGTATATTATCATTATTATTATTATTATTATTATTATTACAATATAAAACAAACAGTCCCTGATGTGTAATACATAAATATTTAAATATGCTTGGCATTCGTCAATGGTTTTTATCTTGAAAACCTACCATTGGCTTGAGTTAAAACACGTCTCCACAATGTTCGGCCTCTTAAATTTATTTCATTTAGATTTGAAAAATCCAAGGTCACGTCACAAACAGAAAAAGGTATACCATCGCCCTACTCATGGGATTGTACACTTTTTTTCATGAGGTCATAAAAGCAAAAAATAAATTAACAAAAAAAATGTGAAAAGAAAAACCCAACAACCTGTCACAAAAAAAATACAGTAAAAGTATAAGCTACATGTACATTTTGTACCATGCCATCTTCTTGCTCTTCCATTCTATAACTCAAAAATAAATTCAAACTGATATTGGTTACAAAATATATGGCATCAAACATGAGGTTCAAGTTTTGATTGCATTTAACGGTAATTAACAAAGGACTTGTTTACCTGAATGATATTATTGAAAACAAATGATTATTTATAAAATGCCATTGCAAAATGTTTTGTATTATAAACGTCGTATTGAAATGGGGGGGGGGAACACACACAAAACAAAAAAAAACCATGGTAATCCTGCCAGGTTCTGGCTTTCATTAAAGATAATGTTGCAGTGTACCGGTTGTGTTTTTCTACAGGCTAGGTACATAGCTACCTGATCCAAAGTTCAATGACATCACTTATTTTGTTCTTCTGTTTGTTTGTTTTTAACAGTGACTGAAAACGAGGATGCAGATAAAGGTTACCAACCTGCCCACATGCTGTAAAGTCATCATTTGATTACCCCCATACAACAAGTTTGGGAGTAGCATGATCTGTAGTTAGAGGTACAAAGGTCACAGTAACAAAAAGGTCAGTTGCTGCAATTCACAATGAACCTCAAATTACGCAATATTTCTTTTTAAAATGGTGGACTGGTCCGTTGATCAGTTCATGAATAGTCCATGCACCAACTGTCACTTCTTGACAAAAGCTGGCGTAACTGGTCACATTTCTTTCTGAGAATTTGACTTCTGCTCACAACGCTTTCGACAAGAACCAAAGAATTTCACTTGTTGAACCAAATTTATAAGAAGAAAATCTTCACAAGAATGACTTCCCTGGATCTTATTGGCAATTCATGAGGTTATACGCTTCTGCTAAACACACCTACACCTATGCATGATCCCTCAAGACATTTTATGCATTGCAGTTGTGTTGGTGCGGTTTCCGGTCTACCCATGTACAATCACAAGGTTGATTTTGCACCTCCGAGTAAGGGACCAGTCTTGGTCTTTCCCTTCAGATTTGGAGAGCAGGCGTAATCAGGGACAGTGAAAGGAGACAGAGATCTACACTGAGATGGTTGCTACAACCTTTTTTTTTCTATCAGATATCCGTTCAGTCGCATAATCTTCATGAAAAAAAAGTGTCTGTCGTTAAATTGAACAAATTCTCCATCAAATTGAAACTGCTTTTGTCAGTCACCCCAAACTGACAGGTTATTGGGTTCTCGTAGTTGAGTCTTGCCAAAATAAAATCCTCTCAGTGCAATTTTACCAACAATTTTTGTTTTATTATCGATGAAGATTGCCTTTGCAGAAAAGCATTCTTGACTTAGAAAACTGTGTACTTAACACTAGAGGGTAGAAAATGAGCCATGCGCAGAAACCCAAAATGTGAAATCAAAATATTTACAATGACACAAAGGGAAATGACAAATCTTTTAACCCGTATATGTCGGTCTAAACCTTTAACAACAACAAAAAATGTCTTTATGAAGAAAAAAAATGCGCAACCACAACCAAACCCAGAAACAAAATGAGGGAATTATAAGCGATGGGGGATTAAACCATACAATATCAAGGCACCAGCACTTTCATTCCCATCAATCACTTACACATTCCTCGGAGAACGAAAACTCTTCCGTCTCCCAAAATGTCATCTTATAAAACCAGCAGTATAACTCATCACAATCTCCCCCCCCCCCCACTCCCAAAAAAAGAAAAAAAAGAAAGGGTTTTGCTGTCCTTCAATGAATTGATGATTTCCTAATTGCTTACCTGATTATATAAATTCACTGTTTCAAGTGCGAATACTTTCGTCTTTTAAAACTCTGTAGACAAAACTGTTTTAACCATTTTCTTGTGGCCTGCACTTCATCCCCTTTTTTTAAAAAAAAACAAACATTATTTCATGTACATGTGCATGTACCACGTGCAAACACTTCCAAAACTTGTTGGGGCTCTTTGTTAAAAAGAAAATAACAAACCTCTTGGATCGATCATGAAAGAGCTACTTTATAATAAAAATGCCCCAAAAGTTGTACAACACTCCTCTACGTTTTACAGTGATGGTTTAAAACAAACAAGTAGATGTTTGCCATTTACTGGCCTTATAATAAAAGCACTCATTTTATATATACTTGTATATTTATCGCGCCAACAAGTGCATTTACATATAGACGTCTTTTTTTTATACAAAAAATTTAATAATTACTTGATTTCTTATCCATGTAAATTTAACGTAGACCCATACATACAAGACATTACACATAAAACTTGACATTGGCAGCTTAATATTAATATTTCATACTCCCTGAGTTAAGCTAAGGTTCCATAAACATCAAGATTTACAGCAATAAAAGTGGTCCGCATTCCGCAAGAGGTAATAGCTGAATAACCCGAAAACAAACTTTCATCTTGTTGCCTGGAAAAAGACAAAAAAACAGCTTAACGTGTTTTTTCATCTTGTTCTTCTCATCTCATGTGTTGACTGCGAGTTATGTGACAGGTGAATTCAATCTTATCCCTACATACGTACCCGCATATGCTACACTGAAATGGATGCCTGCTGCCATGGCAACTCATGTGCAGGGTGAAGATAACATGGTCAGCGAAGTAGGTCTCACAGTGAGGGCACTTAAGGAGGCTACTAGGAACAGAAGAAGGATCCAATGCCACCTGATCCGTCTGAGACTGCCCATCCAACTTACCTGAAGAATTACCCACAAAGGACTGCAAGTCGGTCTGGGTGGCCTGGCTGGCTTGGTTGAAGCCGAGGCTACCCTGGGACGGTGGCTCCACCATGACTGGCAGGTGCTGAGATACGTGGTTACGCTCCTCTGATGGATCGTCAGCATTCTGGCTGACTGGAGACACCGAGCTGTTGCTAATGGGCTCCATGTCTGGGAAGATCACATCTCTGGAACCAACGGAGAGATCCACGCCATTCACATTGTTGGATTTCATTGCATAAGGCAGAGGATCCTCTGTCTTTAAGCTGTAAGCCTGAGTAACCTGGCAGTATTGCCTGGCTTGAGATTCTCCACCAGAGCGAACATACTCTGATATCTCCGGTCTCATATCCGCCCAAGAGTTGTTCACGTCTTCACCATTCGGTGATATGAGGTAGTTGCGCTTGGGTAAAGGAGTGCGCTTTCGCTTGCGGGCCCCTCCTTCCTTCTTACGTCTGTAGATGGGGAAGCCAGCACCAGCCCACTGTAGAGGGGTTATGACAGAGATTTCACTGAGGGGGTGTTGTGGGGAGGTGCTGGGAATGCTGGTGACCATGCTGGTGCTCATACTGCTCACAAAGTTCCCAACGGAGGGTAGTCCGAGAGCAGAAGAAGCTGAGGACACAGAGTTGGAGAGAATGGAAATAGCACTTTGAGATGTATTGGCCATCATGTCCTGTATATTATTGGTGATGGGTGGGCTGGAGTAATCCAACCCTTCACCTGATTTTGGCCGCTCAGAAATCTCAGCCTCTCCCACAAGTGTGTTCTTCTCCAGCACTGGAGGCTCTGGGGACTGTGGTACAACCGATCCCTCCGAGTTATACCTGTTGAAATCGTTAGCTTTTGTCAAGGACACCTGAGAGTTGGTGATTCTTGCAGATTCATGAGTGTCATTAGAGGCTGAAGAATCATGGTCGTCTGGCGAGAGAGAATGCCTTCTGTTCCCTGAGATTTCGTGAGAAGGATGAGTTGAATGGGTCGAGTTGGTCAGCTCCGACTGCATGAGGTAACGAGCCTGTTCCTCAGAAGGAAACAATTTACTGTGAGATTGCAACGGGGGGCTGTCCTCCAGTGGGGTCTGATTGGAGGAGGAAATGGGAGGGTAGTTCATGTCAATGTTGTCAATGGAATTGGAGTTGTGACGCTTACGCCTGTGGGCCTGAAGGTTACACTTGTATGGGGTCTGATAGTGGCAGGAATCGCACTTAAACTGTTTACTTGTGCCCGTATGGACAATGAGGTGGCGCATAAGACTACTGCGAAAGGCACTGCTAAAGCCGCACACCAAGCATTTGTAGGGCTTCTTTCCGGTATGTACGTTCATGTGTTCATTAAGATGGGTCTTTGTAGGAGATATATGCGTGCAGAGCTTACATTGGAACACCTTGCTCTGGTCTGGAAAGCTAGGAAGTCCTGAAGGCATGAGGGCTTGCTCTACAGCAGCAGAGAAGGGTAGAGTTGGGGTGTGGTTTTCGGGGAGTGGCATTCGGGGAGGCAAAGGTACATGTTCCGAGTGCCTGTCAGTGTGGTTGTTGTACAGCGCGTGTTGTTCCGCCCACGATTGGCTGTTCATATCAGCCCTCTGGTGGCTGTGAACGGCCAGATGTTGAATCAGAGTGTTATGAAGAGAGCAGCTGAAGTTACACTCACGACACTTGTACGGCCGTGAGCCACTGTGAATGTTCATGTGCTCATCCAGAGCACCCTGAGAGGACAGTAAGACGGTGCAGAGTTTGCACTGGTAGCCAGTTAGGTTCTTCTGGGGGGACTTGGCCGAGTCCCCGTTGTCCACTTGTGAAGTTTCGTTGGCTTCAGGACTCTCTGGCTCTTCCTCCTGTGGTTGCTGCTCCTTCTTGATGGTGTTGCCCAGTCTGCCGTCGATGTCCAGATCGATGTCCAGCTCACCTTCTTCGCTGCCCGGCAGACTATCACTGACTACATCACCTGGTTCTGTTGCGTCATCCATGCATGTTCACTGCCTGTGCCCTTACCAACTAAACCCCTGCACAAGGAAGAAAAAAATAAAAATAAACAAGAAAAATAAGTACATCAGTCAAGTCGTACATCAGAATAATTCCTCTTTTCAATGACGAATGAAACACTGTACTAAGTCCTGAAGACATTTCAGGAGACTGGATTGGATTAAACGCAACAATTTACTGTATCTTGACCGCCTGACCACGGAGGAGTTCAAATCTCATCTATCGTCTCATCATTTCCAATTTAATGCATCACATTCTACAAGAACCCCTACACTTGGACACAAGCTTCTCCGTGCATAAAGCCTGACTTCACCCATCACACTATTCAATAGCAAGTTGTCATGGCAACCCTTTCCAATAATCCTTTGCGATATGATTGGCAGGTTTATTCAGTCCATTAGATCCACACATTTGCAATAACAAGACCGACAACAGAGGCACATTCAAGAGTCTTCACAATAGCCTTGGTGAGAACAATACCGTCAGAGGAGGTACATTCGAGAGGCTTTGTGAATAGCTGTGAACGCAGACATCTTGCCAAATAATAACTGGAAACCAGCCAAATTGCTACGTGATATTCACCGTACATGACGATGGTTTGTACCCAGTTGTTCTCCCTAAACACATTAATCTTCTTGCAGAGAAGCTCTTTTTAATTGTGGCAAGTTCTTGGCTCATTTAGCATCACCATTATACTTTGACAAGGTTTAGTACACGTGCATGCTACTATAGGATCATAACGCTTATTATTATAATAGATGTTAAATTTGCAAGGTCTCGAACTGCCTCTAGCTACAAGGCAATTTCTGTGGAAAGACAAAGGTTGGGGGTTCAAATCCGACTCAAGTAATACTTTTGTTTAAAAAAAACTGTTTGTTTTATTTTTTTTGGTGTTTTTATATCTAAGCACTCGAGAAAGTACTGAATATAAAGTGCTTAACTTGCATCAGTGTATGGGTAAAAAACAAATAGTATTATTATAATCTTAAACAGTTCTCTGCAAAACACAAATAATATTATTATAATCTGAAACAGTTCTCTGCGAAACACAAAGTCTTGGAAAAATGACTTGGAGTTCATTTAGTTTGAACCTGTATCTCCACATCTGTTGTTTATCTCCCCCCCCCCCCCTCCCACCACCATCTCTTCATCGGATTGTTTAAGTTTTAGGTATTTTGAGCAGTCTTCATTGCAGTTTTGTTTTCTTCTCGCTTTCTTCATAGAAGTGATTGGAGTTGGTGCTTTTATTGAAGCACCCACATACAGTTACTAAGAATCATAACATCCCATGTGGGTGTCCTAGCTAACAGCAGGCTGGTGACAGCTACATATAGTACATAAACAAACCGAATATTGGAAACATTTAGTTTGAGTTTTCCCCAAAATGTTATAACCTAGTTTCAATAAAGTACAAATTTAAGCCCCCCCCCCCTTTCACTAGCCTTTTTTGAGATATGGCAGACTCTAAAGAAGTGCACTGTTTGGTTTGGGTGTATTCAGACAGATTTACCCAAACCAAATAGTGCACTTGTAATGTGTCCAACATATCTCCATAGGGCTAATTGTCACCGGGGATAAACACAAAAGTATGAAAATCGTGCATTCTTTGGCAAATTTAGGTCAGGAACCAACTACATTGTACAACTTCACTTTTTTGATACTGAAACCTACACTTTTTTGTTACTAAAACCTACACTTTTTTGTTACTAAAACCTTCACTTTTTTTGTTACTAAAACCTACATTTTTTTATTACTAAAACCTACACTTTTTTGTTACTAAAACCTACACTTTTTTGTTACTAAAACCTACACTTTTTTGTTACTAAAACCTACACTTTCAAAAAAAAAATTATTGGATGATAAAAAAACAATCGTCTTCCCACGCACCATCAAATCCAATAATTGGATTCAACCAAATGTCAGTTTTAATACCCAAAATATCTCCTTGTGCAATCAAACCTGCCCACAACAATCAAAAAGTCATGTATAAATAAAAAAGGACAAGTTGTATGTTTGTTGTCTAAACAGACTGCCTTTAAATCAAAAAGCTAGTGTTTTTGTTATAATAATGATTTTAATAATGGTAGAACCTAGTACACTTCCCTGAGTTCTTTCACTTAGCAAAATGAACAAATTTTGCCAGATTCAATGGTTTTAAACTCTGCAAGGGATAAAGGCCACTTCATTATGTTTCTTTACCCAAAGAGGAAGACAAAGAAAGAATGAACAAAGAATAACCCAAAGATAATATCAATCAAATTGACTTCAGTTATAAAATGCATACAAATTATTGGATTGAAACTCAAATACATGAGTTTCTTTTTCGATGAGGCCCACGATTAGAGTCAAAAATAGCTGATATGACTAATCATGCATTTCTAATGACACAGCACTACAAAGTCTGCATGAACTTACGAAAGAAAAAAAAAGGATTGAATAAAATAACAAATACTCATTTACCACTGTTTGAAGACACACAGAATGATTTCTATTACACATGGCCAATCACAGGACTGTTGAAATCTTTTCCCAGTGGCTGAAGGGTATGACTTTTCGATACATTCATGTTGTGAACAGACCCCAGCTTTCTTGAAGATATCCGCCACCTTAACATTACGATGTGTGTGTATGGTCAGTGTGCCTAGGGTCAGTTACTCCATGACACCGTGTGACTCAATTCCCAATCCCATCCCAAAAGTTGACCTGATGAAGCCCGGTGATTGTTCCCAGACAGGTGGTGGGAACACTTCAGTCCAAAGTCTCACCCACATGTAAGCTATTTCTTCAACTCGCAAAGTGACCTCACAATGTTGACGCCAAGACCATGTACCATAGTATTACATGAAGCTTGGCCTGGGCTCAAATGTGATTCAACCTTATGAACTATGGACCCTGCTCTATCCCCCCCCCCCCCCCCCCCCCCCGTAAATAAATCATCCAGTCCCCGTGGCGAATGAATTGAATAATTACATACGTGCTGGCACAATGATCGGAACAACCGCGGAACAACCCAACTGAACTCATTCTGGCCACAAAAGGCCACTTTTCTAAACTGATAAAAGAGCTAGGCACATTGTACAATTGTGATGGCTGTGACCGTGCACTTATAAATTAAGTTATAACCGATAACAACAGGGTAAGTCAAGTGTGTGAAGCAGGGCATTCATCAGTATATATTCAATGGAAGTGAATATCATGGGATGTTATCTTTTTGAATAATGGCTACATTTTTTTTTTTAACAGCGGTACCCCCAAAATGCTCTCAAAATATAAAAGGCAAATACATCAAATCTTGGCGTAAAAAGGGGAAGCAGCCATCTGCTCTGCTCTGGAGTCCATTTCAAATGAATGAAGAAAAAGGATGCCTTCCACCAAACACAAAACATACACTGACAACGCATGTTGATTTATAGCGACAATAACACAAGAGCGGTTAAATGTATAATCAGCAAAATTCATGAACACACCACCCTGCAGTTGCCAATTCCAGACACTCCGGTGTGAAAAGAAAACTCACAACAACAACAAAAACACGATACGAAGAAAAATGATGCGTGATGATTATTAACAAACAAATCAACAAGCCATCATGTTATGACGAAACTTTGGTACGACAACAAATTTACCCATCAATTACTTTATTTTATTCATTCATTTTCTTCTATTTTTGAGTTGATGATGCACATAATCGAGGGGTGATTTTTCTTTCAAAAGAGACAAAGGAATCCAACGTAATCTAAAGAAGGATAGTTCTCTCAAGGTATAAGAAAGGTCGAAACACGAGCAGTCATTGCACTTTGGTCTAAGTGCTAATGTCTTCAAGTTGTGTTTTTTTTGTAGTTTATGTTGTTTTTTAGTTTTTGTTTTTTTGTTTTTTTTTTTTTTGGGGGGGGGGGGTGGTTAAAATGATCAATATGAGTTATCAACATCCAATATCGTTGATAAGCCAAGAACGAACTTTCCTTCTCCCTCTCAAAAAAGAAGCATATACATATTATCTCTGTATCGAGCGCCTTTCCCCGAGGTGAAGTCCAACTACAGAACTTTGCGTAACATGTTCACGTACACTGAATGACAACTTGCCACCGATGATTAACCAGCCTGGGCCATAACAATGTGCATTCAGTAATGGCAATAAGTAATACTCAAATTGAATTCTCAATTATTCCGGGCATATTTTTGGTATGTTTTAACTTTTTTCGGTGACTACTGTTCAAAGATCATACTTCATGTCTTTGACAGAAAGGGAACATTTTCTCGGCTATCATTTTTGTCCTCTCCCGGTAAGGAGGCCTCAACATCCAAAATGTCAACAAATACTTCAAAGAACTAACCCAAGAAGTTACAGCATGTAACAATCCTTTCTGATATTTGTACATCTCACAGTGATATGTGTAAGGGGTTCGTTGGGTACTGCCACTGCAAACAATGTTATTCATACAAATGCCGTTGTTTATTTTGTCAAAGTTCAATGAGCAAGAAAACAAATGTGGTTTCATCAGAGTTATACTCACAATACTGTTCACCTTTAATTGATGACGTACAGTATTAAACCTCACGACAATGAAACGCACAATCGTAGCAGTTAGGAATGTTTTAAAAGTGCAGTAAAAGTTCACCCTCGCAATAAAAAAGAACGCACACATTTCATAGAAGATGGGTACTGTTTCCCAATTGATTTAGGGGCAAACAACACCACCGACCGGCAATCCCAAAGGGCCAATCTTTAATTTCTTTTTTGATCGAATATGTTATTCAATTTCCATTCTGCTGTTGTGACCATAAAACGCATTTGCGTGCACGACAGATAGAAGACGGACCCGTCCAAGAAAACAAACAAAACTACGAGGAATAAAATGCTTTACATGGAGCGTACATTGAATGCCTAAGTGGAGGGACCTACTGCATGTATTCTTACTGAAACAAAGTCTTCATTCAAGGCGCAATAAATTGGCATATTTGGGAACAAATTTAAACAAGGAACACGAATGTCCGATACCAAAATGTGTGGCAACTTTACAACACCAATGCGTCATAAGTAACACCACTTTGTGACTAACCTCTGTAGAGTACTATCCACTCGAAATAAAAACATTAAAAACTGGGCTGCAATTTTAATTTAAAATAAATTTTTCCAAGTCAGTATTAATTACTCAAAGTTTTTTATTTGTTGAAATCTTTGTAAATATTTATATTTTTTTAACTCTTTAATGAGTTGTAATCGTTAACTTCTTTGTGTGAAAAATTACCCATTTATCTTTTGTTACTTTTATATTTATTCTGTCTCTATTTGACAGTATTTATATTCTTACGATCATCATAAACAGAGCATATTAAACAAAACAAAAATCTATCAAGATTTTTGAAATATTTTATTAAAACTTGCTCAACATTGGGTTACCCAAAGATCAATTTACATGGCCATCTACAGAGAACGACATAAAACTACACATAAAGTAAAAAAAAAAAAAAAAAAAAAAAACGTGGCAAAAGGCCAAATTATTACAAACCTTCAAGCCTGTGCAATAACAAGACTAACACATCAGAAGCTGTTTCACAGAGCGATACGCCGAAACAGCTAAAAGTTCAAATCAACAGCCACAAAAGTACATTATTAACAAGACATAGGCCCTACGCTAAACAATTTTAACCACAATTCTTAATTTCCAAAAATCCAGAATAAATCAGCAAGTGAAATAAATGTCTATAGTAGAGGATAGACAAGTTTAGTGCCTACAATTTGGGTTTTCACACTGATGCATTTAAGGAAGCCAAAGGGGATCAAATACATGTGGGACTGAGCCAGTCTGTTGCATTTACTCTTTTGAAAGTGCAAAGTCTAAAACCATTCTTTTATGCCTGACTTTTAGTTTCATTTTATAGCTGTAAATTAAGAAAAAATTTCTTGAGTAATTCCATGTATTACTTTTCATTAGGAACAGAATCCCCCATGCAAATAATATATGTATACATTTAGTATTAAAGCACCGTGGGCGTCCATTAAAATGAAAAGGCTAAGAAGAAAAACATTCCTTGTGTGCTTTTGATCTATACAAAAGTGAGTAAAACTTGTTTTCTGTTATTCAAGTTTATAAGGAGTGTTTATCCATCGATTACAAAATGAATGCGTGGCAGTCGTCATGATGTAAGGTCAGGGAAAAAAGTAGGCCCTAGTCTGGTTCCTTGATATTACTGACAACTTCGCTGCGTTAACGCTTCTAATCGACTCAAAATACACACAAACGTCAGGGCGGCAGCGCGGTCAGGCTATTCACTGGCAACAGAAACTCCCGACCTTACGTCACAAGTTTGCTTATGTTTATGCAAATTAATGCTCCCACTGGAGGGGCGGGGTGGGTATTTGAACATCTCCAAATTTAATATTAAAATTGTACGAATATTACGAACAAAATATGTATTTACACTTCAAAACACATTTCCTATTTTGTAATGAATGAAAACTCCATTTCACATGTCCTTTCAGCAAACAAGGTTCCACAGAGAGATGTTTGTTAATTTAAAAGGTTGTAAAATGGTTCGCTAAATGCAAAATGGCTGACTACTAGTACAGAGATCTTGTTAACTTGTTTTTATAAGGGCACAAGAATGCAAAATGAAACTACTTTGTTCAGCCTGGGATATAGAAACTAATGTATGTACTGAATAAACCATGACAAGAATCCTGTTGTGTCTTTAACACGGTAAAACAAATACGACTAGGGTGGAACTTTCAGTTTTGTCAGTATCAAAAATATAATAGAATACTCTCCAAATGTTGTGATTTTACGAATTTAAATTTCTTTTTCTTCTGTGGCGTGTTGTGGCCGAGCGGATAAGAACACGGGACTCAAGCTCTGGCGTTTCTGATCTGCAGAGTGAGGGTTGTGTCCTTAAGCAAGACACTTACCCATTATTGTTTGTCCTTCGGGTGGGACGTAAAGCCGTAGGTCTAGTGTTATGCGTAATGCACGTAAAAGAACCCAGTGACATTTATCCAAAAGAGAAGGGGTTCGCCCCGGTGTTCCAGGTTTGATCGGCTGCAGATTGCGCTACAGCACCTTTTAAACCGTTACATGGTGCTATGTAAAGAAATAGGTCTCCTACTTCAAAATGTAACACCGCATACCTTGCAGGAAAAAATACTGAGCGCTTTGAGAAGCCCACGGGTGTGATAAAGCGCTATATAAGAACTGTGTATTATTATTATTATTATTATTATTATTATTAATGTTAAGTTTGATATCTTGTCCAAATTTACCAAAAGCATCCAGACTTACTTCATAGCCAAGTTATAAAGCAAGCTTGCAATCAGCACGTACAGGTTCAAATACAGGCCTTATTGGCCACTTAATATCCTAAGACTGAGGATAATACTTCTTATCCTGTTTAATCCCATTTAACCAGTTGAAACCGGATGACGCGAATACACGCAAATGTTTCTCCTGCCTGGCATTGGAGGTCGTCTCGTGACGCCTTTATATAATTTGGGACCACAGGAGCAAAGGTCGCCTGGTCATTCAACTTTGGAGCGTGCGTAGACCATAAACACGCCATCTAACGCTTCCTTTCACCCAAACAAAGACGAAACAAGGTGGTGATTTTCCTCGCATTTTGTGGCAATTCAGAGGCGATTTTTGTGTAATCCCCAATTACTACAGACCTTTGTCCTTTTGTTCCAAGAAGAAGATTACGTGACATCGAGAGGCTTCCACCATTGTTCATTCATTGTATTTCGGCTGAATGGGGGTAAGTCAGAGTGGGCCGGCAATCGAGCCATGGTTCCGTGTTTAGTGCAACTCCTATGCCGTAGGTAACAGCCAATGTTTTGCAATTGACGCTGCTTAAATTGGACATTGTCTCGGTCAAGCAACAAAACGGACGATCCAACAAAGAGAATCTTTCTTCTCTTGGTATTGTCAAGTCAGGGTTTCCTTGTGCCAGCGGTACCCTCAAAGAAAAAACACTCCGGCAATTCCGCCCAAAAGAATCCCGCCAGGGGGACGGGACAAAAAACCAAAAAAGAAAACCAGGCAACTGGTTAAGCGCTTTACTTGGGGATAAACATTAAACAAATATTTGTATCCAAGAGACAGCTTGGCTTTTTGCCAGCTCTGGGTGAAACTGAATTAGACCATGAACCTATCACACAAGGAGATCGATCTGATGGATAGATCCCATCACAAATTCTGGGGAATTACCCCATGAGCAACACCCCTCTAAGGCGGCCAGGGAATACCTTCCGGATTTCTAAATCAGGCCGGTATTTAAAATACCCTTTTTCTTTGTGGTGAGTGTGGCCTTTTTTCAGTAAGGCATCAGCTTGATACCACCACTCCGTCATTCAAGAATACCAGGATACTTTTGAACCCCTTGCCTTGGGTTTAATCAGCCGTACTTAAAAAAGCCTGAGTTGAAATATAGCTATGCTGACCTTCAAGAAAGGGGTGTAGTGTAACCACCCCAAACTCAATCTACATTTTTTTTTTTCCTCTCTAAAACAAACCCTTGCTTTGATGGCCTTTTGCAGATGACGAACTAAACAAGCAAAAATAATGAGTGGGACAGTGTAAACATAATGGAATGTTGGCTGGTAACCTGTTTCTGCTAAGCAGGATTTTTCTGTGCTTAGCAAGTTTCTGTGCTTACAGGCTTCTGGTAATTATCTTTTCTTAGCTAAGCATATTTGTTTGCTATGAAATTGTCCCCTGGTGTGGTGTACGTTTGAAAAATATAAATATTCCCAGATTTACACATAACTTACATGCTACAAAGATCGTCATGGAAATATTTTCACAAATTTCTACAAGTTTGGGAAATGAATAAACAGTTAGTTTGGATCTTGTAAGTCCGAAATCTGATGCTTTTAAAAACACAGTGATGTTGTGTTTTTTTCTCTACTTTTCTTGTGACTCTGATGACCTATTGAACTTAAACTTTCACAGATTTGTTGCTTCATGTGTATTTTGGGTCACACAAAGTGCACTGCAGATACTGGTCTTTGACAACTACCAATGCTGGCCGCATTCTATAATTGTAAAATAAGTTACCCCTACCACGTTCAATAGACAGTCACGTATTTCGAGTAAATTACCAATGGCACACTTAAGGCACGAAGGTTGCTTAGAGTTAATGTATACTTAATCAGCTTGACTGATGTACGGAGTTACCGTGTATACCATTAAGAAAATGCGTACGAATAAGTAACAGTCGGGCTTGTTTGATGTTCAGCGCTGTCTCATTTATCCTCGTTGAACAGGTTGAATAATTGATGTAAATATAATTTGTAAAGAAATTGTTCAAATGAAACTGTTAATATGCAAAGTGAGTGGAAGGTTGTGGATGTGCATAAGAGACCTTTATGCAGATGACCTCATTTGAGTTGGGCACCCTCGACCAGAGTTCAGAAAGAAGGTTGCTCAATGGCCTGTCCAGTGAGCCGCTTGTACATAGATCATGCGTTTCCATAGACCTTATGCGTCTGACGTCATAGTCCCATAGCGATATGTACAACAGCGCCCTCATTGAGGTCAAAATGGCCGTAAGTTTACTGTAGGAAAACGGCTGTGCATACCCTCTATTGTTTCTAAGATGGCGGCGTGATCACGTCAATGCATAAGGTCGGTCCATTGACATATTTACAGCTTAAGTTGGACTTTACAAGAGATTCTCCTAAGGTTTACAACAAGCCTCGCCCACACACATTAGTTTGTGTACGTTTACGCCGCACATGTGACCCAGTTTGACCGAGGTCACATGACCAAAAGGTGTGATCCAATTGGTCAGTGGGCACAGTTTGATTGACAGGCCAGAATGGTCTATACATGTCAAAGACTTTAAGTACTCACTGGATGGCAGGGCCAAAGTCTAGTAACTGTACTACTGGGCCTGTTAAATCACAGCCAACAAAGTCCAGCAGTCTGGTGTTATTTCCCCCACCAAATACAAACATAGAGTTTTAAGATTTACTAATATTTATTAGTAAGTCAAAGTCTCCGCCAAAAAGTGCAAGTGTGACAACAACAAAAAGACAGAAATGAAATGTTTCAGTTTTGTAAAGATATTCCCTGTCCAGTGAAATATCTTAAATTGGATTTCTCCAAATTTAAGATTTTTGTGAAATTCCACTTAAGTGATGTATTCATTAATACTGCTACTGTTCCAACATCCATGCCCTCTTGACTACAAAAGTCCCCCCCCCCTCCCTACATCTTCCCAACCCCATCCCACTTTTGTGAGCAATCTTCATCTTTTAAACCCTTACACAACAATCCTCAAAAAAAGGGCAGGGGAAACTCAACTCTCTTTAACCCAGTTCATTGCACTATTGTGTAATGTTATAATTTTATATGTAGATGAGTCACATAGCCATCCTAACCCATTATCCTTGAGGGGATGGACAAAATGAGCCATGTTAGGAACATCATGTGGCTCTCTCACTAACAAAGCTCCAGCCCTAACATGTGGGGGGGGGGGGGGGGAATCCATTGTCCCAGTAATGCATAAAATTCTAAAACCATTAAATTTCATTCAACCGAAGAACGAAAAACGACAAAGGAATGGTTGTGGTCAAGTCACATAAAAAAAAAAAAAATTGAATTCGTGGAAAATTGTCACACCTCCATGTTCCAATAAAGTAATCAATCATTCATGATTAGTCATTCAACTCCTCAAGTGGGACTACGGGACACAGACTTAGATATTGAGGGCCTCTCACAGGATCCTGTCATTATTATTTGTTTGATTTGAATTTATTTATTTTTTTTTTTTTTTGTGAAATTGGGTGGGCGGGGATAAATAGATTTTTATTTCTTAACGAAACCGTTTCCAACCAAACTTGATAACACGGAAATCAAAACTAAAAAATGCTCAATATAACTACCAAAAACATGAAACAAAACATATGAATATATAAAAAATAAAAGTCACCTGCCATCCAATTTACATATAATCCCCCAAATAGAAAAAAAAACGTTACCTCTTTTTACCTTCTAAAAAATAAAAACCACTGAACTTAAGTGAGGAATCTTATCAAGAAATATCATTAATTGACACTTTGTATTGCATCAGAATCTTTCAAGGAATATATGTGAGTGAACTGAAATTAATCATTTGAACCATTTATGGCTTTTCTGTTCTCAGAAGTACTTGTGAATCCTTTCATACGGTGAACTTTAGCCTAGTTCCAGTTTCAACCAACCCAAAACAAACTACTTCCCTTTTCAGTCATCATTATCTTGTGGGGTTTTTTTTTCCACAAAAAAATTCAGTGTGGATTCCCTTCAACTCCCAGAACTGAACTTTTGAAAGCATACGTAAAATTCACAGCTAAAAATGGTCTCTACAAATTATAAATGCCAAATATTTTTGAATGATCTACTTGAACTATTTCTTTCCGATTCTAGAAAAATAACCAAGGATAAACAAATAATAAATTTTATAATTTTACACACAAAAAATTGTCCTCAGAAATCTTTTTGTCTAGAATACTGTCATGTCTTTAAAAAGTTGTGCGTCAAAATTTTGTTCCTCAATTTTTTACCTTGGCAGAATCCAAACCTGCTTACAAATCTCTGACAAAATGTTTTCTGTTAGTCAACGTTTTCTGGTCTTTTGGTTCAATATTTTGATTAGTATGCTTTGATCGTCTTCAACATCCTCTCAGAGCTGAAGCGGATCAGAAGGCTGCTCAACGAGTTCAGTAGCTCTGTCCAGAGGCATTTTAACTTCTATGAAGACATTTCTATGGTGATACTACAACGAATCTCTCTTGTTGTATTCCAACCATGCAAGGTAACAGATTAGTCTTTAATGACAATCATTTCCTTGAAAATAGTTGGAAATTAATATTAAAAAAAAATAATAAATTTTATAATTTTACACACAAATTTTATAATTTTAGTTGTGTGTAAAATTATAAAATTTGTGTGTAAAATTATAAAATTTATTATTTTTTATATTAATTTCCAACTATGTCTGTAATAAAATTTAAAAAAATCAGTTTTCCGCACTTGCCAATCATTAAGTTTTTGAAAAAAAAGTGTTAAGTGGTCTCTCAGGGTTCTTCCCAGAATTTTTAAAAACTGGGGGGAATTCTGGACCAACATTTTGCAAGTAATTGAAACGAGGTCCTCGGATTTTTATTGTTCGGTATTAAAAGTTTTCCTGTGCAATCTGAAGCTTTTGAGATGGTTTAATTTTACGACCTTTGTGAATTTGATATTAAAACTATTTAAAACAAAAACTAAAACAAACCAATTTCTTTTTTTAAATAGGAATATATCTATTTCTTTATAAATCGGCCTGCATTTCTCGTATGTCACCCTGACTGATACGCTACATGTAGCTTGGGAATGAAGAGAACCGGTGTTTTGATCAAGGCAGGGTCTTTTAAGTTTCCGTTACTGATACGATGCCTGGGGGTCTTTTCAGGAGCTTCGCTACATCAACAATTGATTTATCAAATGGTAAAATCAAAGTTCAATTTGTTTATCATCGGCATTGGGTAATTCATAATGCTATGAAACGGCAAAACATCAAGACAAAAATATCTAATAATTATGTCCTTACTCTTTCAACAACGAAAAAAAAAACCATTAATGAGTGGGAAATTACAACAACAAAATTGTTTGCAATGGTAAAAATGATGCAGAGATGTGACTATTATCATGGTGTGTTTAAAGGAGTCTAATGTACAGTACAATATTCATTGTCGCACACAACCGTGCAAATATGTATTTAAAAAAAAAACATACTAGAACCAAGCTTACATCGTTTATAACTAACCTGATCATAGTTCAATGTTAATATCTGCCGATTCATTATCTACATATCCTTACACCTTGACATATATATCACCGTGTGGGTCAACACATCCACAATACATGTGCATGCGATTCTTCAGCACAGCATAAAACGGCGTAATTAAACTGGGCATCTATGTACATACATACCACAAGGAAGGATCAAGATCATGTCCTCAGTCCTACACAAATATTATTCACCTGAGGTAGAATGAGTGTGATAACGCCGCCGTCCACAAGCTATGGGTAGTCCTGTAGTCATAGACAGGTCAGCATGCTTGGTAATATAGTGGCCGAACACACTGAGCAACTGATCACCTACTCCCTGCTAGCAGTGACATGGCAATAGGAAGCTGGTCATTGGTGCACAGCTTCATGAAAAGCAATTGTTGCCGGAGCATTAGAATGAGGTTGACACTCGATAGGCCCCCACACACACCATAGCCAATGTGCAAGACCATTTTCATATACATATATCAGGCTCTATTGTGTGTATGTATATGCACACACGGTCTCCCTTCCCCACATTGGTTTACTATGCGCACATCCAACCGGAGTCAATGAACAGTGACCTGGACAGTTTACTGGCTGTTTGGCTACTCACACATAGCAAGCATTATGTGGTAGTTTCATCTGGTGTGTACAAAAAGCCTCACTCTTGCAACACACAGCTGAGGTCAAATCTTATTCAATGGACCAATGAAAAACAGGAGTTGCTGCATCAAACCTAATGCATTATGCTCATTCAACAGCCCCCCAACGTCATTGGATGGACACTTGGGTGTATTATTCACAAACAACTATTTTCCTCATGACCTGGGATTACGTTTTACAATTTGTTCACCAAATTTACAATTTACATGACGACAAAGAGATTAAAAAAATTCTTTTGCCTTTCCAGATGATGTCTTTTGCTTCATTCATATAATTATTAATTGTGGATTGAATCAACTACTGGCTGTGATACCGAGTCGATGGTCATTATTAACAAAAAATCAACATTTTAGTTTCAATCTAAAATCTCACTTTTTATATAAAGCATAAACCTGTACTAATCCTCCAGAGAAATACTTCCATCTGCAGCCCCGTTTGCTTCGTTCTTGAAAGGGCAAAGGCTACCAAGGCATTTTCTTCTTGATAAAGGGCACCTCTATGAGGCAACTGTAAATTTGTACTGGAACTAAGTTAACTGGAACATTTCGAGGGCACCAAGGCAATGACCAGGGGCAACGGAGGTTTATTGCCTCTGTTGCCTCCATGAAGTATCAGGCTTGCATATGCAATACTGTCAGAGTCTAGTAACACCATTTTGAAAACTCCACAAATCACAGTTGTTGTTTTTTTTTATATATATATATATCCACAATCATATAAAGCACAATAATATAAGCGTTCCCAAATTCCTATCAAATTATCAATCGTTTTCCTTGTAACCCTCAGCAGATGGAGTGGTAAAATATATTGTTAAATTTGTTATAGTTAGGGGTCAAAAAGTTTCACCCCTCTGAAAATTCTATATATTTTTCCCAACGGTCAAACGACTTTAATACTAATTGACTTCATGGTTAAAGATACAGGTTGTCGGGGGGAAAAAAAAGGCAGTCTGGTAACTCTCGCAGTGAGAAAGGTGACTTGTTTCACGTTGTACGTGTGTGACACATGACCATGTACATGATCTTTCTGGCTGTTTGTCAGAAAAATTTTTAAAAAAATTTTTCAGTAAAGCTTAATGATCTGCTAATAGAGCATCCTGTCATCTCCAAGAAAATTGACGTTTTGATCTCATTCAGCTCACCCTGAAAGGCTGGAACAACAAGTACACTAACACGAGCAGCTCGTTCCACAGCTATGGCCACCGCACGCGCGCGCGCACGACGTGAGATAAGCGCGTCAGCATGGAGGATTCACAGTGCATGTGCATCGACGCGCGCGTTTGGCAGCCATAGCTGAGCTGGTGTAGACGCCCGTGAACGAGCTTCTCGGATTAGTCTATACCATGAATAAAAAGTATATTCTCAATCAAGACCATTTCAAATGAAATTCTACAGGTTAATGTGAATTATAACACACCTCTCCCTGGTTCTTTATCCTGATTGGCTGAAACACGGTCGCGTGGGGTGAACTAATAATAGCCTAGTGCATGAAATCTGCACCACACGCACCGCACGCGCTTCATTTGGGGGAAATAGTTCGCAAAGCGGGAAATAGTTTCAAAAACCCAAAAACTATTGACTGATAAAGAGCGCCCTCAAGAGAACGACAGCGTCTGCGGATCGAGAAGAATCTCCGGCCAAAAAAACGGGATTTACTCTTGTAACCGACATTTTGGACTGAGGTGTGTTATAAAACACATATGGACTGGCATTATTCGGGCAATAGTGCACGTCTATGCACCCCTCGGGCCTGTGAGTGACCAGGAGAGGGTCCTATTTGTATCGGTCGAGGGAAATAGGACCCTCTCCTGGTCACTCACAGGCCCTCGGGTTGCATAGACGTGCACTATTTCCCTCATTGCCAGTCCATATGTGTATACTATTTTACGTTACATATGTTACACCAATTTTTGACCTTGAAAGTACACATTTTTATGATCAATATGGTCATGAGTTGCACAACAACAAAATATTATTGCTTTATTTTTTTCACTAGAGAACCGGGTAGGGAGGGGGAAATAAGTGAATAGTTTTATCTATTTCATTGTTTTAGTTTGGTTTATTATTTTTCAGTTTTTGTATTCATTTTATTTAATTATTTGGGGTTTTTTTTCAACCAGGATAGCCCCATTGTTTTCAATCAACTGTTTTCCCTGGGGGCCCTAGATGGAGGGTTGAATATTTAATACAATTTGTTGTAAACGATTGTATGATGGCTTAGCCTATATCTAAAATTAAACCTATTAATCCATACAATACAAGTGTTTCCTATTTACCTATTTCTGCTCACAGTAAACCGTTTTTCCCTCCGGAATATTTTTTTGTTACATAAAAAAAAAAAAAAAAATCAATAAATAAATGAAAAATAATAATAAAAGTATTTTTTTTTTTTTTTTTTTATATCTTTTTAATTTGGCCAAACTTCCTGAATAATTGTGCTGTTGGACATTTGTATAAAGATCCTCTCATTATCTGAGAATTTTCACAATAAAGCACTACTGAAAATAGAAAAGTTGGGGTTGTAATTCTTATCCATTTTGTTGAAATTGTCCTGGTCACATGTTTGTTCATGAATAATTAATGAATTGTGGCAAGCCTTATTAATGGGACGCATTTTACAAATGGTGCAATCAATCAATAGATGTACACGTGTGTATTTAATTGGCGAAATGTGGTTTTAAACTACTTTTATTCCTTTAGATATGAGAAGGGGGGTTGGTAAATGTTTCTGATGACGGAACATGTGCTCTGTTGTAAATCAGCAGTTTCTGAACTCTTCTAAGAATAGAATCATATTTGATAAAAGAGAAGTTTGTGACAGCAGTATTTCTGAAAGATATTTGGCAGATTCTTTTTTCGAAATGGACAAAAACAAATCAAGCACTCGGAGGCCAATTTAAAGCCCCAGCTCAACATTGGTAAACTGACTGTAAATGCTTCCATTCTTTGCACAAATCAAGATATTTGTAATAAAATCAACCTGTGAAAATGTCAGCTCATTTCTTTGTTTCGTTTGCGAAAAAACTGTAAAAATGCATTCAGCATTTTTTTACGCACTCCTATAGGCAGGGTTTTCGTCTCACTGAGACGATAACTAATTTTGCATCTTATTTCATTTAATATTTAAAACGATAACACTTCAGACAGAAATATTTCATGGAAAGTTTTCTACCATCATTATCTTTATACCCTGTGAAGGTATATGTAAATCTGTGAACATTTTTGTTTTTGTTCTTACCAATGTTGAGCTGGGGTTTTAAGCAGGTGCAAAAAGAACAAAATAGAAACAGCCAAAGAAAGTGTATTAAGAAAATACTGGGTCTAACAGTACATTTATCACACTCCGGTGTTGCACTAAAACTACAATTAATAAATCATATTCTGTTTTTTCAAACAAATAGGCCGAATGGAATCAAAACAATTTAGATCTCTTTTATTCCAAAATACATCATTCAACTGAACTTTAAGCCGTGTTTGTGTATCTGGGATCAATGAAAAAAAATGACCCTCAAACCACATTTCCGAACAAGTATGAATTATATTTTAACAAGTGAACTACATCTTGGCGATGAATCTATTTATGAATGATGCAGTGATATGTTCCATAACAACCATCGATAGTTTGAAGGTTAAATAAATGTCACGTTCGCACATTGCAAAGTTTCCATGTAAAGGCAAAAACCCTCGTTCTAATTGAATACAAACATTTCATGTAAATTTCTCAGCTCAATTGATGATGAACGTTATGCCAGAAAACATCAAAACAAAATGTTGATATGAGAACTGATACAAGTTGTCTAGTTTGATAACATTTTCAAAGTTGTTCTAGAAATGCTCTTGACCTTAAATGTAAATATCAACGTTCCCAAATAAATAGATAGTTAACAACAAAATGGCAATTTACATGGGTGAAATAGCCTATTTTAAATTATCAGATGTTAAATTTGCCTCGGAGATAACGAATACTCTTTTTGTGTTTTACTTATACACCCATATATACTCAGTACTTTCCCCAAGTTCTGTGAAAAAAAAATCAACAGGCATAATACTCGGATGGGATTCGAACCCACAAACCTATTTTAAATTAGTTGGAAAGAGTAATGGCCGGGGTTTTTCAGCCCTGCGGGAGAAGAAAAAAAAATAATCACATTCCTCTCTAACGTCTAGCAGCTTGAGTGCTTCAGTTACAATTGTGCAATTCACATGATAAATCCAACCATTCACATGCAAACACATGCTTTCCCATCCTGCCACTTTTTCCCTGTGACGATTCCTGGTCCCCTACCTCTCCCCACACTGGTACCCCTCAGGTGGGGATCAGTTATCATAAGCTACGCACTGCACTATTCCGTCTTTGAGTATGTACTGAGAGTTAGAATAGCACTGCAGGCATACAGACCCCATTGATACACATCTATGCCATGGAGGATTCCCCCCCCCTACTTACGCCTACTCCACATACTCAACGCCACTGCCACAGGCCCATAGAGAACCCTCAACCAATCATATGTGTACTCGATGGAAACGGGGCCCCAAGAGCTACATGTACTGTTAAAACAGGGCCGCTGAACTGCCTACATTATGTATGTGTCCCTGAAATAAAATGCCCTACAAAACTACCTCCATGATAAGGGACATCTTAAAAATTGATTACGACAAGGGTTCAAAGAACTTGCGTACGTTGATCTACGCGCTACAAAATTACTCGACTGTGAGCTATGACTCTGATTGGGTGCAGGGTGTCACCACGACATACAACGTAGAACATGGACATGATCAAACTGAGACTGAGGCGCACGTACGGCTCATTAATGGAACAGCTTTGGGTTAGGGACCTGTTGAATGTTAGCCATTTGATGATTTGATGTGACGGGTCACATGATTTCAGCTACCCCTTTCGTCTTAATAGGGAGGAACGAAGAAGTGAATCAATGAAAATGGGTTGTTAAATATGACCTACTTACATCAGGTATGACAGTGAATGGCTCACAATAAGGGTGAAGAGAATCTGGTGTATATTGGTTGCTCTACAATGATGCAGAAGTTGAGTGTACTATGACTTAGATCTTTGATCTATCGCATGTTTTACTTTAAGCCAGGAGCAGCATTATGGTTTTAAGGATACCAATGTGAGTACAGCCTCGAGCTAGATGGAAAGATCAATGCAACTGAGGCCTTAGTATTGGGTTACTATTCTAGGACCTAGAATAGGATGGAAGTCTTTTAATTATTGACAACGCTCATTGGACTTTAATGTCATTTAGCAGAAGAATTTAAGGAAAACGGAGAAGGTAAAAATCAGTAGAGGTTTATGGTTGGTTTCTCCATGTAGAGTGGTTTGCGACAAATCATTAATGATTTACATTTCATTGCCTTGCATGTAGTCTAGCTGTGTATACCATGGAGCAGTGAGTAATTTTTCTCTTACAGCTGAGCCAAATGCTACACAACATGTATCAGTTGCTACTCAGTTTCAGTAATCATCGACTGCTACCCAATATTATACAGATATTGAGTGCGTTGTCATAGAAATGTAATCGTGACGTGAAATCTGGACTATTCCATTTCAAGAGGTGAAGCCGAGTGAAATGGAAAAGCCAGATTTTAACCAAGTGTTTGTTTCCCGCGACAATGCACAAACAAAACGCGTTCATTATTTGCTTTATATACCTCACACATGATCCTTGTCATTTTGATTTTATTTTTTTTTTCCACAATAAACAAAAGACACGAAATTCGTCCATCCCACACTATGAAAATTATTTTTAAAACCTCCTAAATAACGTGGAGGACTCCATGTAGCCACGCTACGACACGGCCTTGCCTCGTTTGGACCAACGAGCGATAACGATTATCTTGGGAACGATACTGCGAATTTAAGTATCCAAAATCCATATCCAAAAATGTATTCAACGTCACGGCAGCAATCATGTAAATACATGGCAAAATAAAGAATGACCCATGACGCTTGTTCCACCAATCCAATGACATGGATCTGCGTGTGCGCTATATACATATAACAGCATTTAGTGGGCATAAACTTTGCCAGTAGAATAGCAAAATTCCTGGACAAAATCGTTGCCTGATGGAGATGTTATGTGCACGAAACTGATCAATTCCTGGACAACCGGGGAAAAAGATTTATCAAATATCTGAAACCCTGACTCTCTAAATATCATCAGTATGTTTTATCATAGCAATGTGATCATTTCCAAACATGACAGACTACACAGCCCATAGGGACGTTACATATAGTGTGCATGTTGAACCATACAGATCTTCTGTAGTACACTGTCCATGGAGGATCTGTTTGTGTATAGCGTGCAATGTTTATGCAAGGAACACATCAATAGATGCACTCATTCATGGCTCTCAGGTCAACCCAGGCCAGTTACGTGTAAATGTACTTGCATTCTAATGTGAACAACAACAGTATAAGTCTATGTTCATTATGCTGATTGCTTTGGGACCAACCATCATAACCATGACCTGTACCTCAGTCTTCCAAGACTTTGATTACTGGGGGGGGGGGGGGGGGGGGGTGAGAGGGGATTGCCACTAGGGTAACTCTGCATGTCTTTGTCAGACCTCAGCGCATAATCTGCAGTTGCAATGTCCACGCCATGTTTATTTTAAGCCTTGGGGCAGGCATAATTCATTGTTTATGTGTTGAATAGATTTCCTGTGTTTGTGCAATGTGCCTCTTGGCTCCCAAGCCTGCGTGTTCAAACCTCTCTTCAGTGTACAGTACATGTCCAATCATGATCAGTACTGCAAGTATAATTTGTAAAAAATAAAATAATAACTGATTGGACCGAAAAAGCATTTGACTGTCCGTAAAAAAAAATGAGTTGTGTCAACGTTCCCAAGCCTTTTCCATTATGTCATTGTTCTGACTAGGCTTCCCTCATGCCACCTGTCATTTACACCAAGTGTTAACACTATCACCACCAATGCAGTCTATGACATAGCCAAATAAGCACAAATGTGTACTATGGTTGGTGAGACTAGGTGCCCATCTTTTTAGAACGCGCTTGCTATGTTCAAATGAGTAAGGAACCAGACCAGTGAGTTGAGCACAAGTTAGGCGTTTGGCTCGTGTCATACGTTGTAGCAGTAGCGCTGCACACAATGACAAGTTGCAAAGGCAAGTACAGAACTGAAATGAGAATTTGCGATCGTTTTGTGTTTTTTTTCCCGGCATATTTGTAAATGTTGGTAAATATATTTAACTTAAGTCAGAAGAATTTTCCAGTTTAATCTTAGTAACAATTGCCGAAATTACTTTACATATCGTTGTACAAGCCGCCCAGACTTTAAGCTACAGAGCTCATTACGGCATGAAAATCAATTCGCGGCTCATATTCTGAAATTACATTTGTAAATACATTTTAAGCAATATGCAACTCCGCCATATTTCATATTTTTATACATATTGCAACTAAGGCCCTCACCAGCAATCTGATCTAACCCGTTCTTTCCCCACAATAGAAAAAAAAAGAAGGAAAAAAAGGGGGGGCTGAAATTACATTGCATTATTTGCCCTGAATGTCTTTGTGTCCCACCATGGGTAACCTCTGCTCATACTACCCCAAAGTCCAGGTCATATTTATTCAATGACCACAGAAAGCGTTCAATGGCGATGCACTCTATAGAAATGCTCTTTGTATCACCCAGTGCCTTCACATTGAATCTGGTATGTAGAAATACAAGTACTGCAATCTGGCCTGAATTTACTCATGTGTGTTAAATTGAACCAAACAAAATCTCGTTCCATGCGTATAGATTGCATATCGTACCCAACAGCGGGGAACGATTTCCATTGTATAGTAGAGCAAAAACGCTGCACAGAATCTATCACCATTAGCAATTTATTACTAGCATTTAATGTGCACTGAACGTGGGCTCAGTCTAAACAGTTTGCTAAGCAAAATTGCCAGGTAAAATCATTTCCTGAGCAGCATAGCGTGCATAAAGTACCATATCCAATCAAAATCTAACAGTAAATTATCATTTCAACATTTTTCGGTGTTTAGATGATTATTTCAAACTATTTTGTTATTTTTTGTCAATGACAAAACATTTCAGGGGGAAAAATGGACAGGTAAGTTTCAAAAAAATATTCCCACTCCCCCCCCCAAAAAATTATTGAATGTATTTATAAATTTAGCAATTTATTACTGACATTTAATGTGCACTGAACATGCTCAATCTATATAGTTTGCTAAGCAAAATTGCTAAATGAAATCATTTCCAGGGCAGTATATTGTGCATGAAATATTTTATTCAATAAAATGTATACTTATTCAAAGATTTTGAGATCTCAAAATCTTCGAGTAAGTGCAAGATATGCCCACCTATGCGGGCAGATTAATTAGGTACATGTATCTTCCAAGAAAAGCTTCCTCTGAAAAGCTCCTCGCAAAATACCGGCTCCATTTCTGTAACTATTTCTGGCTCCGTGGTTTCTCTCCCCTGCCTTTCACCTCTGTGGACCCCGGTTCCAATCCCACCTCAGTCCGGAGCCTTGCACGCGGGTTGGGTTTTAAGTTCCTACCCGGGCCCAATTTCATAGAGCTGCTTAAGCACAACAAGTAGCTCAACACACACACAAATTATGCATACCAGGCTAAGGTTACCAGCCAAAATATCATGCTACAATGTACTTGTTCAATTTGTCACTGGTATCCTGCCCATTTTCACTAAGCAGGAAATTGTTCAGCAATATTTGCATGATAATATAATAATAAAAAATATATTTATAAAGCGCCAAATTGCCATAATGGCCTCAAAGCGCTAAATACAAAGATAAAAAGCAAAAACCAAATTACAAAATTACAAAATTACAACACAGAGGGTACTTAAAGCAGCCATGTAAAATTGGCCCCTGTTTATGTCAGTTTTCCCTATTGGGGTTTTCGTCCTACATCTAAAACTGAAAATTCACTTTATCGTTTCCTATTCATCCTGTTATTGGCGCTATTTGCTTAGCAACACACTGCAGGAAACCAGTCCCAAACAGTACACACCATATGGCATTCTGATTGGTAACCTAGTTCTAGTACTCGGCATAACTATCCTGAGCTCAGAAAATGTTTATGCTACATGGAATTTTGACAGTGAGGCATATGCTGACTGCATTTGATCAATGCTGCTGTAACTCTTTGCAACCTGGGTAAAAGATTAACCAGGTTTGCTCCTTTCTGTAAAAGTCATTTTCTACTTTCAAGGGGGTAAAATAGCCAGGCAATTACTCCAATTTCACAACCAGGTGTATCACTGAAATCTTGAGAGAAGTTACAGCATCACACATCCTGAGAATTTATTCTACCTGACCCAATATCACTTTCGAGACAACATAAGATGAGTTCAAAATCTCAAACAGATACGATTCTTTACGCGTTTTAGTTTTAAGCGAAAACATCACCAAACATTAATGTAGATAACAAGAATTCATCCTTCCAACGTGTTGAAAACCAGAAATAGAACTTCACTGATTCATTCAGTGAGACTGTTAAGGGTTTGACAGTGGTTTTGGGTTACATTACTAGAGGTTAGAACAGAAATGAAAAGTCCATCGTTTTCTTTGGACATTTCTGGTTAGCAGTTGCAGGAGGAAACATATTAACATACACGGAGTGTTTACCAAGCAAAGTTCATCCAGAAACAACATGAAAAATGTCCACTTGAACTGTGCTGTATGAAATCCGATCTCGACAGTTACTCACCGTAATGAACTACATTCAGTCTGTTGGATGTAGGTCATGTCCATGACCCGACCAGTACAATGCACTCGGTGCAGTCGAGATTCCCGTTCCACACAATGTGATGTTTCTACGTACGAACAACCCCCCCCCCCCTTGCTTGACTACGATCTTTTCTATGGGCGGATCTATCCTTATCATGCAATATCTGTGGGGCATTTGCCTCAAATCGCAATGTCCGAAGAGTAAGTGTGTTGGATGAGGAAAGGCTAGAGGGCCTAACGAGGGGGTAGTACGTAACTCGTTTCCAGAAGAGTGGAATTAATCTCGAACCAGGAAATTCGATACATCTCTAATAATTAGGAAGAGGGGACAACTCGGTGTGTTTTCTCTATGGAGGGATGAGACTCGTAGGTCATGAATGAATAAACATGTGCGAAGGATACGAGGGAAGTTACACAAGTGTAGCCTCCTCTGTACAAACATCTTCCTTCAGGACGAAAAGGGAAAAAAATCTATCAAGTTTCATGGACAAGCAGCCTTCACACATTGTGCCGAGGGCCGATACATACTTAGTCTTATACTCAAGACGTTGTTGCTCTTCTTGTTTTTTTTTGCTGCATCGCAATCTCACCAGACTGCCGTGCTCACCTAGTTCCAGCAGCTGCAGACTGCCGAGCGTAATCTCACATCGAAAAAAATAGAAGGTGCTTTTCCGAAATCCTGATTTTTCGACAAACCGCTATCAAAACCAACTGCTGGCGATTTGAGATATGCCCTAAACTGGCAGAAATGTCACGGCGCCATGTACTACAAATGTCGCGCCGTCGTGCGTAAAACTTAAAATGTAAGAACGTCCTGACCAAAACTAGTACATACTCAGCAGGTAGCATCGCCTGAAAGCTGCTTATACTCACAGCGCCCTCTCTTAATATCCAGGTCATTTAAGTAATGTGACATTTTTATTTAAGTTTTCTAAACTAACTTTATCACATTAAAGCAACATGTACTCTGTCCATGTACTCGTAAACTTTAACATTGCAAATTTTCATGCAAATTTCTAAACAGCTAAAAGTTTGTTTCAATGAATTTCGAAGTATCACAGCATCATCTTGTAGACGAGGAACCTTATCTCCGAGGAGGTGGGGATGGTTAGAGAGTGGGGGAATACTTGTGCCTTGCAAACAAAAGATTTTATCATCACAATGGTGTTGCACCTCAAGATGTTTCATAAACACCCTTCTAACTGCATCAAAAGGCAACACAATTGAAAAAAAAACAAAAAAAAACACCCAACTTTTACTACTTGGTGTATTTTGTTGTATACAAGCAACCTGCAACGTTATCTACGCTGAGCAAATTTATACATGTATCTCTGGTTTCTGGGGCCCATGATAGCCTGTTGTTTCGTGCTCCAGACAAAATTGTTGAAGGGGCGGGGGGGGGGAGGGGTGGAGGCAGGGGCGGGGGCAGGCGGTGACCCCTGCATCCGTGTTTAATCACACAAGTGTCCTACCCCAGTTGCTTAACCCTCGTGGAACAAAATAGTTGTGTCATGATGTCACTAGTCAGCCCTCATATGATTCATGCATTGTGTAACCTGGAACAGACATCTCCACTGGGTGGACATTCTTATCCTATACTATCCTTGACCCTCCCCTGCCACCCTCCCCCCTCCAGCCCACTACCATTTGAAATCTGAAAATGAGTAATAACACTTTTTTTGAAATTATTATTTTAAGCAAAGAGGATAAAAAGGATAGCATCAAAAAAAGTTTAAATTTTTTAAAAAGTTTATTTGACAAAATAAGGAACAAAACAAAGTCAAAACCTTGTGCAAATATTAGCCCCCATCAAACTAAGTACTTAAATTGAATTAGCATTTATATGAACCTGCAAAAACAAAACAACCACAAAACACTGACTGTCACTGGACATTCCCTGGTGTCTTCAAAACATACAAGCAGATTGGCGGTCTTCTGTGTTTATTTAAAGCCTCAGCTCAACATTGGTAAACTGACTGTGAGTGCTTCCATTCTTTGCACAAATCAAGATATATGTAATAAAACCAACCTGTGACAAAGTCAGCTCATTTCGTTGTTTCATTTACGAGAAAACGGTAAGAATGCACTCAGCATTTTTGTACGCATTCCTATAGGCAGAGTTTTCGTCTCTCCACTGAGACGAAAAACTTATTTTGGATCTTATTTCATTTATTATTTAAAAAACGATAAAACTTCAGGCAGAAATATTTTGAGGAAAGTTTTCTACCATCGTTATCTTTATACCATGTAAGGTATATGTAAGTGTATAATTATGTAAAGGTAATATGCAAAACAAAATAAACAAACATGGGAAATGAATAAATTTACTCTTCCAAAGATCAATGATATATATCCAACAGTTAACTTAAAAAGGATGGATCGTGATCATAATTACCGTTTAAAAAGAGAACGCACTTATTTTTGATATATTACTATTTTTTCTCTAGGGATTGGGGAGGGGTGTATTAAGAAAGACTGAACTTCCCTTTCAGCTCAACTTCTTGAGAGAGGGACATTGAGACCTACGTTTAGATGAATGATAACCAGTCAAGAGTCAAACACATTATGATAACCATCCATCTCTCTTAAAATGTTCCATTGAAATTTACTCTTTTCGATTGAAACTAGGGACAAACTGCACAAGATTTGTCCCTGGCCTCAATCCAAAAGAGTGATTTTCAATCTTACTTTTCAAGAGAGGAAACAAACTTATGGCATCCTTATAAGAGATGAATACATCACTCCCTTTCTCTAGCCCCACAGGGGCACACTGTGAAGGAACATTCCTCAATGTGTATCTCCAGAGTTGAAGGTCATGGCAAATGAAAAAAAAACGACAGTTTGCCATGGTGATTATTATCCACTGACATTGATGAATCAATGTTTTTATCAATCTTACTTACTGCCAGTAAATCACTTCAAGTACAAGTAATCTCATGAGTCGTCTCCAAGATACACCCCCCCCCCCCCCCCCGAGTGTTGATCGTTCAGAGACAAGGGCCCAATTTCAAGAAGTATCTTAGCACAAACAAAATGATGCTTACCAGAATAAGGTTACCAGCCAAACCACCACGTCACATGTTACCATTTGTGACTGGTGTCCTGCTTATTTTTGCGAAGCAGAAAAATGTCCCATTGTCTGCTTAAGCGGTTTCATGAAATTGACCACAGGAGACTGTCAACTCATAACCAAGTCAGTTCGAGCATATTTATTCAAAACTTTCACCAAGAAATGCCGCCCTTCATTTGGATTCTTTTGTGCACTTTTTGTGTTTGGGTTTGACATTATCAAATGTACATTAAATAGATTTGATTTAAACTTCTGATATTTTGATGCATCTGCTTTCAATCGGAAGGAATCATTCTCCCCTTATTATTAAAAACATTTTCACTCTATGAACATAAATGTTGCACATACATGTACACAAAATAGTTTCGCAAATTTTTCATCACAATTTTCTTTCGAATGGACTTGAGAGAGAACTAACTAATAATGCACATTGCCCGACAAGAAATAGACTTTAAGAGAAAACAACTATGTTTCAAACGCTTTAAAACTACATCCAAAGATCAACAGAAGAAACGAAGCTTCTCAAAATCAGATAAGAATTGAAAAACCAGCCTCGGAAGACATAAACACAGTGACAATGTATTCAGAATTTCAAATCAGCAAACAAAAAGATCTGTATTCATTTAAACATGGAATTTTGTAAAGGTCACGTATACACAATAAAGAGCTGTAAATTATTAAGTCAACAACAATCAAGACAGGCTCCTGCTACTTCAACAGGTGAAAAACATGGCTAAGCAAGACTGTCTAGTCCTAATAAAGTAAACTATATTGCTTTGCAGGGAGTTTAAATAATCGACTTGTAAATGTTCCAAAACATATATCAGCTGAATTACTGTGGTTTCTGCTGGTTTTAAGTGTTTCCGGTCCTTCCGTAGAGCTGCTTAAGCAGCAAAATATTGCTTTAAACATTTTTCTGCAAAGCAAAAATGAGCAGGAAAATAGTCACAGATAGTGCATGTGACGTGGTGTTTTAGCTGGTAACCTTTATCTGGTAAGCATAATTGTTGTGCTTAAGCAGCTTTTTGATATTGTTCGAATCTGGTTCCCCTTCATTTTCTGCTCAGATAAATTTTCTCGGCACCATGTTTTTCTCTTCAGAGAAAATAGTAAAACCATACCCTGGTCAAATCAGTGAGGCAAAGATTGACCTGCTGGCTGGCTGGGAATGGTCAACTTTTTTTACAGTATCTACCACTGAAAGGGGTATTCCATTCGATGCATTGACACGCTTCATTACCACTCTATAACCGGCATCTCTAATTCATTTAAATAGTTACAGGAAGTTCTTAGTTGATCACCGATTAGCCACGTGCTGCTGGGTCAATCAAATTGATCCCACGCATCTCTGGGTGCGTGTGCCAACGTACCTTTGGCATGGAAACTGATTAATTATTCTTTGTGTGTGATCATGTTTGAAGGTCAAGCAAAGTAAAAAATGCTACACTTCGGGGTCTGTTAAGAGCATACTTGGCACAAAATAATACAGGTCAGGTATAATTAATACTAATATAAGGGAATAACAGAGTGATGACCGAGGTCTTTAACGGCCGTTTAAAACCGGCAGGGTCGTGGCCGTGTGATAAAGGACCGAGCTGAAGGCGAGGTCCTTTATCACGAAGCAAAGCGTCAAATTGCATGCGCTGCTCAACGGTTGCGCGTATGCGCGCACGCATACTAATAGACGGGGAGTACTTTCAATTTGGGGGTTTAAAAAAAACTTGACAGTACTATGTTGCCGGTCTCTCTATTAGTTTGGGGGTGCCACTCACAAGCCATTTAAACGGATACTGACGTGGTCCCAGGGATCACACCCCAATACACTTATAGAGCTACAATCCTGGTCATATCTCCTTGGGCCACCCCCGCTCCCCCGTTCAATGTTGGCTCCCATTGCGCCGTCTGCGCTCCAGTCGGAATAAACAACATTGAAAGGGGGAGAGGGGGGACGGCGAATCAAAGGTGGTTTGAGTGTAAAACTAATGCCACATGGCCCAAGCATTTTGACCAAGATTGTAGCTCTATGGATATAACCTGGGAAGCGGCAGCACAGGGATTACCGTAAGGGTGATGCGACTTTTGATTTGAAATAACAAGCAACAAACCTGACTTGGGTCAAGTCTGTAAACACCCCTGTATTTAGCACTAATTACTTGGATTCCCTTTCGCATTACCCATAGCCTCATATACACAATCTTATTTCCCCTACTAAATAATGATGTCACATGCGACAAACTTACGTCTGACATCGTGTACTATGTAAATGATGGGTCACACGAGTCACCAACGGCAAGCAACTCACGGCTAGAAATTGAGCCGAGTGTAGCTTTGTTTTTCACCACGATTTACAAGTAACTTCAGGTTTCAAACTGAAAGACCACACGCAATAAACTCCCCATGGGATTCTGAACGATGTTATGTCATGCCATGTGTTACGTTCTTGTCAATGAGTCTTCAGTCTTAATACATGACACAGACATTACATGACCTAGACAGCCGTACGAATTCATCCGCAAACTTCGTAATCTCCGCCCTTACCCTCCCCAATCCTCCCATAAATCCCATTCAGGATGTTGTCTGATTTTTAGGACTGGAGGCCTAAATACTAACAGACGTATCACTGGGCCAGGCATACCAATCTTTCCCTTCATCTCCAAGTCCAAACATTTTGGTGATGAGTACATGGACCATGGAGTGGAGTATTTTGGAGTTTTCAGGAGGGTCTCTAGCCAGAGACACTAGGGGGGTCGGGTTTTAAATGTTTCCATCGACATTGTGATTTTCTTCGGGGGTTTTCTTTTTTTCTTCTTCTTCTTCAGGAAATCTGGTCACACCTTAAGTTTCCCAACAAGAAAGTCCATGGTGTCTTGGTCTCACATACATTGCACCCTCCTGTCAAATTGCATGCACCAAGTGTCCCGATAATTAGGGTAGAATACCAGATAAAGTTTCCGATGAAATATGGGAAAGTTAACAAAAACTGAAGGTTCGTTTAACTGCACATGTAAGGCCGTATGTGAAATAATGGCTACAGCTACGGCTGAGGGCTGTTGCTAGGGGTGTTGCTTAAGATGTCCCATACTTCATTACATGATAACTCGGCGATCCAGCCATAGCCATATGATGAAGGTATCAAGGCATGGCACAAGTATGTTCAAGTAGTACTTAGGTTAAGTAATAAAGGTCATTCGAGGAGAGAGTGTACATTCTTAATCTCATCTGTACAATGCCAAGGGCAAAAATCAAAGGAGCACAGTCGTGGTTATCTTGATAACATCAAGGCTGCATCAATCAGGTACAAGGTGTTTTGACTTCAGCTAATTTAAATTAACAGCGGCAAAAGGTACCCCCCCCCCCAAAAAAAAAAAAAAAACAAACAAATCTGAATTTCCTTTAACTGGTGGAAATCTCCAAGAAGCAAGCATGTCCAGTGCTTGACTTTCCTTGACAAACAGTTGAATAAATTCAATGGGCGAGTGGGATTCTCTCAATTTGCCGTGCGGTTTGCTTCAGGGAGCGGCGTCATCCCCACTCAGCTTTGCCCCCAGTGTGTATTATACCCTAAGGAGATGCTTAACAGTTGCACCATGACCCACGTCTTTACAATCAACAGATATTAATAGACTCAGAGTCTTCCTATCCTCACATTCACATGAACAAAACAATGACTTTGAACCCTCGCTGTTGTCCGTTGATCACCCTCACGGTATGCCTTAGTGGAGGTTTTATTCTAAATTGAAACCTTGACCTGCTAAAAGCTTTTATGCTTGACTTTCTTGAAGCATGATGTAGTCAAAAAAGACTATTTCATACTGCTCCTTCTATTTGCTTAATTAATTTACCAGCTCCTCTGGTTTGGTGCGCATAAAATTATGGTCCATTATTCCGGATATGTTAACTTTTATAAGAGGTTGAATAAGTGTTTCAGTTTACTTCCTACAGATAAAGAACTTGTAATTATCGAGAGGAAAATTGGTTAGTTCACTCTGAAAGCTCGCTGGCTATTCTAAGACATATTTCCATCTGAAAATCTGTCAGACCAGAGTCAAGTGAGAATACCATTTGAAGACCCTCCAATTTGCCACTGCTTAAATGAATGTTCACAGATTTCCTGACAAAACTTGAAACTATTTTCACAGAATTCAGTGGCAAGGTTTTTAATCACACAGCTCAATCTTTTATCCTGTTGGTAAGTGATGACGTTATGGAGCCGGAAGTGCAGTCTAACGAATGTTCATGTACATGTATGTATACCATTTGTTTACATTACATTTCCGGCTCCAAAAACGTCATCATTTCCCAACAGGATAGAGGTCGTACCAGTACCAATCCAACAGAGAAATATTTCAATCTGAAAGCTCACAGATTATACAGGTCATGTCAGTACCGACCCTCGAGAGAAATATTTCAATCTGAAATCTCACATATTATAAAGGTCATATCAGTACCGATCCTCCACGCAAATTTGTCAATCTGAAAGCTCACATATTATAAAGGTCATATACCAGAACCAATCCTCCACAGAAATATGTCCTTCTGAAATACTATCAGAGTAGAAAGAAATAGCATTTGGAAACTAATCATAACTGATCCTTTTTTTTTTTTTCGATCGCTGCAATCAATGTAAGTTGATTTGATCTGACAAAACAAGAACATACTTAAGTGATGTTAAAAGCTTTGCAGGGTGTGGATAATAGGGAGTAACTACTACTAATAAAATTGCGGGTACATTTCATTTGTAAATCTCTTTTGGGAGGAGTGTTGGCTCTGAAAAGAGCTGTTGTGATCCCAAAGTTTCAAACGGTTTTGTTCAGGACAAAGAACAGACTTTTATTATCTTCACTAAAACCTGATTACCAAAGTTCAATGAACTTTTCACAGGTTGGTTATAATTTAAGATGATTATAATTGAAAAAAATAGTGTCGTCTTTTTCCAAAATGTCTTTTTATAAAAAATTCATTTCTCTTCAGATAGAAGAAAGTTTTACACAAACAAAGAGTGTTTTGCACGACGCCATCTTCATTTTTGGTTGATAAAAAGCCTGTGGTTTTAAGGTTAACATGTCCAAGTAGCTCTTCTGTTTGCAATGTATCTACATGTTGTTTGTTTTTCACTTCATAATTAAATCCAGAGGTACTCTCTCAACTAGCACTCTGAATTTTATCCAACAAAATGAACATCATTGACTTAAAACCCACATGGGGATGTGAGGTTCTTAAATAATATGTCATTGATAAAATAAGTTTTTTTCTTACTCTGCAAAGCAAACAAAATTCCTTGTTCATCACTTTTGCAGAATCTGTATTTGCGGAGTCACTGTGTAACAGCATAAGGTACATTGTCAGCAACACATGATATCAAATTCTACCACGTCAGTGCGCTTTGAAATGGGTGACTTTCATTTCCAGCCTCTTATTTTCAATCAACACACTGTACAATCAACCTGCAAAAACTTCATCAAATTAAGAAGTCCGTTTGTGATTAAAACAAGGTGGACAGTGGGGCCAATTAGCTAGGATGAACTTTGTTTTTATCAATTTAATTTAACTGACTGTGATGATTGTATTCATGGGCATTTTGAGATTTTTTTTAATTGAGCAGTTATGTAACCAAAGTCATAAATCAAAATCACAATCCTAAAACCATTCGCAAACTCACAACAAAAAGCAAGTTTCGATTCATATAGTCATAAACTTTTTTATTTATGATTAATTGCGCAACAAGTTAATTGCTTTTAATATCTCCAATTGCCTAATTTAAGAGAAGTAATTGTAATAAGATGATGTAATTAACTTCAAGTTAATATGAATAATACGATAACCAAGAAGATTAAAATTTTTCTGATTGTCCGAAGCTGTGAAAACCAGCTGATGATGAACTAAATTTCTATTCGATATTTAGCTCAACTACAAGAATCCCAAAGTGACATCTTCATATTAAAGATAGGCCAACCACAAAACACATATTATGGCTCGTTCCATGAATTAGGGGTTCAAAGTTATCTGTGTAAAAAGTAGTATTAACGCTGCTTTAACTCTGGTTAGCCTAATTCTTTTTTCTTTGTTTTCTTTAACTGCCGTTATAATGTGGGGTTTTTTCGGTTCATTGCTTTTTAAACTGTATTTCTAATTTTTTTTTATTATTTATTTCTAATGTAATATTTTGCTGTAAGTTCTTTTTTAATGTTAATCTGTATTTGTAATTCAGCCTGCTGGCTGCCAGGAGCAGATTTTAATAAAGTGGGACATGGTGTTGTATCTTTAAAGGTAAGATACTTTCTATACCCTTTGTAATTTAAAGTTGGGCGTGTCAAGGTGGAGCGGCAAAGACACCGATCCCATTACTTGTGAAACTTGTGACTTATTTTTGCCATGTATATCAGTAGGTCTTCATTGGAAAAGTCTCAAATTAATATCTCAAAAGGAAATAAGTTAGAATTATTGGTATACTGTAATTCAGCCATTTTCAGTGAAGACTTTCAGATTAAGGACAAAAAGTAAAAGCCAAAAGTTTTGGGTGCAACACAAAACACGGGTGTCCATTAATGTCGCATTACGGTGTGACTCAAATGTACTTTTTCCCGCTTAATATTTGTTTAACTTCGTCAAACTTTCTTGAGGTTATCACTTTCTTAAACTAGTAGGTAAAGAATTTATGACTCTGTCAAATTCAGACATTATCATGGAAATTCATGACATTATGCCATCAAATAATTTCTTGTTTCCATGTTACACGTAAACCATGACTCTTTTGTGCCATCACATTTTTTTATACTTTCATTCCGTGTGTCTGATTTTCATAATATATATCACTACGACACAAACAAACTACTGGTTTCAGGCATAACACTGGACACCACTTTTGTGACTGTGTTACGGTGTGATAATATGTTTTGACGGTGAAAAAAATATGCATAAAGACTGTCTGAGTTTGTGTTCGAAATTAGCTCATTAGGTAGGTATCCCCACATTTACAAACTAGAAAGAGTAACTACATCAACTTAAAGGGTCTGTACCTGTTTGGTAATGATTCTGAAAATTTATGGCAATAATAACTTACTTGGTAAGAAGTACAGCAGCTTTGGATAGTATAATGCATTTTGATAAACGTTTCACTTCAAAGTACTGCAGTTATGCAAAAAATACATGTATATCACTTTTTATCCCCCAAAAATTGAATCTGAGAAGCGTTATGGCCGTAACAACGCTTCTCAGAATGTGTATTCCAATGACGGATTTTTCTTCTGCGTGAACACAACCGCTCCAGATTTTTGGCGATATCACAAAAACGCTGCCACCTTTTGAAATGAAATTTACAGAGGTTAGTTTTATGGTATGTATCTACAATTATATAGCATTAAGGCAAATTTACGGTTCCAAAAACCACAGGTATACTTTGCCTTTAAACACAAAGATACTCACATGATTATGCATTGAACCCCTTACATACAGAATGACCCTTAAACCCAATCAAACGCTGATGTAACCAGCAGTGTATGTTTATTCCGTATAACCTGTTTATCTAATCTTCACTTCATGCCAGAAAGTATTCTTCGCAGAATCGTCTAATTAATGAAAAGTGACTTTGAGAGTGTGACGTCAATCACGGACGATTCCGAGTGTTTTTCTTTTCACTGCAGCCCAACAAAAGCTAACCCAATTTTCCCTGGCCATGTTGATAAATTGGCAAACATCACAATATGGTGGTACTCAATCTGAAAGACTTCCTTACACCCTAGCAACAGAAAACAAAGCATTGGGCAGTTATTTAAAACTCATCTTCTTCTTCCAATGTCTGATCTTACAAGCATGTCTTCTGTCCGACAATACATTTGTAGTTCATCAACTGCTCATGAAAAGATGACCAGCAACAATCTGAACAGTTGATTTTTACTTTGACATACAGCACCTCTTTATTTGTCAATGTTCACCTTTTTAGTCTCAGCTTGCCGTATCTTATATCACTATTTCCTTTTAGTGAATTTAATTTTGCATATCATCACCGATGCCACAAACTAACGCCTTGTGTACAGAACTTTTTTTTCAGTTTTCAGGTTTTTTTTTAACATGTTTATACAATATTCATCAATATTTGCACGAGAGTGACAATCTTCAGTTCCATGAACTGACACACAGCATGCATCATACTCAAAAGTGTAAGACAACGATTTCAGGAATTGACACAAACATTGTGTGTGAAGGGCATGCCTGCGCGTGCTGTCAAGTTAACATTGGAATACATTTGTATGTGTCACTTTGTGAAAACATAAATAGTCCGTTTTGATTCTTTTTTGGCTTCACAAACTGACACATATGTACCTTCCTCCCTTAATCGCTTATTAATTTAGGATGCAAAACAGCGAGAAGCTGTATAATTATCAAGTTCAAGGCATCAAGAGTCTTCAATGAAAGAAAAAAAAACAGTTCAAAAACACTCTGAAACTTTAAAGGATAGAGGTGTTTTAAAAAACGCTCAGCTTTAGACACCATTTCCTCCAATTGCTACACTTACTGGCATCACTGTGTGTGTCAGTTCGTGGCATCAGTGACGATATATCAACCATTTATTCATAAAGAATTGCCGATTGTTAGTTTCACAGTGATTTACTGAACTTCTATTATCAACCATATCGACCTTTTAAGAATGGATTATCTTGTAGTCCACTATTTTATTTATTTGATACAACTCAGTCTTTGATTTCTCTTTCTAGCCATTGATACTTGGTTTAGAGTTTATATTCAGATCTCAAAGCCATTACGTACACTTATCAAACTTTATCATGTAGGACTACGTACCAATGGAACATGTGGGTCTCGGCACGGCATAGATGTTTTGTTTAACATCTCTGGTGTACCCCCGCTTGAAGAAAAAAAATAACATCCTGAATCCGGGCTCGATATGAGATCACTTGCCATATTATTTTTCGTTGGAATTTCGAAATTTCGTCCGGACAAACAATTTCAAAAAACTCAAAATAACATAACATGTATGCATAATTTGCCAACAGTCTCAGGAACACCTCTTACATGTATAATAAATAATCACAAAAAACACGTATAATTGCTTTTGACCACAACTAAACCTGTCATAAAATATTCAGATAGGCCTATAGGCCTATTATTAGTGGTACTATATATACTTCATATACATTTAAAATTCATCCCCCTTGTCGTAAAAAAATTTGCTTACAGGGCAAGATTCCTTCTTTTTTTTTTTGACACTCCAGCTTGAAATTTAAGCGTCAGCATTTACATGGAAACGGCAAAATTACCATCTTGTTTAGATTTGATCATTCAAACTCTGCAATTCAACTGTAAAACAAATCATTGTTGGTTTCTGGTAATTTTCACTGAGCAAGAGTTGTAATTCAATAAGTTCTCTCTGTCTGTTTCCCATGAAAATGTTTCTTTTTGGATGTTTGTTTTTTTGTACAAAGTACAGGATTTGTAATTATTGTATAAGCACAGAAACCCTCACAAAACAAAACCGTTATTTCGCTTTAAAAGAAAATGGTTTAACCTAATCTGACAAAATGTTCACTGGTTGTTGTTTGTTTGTTTTTTGGTGTGTTTATCGAAAACTAGAGAATGAAATTGAAAATGAATTTGTTCTTCTCCCCCCAAAAAACAATGATGTAATATATAGTTCCTTTTAAAAAATTACAATAGTAAACTGTTTATAAAATTTGTTTTCTTTGATAATGTAATTAAAGTATTAGTCCCAGATTGCAGATCAAGTGAATACTCCAGCTAGACCATAAACTGAACAGCGTTGATCCATTTCCAAAGGAGTTTAATTATTAAATGAACAAAGCCAATAACCGTGGCTGTCTATTTTCATTACAAAGCTCAACTTCTAATAATATTTCACAAACCCAGGCCTGTAATAACCATCAATGGAGAAATTAAGGGTCTTATTAATTCATTCACGTTTACATGTACTGTAATTCCAAGACCACTCCGTACACTGCAAGATCATCTAACACTGGCTTGTCATATTGCATTGCCCTTTCCTTCCTCTGGAAAATTCATCATTTTTACCCTGGTTCCCTTTTGTGTAATGCCTGGTTGATGGTCATGTATTCCACTACACACGGCCAAGCTTGGGGTCAGTCACATAATTAATGCATGTCCTCTGCATAGCCAATGAATACATTTTCAGTATGGTGGGTGGACGTTCATGCAGCATAATGCCATAGGCATCCGTCCATGCACTCAGGATGTACATGTACAACTATTATAGATTGCCACACAGCCTCAATTGTCTCTCTCTGGGAACTATGGGGGAACATTATACAGCATGGCCTTGACCATTTTAAACAACACACATGCACTCCATATATGATTATGCATTCAAAATGGGCACTGGTGTTATACAAACGCACTTTTTAAAATGACCTTCATAAATTTAATCTCCGCTCAAAAATCTCCATTCCCATCAATAGCCGAGTTGTGGTAGGCTGTTTTGTAAGTGTCCAACTGCAAAACATGTATTGAAATCAATTGAATTTCTAAAAGGCAAATGTAAATTAACTTACACTCAACATTTGTTGAAAAATAATGGAACTTTTACCAAATAGTTAAGTACATGGAAATCCACCATTTATTTTCAATATGTATTTATATGTATGTATGCAGACTACTGGCAACATTGCAATCCATTTAGCAGGGGCCAAGCATATCCCTTTTTCTATGAATTTAAACTATCGTCATTTAATATTGAACCAAATATCAAATAAATGTACACCAGGAGAGTAGATGTGGGTAGTTCTTTAGTGAATATTTGAAATTTCATAAACTCAAGAGGAACTTATATAATATGCCAACAATCTGAAATTACTTCCATTTACAAACACACCTTTGAACTTAACTATTGACTAGATTTTACATACAATGTACTGGCTGAACCTTACAGCAGAGTTCATTTCAACCGTGACGTATCCTAAATATGACCCATTATTTCTGAAGTAATGCCTACCATGACATTCTTAGTAGAGTGCCCCCGTTAAGTCAACCTACAAGTTTGAATTATTCTTCTGCAGAGCCCAATGGCTTGTACGCTTGAGAGTGGATCTAATGTTGCAATTTTCACGTACTGTATGCTTACCATGGTGTTTATTTTAATTTTTTATTTATTTTTTTTATTTTTTTATTAACAATTTTGTTACCTCCCACGTCCCTCCACCCCAAAAAACAAACGAACACCAATATGGAACTGCCGTTTTTGGGGTCTGACCACGTTTCCTCAGCCAGGCCTGGTATTTCATGGAGGCAATGGAGGCAATTGCCTCCGTTGCCCCTGATTATTGCCTTGGTGCCCCTTGAAATATTCCGACAGAAATTTACAATTTCCTCATAGAGGTGCCCATTATCCAGAAGAAAAATGCCTTGGTGCCCTTGCCTTTTCAAGAACGAAGTAATGAGGCCTGCTCACTAATACCTTAAATGCTTTTGATCACAATTGAGAATTCCCTTCCATTTTTATTGTCTCAGGCCAGGAGTTTCATCTTTGAGAGGGCAAGCCCCATCTTCATTTTGCAAAGGGCGCTTCCATTGGAAAATCTTCAAAGTCTACATGGAAATTTTGAAGGGGCACCAAGGCCAAGACCAGGGCAACAGAGACCATGGCCTCCGTGTAATTCCAGGCCTATTTTCCTCCCTCAAAAAGGAGACAGGCCCTTGTGTGGGGTGCAGGAGGGGGGACGGTCCTCGGGAACTACTGAAGTGTGGTTGCAGTAGACCGATCCATTAAGCCCCGCCCCCCTGAGGTGTTGACCAATCACAGACTAGGCTACGCCACCAAAAGTCCGACATGATAAAATCCTATTGGAAAATGTAAACCGTGCGTGCGTGTACTTATAGCCTGCACGTTCATGGTGAGCAGTGTGGCAATGACGAGACGCACATTGTACTGCCCACGTGTACAGTGATGATCAAGACAATGCTGTGATTGGTCAATATGTTAAGGGGGCAGGGCTTATTGGATGAATCTATTGCATGGGACCAGGGTACACTCTTTAGTTAGGGTAATGTAGGTTCCGTTATTTGAATGTACAGCCAGCCATAAACAAGTGGTAAGTGGATTGACATTATTAGTCTTAATTAGTAAGCAATTTCTCAAAGTATAGTGTGACAAAGTAAGAAGTGATTTTAAAGTATACATGACAGAAAGGTTCTTCCTTACTTTTTTTCTGTCTACTTTTAACACAGTAAAACAGTTTCATAAATGAAACGCAAACAGTCCTTTTGTAAAAGCAAAACATTTCAACACAATTAATATTCTTTATCCATGATGCAAAAACTAACATAATGGTCAAGTACCCGCTGCTAATAGGATTCGAACTGCCTGTAGCTGCCGGGCAATCTAACACATCTGCTCTAGAATGGCGGGGGGTCATGGTTCGAATCCCACATGAGGAGTGTGCCTGTGGAAAGTACTGAGTATACAGTGCTTAACACACATTGGTGTATGGGCACACAAAAAAACCACACACAAACAAAAACACAAATAATATTTCAAGCAGCATTGATTCTGACCTTTAAGATGCGATTTTCTTCAACTGTGGATGGAGAAAACCTGTCTATGAACAAACTCCAACCAATGGATCATGGAGACTTCATTCAGATCATTGAGGTAGAACAAAAACACATTGAAATCAGTGTCTTCAATCAATCACAAATCATCTCCACACATCCGCTCCGAGCTTCAACTGTTCTCCCCAGTGTCCCACACAAATTACCAGTTGGCCTTTTTCCTCAGGAATGATTGTTTACTTTAAAACCAATGCAGAACAGTGAATGGTGACTGAATAATGTTGTACATGGGTGGGTGCTCTCTGGTTATAACATACATTGTGTGGACAATGGGATAGCTTTGCATAATACCAGAAGCTTCCAACATGACAGGATATGTGACCTGCATTGCACACAGGTGTGTGTCCTTTACATTAACTACTGTACCTAGCTGTTTATCTGAACACACCCCACACCTGGACAGTGCCAGTGCACATTCTACAGTAGGTTACTAGTACTGCACTAAGTCTCTAGTTCTTTCTGGTTAACCATGGAGGTAAGGAAATGGTCCATGGGTTAACTTCAAACTGTGGATGGACCAACCATGGACCAACTAATGGAAATCTGCTTTTTGAAATCACTGTAGCACTCTAAAAAGAAAACTTTCAAATGAATGTTTGCCAATTTTTGTTTAGGAAATCATAATGGGAAATAAGAGGAAATTAAGGTAAATAACTGTTTAGTTGGGCTTCTTGTTGGGGTGGGTTCGACCAGTTTGACTCTCCCCTTGGTAACCTTCTGTATTCTTTTGCCGCCGGGAATCTTCCACTTTTTCACGTCCAGCCCTACAGGATTATTTCCTCGGAATTGCCCGAATCATTTTTCTTTGAGAGTACCGTCAGCATAAAGAAACCTTGACTTGACGAAGCCAAGAGAACAAAGATTCTCTTCATAGCACCGGGAGTTTTGTTTTCTCTATGGAAAAAAATTCAAATACATGCACCGTGAATTGCAAAACCTCAGCCGTGAGCTACGGCATGGGATTGGTACTAAACCTGGAACCATGGCTGGATCCCCGGTTCACTCTGACTTACCTCCACTGGGCCAAAATACAACGAATAAACAATTGTGGAAGCTTCTTGATTGGCTCATAATCCTCTTCTTGAAAGGTCTAGAATCGAGGATTACACAAGTGCGGCAGTACCCCAAACATTTTTTATTAGGGCGCTGGAATATACTAAAGTACCTCCCTGCTTTTCAAAAATATGACCGCACATTCTAACATAAGAATAATTCCTACCTAATAAAAAGAAATGCACGACAAAAATTCCAACAGATATGAAAAAAAAAAAAAAAAAATCAATCAATGTTGGATTCCCACTACTGTGACACTATCCTACATATCTAACTATTATGACATTGGAACCAGCTGGCATTCATGCATCCTAGCGCCCCCTGGCATAAATGTGTTCTCGAATGCCTGAATTGCATAGTAATCATGAGCCCCCCACACAAACACACACAATAAACCCTCTCTTTTCACACAAGCTCCCTCCCATTCCCAACCCAATCCCCATAACCACAAACTCATTAATGTCACTTTTTTCCCCTTCCTTGTTCCATTTCCCCGCAAGGGTTGATTACACAATTGCAATGAATCACAAAGAAAATTACTTCCCCCAAAAAATTCATACGTCCCTGGCATACTTTCCAAGGTAAATTATAACAAAAGAAAAATGTTTCATTACTGTAAAACCTTTAGTAGGAAAAAAAAATACAACAGCGACCCAATTTCATGTGAAAACCAACTGAACTGGATGTTTTCTTGTCTATATATATGCAAGTGCTAACTCTTGCGTGTTTAGTTAGTAATTGCATCTTGCTCTATGGTAATTACTACAGCACCAGCAAACTAACAGCTTGCATGAGTTACAATTATGCAATAGCCCATAATGCGTCCCTCTGCGCATGACCTGGAGTGTGTTATGGCGAGCCTTTCCAGAATCTAGTTTTTGTCGTGAAATTCTTTGACCGAAACATCTTCTGAGAGCTACGCAGAAACGGGTCGGTAACCAGAAACAATGGGAGACTTTTGGCATGTTAGCAGGCTCCCCAGTAAGCAGTCCTTCTCTGTCGCTTACTGGGGCGCCCGCTACCGTCTCAAAAGTCTCCCATTCATGACGTACTGTATGTGCATCTCTGGAAAATTAATGTTCTGAAAAAATACTTTTTTTTCAGGTGATGGAACTTAGTCTTTAATATGTTATCATTATTATTGGATTTTATGCTTCAAGGGTTTCCATTTTCTATTTTTTTATGTTTTATTTTTTTTTGACATTTTTTGTTAGTTTGCGGAATAAGCCATCGTGAACCAAGCCATCAACTCGATTACGGTTTGGTCGGCACAGCTGCGACATCGCGGTTGAACCAAACACGCGAAAATGCTTAACAAAAGACAGAAACTCAAACACGTCTTTGGTCGGGGTCGCCAAAACACGCCCAGAAATGATTGGCGTGCAAAGGATTCTGGGTAAAATCCCAGACCCAAACAACATCGGCAACCATCATGGCTTGCTGATTTTGAAGCAATGCGGTACACAACACCGTGAAATCTGACATTACCATATTGCAATGAATCACAAAAGAAATTCCATTGTCATTTTTTTCTTTCTTTTTTCATACGTCCCTGGCATACTTTCCAGCAAATTATGAAGAAAAAAAAATGTGTCATTATTGTAATACCTCAAGCAGAAAAAAACACCACAGTGACCCTATTTTATAAATTTCATGTAAAAACCAACTGACCCAGATTTTTTTCTTGTCTATGCAAGTGCTAACTCTTGCATGTTGAGTACTCAACACGTAAAACCTGGCTGGCATACATGTAGTTATATGTAAGTAAACTACAGCACGGTGTCCCTCTTGGCAACTTGATTTCTTTTTTAGCTGTACTCAGTTTTCCAAGATCTATGCATTGTGGTATATATTTAAGATGGCACTTTGTGCACATGGGCTTTTGGCAAGATACTAATTACTACGTTGCAGTGGCAATCTGGAAGTCCCTGTGTATATTAAACTCCTTCAATTTTTCTTCCTGAGCAAAAAGGAAAAACAGAAACGTCACACTAATTTTGTTTCGTTTTCCCAAGTCAAACATGTTCATGTCTTCTGATTGCTCCTTACCCCCCCCCCCCCATGGGGTGAGAGGAAATAGAATTCTCCATGCTACGTACTGACCGTCCTTCACAAAGAGATGACATCTTTAGCCTGACCACAAGGGTATGGTCAGTGCTGCATTAAAAAAAAAAACTTATTGTCGTTATACCGGCAAGCTGATTGGTGGATTTGATAGGAAACTCAGATGGAATTGTAAAATGGAGTTTGTCAACTTTAAACCTCACAATGATATTGAACATCCCAATAGGACCCAGAAAAGGGCTGTAGCTTTTCCGGCAAGAAGGTTATAGGGTACTTTTGAAACCAACTTTACACCAGGTCTTTCGATGTAAAAATTGTGATAAAGAGGTTGACAAATTTGGTGACAATTGAGGCCTGATACTCCAGGGAAGCACAAGAGGCAATTACCTCCATGCCCCTGGCCCTTGCCTTTGGTGCCCTGCGAAAGTTCCAGTAGAATAGAAATTAAAATGATCCTCATGGAAGTGCCATTTTCTGATTGGAAAAACTGTTGTTGCTCTGACAAGAACAAAGTATTATGCCAATACAAGTTGATAAAACTTTGATACCTAATTAGTAGCTATAATAGTGTCTAATTTACATGTACGTGAAATTGTGAGAATATCAAGTAAATGCAAAACTGTGATAATTACATGAAGTCAATTGATATTTTTTCGCAAATTTTTTATAACTAGTTGATAAAAATTATGATATCTAAATTTTGTTCAGCTTGTGATAACGAGTTTACCACTAGATAACTGTGGTATCTAGTTGATGTAAAATTGTCAAGTTGCTTTGTTCTGGCCATAATTCTCACTCAGTAGTTTAGCTGGTATCCATGTACTTCCTCATTTGGTTTGTATTAAAGCCTCAGCATAATCCCCATCTAGCCCTATGTATACAGTTGGTCCCCTGTGGCTTGAAACCTGGAATTATGAATATTATATCCCACCAACTAGATTGTCCATCAATCAACCTACATGAAGTCAAGTACATGCACGAGTACATATTGATGTGGTTAGGAGAGCACCCAATCTGTATCAAAGTGGTCACAGATGCAACTCCCATCGCATCCCTATTCAACCCAAATCGATTTCTAATTAACACTTCATTAGTATACACATGACATGAGCTGCTTCTCTCCAAACAATGGTAACGCTTTTGAAAGCAAACTTTCAAGTGAAATTTCAAAGCATTTTCCTAAAACCAGTATGGTATCTACTTATATCTTTTACGATATAATATTCACATTAAAAATGTCCTCAATATAAGACATCGGCTATAAAAATATATTTCACCGTGAAAAACATATTGACAAAAAATAAACAAATGCGGGGGCTTGCGTTCTAGCTTTTGATCAGTTTGTCCCAAATGCACCAACTGAATGTCCTCCCATGAACCCCCGATGGTAATTCAAGAGGATTTGCTCCTGGGTAGAATGCCAATGGGATATTCATAGGGAATCAACAGAATATACCTTGGAATTGAGTGTCATTCATTCATAGTATGATTATATGGCTAGTTTAATACTACTTGCGGCTAAACATATGCAATGTTAAAGCTGTATGGTTATTTTTAATTCAGCGAATCTCAACGGTGGTGGAACAGTGATTGCATCAATCAGAAAATAATCGACAACAAAAAATTCAATTGAAAAAAAAAATTAAAGGCCAGTACATGACGGTGAAACATTATGAATTGAAAGAGTCCACTCTCGTTTTATTTGATTGTGTCAAGAAACATAAAAAATGTACAATAAACCGGACAGAGAGCTAGCACTTCAATAATCTAGCTTTCAAGACGAGAGTCTTTTTACTACCTTACTACCTTCAAACGCCAGTGGAATCACCACTGTATCCTGTTGGTTAAGTGATGACATTTCGGAACCGGAAGTGCAATGCAAATCAGTGGTATACATACATTGTACATGTACATTAACATTTGTCACACTGCACTTCCATCTCCAAAGTGTCATCACTTACCAACAGGATAGTACAGAAATATATATATAACTATTTTTTTTTTAACTGAATTCATTCTAATCCTCTAGTTTTCAAGAAACACATAAAAGGACTCCTTAAAATATCACATACAAGTGATAAACATTTTTGACAATGAATCTTAAAAAAAAGGACAAAATTATGTTTTTTTATCGTCTTACATGCTTAAAATTTACTTATACTTACTTGAACAAAATCCATCATATTTATGACCACCATAACATCATATTAGGCTTATTTCCGAAGGTTTCAGTTGATGAATTATCTTTTTCGAGCTGTAAGCATTCTACTAGTTATTTGATAATTTAGATGTTTTTTTTTTTTTTACTAATGACGTACAAGGATCAATGGTTGTTCAAATTCCATTAAAACTAAAGATCAATTACCTAGAAATAAAATACTGAATTTTTTATCATTATCATTATTTTTTTTTATAAGCAGGCCTATTAAATACTCCTGGCGAACAGTTCTATACTGATTTTTTTATTTGAGAATATCGTGTTCAGATCCAACCCTATTAACCTGTCTGGCCAGGAAATATGAAGTATTTCAGCATGTTAAAACAATAACCGATATCCTCACTTGAATTTATACGAGTACCAAAGCATCAACAATTTCTGTGGGGAGCACAAGGGGGTGCATCATTTTTTCTAGGGGCCACTTCTGGCCGATCAAAAATGTTCATTTTTCCTAAACAAGCCCCTTTTTAGCGCTCTTGTTATGCCGTTTACTATTTTTTATAAGATAATCTGACAAGGTGGTCAAAACAAATACAGTGTGTGTGAATAGAAAGATAGTTTACAAAAAAAAACATTGAAACTACTAACTAAAAGCTTACTAAATGTAACATTTTACTGTGGTAATTTTTAATCCCAAAAGTCGAGATTTGGAATGGGGGTCGGGGGACAACCCCTTAGGTATGCCACTGATCGTGTAGTTTTCTTGTAAAACTGGAGGATTCAGGGAGGATTCCACAAGTAATATCTTTGTGTTTATGCTTCTTGGAAACTAGAGAGTTGGACTAAAAAGCATGCTCTTCCATTTAACCCATTTGTGTTTTTGCTTCTTGAAAACTGAGGAATTAGAATGAACACACTGTTCCAAATACCATCTCTTCAGGTTTTTGCTCCTTGAAAACTGCAAGATTGGAAGACGAGTATTCCAAAAATCATCTCTTTGATTGCATTTTACAAACTAGAGAATTGAAATGTAAAGCTCTCTTCCAAAAAATTGAAGGATTGGAAGATGAGTATTCCAAAAATCATCTGTTTTTTGTGGGTTTTTTTGCTTTTTGAAAACTAGAGAATTAAAATAATAGTACTCTTCCAAAAAGCAGCAATGTACTGACCTACTAGGTTTATAGGGAGACCCAGAGGAAATTCAACAATGTTTACATTTAAATAACATAGGTCATTTTGGCTGACAGTTTGCAAATGTCTCAACTAATTCCTATTTTTTCAGGGATTTTATGAGTTTGTTTTGACCAGCATAAGGTTCGGATTAGGATGAAATCAATCACTGCTTCAAGTTCTGGGAAACCACGCAACAAGAAGAAATGAGCGAAAAGGAGAAATCGATATAAGCTCCCTTGTCAAAACACTCCTGTCCCCCCCCCCCTTCCACCTTATAGGTTACAGTTCCCAAATGGTAAGAATGATGTAGAGATCAGTTACATGCAAAGTAGATATGAGTGGTTTGACCTAATGCTGATTGGCACACAAAGTCATTTCCTGCTGACCCCACACAGTTCGCCTGGCTCAATCAACTTGGCCGTTCAGGCATGCATGCAGACCCACTGGGACAGCACAACATGTGGATTAGTCCTGAACACAGTCTCTGTACATTTGCATGATTGGGGGCAGTTGCTGTTGGTCACCTAAGGTCACCAATCATCATGTAAGAGATTCAGGTCAGGATGGATGTTCCAGCAGCATCATGGTTATAACATCCGGCCAAAGTTGAACAGCTGGCTGTAGTACTGACTAGAAAACACCAACCTCCATGTAAATTTGAAGCGGACATCCAGTCCACACTAAGAAATATTTACTTTGAAAACATCAATGGATTGTCAAGTATTGGATTGTACATCAAGTTTAAAGAGGCAACAATTTTGACAATGCCCAATTAAACTATTGAATAAAATGTTACCATACCAGGGCTCGAATTTTACACTGGACCACAGGCCCGAGGCCAGTGATTTTAGTCCGGTGGTCTTGTGTTTTTCAATTGAATAATAACAACTCACTGTGTAATATCTTTAACAAAAAGAAACAAGAGAAATGATGTTCAAAATGTTGACTTTGAATCTGATCAATATCTTTCAATTCTGTTGAGTATCAAAATATGCTTACCCACAAGACAAATGAGACAAATCTTCTCTTAGTGCTTGTTCAAATAAAAACAGTTTCCATTTGAAACTTTGAAGAAAGTTCTTTCTCATTAAGATTCTTGTCTTGTAAAATAAATTCTGGCCCTGCTGTCTTGTGGGATTTTATCCCAAATTCGAGCCCTGCTTACAGATATACAGAGGGTTGCAGCTTTGGGCACAATTCCTCTAAATATCTACTTGTCAGCTCCCTAGAAACAAATGGACATATAGGCCTACAATTTAAAATAACTGCTGACCCGTCCTGGTTTTTTATTTATTTATTTTTTTTTTAATGTAAAAACCATAAGACTAAGAGAAACAGATTTTACGCAGGGGCTGAAATACAGAGCAGAAGCGGAGGAAACAGAGCTGGTTTGTGTGGCCTCGGTCTTGGTCCTCTCATGGTCCTATTTAACAGTCATTCCAATACATGGAGGTTGGGGTTAAATGCAATTCCACACCTGTACACGCAACTGTAGTGTAAGAAATGGGACTCCACTAACCCGGACCCAATTTCATAGAGCTGCTTAAAAGCACAAAAAAGTAACAGGGCACAACACAATTCTGCTTGCCTGGGTAAGGTTACCAGCCAAAATACCATGTCACATGTACCATTTGTAGCTGGTACATGTATTTTCCTGCTTATTTTTGCAGAAAGTTTGTAAGCATTATTTTCTGTCTCAGCAGGTCTGCGAGTGCGATATCGGGCCCAGTATGTGTCGGGTAAATTAATGAGACTTTCGGGGTGAACAAAGACTAATTGACTGGAGATGGATTTGAACCAGCACCCCCCCGGATTAAATATACCGGCACTCTACCAACTGAGCTTTCCAGCCCTACTGTTGGCAGTCTCTCTATTTTGTCAAAACTAATTAGTTTCAATCTGAGAACCAGTACCAATCCCCAAGACATTTTTTTTTCTGAAATACTGTCTAAGTTAAAGGAAACAACATTTAAAGACTGCTTAAAGTTGCTTATTTTGATTGGGGCCCAACATAAACCTGTTCAAAATTTCTGATAAAAAAAAAAATCATAAACAAGAATTCACTGTTCTCTCTTAAATTCTCTTGATTACAAGCATGTATTTTCACAAGACTGTTTGTGTGATGTGGTTATTGAAATCCAGGGGATTGTACTTAATTCATTCTTCCAAAATCAATGACATACTGTACTTTCCCTCCAAAACTCCCAAGATATCTTCTCTGTTCTGTTTTTTTCCTTTCGAGAAACTTGTAGGTTGAGATCTAAACATTTTGTTTCCCTTTAAGAAAGGCATTTCAAATACACTTCTTCCTGATTGGCCTACAATCTGTTCCGCTGGGTCTACCATGGCCTTGACCTGGAGCCTTATGTCTTTTTTTTTATTTACCCAATAAGCGCTGCTACTACATAGTGCAAGGTAGCTAGGTTATGGTCATTCAGCATGGTCAACCTGATGCCTGATGGAGGGCTGTACATACACCACATCTGGTTTTACTCCTAAAAAACAGTCACTACCATTTCATTTTTCGTTGAAGGCTTTTGATTTATAACTTCCTCTGGGAGGTGGGGGGGGATTACCTCAATGTTACTCCCTGTACTTATACTGTTTTTTATTTCTTATATTATATTTGAAATATCTCCGATAAAACCTTTACAATAAAGGTGTCAGTCACTGTTTGTATTATTAATAGAACTATGCTTTTAAAAAATGTCACAAAAACTGATCCCTTTTTTAATAGTAGTTTATTTCAGAAATACCCAACATCTGTTCATTGTATGCGCCACTCCCCCTTTGTGAGTATTTTCACAAATAAATAAATAAAGATGTATGGTCTTACTGTACACAAACATGAAAGGGCATTATCTTTCCAGCCCCATGTTAATGATCTCTTCAACGGGCAACATAACTCGCATGACATTAAGTACTAAAACTGGCATTTTTTTCTGCTTCAAGCCAAAGGTTATCTGAGCTCAATGCTGTACTATAGGATTAGACCAAGTGGAACTCATGTAATTTGTGTTTAACCGAGTTGTTAGACTTTGAACTTCACTTGTCTGAGTGGACGATTATAAAAATAATGGAATACATTTTTTTTTTTTTTTTTTTTTTACCATGGAACAAAGATTTGTATGGATTTCCATGTATTCAGTTTCCACAGATATGAAACATTATAGAGATAGTATAGTTAAAGGGTGTTCACAACAAACAATGGTAAGATTGAAAAAATAAATATTCACCAAACTATGATCAAACTTCCCATGACACATTTTTGCTTGAAATGCTACAGTTTTTACGAAATGAGTAAAACAATTAATTTTGATCTTGAAAAACATATCATGGCGTGTCATGGCCGAGCGGATAAGAACACCGGACTCAAGCTCTGGTGTTTCTGATCAGCAGAGTGTGAGTTCGAGTCCCGGTCGTGACACTTGTGTCCTTAAGCAAGACACTTAACCATTATTGCTTCGTCCTTCGGATGGGACATAAAGCCGTTGGTCCCATGTGTTGTGTAATGCACGTAAAAGAACCCAGTGACACTTATCGCAAAGAGAAGGGGTTCGCCCCGGTGTTCCTGGTTTGATCGGCTGCAGACTGCGCCACAGCACCTTGTGAACCATTACATGGTGCTATGTAAAGGAACAGGTCTCATACTTCAAAAACGTAACTCATCATACCTCGCAGGAAAAAAATATTGAGTGCTCTGAGACGCCCATAGGGTGTGATAAAGCGCTATATAAAAACTGCGTATTATTATTATTATTATTATTATCTATTTTCTTGTGTCTCCGATGACCCATTAGAACAGTCTGTTATTTCACGTTTGTTGGATCACATGAAGTATACTGCACTGGTTTTTGATAGCGTTATTATACAAGTCTCAGTGCTTGCCATAACAAATGACTGTATTTCCTTGCCCATTAAATCCTGCAGATTCGGGTGTCCATGTGATGTCTGAAACGCACTGTGATTGGATGGAAGTTCTGACTTGTGATTGGTCAGTATGTATAACGTAATGCCATGGGTATGACTAACGACTCAATGTGAACAAAACACAAAATATTGAAATGGATGGAATTTGCCGGATTTCCTGTTACCACCAAGCTTCCTGTTTTTAAAAAGCAACCATTTGTGAATTTTACAGCCCTCGTCCTTTTATCACGCTTGGCTGAAGATTAATTTTTCTAAAGACGCTCCACTTGGTGCACTTGAGACCAACCATAAGACCTAAGACTACTCAAATCATTTTTCGCCAAAGAGTTAGAACTTCAGTTTAAATTTCTAAATTTCCCAAACCTGTTGTATTCTTTTTTTCTTTTGTATTTTGGAAGCAAAGCAAAAATATATCAAAATGGCCTGAATTGGCTGCATTAAAAGAAATTTTCAATTTAAAAAGGTTTTGATCAAATGTTATTCTTAAAAAAAAAAAAAAAAAAAAAAACTTTACAAAATATTTACAGCAAGTTATTTTCTACAAGATTGAAAAAAATAGATACTGTTAAAACGATAAAGTACAAAATATCTATTCTTGTAATGTTATTGGAAGGTCAGATTTTATGATTCATAAAAATTTAGTTTGTTTAAAAAAAATTATAAATCATACATGGTCTAAAATTTGAAGAGGAGATTTGTAGCAGAAAACAAGCAGTGAATAATCTAAAATGGAGCAGTTTATGGGCAAACTGGTCTTTATTCTAGACAAGGTTATTCCATTTGTCCCGTCAGGCAGATGGTCAGCCAACATCGGGCAACACATCCATCAAATTATGCAGCAACGGACAGCTTGGAATAATTCATGGATCACATTTACAGCATGATGTTAGATTGGTTAAAGGGGACAGGGATGTTTAGTGGTGTTGGGGTTCCATAGTGTTTTTGTCAACCTCTTTGTTTTTTTTATCTGTCATGTATTTTTTCAATTCACAGCAAATTTTGACATCCTTTCTCTAGATCCCGGCCATGTCTTTTGTTTGTTATTTTTTAATTTGATTTTTATCGATATTTTAATTTTTGAAAAAATAAAATTAGCTGTTGCAAACTGCTTACCAACCAAAAGGACCTGTTGTTATAATGCAAAAAAAAATGTTATGGCCTCACGTTTCAACCCTGGCAGAGTCTTTCTGTAATGTAAAATGTAAAGTTTTTTTTTTAATTTATTTTGAAGTACATTTATTTTTTAATCATTATTATTTTTTTGAAGTAGATTATTTGAAGTAGATGAAGTGGTTTCAGGTTGTATGTATTCTCAAACTCAACTTTGCATCCCGTTTGGTGATTATATATTCAATCGAACTACAATGAATGGGGTACCAGTTCCCTTGAAAGTGATTTTCCTTTGTTCATTGCATGCTAAATGTGCATTACAAATCCTACATGTATGTGCAGGTCAGTTTCCATTATACATGACGCTACATAATTACTGTGCGGCAAGAAATTTTGGCAGTGTTCCAAGTTCCAAGGCATGTAAAAATGTATCCAATAAACACCATCGGTGCTCTACACATTCACACACTGTATGCAAATTAAATGCATAGGCCTACTAACATATGTTTTACTCCTTTTTCATAATGTTCACCATACACCCACGTTGTACATTTTTCATGCCTCATTCTTTCTTGTTTGTTGTGCAACACTATTTTTCTTCAGTAAATGGCACCTCTATGAGGAAAAAGAAAAACTTTTAATACCACACACACACAGATTCTTGGCATTTGATTGGTGGAGCACGCGTCGCTTGTCACTCGTTATTTTCCCATGTATTTACTGCCACGACGCTCCAAAATTTAATATTGGATAGGCACGTCCAATATGGATAATTATCGGAGGCTTCGCAGCATCAGTCCCAAACTGATCCTTCCCCGCCCATTTGTCCAAACATTCGTGTCACGGCGGACAAGGTTGGTGTCTGCATGGAGTCGTCCAGGTTTTTAAACGGATTTTCAGAATGTGGCTGGTCGAGTTTCCGTGTATATTTTGTGTTTATTGTGACAAAATTTCAAATGACAAGGATCTGTGTGCAAGACTAAAACAAACATTGCACCTTACGTTCGCGCATTGTCGCAGAACATAATCACACAGTGAAATCTGGCTTTTCCATTTAACTCGGCTTTGTCTTGTGAAATGGGAACAGTCCATACTTTATCTCTTGGTTATATTCTGCGACAAAACACTCATACATGCATCCAATGTTTGTACAGCATTGGAATATTTCAAAGGGCACCAAGGCAATGACTTGGGGCACTGAGGTAATTGCCTCCATTGCCTTGGTGAAGTATCAGGCTTCTTAATCTTCTAAAAAATTGATATATATGCATTTGATTTGGGCATTATTTTGACCAAATATATTTCAAGTAACAACAACAACGATTGGAAATTTCTCACGAAATTGAGTTTGGAGTGGCAGCTCTGCAGATTGATTGAGTGGAGTGGAAGGAATAGGGGCGACATGATGGTCATTTGGAACATTGGAATTGGAAAAATCAGTCTCTCCGTCAACAATAAACCTAGTCTCTAATCAACTAAGTCAATCCAGCATTTGATAACTGCAGACAATTGAACACAGCCAAAGAATGGTCGTCACAACTTGACCGTCCAATCCATTGGGAGATTAAGGAGCCCGAGAGGAGCTGGCCAAAAAAACAAAAACAAAAAAAAGGGGGGGGGGGGGAAAGCGAATTGTGTGCCTCACCAAGAAAAGCTTAGTCATTCGGAAAGAAAGTAATGACCAAGTTCGGCCAGCACACATTCAATGGATATGGCATTTGCATTGCATTTTCTTTGCGTCGTGAGCTGGTTGCTATGGCAACAAGCTAGCTAACGACCACGGTGCAATCAGTTGTATTCGTAATATATTAACATTTCTTGGCAAGTTACTGAGACGTTTAACATGTAAATGTCAGCTACGTGTACGTATGTAGAAGCAGTGCCATGCAGAAGTTGATGGAATCAAAAGATCCACTGGCTTTATCCCCCCTCTCTTTTCCCCCCGAACATTTCCTCAAAAATTCAAAGGGCGACGGGCGAGAGTTGGGTGAAAAACAAAAACATCATGAGATTGAGAATGATCTATTTCAAGTTGATTCATGCAGTTATTAATGTCCCTAATGCTCTATTCCTTACACACCACGGAGAACAGTACATTTATTCATGCAGGCTTAGATGAGCCACCAACCTACCCCCCCCCCCATAACCTATTTGAACCACTCCGCTTCTCTGAATCCTAAATTAAATAAGAGCTACATGTATAGCTGTATAGCATGTCTTCTATTATGGAAAATAAAGTTGGCTCCCAGCCAAACAACCTGTTTTCACCATTTTGTGAGGGGGGGGGGTGTGCAGCTTTTGAACAGATCATTGTATGCTTCAATGTGACCTACTTTGTACTAGAAGTGACAGCAAAAAATGTATGTTAACAGTTTCATGTGCACAGGTAATGATGCATGCACATCACATAGGAAACATTTCAGAAGGACCCATGGTACATTCAAATATTTAGGTATAGGGCTCGTGAAATATTTATGTTGACAATGGACTGCACATACACTATTGTTAATCTATTATTGGGATTTATGACTTTCTGTAAACATCTTACCAGCAGTCCTGCCTGTCTACATATACATGTATTATGTTTTACGGTTTAAAGTTTCATGGCCCAATTTCCTCCTCCGAAAAATTAGATTTTTTGTTTTCTCTGAACGAATTTTGACAGATGATGCTGTTCCCAAATGAATAAATGTACACAAACTTTGACATATGCCACGAACAATACCTGTAAAAACATGCAAAATTGTTTGTACATGGCTGATGGACATGAGATAATGTCAGGATCTCGACAATAATTCATTTTTTGCTTTTTAATGAACTACCACTAATCATTGGCAGATTTTTTTCATGGAATACCTTAAACGAAAGCGTATAACTTTCTTGAATCAATAAACATCTAAATTTTCAGGTCAAATTGGCCCCAAAAATGAACCTACATTGTACGTGTATCATCTATAAGGGAGTCCTGGATGGCTTTCACTTCTTATGGCATCGTTTCCTTGGAGTTTAAGCTGTGGGTTTGACCTTCTGAACGTACATGTACCTTGGACAATTAAAATTTTTGGGCATCGGGGTTTGGTTGTCGAAGTTTTATTTTTAATTTCTACAAAATGTAAAAGTACAATACAAAATTGGTATTCATCCAAAACACTTTGTATTAGTATCGCTCTAAAAGCTTACTGATTAAATGACCTTCATACCAGTGGCAATCTTCCATAGAAATATATCGGTCTGAAATATTGTCAAAAGTCAAGAAAATAGAATTTAGAGCTACCAGTTCTAATTTCGGTTGTTACAATCAAAATTAGGATCAATGTGTTTACGTACAAGCTGAAAAGTGTACACGGTTTTTCACTATTTTCTCATAACTGTTTTTTTTTTTCCTCATGTGTATATTGATTCACACAAAGTAAGAACACTGCACTTATCAGCTTAACCAATCCTATATTTTACCTTTAAATTTTGTTATATATGAATCTCTTCATTTCCCATTGTGCGCATGTTTGCCTGGTGGCAAATCATAGTGACTGAAAGTTGCAAATAGTTTGCATATACTTTTTTTTTTTTTTACAGCTGGTTACTGCGTTATCCGTAATTAGTGTCCACGCAAACACATGCATAAAAGGGGTGTTTAAATTTTAAGACTCCAAATTAATGCTGAAATGACCTGAAATGGGTAAACCCAAGTTGCAGAAACGCTGAAGGAGGGTAATGGAAGACTCTTTATATTATTCAACCCCATTTTAAAATATTCATTTCTTAATGTTTTGGAATGTAAAGTTGCTGTATATCGGCCTTTGTGCTGCAAAGACAGTTTCCTTTCATAAACATTTTTCTCTATCTATCCATTTGATCCGTCTAAATGTTTGCTGATTTTGTTTTATATGTAGAGAGCTGGGTTATTTCAGGAAAAACTGCAAATTAAAGAATATTTTTTTTAATAAGATGTAAGTTACAGCAAGCTGAAAATGCAAGACCCTTCCCCACTCGGACCCTGAGTCTATGTACCAGGGAAGTTCCACATGTACCTGGGTTGCCTCCATGTTAGATCTATGGAACATTTAGTTTATTAGGACCTGCAGTGTCCCACACCAGTAATACATTCAATGATATGCATCATTGCTTTTATGTTTGATGGCTGAAGTCCATGTGTAGGTGCATGGTTCATGCAACCTTTCTAACAATGGCCTGCAGAAAAACATTTTTTTTTAGACATAAACAGTATGAGTAAACAAGAGTGGAGCCGGTTTTAATGGGAGACTATGGAACGATCCTATTTTACACAGTTCTTACCAGTAGTACGCACGCTCAGAACTACAGCAGTACTGAGTCATGTACGCGCGCACGCTCAGAACTGTAAAGGCCCCTTGTGTCTGCTGCCACCAGCGTCTCAAAAGTCTCCCATTGTCACGCCCCTGCCATGTTGAACTCAATGAAACGATGAAATATTTTGTTTTGATTTGAGATTGCGGAAGAGCAATGTTTGAAACAAGTTTTGAATTTGACTTGACAGAGGTGTACACGTACACCCATGCTGTACAAGCCCCAGCTCAACATTGGTAAACCGACTGTAAATGCTGCCATTCTTTGCACAAAACAAGATATTTGTAATAAAACCAACCTGTGAAAGTGTCAGCTCATTTCGTTGTTTTGTTAGCAAGAAAACGGTAAAAAATGCATTCAGCATTTTTGAACGCATTCCTACATTGTATAGGCAGAGTTTTCGTCTCACTGAAACGAAAATTAATTTTGGATCTTATTTCATTTGTTATTTAAAAACGATAGCACTTCAGGCAGAAATATTTTAAGTAAACTTTCTACCATCATTATCTTTATACCATGTTAAGGTACATGTAAATCTGTGAACATTTATGTTTTTCTTCTTACCATTGTTGAGCTGGGGCTTTAAGCGAGATGGTTCGGCAGTAGCACACCTTGGGATTTTTTTGGTTGCTGTGCCACCGAATAAAAATAATTTCAACATGGCGCATGTGACATAGGAATGCACATGCGTTGCTCCACATGAGCCAGAAAGATTTATACATGCCTGCTGTCGTCACTATAACCGAATAGAATACTTTAAGTATTGGGAACATTAAAGACCATGCGGATCTAAACAAATAGGCCTATTTGATTATTTGAATTCAACATTACAGGGGCATAATGATTGAAACTGACCTGAATCTAATTTACTCATACTGTTCAATATCTGCAACGTTACCTGCGGGTCATTGTTAGAAAGTGTTTCATGAACTGTGCGCCTACATGAACTGAAGCCATTATCAAATATAATAAGAGCGAAATCCTCAGGCCCTTCTCAAAAATTTGTTGCACATAACGTCCGGAATGGCTGGGTCCCGCGGCTCAGAGAGGGGTACCTGCGTGTCGTGAAAGATCCACAGGGTGTCGCCGTCGACCCTTCTGGCTCCGCCGAATATGTCGTTTTTGCGTCATGGACAAATCGCCATCATTCGGGACAAATGTTCAGCTTTTTGCACGCACTCCCTCTGTGTTCCCTTAGGTGCTGTGTAACTCTTGATCCGTGTGCTTCATTACAGCAATGGCCACACTTTCGTGGTGTTTCTCAAATCTTACATACAACAGCCGTTACGGCCCACACACGTTTTTGCGGCACACACACGTTGTGGCCCACACATGCATCTGATGTGTGGACGCCGTGTGTGTACAACATTTACACAACTTTTGTTTATTCAGGGCACACATGTTAGCACGCAGTGTCGTTTGTGCATTTCAGACCATTCAACGACATTGACTGCTCACAAGCCCGCCCACTCCAAACCCGATCTTCAGATAGGGCAACATGGCTTGTACATGTAAGCTATAGAGCAGTGATACATAAACCATTCAATACATTTTTGAACAATTTAGACAGTCCTGTTGGTTGGAAGGTGGTCACATGACTTTTTAAAACTGTTTTTAAATGGCTGCAAGAGATATAGCTGTCTGAGTTGTCGAAGCGTGTAGGTGCACTAGCTATGCGCAGGTGTGCTAATTTACGCGTGACGCAATCAATACGTACTGTTACTCATTGTAAAATCAATGAGCACGCGCGCATGGAGCATGCGAAACGTCACCCGTCGCAAAATGGAGCTTGAGGGCGTGACAGGAACTAATCCTTCATCACACGGCCACGGCCCTGTCGGTCTTAGACGGCCGATTGAGACTTCAGTCAACACTCTTTTATTCCCTTATTTGTTACTGGCATGTGATTGGCTTTTAAAAAAAAAAAAAAAAAAGCAGAATAAATCTTCTTGCTGCTGTCATACATTATTCACACACAAATTTAAAGCGCAATGTGCAGTGTACATAGTATGGTACACATCAACACATTCATTTGAAGGGCCTATTTTGTGACCAACATCTCGATCTCTCTTAATCACCCCGCACAAAAAAAAATTAACAATAACAATTAATGTTTTCGTCCATCCAGGGTATTCTAAATGTTATCATTTTAACAAAATGAAGCCTAAACTTGGCTCATTGCGTTTAATGTTTCTTGCAGTTAATGTAGCATGCAAAATAGACAGATATCAAATACTACCAGCCAAAAAAATGATTGGAAACGGTGCGACTGCTTGTGTGTCTCACGGGTCTGTTTTGTGCCCTATGTACATTGTGATCGCAAAGTGGTCTGCGTTTCGAAGTTTTCGACGGTTATCCGTGAACTTCGCAGTTCAAATTGCGGCTTGATCTCCGGCACAAAAAGCGGAGTCGCAGACAAAAAATGCAGAGTGTACATAACAAAAGCATGGTATTCAATGTAAACTTCACATGCCTGCTGTTGCATAAATGCATCAATCATCATAACAGGTGCAGGTCATAACATTAAAAAAAAGGTTCCATGAACCCAATGCTGTTCATGTACATGTAGAGGGCAACTTTTATGAACTGCCTGCATTATTTCTTGAAAACCTTTCCACCATAAACACACATTTTCGCTTGCCATAGCATGTGGACATAAAATGTTTTGAAGTTGTTTTTGCAGATGGAATGTTCAGATTTTCGCTTGCCATAGCATGTGGACATAAAATGTTTTGAAGTTGTTTTTGCAGATGGAATGTTCAGTATATGATCACTTTATGTATGAGTCACATTATCATCATATCCTGTTATGTGACATATGGATGCTGGAAAACCAATGACCCACTAACATGTCCTACTTATTTTGATGTGCCGTAAGATCTTCAAAGATCTTCAAACCCCACTTAAAATGGTCTACACTGCACGCAATAAAAGCGCTGACGAACAGTTACTTGAATGAAAAACATGCACGCTGTGCATCAAAGCTCCATGTTACAAACTGAACTTACAATTCTTTTGAAATCACAGGGCCACTTTGGAACCTCTGAAACCGTTCCCATATGAGACTAAAAAATATCACTTACCTACGGCTGCAATTAACATCAATGGAATCGGGATGAAATCAATCTTTGATTTGACATACATTAAATCCCTGTGCAGACTAACATTATTGGTTCTCGTACGTTAGTGAACACCGACAAACACTGAGCTGTCAGCTGAATTCTAACATGTCAGCTAAAACTAAGGATACTTGTAGTAGTTAACAAATTGACTTCTTAATGAAAAAGGAACTGATGAATTCTCATTATTGCTTCGTGTGTGTATGTGCGTGTGGATAACTTGATGCATAACAGACAACTCTAGAAGCCCTGTCTTAACAGTGGTGAACCTTTAATCTACCATTAAGGTAAATACAGTCATCCATCATGCTGCAATTTGTAAAGGATAGATGAAATTATATTTTATGCAGGTCCGCATTCGCGCTGATCCGAGCTTCTGGACAGTTAATCAAAAGTTGAAAGCTGTCCGTAACGACATTAGGATGAGTGAGTGTTAAAAGAAGATGACAACTGAGGGCGCTTGCTGGAAAAACGCGGGCGCCGTTTTGTTATGTATCGATGTTCCCGGGGGTGTAACCAGGGTAACCAATCGATGTGACCAGAGGTGGATACAAAGAATTATTGGGATGGGGGTGGGGTGTGGGGAGGGGAGGGGGTGTGCGGCTGAGACTAAGTGAGTTATTTTAGAGGAGGGCTGGGTGATCTTTACTCATTATTAATTCAGTGTCCCACTTACTAATCAAAACTGGGATTGAACTACATGGAAATAACTGATGGTGCCTGGTTGAATCATTTTTTGTACAAAAGTAGGCCAGGATAGATGTGTTTAACTGGTTCACTGTATAATTTCTCATTAAATGGATTGCTTAGCAAGAGGTCAAAATTAACGTTGATGATAAATCAAAATTATACTATACACAACACTTTATGTCTGGTTCAAACGTCAGACTCTATACTCAGGCATGCAACTTGGACTTAACAAAAAACGAGGAAATTCCAATCTTTACAAGACTTTGTACAGTGTTTTTTCAATTTCCGATGACATGAATGTGAGGTGAAAAACGAGGAAATCAGCTGATCCGAGGAAAAGTTGCAAGCCTGTATACTGTAGGTTCTATACCTTTGTCCGTTCCAAATGAAAGTCTTGGATCATTCTGATCAAAGAAATTGTGTTAGTTTAAAATTTATTCGCATTTATTTTGATAATAATAACAATTAGATTTGATTGAGTGCCTGACGTTGATCCAACTAAATGACGCTTTACAATATTAAAACATCTAACAGATTAAAAAGAAGCTTTTAAAAAGACTAAACAAGTACAGAAAGCACTGACATTAAATACGTGCACAATTAACTTGTGACAAAACAGAGAAAAACAGCCATTTGGTACATTATGTTAAAATCAGCAGTGAGTTTTAAAAAGACATAAAATACAGCTACCAGCATGAAGTCATCTTCATTATAATACAGTAATTAATGTGTTGACACATAACAAAAAACCACCTTAAAAACCACGCAGCTATGATGAGTATGTGGTTATGAAAGCTGGTCTAAATAATATAACAAGTGCAACCAGGGGTATAGGAAATTTAGAATTGGAGCGCGGAGCAAAATTGATACACGCATGTTGTTCGTTCAAATATTACATGAGCTATAATATTACATGAGAACGATGTCAAATCCAGTGTACTTGATTTGGGGATCGATGTTGTCCCGCACTGTGGTTTTCGCTACAACCTGGGACCAATTTCATAGCGCTGCTTAACGGTAAGCAAATTTTCGTGCTAACTATAGCAGAAAAATTTGCTTAAGCTTAAGCGTATTTCACAGGTTAGCACGAAAATTAGGTGGCCAGCTTGCGCGTTCACCAAGGATTTGCATTGTTTTGTCATTCAATTTCCTACAGTAAGCACCGGAAGGTTAGCATACCTTTTCCTGTGCTTACGGTTAGCAGCGCTATGAAATGGAATTCGCACAGTAAGCACAAAATCGGCCGTTAAGCAGCTCTATGAAATCGGGCCTTGTTTTGGGGGGGAATGACTTGTTTTACGCAAATATTTTTCGCATTGCCCCAGTGCATACTTTTTTGAAGTTGTGTATCTACAAAAGTACAAGTCTCATTGAACTGAATCTTGGCATGTGTTTAGACAGAGATACGTTATAAGTAATATTGAAATGACGTCATGATGGCGTCATCACATGGTTTTTTTAAGAATTCTTAAAGTTTTGACCACTTCACTTCATTACTATTATTATTATTATTATACATTTCTGGTAATGAAACCAAGGATGCCTCATAAGTGAACTTAATCACTGTAGCTCTCAAGCCTGAGGAAACCTGTAGATAAGGATGCTTGCCATGTGAACCAGAAACACCGGGGTAAACGATAAGTGTTCTGGGTTCTTTTACGTGCACTACCCATCCTAGTACACGGGACCTACGGCTTAATGTCCCATCCGAAGGACAAAGCAATTATGGTAAAGTATCTTGCTCAAGGACACAAGTGCCGCGACCAGGATTCGAACCCACACTCTGCTGCCAACAACACCAGAACTTGAATCCGGTGATCTTAACCACTCGGCCACGACACTCCATTACTCCACGACGCTCCATTACAAACACGCTTACATGAGAAACCACTTGGCGCCGCATTTATTGTAATGCCGTCGACCGCAAAAATACGAGGTACAGTCGCCCACCCGTCGTCCATACACAGCGGGTCCAAAGTCCATGCTAACCAACATTTAGCACGTCGTCATTGGCTGTTGATAGTTATATTCATGTCCATCACATTGCACATTCAGTACAGCAGGGGTGAAGAGTCCAAACAATTATCCATTATTCAATACTGCTGAAGTGCATAATGGATTTTTTATAAACCCCTCTCTGGTGACTAAGCTGAACAGTTCATGCTTTACCAAACTCATTTTTCATCTAAAAAGTGGAAATAGGAAAAGCCACAAGTTCTAGTTTTGTTCTTTTTTTCACGCTCAAATCCCATAGACTTTGTTCACAGTTTTTCTGAACAACACTTTGGTCACTTTCTAAGCTTGGATCTTCATGAAACTTAGTCCGAGCAAAGACCACATGGCAAAGGCGTGCATAGTACCAATAAAGTTCACACTTCCTTACTAGAAGGGAAAAGGCTAACAAAGGATTGTTTAGCATGAAGTTTCCTGAATGTCTCGCTTGCTTAAAAAAAAAAAAAAGTTACACAAAATCTAAACGCTACGAAGTTTGTTTCACCGACTTGTACCAACTTGCATTGGCTGCCTTGACCACATCTATGTAAAGGAAGAGACGTGTGAATATTTAATAAATAACCATTCTTTTTAACTGCTAAGCGGGCCAAATACTTCAGGTATTGCCTAAAATGCCCCTGGTCATTGGCTTGGTGACCTCTACTTTCATCATACAGATGCCCTTCACTTAGGGAAAAACTGCCTTACTCTCACAAGAACAAGGCTCACTATGATTCTACATACGCTGAAACGTGTCCGCCAGTTAAATTAAGAATGAATAAATAATCACAAACAAAATATGACATTAACGGCACACCAACCATACAAATACTTTTTAAAAGCATCACTTTTTAAAAAACATGCACAGTCCCTTAAAAAAAACATGTCGCAAACATCATTTTGATGCTTGACACTTCAGATGACAATTTTTGTCCAGGGTGCTCCTGCTCAGTTCTTAACAACCCGGGGAGGAGGATGAAGTGTTCGAGTATCAAATTTAGCAACAAAAGTATGAATACATGTATTCCAAACTTTGCGCTTTACATGAAAGACTCCCAGGCAGTTGATTGAGTGGCTAACGAAGAGAAGGGGTTCCCTCTGGGGCAGAACTTCACCAACATGATCAATGCATCATTACCCCCAGCAGCATTTATTGAGTTTACTGCTATCATGAATTTGCTAGTGTGCCCACTTTATGCTTCATCATGTCTTTTTCTTCTGCACAGAAATCCATCAAAATCATAGTATGCTGTATGGGGGGGGGGAGGGCGTAAATACTGCCTTGAGGTTTAATCGGTTTTTTTTTCAGATATTAGGCAATAAGTGGTACAAAAGCAGCTTTCTGTGACGGTCAAATTGACACTGCCAGAAGCGAAAAGTATCCTTATAAAAATTGCATTGATGCACACTGGTTTCAGCTTTTTGAAAGCGCTCCGAGACAGTGAAAATGGGCATGCTCATCTTTGCTGAGTTGTGACAGTTGAAGTTCTTTTAAGTAGTGTTTAACTCAAGTTATCTACATGCTTCAATATCTGTATTCTCACAGTAAATGCCAGTGAAAATCTTTAATTTAATGATTTTAATCTTCTGAATGTGTGAGAATTCTTTTACCATAACTTCCAAAATTGTAATCTTAGCGATTTTATTAATTTTTTGGTTTTTCAACCCCAACTTCGAATGTCCATGACTTAACCATTTGATACATTTTGCATGAACATGTATTAATTAGGGTATTTGGGTACAAGCAGTTGGATTGTGTACAACAGCTGTTAAAACCACTCCCTCTAAAAAACACAATGCATTTTTCACTCCAATAACACACACGATTTTATAAAAATACATGCACATGTACACATGTATGTTACGTTCTTTTGGGCAGTACTGTATACATATGAACAAACACAGAAACAGATGCTTTCACAATTTAGTGTTTGAAGTCTAAAACCCAAGGACATTATCGATTAATTATGCACAGAGATATTTAGAATAATATCCATGTCGACAGATGATACTTTTATGAAACATTTTATCACAAATTGGCCGTGCAGCTCTTCAGGGTCCTCAACACAATTTGTATAAATTTCAACAGTGGTTATTGTATAATTTTAAGAGCTTAATAAATTGAGTTAATTGGTGATTTATCTTCCTAAAAGTATTTGTTCGGCAAAGATACGCATGACATTTATTTAAAAAGATTTTATCTGTTGCATTTCATTTTTTTTCTTTATTCTGATTTATAGCCGCTTTAAATTTTAATTATTGATTATGTTAGTTGCAAATAAGGACCTTTTGGTGACACTAAGCCGACGAAACGTGCCCGAACTAATGAAGATTTTTGTTCAGTGTTTACACACTCAAGAAAAAATCTTGTTATCATGAAGTCCCTAACATGATAAAAGCTGCCATCTTTCCTTTTTCCCACTCAAACAAATGTAACCAAAGCGAGGCTGAGATCTAGACAATGTATCTTCATCACTGTTTTCACAACAAAGCTGGTAACGGATGGGACGCGAAGCTGTGGGTCCAGTGTCATAGCACAATGTACAGTAAATCCCAGTAAACTTATCGTAGTAAAACCAAGGTATTTACCGTGGTGCTTCTGGCATGGTTGGTTGCAGATTGCGCTCCAACAAACCCTTACAAGGTGCTATATATAAAAAGCATCTCATACTTCAAACATAGCTCTGCATGCCTATCGTAAAAATAATGAAGGCTTTGAGACGCCTATCTGGGGTGGATTTCACAAAGGGCTAGGACTAGTCTAATCTTGAGTTAGGATGAGTAACTGGTCCTAACTTATATGACTTGTCATAAGTAAGGACTAGTCCTAAGTTAGGACTCGTTTTGTGAAATCCACCCCTGGTGTGATAAAGTGTTGTCATACATGTAAAGTGCATACTATTACTGTGATAGATTTCTTTGTTTTGAACAATTATTTGAGGTTTTCTTGAATTGAGAATGTGTCATCCTATCTGATCCCCACTTAACACAGAAAGGGGAAACATGCTTGGTAAAATCAATTATTACAACAGTCACATTCTCTAATTCTGGAGATGACACTTTCCTTAAACTTCTAACTCACTCCATCCGTCTTACTCCATAGATGGGTGGGTGGGGGTTGGGTGCGGGGGGAGACGGAGAATTCTAATCACAGTAATATTTTCATCAGGACAGAAAAAATAATCTTGATTATTTAGGTCAAGAGTATACGTTACCTCTCTCTACTTGTCTTTATCTTCTTGGAAGGGAAGAAAGTTGTAGGTTGCTACATCTGCTTCAGGGCCTATCAGTCTAGCTCTGAATAAATAAATATAAACAAAACTACTGAGTCTTCTTATCCTTGCACAATCTGCTCGCAACAACCATTTCTTTTGAATAATGTATACATTTTGTGCTCCATTAGTGATATTTAAGCTTTATACGAGACTAAGTTATGAGACATCTCTCTCTTGTTTGGGCTGATCTACATGTCTACAGGAAGGAGATAGTGTCAGTCAAGTTTTATTATTGATAACATACTGCATGTACAGCTAAACCTGACCCACATTCTGGCTCATGATCTTGGCAGCTGAATGCTTTAAAGGCATGACACACCACTGATAATGTTGTGAAAGTAAGAAAGTAAAGTTTCTGCTGAGGGCAAATTTGTTTTTCCTTCTTAAAGGGTATCTCTAGTACATGTATGAGGGAAACATATTTTGTACTGGAACATTTAAAAGGACACCAAATGCATTAACCAGAGGCATGGAGGTGTGACAAGTGTATAAACCCCCCCCCCTGTAATTTCATCGGCACTTAATCGTGTCATAATACATACTTCTTTTGTATACCGCCACCACCGAATTTATTATTTTGGCGGGGTTCGTCATTCCAATTTCTGATTCCGAAGATGCCTTACCTACAGGGTCTTAAAACCTGTCGTGTCTTCTCCATTTTCAGGTCATTAATATTTCATTTTACTTTCATTCCTAACTTAACTTTACTAGAATGTTTGATAAACGTGTAATCTAATGTTAAATCAATCACTTATGCTCTCTACCTTATTTAAAGAGTGATTTTGTAGCTTTTCTGATTAGCCCCAAGTCATTTTGAGAGGATGATCTACATAATCATTCTTGCATAACATTAAGACTCTAAGTCTAAACTCCGTTATACCTTTTGATTTAGATATCATGATATAATAGTAGTTGGTTAAGAAGTATAATTTACCTTTGTTAAATTGCTCTGCGTTTGTATTGAGTAAGAATTCAACTATGGCAGCGCCCGTCGTAGACGCCAATATGACGCCGTCGACACAATTTGTAGATATTGTACCGATCCTTCTTTAATTAATTGTTTTCTCGATTAATGCTTTACTGTAATTTATAGATTCAAACTTCTGATTCCGAAAACGCCTCACCTACATGGCCTTAAAACCTGTCGTGTCTTCTCCATTTTCAGAAATAAACATCAGAACAAAGAAACAGAAGTATTCACCATTTCCCGTTATTGATCCCTTAGTACCTGCAAGTGCTACCTCTAGTATGAGGGAAACATATTTGTTCTGGAACATTTAAAAGGGCACCAAAGGCATTAACCAGAGGCATGGAGGCAATCGCCTCTGTTATCTCCCTGAAGTAATCAGGCCTGCAAGGGGGCACCAAGGCAATTACCACGGGCATGGAGGCAATTGCCTCTGTTGCTTTTGATTGTTTCTCTCTCGTTTGTGATTAAATGGTTAGGTTGTCAAAAACGACTGCCAGTTTTTCATTCATTATTTACAAATTATGACCCAAATGATTGTGTTTGGGTGAAAAAGTGGCAGTTGGATTCAGAATCATTTCCGATTTTTCATACTAGGAGCATGCTAGATCCAGTAACTAGGGCGCTGTATACTCCTTTCCTGAAGTTTTGACTTGGATGGTTGTACTAGCGCCCCAGGCAAATGTACGTGGTATGGCTTCGTACATTGACATGCTGTGATTTTTCAACACAACCCTGTTCAAAAAAATTGTCCACAACAAAATGGCTGAAAAGTTTATTTTTGTCCTCAAAGTAGATTTGTTCAGGCCCTAAAACCATTGCCCATCATGCAGCCGTTACATCAAATTCAATTCTGCACAAAATCACGTGACACTTTGCAGTTGGGATCTGGATATTCGTCAGCGACTGTTTCCTTACATGTAAAAAGACGTATTAACTACGCGGACTGCGTGTACGCTGATGCCCTGAGTTACATATTGTTTTGTGCAGTCAACACAGGATTCCAGCTGTGTACAAAAAAATGTAGGCTTGAAGCACACAGGGTTGAAAACCTTGCTAGGAGTCGGACCCCCCACAATGGCTACAGAGGGAGCGTGCATTTTAACCAGCCTACGTTACATCTCTGGTCTGCATTGACTGCGCTAAAACAATATGTAACTCAGGGGATCAGTGAACACACAATCCGCATAGTGTTTGTTAGTACCACTTTTTACATGGACATAAGAAACAGTCGTTAACGAATATATTATCCAGATCCCAAATGCAAAGTGTCATGTGACCACATACAGAATGAAAACTGTTAATGGCTACATGGCGGAGGTTGGTTTTGGGCCTAAAAAACATCTATCTCGAGGACAGAGTACAATTAAATGCCTATTATTTCATCTTTGATATCTTGAGAAGCCAGTAGGCGATTTTCCAGCTATTTTGTTGTGTCTTTGCCATCATTTGGGTGATTTTTGGGGAATGGGGTATCCACACAATCATAGTAAATCGCCTTCATCACGGCCATTGCTATGCTTCCTTTGACTTGGGCACTAGCCACTATAGTGGCCTAGTAAGTTGTGCAAAAAACGTAGTATAGTCAAGTCTCCTATTTCCGCGGGTCTCATGGACGACTTTCATTTGGTGAATCAAAACCAATAACCTTCTGTCAATCTGGTAAAAAGAACAAATCCTAAATGTTGAGGAGATTTTTTAAATTTGAATATATTTGTGGAAAATACGCTTTTTTCCAGACCGGCCAAATAAACGCTGACCATGGCTGCCAAAAGTGCCATTTTATTATTTAAATTTTTACCTTAAATGTTGCTCTGTCATTCGGAATATCTGTGTTCAGATCCTGTTTCACTTTTTAGAAAAAAAATGACACCAAAATGATTCATTTTCACCTCAAAAACTATCTGACGTCGAAATAAGGCCAGGAAACTGACGATCAGTAAAAACTAGATAATTTCAACAACTTTTGCAAAAGGCGCTCTAAATGTGTGTGTTTTAACATAAAGTAAAATCTTGCGCAGATTAAAGACTTGCCTGCGCAAGTACAAAACTCGCCAGGACGAATGCGTGCCATTTTCAAAATTGCGCAGTTTAGTTTTCAACTTACGCGATTACTATTTTGCGCTTATTATGGGGCAATTCTATGACGTACCGGACCAGTCCAAAATGGAGTGCAGGGGTGTCTACAGAAATTTGGTACTACGCAATTAAAATGCCTAGTAAAAGAGTGAAACTTGCCCGACTGGTCGGAAGAACTTTTTTTTTACAAATCGTATTGTTCTATATCCACAACGATCAACGTTGGCCTATATACAAAAGCCCATCACAATCACCGAGTAACACTGGACCCAACAACGCTTTTATTAACACTGGACGTTATCTGGTCGTATGTATGGGTCTGACCGAGTGAACGGCTCATGTGTTTGTTGGTAGCTGTGTAAGGCCTTACAAATTGTAATTTCAAAAACAGGGAGTAACAAAAAAAACTGCTCCAAACTCCACGAATGACCTCAACAATAAACTTTAAAATCACCTGAACTACGATGGAGATGTTGCCGGTTATGATGGTACGATTGTGTCAGATTAGACTAGCCACTTTCTACCCCACAACTATCTATACCCTTCACTCCCCCCCCCCCCCCCCCCCCCCCCCCGCTTCATTTTACCCAACACCGCCCGCTCCAAGCCCGATCTTCAGATCGGGCAACTTGGCTTTTGATATAATAATGGCGGATTAAACTACAATATCATCTAAATGTACAGTTTCCTTAGGTGTAACAGTTCACAAAATAAACATAGGGCGCCCTCTTTCTAAAGACAAACTGTGCCCGTTAAATACAGTACAGCTAGCTAAAAAATCATTGTCAATGATTGATAAACACGAACAAATGTTCCCACAATACCGACCAATGCAACCGCAAGTAAAACACCCATGAAACCAAAAAGACGGCTTACTACACTCTTGAATTCCTGTTGTTTTAATAAAGAGTATTTCCTGAAATCCTTAGTACTAATCGGAAGCTTACCTGGTGGTCAAGTTTATTAACAACTGTCCAGCCGAACCGCCATTGCATCTTCCTGCGTTCGTCCTCTTGAATTAGTAGGTCATGTCGAATAAGGTCAGAAATTCTCACATTGGAACGTGTAGTTGGTGTTTAAAGCCAAATCATTCTATGTTGTTGCATGTGTAACAATGCTATAGCGTTGTGTTCCTAACTTGTAGTAGAGTCACAGTTTACATGTTAAGAATGTTGTCTGTGCGATTTACTTTCCCGCGTACTGTTAAGATCTTTAATCATTACCATTCATCTGTACTTTAGCTTTAAATGGTCGTTTGGAAAACTGCTACTATCACTGAAAACAATAATGTGGTTGCATTGCCACAAACTGTATACAGAGAAACCTTTGATATCCACCAATTAAAACTCAACCAAAGCGAGGCTTCAAAGGTTGATTTAGCTTGGCGCCATATTGATATAATATTGACAATCAGTATAGACCATGTTACCTGTGACATCACATGTTTACAAAAGAGCCACAGAACCTGGACTTCCTGCAGGCAGGATTTGTACACGGCTCAATGGGAAAATACTTTAAATCGTTCATTTTATGGAGATTGCACTGTCCGATTGTCATCAACTTTGGATATGAAGGAAAGGGGCACATCTCACAACTAGTTCAGCTCTCATTTTAATAGCCATTGAATTTATGTGGAAATTATGATACAAATTGTAAAATTTATCATATGTCCCATGCAGTATCTTGCCTGCCAGTAATTGCCCTGGAATGTACAAGGTCACTCTTTTGTAAACAAGGGTCACATGGTCTATACATTATTTACTGTTCAAGAAAATGGCGGTAGAAGCACAATCAGATCTTTATCCCTTCATAGGCCGTTTACGAAATCACGGCTTGGGCTTGGGCTCCGGATTGGGCTGCATCCGCCTGTTTGAATCCCCGTAAGGATCGCACACGTTTTCAGAACAACTGACAGAGCCTAAGCCTAAGCCAGAGTCTAAGTCGTGGTTTCGTAAACGGCCATAAAACAGCAGGCACTTTATGTTGGCAAGTTTATGTCAACAGGTGGCGCTATTTAACTCTACTGGTGAAAGTACGTGCTGACGCACCACTTATCTTTCTAAATAGTAACTCTTGTTGCTTTCAGAAATCATTATGGTCTTAATAATTATAAGTATTAAATCCTAATTTTAAATGTCTATCAATCTTTTCATAAAAAATGGAAATGGGAGTAAATGTGGAGGATCCTGGGCTTGAAGAAGCTGAAGGCAAAATTCACATGAATTATGAACACAAAAATTAAAATTAGATTCTTGTTTTATTATCATCGACACACATTATTAAATATGAATGTACTACAGTTTATTCTTTTAAATATTACAATATATACAACTCAACAAATTGCATAAGTTGATGTTATGCATAATTAATTTACACTTTCGCTAAAAGACAAGTCTTGAGAATTAACAAGACAAAGTTATAACCTTCTATATGTAATTGACTGATGACAGAACCTTGTAAATTTAAACACTAGATGTTATGCTTTAGACGTACAAATAAGTAAGTATGGTAAAAAAAAAACTAACTTTGTGAGCCAATTATTATCCAAAAACTAAAAAAAAATAAAAAATTCTGCAACCGCTATTTTAAAAGATTTATTGGAGAATGGAATCTGTTATTAATATAAGACAAACAGTTGATACAGTTCCAAAGTACAAAACATTTCACAGCAATACTCTGAAAACATGTGACGTACAATGTGTCCATACTTACATCTGTAGTATTTTTTTTTTTTTTTACGCACAGAGACTTTACCAGCCGAGTACACTCAGCTACATGAGATGTTTATTACCTGGACACTTAAAAGTGTGCAAGACCATTGCACATAAGAATAAACGATATCAGGCATTACTAACGTTGCAATGCACAGATTGGCACAAATGGTCTTGCCTCCCCCCCCCCCCCACAACAACAAAAAAAAGATAAGTAATCAGTCGGTGACCTTTAAGCTCTCTAACGCACTGGGGGTGTTAGTCATGCTTATCGCCTTATACGCACTCAAAAGTACACGTTATTAAAGTCCGGTGAAGAAGAACAAATGGGTGTATAACTTCATGAAGTGTACAGGGAAAGTGCAAACTTCACAAGTGGAAACATTGGCTTTCTGTTGACTTACGCTTCTAGAAGAGCTCTGCACTTGCTTGTATTATTCTTTATAATTGCCTTTCTGATCCTACCCGACCCTCGCTCTTTGAGAGTGAACACTTGAGTACAGAACTACAGAGAATACATATGTTTGGATCTGAAGTTTCCAGCACTTTTGAACAGAAGTAAATTTCACACCGTCCACAATGTTGTATTAACGTTTCCATTTTTGTCTAACAGCCACTGCAGCAGTTAGAAATATATGCCTTCACATATGGATTCACTGGTGGCGTTTCACAGCTTCATTAAGCCCAATTTATACATTCATGCAAAAGCATATGTTTGCACGGTCATTTAAATTAGGACACCAAGAAAATTTGCCTTGCTTTGGCAATTAGTGCGAAGTATGAATCGAGCTGTGTCGGCTGGAAACAAATAAATTCCTTACAATTGTGTGACATAATGTCTGTAAGGTGACATACGATGATCAAAGTTGTTTTTCTTCTTCAAAATTGTTTTGATCCAACCATGGAGATTTCCTTCCTCCATGATCCAACCACCCATATGTAGATTTTTATATGCTGACCAACAACTCAATATATCTAATGACAGGACACACAGAGAAGGTCACTTATCTACTGTTACCTTAGCAGGGACATGAAGGCTTACACTGAAAATAATTTGAGTTAAATAGGAGCATTAATTTTTTTAATTGCTCCTCAAATTTCATTAAAGAAATGGACGGAAAATGCAGGTAGATTTTTTCCGTCCAATTTTGATGGAATTTTGAGGGTGATTTAAAACTAAAAACTACAAACATCAAATGAATCAACTCAAATTCTTTTCAGCATAAGCCTGCATGGCCATTCACATGTTGAAACACTTTTGGGTGGTTTCAGGTACTTTACAACCATTGGAAAAACTGCTAACATGACGGATGTAACGTGGCCCCCTTTACTGGGTTTCCTGTCACATACACTAAAGAAAAAAATAATGCCCTAAATCAGATATTTGAGATCAATCTTCTCCCAACTCAGGAGTTTTCGGTGGCTTTTCCCCTGGCTTCTAGCATGTAAATTTGTAATCAAAACAGATAGAAAAAGGAAATTGCCAAACATACATAACGTTTTATTGTTTTGTTCTATTATTGTCATTGATGAATTTCTCGCCAGGTTTTTTTTTTTTTTTTTTTTTTTTTTGGACACAGCCGCCCACAATTTACGAGATTTTGTAAACTTTTATTAATGATTAGTCTGAAGTACCCCCTCATGCAAATACTAGTTAATGTATGATATCGCACATGAGTATCTGAATTACCAACAATAACCTTAAATTGTGTAGAATTTATTACATCCAAAACTAACTGTTGGTCACCTCTTTCCAGCATTTTATTTTGATTTCAATTAAAATGTATTTTAAATGTTTGGGTTGTTTATTCCAGATCTTCCTTACTTTCAAATAAGCGGTGAAATTACTCTCAAAAAATAGTTTCCATTATCAGTTGCCATGACAGGGCTATGGATTTATGCTAGAGAAGTTCACACAGTTTGATAACTTAGCAAGATTGTATCACTTACAAACACCCAACACTTAAAAAATGACAACATTTTGAAAACATGTAATTTCCTTTCCTTTTAAAATGGGAAATATAAAATTACATATTATAAAAGGCTTGTGTGTGAAATAGAAACTAATAGATTGATTTACCATTAAATGGCTCTTAATTACAAAATTAACCATACAACACAAACACATTTAGGGAGAGTATTTTGTTTTTGTTTTTGTTGTTTTTCAATTTTTAATCCATTTTTTTTTTCTTTCAAAAGAATCGGCCAAAACTTACTTTGACTAAAAAACATGAGTGCAAACTGACTGCACACCTTTCATACATGAATGCTCATCTGCATGTGAAAGGTTAACTTCACTGAAAAAAATAAAATAAAAAATAAATCACTCTCCATTTAGATGTTATTAGCACAATTAATCATACTAAAAGAGCTTAGGCTGTTATAAATTAAAACTTCACACGCAGTGTTGCTCAGGGGGTAAACTAACGACAGCATTGGATAAATATAAGCCCACTTTCATTCCCCAATTCCTGGTATTTTTGACAGCGTGAGGGCGTGTTTGAACCAAATTTATGTGATGCAAAACAAGTAAAACAAGCTGTTTTTTCTATTGTTATTGATATTATTATTATTTATTTGGCCATTGATACAAGAAAACAAGATACGGGCAGTCAAAATAAGATAAAACTGCAATTGTGATGCGGGGAATTTAGTGGATGAAAGCGCCCTCACGCAGTCAAAAATACGGTCAATTCTCAAATGATACCAACAGTGATGTTAGATTCCGAGAATTACATCCAGAAAACAAATCAAAAACAAACATAATCAACCATGAAACTGTTTTTTTTTTTTCAATGTTTCTCAGAGAAATGCTGCAAGCGAAGCTCCCAATAGTTACGATACTTACATTATTTTGCCTTTCACTCAGTAATCTGTGAAGGCAAAATTAAATTAATTTTCATATTGAAGACAAGACTGACCTAATTTTGTTTCATTGTTGCATTATAAACCTTTATCATGGTTCAGCAAACTTGGTTTGTATCCAATCTAAACATTGTTACCAAATAATGGCTCGACGAAAAAAAAATAGTCAGGTCTCACCTTTAATCATTGAGAATCGATATCCATTTGTTGTTAAAGGAGACAGGGATCGTGACAAAGATGGCTGGACAATGATAAAGGTCTCAAGCGTCATTACAAATAGGATTTTTAAGAAGTAGTTATCAGCCTCATCAAAGATAAAAATGAGTAAAAATTGCCAAATGACAGTCTGACAGAATCACTTAAGCAAGCTCCCCCTTCCCCTCACCCCACACGATCAAGGTGTCTGGTTAAAATCTGTGCCCATGACTAAATCAAGCGGCTGTGGCTTTTGATATGGCCGATGGCAGCAGCAACAACATTAAAGTATAGGCCTTCTTAGCGATCCGATTAAAGCCGCAGCCGGAGCTGTCAATTCAGCCACAGCTTGTCTTCCAAGATCCTTCATTAATAGACCGATCCATTTAGCCCCGCCCCCATACGTGTTGACCAATCACAGCCTTGGCTATGCCACTGAAAGTCCGACAAAAGTCCGACAGGATAAAAATCCTGTTGGAAAATGTAAACATGCGTGCGCATACGTGTAGCGTCCGCGTTCACATCGTGCAGTGTGGCACTGAAGAGACACACATTGTGCTGCCCTCGTGTACAGTGGTGATTTAGCCAATGCTGTGATTGGTCAATATGTTTCGGGGCGGGGCTTAATGGATCGGTCTAGTGTACTTTCTTTTCTATTTACAGGTACAAAATAAGTGTATATGGTAACCAATGGTTACATCTCATTAAAATATACATGTATGTGTTACAACGAGTGTAAAGCCATATATGTTGGTTCATGACTCATTAAAATACTATAACTCCAAATTGAGCCCTCTAGAAATTCTGATCGTTACGAAAATACTTTGAAATGTTTCATCTTAGGATATGAAACATATTAGTTGAATATAAATTAACCCCCATGGTTATCTGAGGCATGGTGTCTTCAGAACACCTGTTTTTAATTTGATCGCCCTGCCTGTCTTTTATATCTTTAAGTGTTTAAACTGAGCAATCTAAGCGCCCTACTATCAATAGCTATGCAAATTTGCCCATCCTATTTGCAACTTCTGGGTCCACACTCCCACATGAATCATTTCATCTTAGTGTAAGCTAAGTCTTTACCTCCTCAATACCCACATTATTCCATACCTCCTTTGGTAGTCAAAAGAAACCAACCTGTGCGCTTAGGATGAATGTCATGTCAATAATTGTTGATTTTCCCACAATCTAAGAATAACAGCTCTTGAACTAAGTTTAACAACACCCATACATATAGGTGTCCCATGCTACTGTGCTGTTAGTAAGCTCCGATAGAATGTAAATCTTTCTTCAAGGGAGTGTCCTTTACCAGCAGAAGGTTGCCCTACAAAAACATCACTGTGTTTTTTTATCAGCAAAACTCTGCTTTTACGATGCTCAAACAGAACATTTTTTATGCATTTGATTTACCATGTACATTTTTTCACTCCTCCACATTTCAACTATGGTTGCTAACCCTCCAATGCCTTGCCAGCAGGCAATACCTATTGGTCTCTATGTTGACCTGCTAAACATTAGACTCGTGACTTATGAAAGTAAGCAAAGCCTGTGTCACATTTCTAAGGATTATGCAGCATCGGTTAACTCATTCACAACCTCCAAGGTCAGGAATTACACATAGGCCACAGAAGCCATGGCCTCTGTTGCCCCTGGCCTTGGCTTCTGTTGCCCTGGTCTTGGCCTCTGTTGCCCTGGTCTAGGCCTCTGTTGCCCTGGTCTTGGCCTCTGTTGCCCTGGTCTTGGCCTCTGTTGCCCTGGTATTGGCCTGTTGCCCTGTTCGTTGAGGGGGGAACCTGTTACTTTCTTGGTCCCCCCCGCCCCCAATAGACCTTTATCATGCTGCCACCATCTTGGTCATGTTCCCCGTATCCAATAACAGTAATAGATGCTAATATTCATTGTACAAAAAGGAACCAGACTATTTGCCCTTCCAGCGTCGGTTTGGTTACATTGATTTGAATGGGAGAAAATCAAGATGGCCGCACCATGATAAAGGTCCATTCCCACCTCAATTTTGTCCACGGTGGCCGAATTTAATTAAACCCCAAACCATTCCACCCTCATTAATGCAATGGCACTGTAATTCCATCACTGTGGTAAGTTAATGCTTTTTTAGCAAACATTACACTAAAGATTAATGTTCCCCCCCTTAAATTTAAGCTCCCCCACCCCCGATTAACAGGTCAGGTGCAACAGCTGATCAGGCCAAATGTATCTCAACAACCAAAGTATTGAACTTGTGGTGGTGTGCCTCATCTAATGTTAAACAGAATCAGTATAGCAGTACAGCAATTTTTTTGACATTAAACAGAACCAGCTGTTTAATTTAGTGGTTTCTGGTGCTTTGGGTTTATACACTGCTAATCCGTTTTTACAATTTGGGGAATTGATTGACCAGTTTAAGATCAAACTTACTTTGTATGAAACATCAACGGATCAATATGTGAGCCAGTGAAATTGACTCCAATTTCTAACAATGTTGATTGATTTTTGCCGTTGCGGTAGCTGATCATTAAAAAGTGCATTGTTTTTATGTGAACACTCTATGAGATAAAAAAGAAAAAGAAAAAAAAAGAAGAAAAAAAAAAGGAAATTAAAAATAAACCTAAATCAGGTGATGACACGTACACAATTTTTACTACTGTGAGGTACACATTGAAAGAGTGAAAATAAGAGCACATGTCCGTCAGTAATGCACCATTGTAACCCTAACGTCATCCATCCACAGGTGGAGGATTGGCTTCCGAGACTATCACCTGCACTACGTAGCCCTTGGGTATCTTCACCTCCTCAATCTTGGTTTTGTCCGTTAACAATTTCCCTGAGAAGAACCAGCGTTGACGCATTGGCTCCACTCCTGCCTGAGTGTTCAGTCGCTTTTTGACCTGGTGCACGGTCTCCGTCGACCGGACGGTCATTTTAACGTCCTTGCCCGTGGACAGCCGGAGTTTGATGGTTGTTTCCACGCCCCCTACAGGGAGTGGTTCCTCTTGACCCAAATCTGACTCGCTCTCATCTTCAACCATGTTTACGGGTTGGCTGAGACAGTAGACGGGAAGTACATAACGGTTTCCTAATTCATCGTAGCAATCTGTTAGCATTCCTGTGTTAAATAGGGACACAACAACAAACTTTCAGGCTCATCTCACCAGTCACCACTAACAGTATTTAAACAATATATACAATAATGTAATTTCTACAATAAATCCTTTTTGTTTCAAACATTTTTAATACAGGCCAATGCATGGAGAAATGTAACCAAAGTTGTATTCATAGTTGGAGAAACATAGAAACATGTCAATGCACGCATTTCAATACAATTTGTAATTTTTATCTTTTCACAAAGCAATGAAAGAGAAAGTGTCATCCAAACCTTACAAACTGTTGATAAACACTTTCATCATCAGGTTTTGTAGGTTTTAATGAGGCATTCATTTACAGTATGCTCAAATCTTATGCGTATTTTTAGTGGGCCTGAGAAGTTTGATTACTGAGTCACAGACAGAGATGTCTGAACGAAAGGATGCTCGAACGAAAAGAAAATGTTCCCAAAACATAACATGATGACAAGTAAATATTTCTTTAACAAGTTTTTCAAATGGCTGGGTATAAAGATTAGTTTTGACTCATGACATCTTGATGTCATGACGCAGAGGGTTAAAACAATATCCCTTACCATTAGGGCATGTTATATTAGCGCCATCGATGATTGCCTGAGCTAAAGTATGGTCCCCTGACTCCATGGCTTGAGCTGCACCTTTAAGAGCGTCCCAAATTTCTTTCCTTCCCTCATAGGCTGGTGCCGTCTCCCAGAACTCGTCTCTTTTACTCCGTAGTTGACCATCTGTGAGAGGAACGTCACTTTTCCACTTGGGACTTTCTGGTTTTAAAGGCTGGTTTCGACCCAGGGGCACTGTAGTAAAAAAAAAAGAAAGGGCAATTTGAAGCTCAACATTACATAATAACAATATGTACTTAGTTCACACTTTTTCAAGTCAAGTAGGACTCTTAAAGCACCGTTATTACCCTTGTTCATCGAGCCCTAAGCTTTCCTGAAACCATCTCAACTCCTTTGGAGTATGCAGCACCAGCAACCAAATGGGCACTGAGGAAGCTAATCATTCAAAGCAACAATCCTACCCTTGCGGATACCCATGTATTTTTAGAATACAACTCTTAGTGAGACTAGCGCCATTGTGCAAAACCTGGGACAATACATGTACCTTCTGTTATACACCCAACCCCAGGGTCTAACATGACCCATCAAATGTAGACATGGGCAAAACCAAAAACAGAAAAACGTTAAAGAACTGTGACAGACATCTCTGGGGTCACATGACTGACCAAAAGTGCACTTCACCGTTCCCCTGGCAATGGTTCATAGATATTTTCAAACCATTCGAAATCGGGGTCACAACAGGGTCAAACCCTGGGCTATCACATATTTGTTTGTATAGAAAATGTCAAATCTTCATTTAATAGAACATAACAAGTAATGTTAATAGAACACTGTTATCTACCTTGGTTGGATTGACTGACAGGATTATTTTCTCGGAATTGCCAGAACCATTTTTCTTTGAGAGCACTGCTGGTACAAAGAAACCCCGACTTTACAAAGCCAAGAGAACAAAGAGTCTCTTTAAAGCACCTGGATTTTGTTTTGTTTTTTATGGAGAAAAAGTCAAATTCACGCACCGTGAATTGCAAAACCTCGGCCATGACCTATAGAACGGTCGAACTCATGGCTGAGGATTGGTACTAAATCCTGATTACAGAACCGAAGCTGGATCCCCGGTTCATTTTGAGTTACCTCCGAAGATCCAAAATACAATGAATAAACAATGGTGGCAGCCTCTTGTTGCTCGTAATCCTCTTCTTGGAACAAAAGGACAAAGGTCTGGAATCAGGGATTACACAACAAGCTCTGAAAGAAAATGTCCGGGCAACCTTTGTTCCGGTATTCCATTTTTACACAATGGCGTGTTTAAACGTCAACCGTTTGCTGGCTCAGACAATGTTTGCGTTTATCACGTCATCCGTAGTCTACTGGTTAAATTATAACTATAACATTTAAAGGACCATTGATTTCCAAGTGAATCTACAGAGGTACATATACCTCCACGATGAATTCACAAGTATTTTTTTTTTTTTAGGCACATTCCACTGGCAGCTACTTAACTTGCTTTGCTAGTGCTACTGACTGTTTTTGTACTAAAATAAAGATAGTAGATATCTTGCCGGCTAACAATTAGTAAACACTTTACACTAATATGAGCAGCTCGTTCATGATGGTTTTACACCACCGCAGTTACGGCCACCACAGGCGCGCACCATGCGACAAAAACGCGTCAGCCGCGCATATGTACCAATCAGCTTGGAGGATTCACAGTGCGTGCGCACTGACGCACGCATGCAGCGGGGGGAGCTGTGGTGGTATAAATGCCCATGAACATGCTGCTCGGATTAGTCAAAGCCGACAGATCGTATAGCGTCCTCTTCAATGCGTACACGTGTAGCCAACATTATATAAGGTTTTAATCCACTGCCGCTGCCACTGCCATTGTTTCAAATTTTTTTTTGCAGTGAATATTTTGCCCAATCAAGACTTCTTTTTAGTAAACATTACAAAGCCACAACAGCACTGAACATGCACAGTTACTGCTTTGGGGACTTAGAAATATTACTGTGATAAAGGGTTAGTTACATGTAGGTTCCGTGCCAGCACTGTCATTGTGATTTTGTATTCACGAGATGGGAACCAGACCATTTACAATTTCAGACTTTTTTTCTTTTTAAAAAAAGTCCTCGGAAGAGTCAATTTTTTTTATAATAAAAGAAGAATATTGTAGTTTTTGGGATGAACTTAAGAATCGAGAATCGAACCCAGAGCGTGAATTGAAACAAACAAGTATTGAAGAAATAATCATCATCAGGCCATGAGAATGAAAGTTATAGATTTGCATCCACCGCCAGCATGTCCCGAAGCCACCGCGCCAAAACGATCATTATTTACAAAAATTTCATTATGTAAGAAAAAGAAACTAAATCACACAAATCAGACTTCCAAACTTCTTAACAACTGTCAAACGCCAAATACAATGCATTTCTATGCACCCCCGGTACTTCCTACCCTGTCTCTACTATTATTAACCCTAACCCCCATCAGGGTCCTCCCAAGTGCCTTGCCAAATACAACAGAATGCAACACAGTAGAAATGAGAACCATGCCGAATGCAACAAAATCCAACAAGGGATTCTGTTGCATTGTGCAGGCATGTTGTTTGTGTTGGGAATGAGCAAGGGTGTTTGCCCTGCTAAATGCAACAGTATGCACATAAGTGCAGTGTTGACTTGGCAACAAGTTGCAACAAATGCCGTCAAGGTATGAATTTGAGTCGAGACTTGGCAACAAGTTGCAACAAATGCCGTCAAGGTATGAATTTGAGTCGACTGCCAAATACAACAAAATGCAACCCCAATATAAAATCACTTGACTGCTAAATGCAACAAATTCAGTCAAAATATGACATCCAAGTTGACTGCCAAATGCAACAGATTGCAACAACTTTTTTCCATTTGGTACATATTAATACATTTAGCATGGTTACGGTTAAGTGATGATCCAGTCTCCAGAGCCGCGCTAGACGATTATACAACGATCACAGCGCAGACTCATCCTGCCTGACATCTCAAGTCTCGGAACCAGACACTTGCACTCACTTCGCATACTGCAATGTACAGATCCTTGCCATACATACGTAAAAGCTTGAAGAATGCGAGAGAGTAGTGCTTTCATGTGTCGAACGATTTAATTGGCTGTTGCGTTTACGCAGGCTTGGAATGGGCCAATCAGATACACCGTTTCTGCGCTGTACATTCTGCACCACTACTACTGGTGGCTCGATTTCGTTTCGATTCCTGTTATTTCTTCGTACAGTAGGTCATCTATATCCTAATTTTTACTGTCGGTTTTGATCGAAATGGCTACAAAAATGATGAATAATGAATAATGAAAAAAATGCCTCATGTGTTTTTGAAAATTTTTGGACGCAAATCTTATTCTTTAACTTTCATTCTCATGATGGCCTCCTCATGAATTGATGTAATTCAATTGTCAACATGACCGTGTTTGTAAGAACTCAAAAAACTGTTTGTAGGACTATGGTTTCACATAGTTTGGCTATGGTTTGGCGGTTGCCAACCTGTCAACCTCAATTTTGTGTTTGTTATGATGTTTTATTGACAACACCAGTGACCATTTATTTATACACCAAAGGGCGAGAGATAGAGTGATGATATTGCAAAACAGAAGAGAAGAGCCGAGGCCAGGGGTAACAAAAATCGGAAATTATTTTCTCACTTGAACCGATTGTCCCATCAGCTGTGTCACCCCGAACGCTGGCTCCATCATGTCCAGCACTCCAGCAACCACCCATCTTCAACCTTCATGAGCTTATGAAGAATGAGGGCTGAAAACAAAGGAATTTCACGAAGGTTTTTCCACCTTTCCAGCTGCATTTATTTCGCCGGACACTTGATGGCACTGTTTCATGTGTGAGCTCATGACGTTAGTCTGGTGTCTGGTATTTGACAGCCTGCTTAAACAGGGAAATAAGAGGCGGAACCCATCCTAAGGATTACGGCTTAGGCTATTTACTTAGCGGCCATTTTTCTTAATAGTGGGCGTTGGCTTGGAGATGTGGCTGAGGCTCTGGCTTAAGGGCGAAACTTTATCATAAGATTGCCACCAAATGTTGTTTCAACACTATTTACAACATAGTAATATATCACAATAGTGATAAAATTGGGAATTTTTTAACATTATAGGGAAAGTTCAGTTTACCTCATATAAATGGATTTTTTTTGTTATTATAGATTTTATTCTTTTTCTTGCATTGAAATTTGAATAATCCAACCCAAGATGGCTGCGTCCATGTGGACCGCAAAGTTGGAGGACATCCTCAAAGGAGAGCAGCAAAATGACAGTGAAATTACAGCAATTTCAAAAGGCAAGTGTCACATGTTTAATTTATAGAATGGTGGTTTCCGGGTTTCCTAGTTTTGAATAGCAATGTGTGGGCTGCGCCTTCCACTTTGTCAATACACTAACGCTACGAATCCCTCTCTGACGGCATTCTCTCATCAATCAATCATTAGCGTTGTCACGCGCAAACTTCAATCCTCGCGCAAATTTATAATATCTGGGCTGAGCGCGCAAACTTGCGCGGGCAGGTTTCAACCTGCGCGCAGGAGACCCCACGCAAATTCCAAGCCTTGCGCAAACTTGCTGCGTCAAAAATTAAGTTTCTTCAAATTCAAGTCATTTTTGCAAATTTGTTTAATCACCGTAAGGTATAGGTATGTGACAAAAATTTCAAACTTTACTCAATTTAACTGAGTGAAATGGTTACCAAGACTAAGTCAAGAGCTTAAAGAGAGCTTTAAAGATGTATATGCCTTGATCACTCTTCTAGTTACGACACGAGGTGAAAAATTAATAATAATAGAGTAGTTGCGATAATCGTAACCCTCCATCCTCCCGACGGTCGGAGACCGGAGGGTTACGAGACAAGACTGATATTATCGGTGTAACTAGCAGTTTTGACCAGTTTTTGCTAGACTCGTGATCAGATTCGTCCATTTTTTCCACTTTCAAAAATCATGACAAACATTCTAAACACATGGAGTTGATCTTTATTGTATGACAACGTCATCTGGAACCCTTAAAACAACATCATGAAAATATTTGGCAGAAAAAACGACAAAAACTTACCAAAAGACTGACCGAATATATCCATAATCCATAGCGGGGCCAACTAGTGATTTTGAACGTCGCACTTGCTTGGCAACAACCAATCAGCGTGACCCAACCAAACACGCATCTGGACGAGCCATGGCTGTCGTATGCGTATCGGCCATTCCAGCTTGCAAACTCACCGCCTGTGTGTGTAAGCACCAATCCCCCCCGGACCGAGTGCGCACACAGGCGGTGAGTTTGCAAGCTGGAATGGCCGATACGCATAAGACAGCCATGGCTCGTCCAGATGCATGTTTGGTTGGGTCACGCTGATTGGTTGTTGCCAAGCAAGTGCGACGTTCAAAATCACTAGTTGGCCCCGCTATGGATTATGGATATATTCGGTCAGTCTTTTGGTAAGTTTTTGTCGTTTTTTCTGCCAAATATTTTCATGATGTTGTTTTAAGGGTTCCAGATGACGTTGTCATACAATAAAGATCAACTCCATGTGTTTAGAATGTTTGTCATGATTTTTGAAAGTGGAAAAAATGGACGAATCTGATCACGAGTCTAGCAAAAACTGGTCAAAACTGCTAGTTACACCGATAATATCAGTCTTGTCTCGTAACCCTCCGGTCTCCGACCGTCGGGAGGATGGAGGGTTACGATTATCGCAACTAATAATAGAGTTACATTTATTTTAAACTCAGGAATTGGTGGTAAAATTTCAGCCTCCAAAAAGGAAGAAAAACAAAAGAAAATTTGTGACTGTTATTTGGGGTTCGTCATGACTTTATTTACTTTGTTGCACTTCACTATAACTTTCTTATTACAAGTCCGAGCCATAATAGTTGCTGTTGCACTAGCCCCACTAGTGTGGCAAGGATTTTTGACATCGGTTGAATCCTTAGCCACACGTCCAAGCCTATCTTTTGTGCAGCTCGTCCCCCAATCCGCCGCATCGAAACCGAACGGGTGCGGCGCTGGATTTTAACCAACTAAATGTGTCCACGTACCTCTTAGCTTCCCTCCGGTACTTTGGCTGTTGAAGTTACTAACCTTATTAAGGGCAAATAATCATTTGAATTTGGCTCAAAATTACTCCACACGAATAGATATCGGCTAGCGATCGGGGCCATTTTGATTACCCAGAATGCAATGCCATCACGAAATCACGTGTGGCGCGCGAGAGTATAAAACAATTTCAGAATGGAGTCAGCAAAAAGTGCAAGTACCAAACTATGCGTGCATGCAACCGATGCCATGCATAGATTTGGTGCATGCACTTTTTCTGACTCCATGCATTTTGTATTCTAAGCTGTTTCATTAGCTGTAGCTGTCACGTGAAACAACCGCTGAATTGTTTTTGCACTCTCGTGACTTCGTGATGGCATTGCATTCTGGGTAATCAAAATGGCCCCGATCGCTAGCCGATATCTATTCGTGTGGAGTAATTTTGAGCCAAATTCAAATGATTATTTGCCCTTAATAAGGTTAGTAACTTCAACAGCCAAAGTACCGGAGGGAAGCTAAGAGGTACGTGGACACATTTAGTTGGTTAAAATCCAGCGCCGCACCCGTTCGGTTTCGATGCGGCGGATTGGGGGACGAGCTGCACAAAAGATAGGCTTGGACGTGTGGCTAAGGATTCAACCGATGTCAAAAATCCTTGCCACACTAGTGGGGCTACTGTTGCACATGCGCGCTGAAAAATAGGGCGTCGTAAGAGCTTATGGCGCCCTGGGCAGAATTCCACGGTAAGTCACTCATAGCGCTTTTATTATTTAACAAGTTTAATGGTCTAGATGTGTTCTCTGAAGTCTTATCCAAAACTGCTAATGCAAAAGTGCTCATTTGTATGGAAGAATTCCCCAAACAGAATTTGTATGTCAAATATAACAACAATAAAAAGTGTTTTTATTCGCTTTATGTATAAATCCGTTTCTGTGTTTTTTATTTACAAGGCGTCAGCAATGGGGAACTGAAGCTGCTTGAGCTCATTGAACTGCTCGGGTAAGACTAAAACAAGGCATGGTGTTGCAGGCCTCGATCTTAAGAAAAACGGGGGCAGGCTTTTGCTGGCCAAATCAGAGAAATTGTACAAGGGCACGCTGGCCAAGTTGGTAGTGACAGTGCAATTTTTCTGAAGGGCATGCTGGCCAACTCGACAGGGCATGAGGCCAATGGCCTCGGTGGCCTCGGTTAAGATCAAGACCTGGTGTTGATCAAGGGTAGATATGTTGAGCGTACTCTATGGATTTGCACAATCCTTTTGAAGTAATGTGGTTCTAGAGAAAGAGATCATTTTCTGCCCAAAAATTTGAATCTGAACACGATTCATGCATGAATCGTTTGTCATGGAATGAGTAACATGCAGTTTCAGCATTTTTTGGATCCTTCTATGTGGAAAAACAAAACTTCCAGATTTTTCGCTGATATCTCAAAAACACTATCTTTCAAAATAAAGTTTTCACAGGTTAATTTTATGGCATATTTCTACAATTAGAGGATTGAAACAAACACTGGTTCCAAATACCAAAGGTATCCCTTGCCTTTAAAACCCTATTTCCTCATTTCTGGGAAAAATTGTGTAAAAGTTTGTAAACAAATATTTACTGTTTTTTCTGGGTTTTTTTTAACCTCTATCAACAGACCGTACCTGACCAGCAAAGAGAATGATATCAGAGGAAGAAGCACATTGCTTCTGGCAAAAACACTTCATCAATTACCAAAGGATAAGCTTTCAGCAGATGAGGGTAAAAAATATAGGATCTGCATTTGATTTTCTTGTCATGTAATGTCAGGCCATTTTCTTTTTGCAAAGGGCACTTCCAGTGGAAAATCTTAGAAACTTTCAGGTCTGGAATTACACGAATTCCACGGAGGCCATAGCCTCTGTTGCCCCCGGTCTTGGCCTTGGTGCCCCTTCAAAAATTTTCCCATAGACTTTTAAGATTTTCCAATTGAAGTGCCCTTTGCAAAATTTAAATGGCCTTGCCCTCTCACAGATGAAATTCCAGGCCTAAACTTTAGAAGGGGAAACTTTAAGAGGGGCACCAAGGCCAAGACCAGGGCAGGCAGAGGCTGTGGCCTCTTTAACCTTCAAGTAATTCCAGTCCTTTGGGGGTGTGTGGATATTTGAACTGTTCACAGCACAACTACTCTTGTTTTTAAATGATATCAAGCAACAGTTAGGATTAACTCCTCAAGTGTTTTAGTGTTTTCATGACAGTTGAAACTACTGCCGCACCAATGCCACGCTATTGCCGAACTCCATTGATTTGAATTCGACACGGCAAGAACGTGACGTTTGAAACGGGCCGATGAAATTGGGCCCAGAGCCTCCTAACAAGAATCATGGGTCAACCCATTCTTCCTTATTAGTGGTCCACTGGGCAAATACTAGTTTAAAAAACCCCGAAGGCTGGTCAAAATGCTGTCCAAAGAGCCTAGTGGGCTAGTTCAGTGTTGAAACACACCCTTGTTATTAAATCTAAAATAAGAACCAGTGAAAAGGCTGGCAGACCAGTGAAATGACAAGTTGGTCCTGCAGGCTAGTCACTGCATAAGTTAAGGGCAATTCCTGGTCTGAATTTCAAACTTATCTTTTGTATTTTTAATGAATGATTTATTTACTCTCTAACAAATTCAGCTGGACTACTGACAGCATTTTTCTGTGACAGATTAAAGGATCATCACTCTGTAACACCACACACCATCTATGGCATACTTTCACTGGTAAGAATTTAAGGATCAAATTTAACCAAGTTCAATGCTCGGCTCAGCTCAGCTCAGCTCAGCTCAGCTCAGCTCAGCTCAAGCAAAGATAGTCCATCGGAGGTTTTCAACCCTGACCAACCATCAAAATACCATAAATTATGTGCAAATCTGTGAACTTTCTATTTTCAATGTTACCAATGTTGTGCACACCCTTTTTAAGATCCTTTTTTTTTTTTGCAATTTCATTTTTGTAATAATCAAAAGGGTCTTAAGTCTAAAATGGCTAGAAATCAGAAGGGAAAAAAGTACATGTAGAAACACTTTTGGCTGGTTTTACATACTTAAAAAAAAAGTTACAACCATTGGAAAAACTGCTAACATGACCACCGAAAGTGGTACCCGGTCACAATAGCAGGCCTTGAACTTCGCTCTTTAAAGGACACAGCAATTTTCCTCTGGTAAGGGGCACTTCTATGAGGAAAAAGTACATTTGTGTTGGAACTTTGCAAAAGGCACCACGGCAAAAGCACAGGGCACCACGGCAATTGCTGCGGTGCCGTGGGTTAATTCAAGGCCTGTTATAGCATCTCAAGTCCAAACTTCATCAGAGTTCAGCAAATATTAAAAGATAATCAAATGATTTGGTCTTGTAAAAAAAGTGCAGTAAAATGTCTGATCTACCAGACCTGTAATCTAATGGAGATTTGCTTGATAGTTAAGCCCTACTTGACGGAGAGTTTTCCTTATTTTCTTCTCAGAGCACCTGGGGTTCTTTACCGACTGGTGATGCTGTCAAGATCTGCACTAACCTCTTCAAGGAGGTACAGGTTCAATCTCTACTTCAGTCTGACCGGCAGTCTGTCTACTCCATCATCAATAATTTCCTGTACTCAAGGCTGGAGGGTAAGATTTCTGTTCGTTTTCTAATGTCGTTGATTTTTAAGAGTTACCACTACTTTCCCAGTCAATTTTGTTTTATCCATATCAAGATTAGGTCTTCAAAAATTCATGTTTGGTTGCAAGTTATCACAAAAACAAATAATGAATTCATTTTTGAGGATGTATAAGGATAACTTAACAATGGCATTTAAGTTTTTGTCAACACAGATGCATGATGAAGCACTTGTACATCTGTAAACGGCAAACAAGGGAAATAATGCTTTTCTTTCTCCTGATTCAATACATCAGATATTAGTAAATATTGAAGCCTTTGCCAGGACCAATGTGAGACTTTTGAGGACACTAGGTGGCAGCAGACTTACCAGGTAAATCCACTGTTCTCGGAATTTGCGCATGCTCAGAATTACGCAAACAATGGAAACTTACCTGGTAAGTCTGCTGCCACCTTGTGTTCCAAAGTCTCCCATTAGATTGTCCCTATTTATAATGCATTTGTATTGGTTACAACACACCGTGTGACCTTAAAATGAACTTTGTGAAAGTTCAAGTTGCGACCAAGATAAAGTTTGGGACGTCAGATTTGAACTTGTGTATGCCTTGACTGCAGTCATTGTTTCCAGAATTTGTATTTGCTTACAGTTTAAAATGCATTGCATTACATAATACACTGCAAGGGTTAAAAATGTTACATAATATTGATTTATCTTTCCTGGCCTGAGTTTCCCCACTCATATTTTTCACTTTTCTGCGGGTTGTTAGAGTTACAGGAGCTGGGGTCAGAGTTCGTATATGGTTTCATCCAGGTCATGGATGGCGAGAAAGATCCACGTAACCTACTCACAGCATTCCAGATTGTACGAACTCTAATTGAACATTTTCCTGTTGGTAAGTTCTTATGTTTTGCTCCCAGAATGAGAGGGAAGGTCTGGGTTTTTTTTTTTTAACTTTGATAATTTTATCACTATGACTATTAAACCTTGTAGAACTTGCCTAGTCTGGACCCATACTAACAGAGAAGGTATTATCATAAACTTGAACTCTTTATTTCAAGTCACCTTGTGAGGCCTGTGAGACACCCGATTTAAAACAGATACCTGATTTTTCTGGGGTTTTTTTAAAAGACGATCACAAAATGTTTGTTCGTTTTGTATTATTTTGTGTAGTGCCCAACTGCGAATGTATAAATTGGATGGTAGTCTTTGTTATCTCGCTACTTTGCATGCTACAATACAGGCAAGAACCAACGAATGGCGAAACCTAATTTAGCGCATTACGCGATGACATAAGAAAACGCTAATAAATGGCTTGAGCACTAAGACTACTCATCAGAACATGCTCAGTGAAAAAAAGGAAATTTCAAAAACTGTTTAGTAATGTAGTTGGTGAATGCAGTAAAGCCGTGTATAGCGTGGGTTGTGGCTTGTTCGCATGCTGAAGCCTTGGACTTGTCGGATAGCATGACAGGCGACACGCAGTTCTGTAGATTTTTTTCACAGGACTCGGGGGTGGGGGGGAAGTACAGAGTATACAGTGCTTAACCCACAGTATTGTATGGGTAAAAAACATAAGTAAAATTCTTTATCCCGATGCAAAAATTAACATCTATTATGACACGCAGTTCATTGGAAACGTGAGCCTGTTTACTAAAAACTACACAAAATGATAACATGTAGGAAGAATTTAGATTGTCTTACAGTATAAATGTAAAAATATTTATTTATTTATGGATTTTTATTTTTTGGGGGGGGGGATTGGCATCACACGTACATGTGTATGTCTGTCTTTATTCTAACTGAATGCGTATGTGTTTAGAACAACTATCAAGTTTTTCAGTACGGCGAAGCTCTGCTTCTGTTATCATTCCTACGTCTTTTTTCCTTTTTTTTTTTTAATGGTCCATTCACAGGCCTGTTGCACATGCCCAAACAGTTTGAGAATAGCGTCTTCATGTATGCTGTCTCTCTTAGCTGCCACTTTAGGACAAACAATGCAAACTTGAGAATATTTTGACTGCTCGAAGTCACAGGCCAACCATCGAACGGTCATATCCTTTGACTGCACACTTTTCTCTCGGTATCATTTCGTCCCAGGTCTTTTTGCCGAGGAGTTATTTGAAGTGACGTCTTGCTACTTTCCGATAGACTTTCGCCCTCCACCCAATGACCCTCATGGAATCACCACTGAAAGTCTTATCCAAGGACTCAGAAGTTGTCTAGCAGCTACTCCGAAGTTTGCAGAGGTAATTTTCAGACCTGTTGTCCGTCGGGATTTCTCCTGATTTCAGGTTTTTTCACAGAGATCTCCGTTTTCTTCAAAACTTGGTCGTGAACAAACAATCAAGGGAAAAAGAAGACAAAGCAAAAAGTGACTTAGCCTCTAATGTTTTTATGAAGAGAATCTGTTTACCCTCTAAAACATTACACCCTGGAAGTTCAGGAGGTTTCTCTCCTCCAAGTGGAGACCACTACCGTCTTTTCGGGATTTTTTCTATTTTTTTGTACAATCACACCCCTGTATTTTACACTTGTCATTAGTTCATTTCAAAATTTACCCAGTGCTTAATGTAGGGTACCCTTGATATACTACTACTGTTTTAGAGACAGTGGGATTGCTTTGGCCAGACTAATTGGTCGTAAAGATTCTTCAGCTCCTTAACACGGATTAAGATATCTCTCTTGGTGTTCAAGTATTAATGACTTGCGAAGAAATGGATGATCAATGTCTGTAATTGACCCTCTTGCACGCTGCTCACCATTTGGGAGTCAACAGGCAAGCATGTAAATGTCGCATCACCTGAAGATCGCACTACACCGTACAACGCACAAGGACATTGACTCCCAAAATGGCGCAACCGAGATTATTGTGATGATGACATCAGCTGAATTGGGTCAATAGAATGCAATTAGAGTGTGATTTTTAAATGATGTTATTTTTATATCTGGGATAAAGAACAAAATCATCAGGGGCATGGGTTCGAATCCCACCCAAGTGGCCTGTGCATCTTTTTGTCACCGGACTCGGGAAAGTACTGAATATACATTGCTTATCACTCATCAGTGTAAAACCAGAGTTCTCCCCAGAATTGTTCAAAACTGGGGGGGGGATGGCATTCTTGATCCAAAATTTTGCAAGTTTGGTCGCAGCACACTGGATTGAAACAAGGTTTTTGGAATGATTTTTACTTGATGTTTAAAAGATCTATTGTGCAATCTGGAAATTGTTTAATTTCAGATTTTTTGTGAATTTGGTCTGAATTTGTTATATATATATTTTTTTTTAAATCGACCCACAATTGGCTCGATTCACTAACTTGTGCACAAGTAGAACCCCCTAAAAACCAAACTAATAGTGTCATTTAGTTATTTCCTGATGCAGATATGATAAAGAAGTATAATGTGTGACAGTTGCATAGACTTTCTAAGGTAGACCTTTAACCATTCGTCATTCAAACGAAGAATTTCATTGAAATACTTGTCGGAGACTTTTGACAATAGTTTGACTTTCTTCCTTCCATCTGCAGTTCTGTCTACCGCTGCTAATGGAAAAGCTTGCCTCCGAGCTACAGAGTGCAAAGATAGACGCATTTGAGACCCTGGCAGTATGTGCACCGGTGTATGGAGCTAAACATCTCAAGGACTACCTGGAGGCTGTGTGGTCTTACTGTAGGAAAGAGGTAAAGAAATCACTTGATAGACTTTAGACAGAGACATCTGAGTGATGCCGCGTAATCTGCTGCCAACCATGCAAGAAATCACCTGGGGCAAACCCCTTCTCATAACGATAAAGGCCTTTTCACACTATCAACGTCCAATCCGTGTCAAAATCTACACAGGTCAACTCTGTGTTGACTTGGTGAAATTTCAACACGGTTCAAATCTGCTCTCCTTTCACACCTAGCTCTGCACGAAATCAGCTTGTGGGTTACACGTGTAACTTTCAACCCCTTGTATTGTGCGATCGTTTCACACTGCCAGGGTCCAACACGGATCCAAGCGGAAAACTCCAATAGTGCATTACTGTGAATGGCGCCACGCACTCAACACAAATAAAAAATGAACCCCGGAGTTTTCACACTATGGCTTTCGATACGTGTTGGAATTTTCGACATGGATCGAGAGCTCTCAAACCAACTCTCGACCAGGGTTGGTTTTAACATGGATCGAGCACTCTACACGGGTCACACTGGATTGAAATGCTGTAGTGTGAAAAGGTCAGTCAAACTTACACAGATCGGACCCGTGTCCAACACAGAAATTTTTGGTAATGTAAAAAGGCTTTAGGTGTACTTGGTTCTTTCTCAAGCCAAAACAATACACGGTATCAACGGCTTCACATCCCATCCTAAGAATGAAGTAACATTGGCTTATAAGCCTCTTGCTTACTGACTCAAGTATCAAGACCAGGACTTGAACCAGCACTCTGCTGATCAGAAACACCTGAGCTTGATGAATATGGTGCCTTAGACGGCTCAGCAACGACATGCCATATGATGAAGCATGTGTCCTTCCATATGAGCACTGTTGCTAGGCAGTTGTTATGGTGAACTCAGCTTAATGGATCAGTCTACAGATAACACATTGGGTTAAATTCATTGGCAACTAACTGTATATAAGGTGTTGCATAAGTTTAATAAAGCATTGAGATTTATACACCACACCTGAGTTTACTTCCTTGCATTACCGTACTTACACGATACAGAATGTTTGAATGCATGGTTGAATTCTTGGTTGATTTTTTTTTTTTTCAAATCTCTTAGGTATTCCAGTCGTTCAGTGGTGAAGTCGAACAAGCTGCTTTAGGGTCTCTGTGCTGTGTCGTGAAAGCTGTGTCTGATGACCGGTCAGAAGAGGGCGCTATATTCTCCCTAGACTATTTCCTGGATGAAATTCTTAAAGGTGTGTGACAGTGTTTATTTCTTGAAACATGAAAGTGAGAGACAAAAATGTGATTTATTTATCAGCATACTTCATGCCTAAGGTAAAAGGTGTCATTGCAGTATCAGTGAATTAAATCTCATTCAAAAGCACTAACTCGGTTTTTCTTTTCATTAAGAAGTTTTTTATTTTCTGAAAATGTCTTTAGAATCTCAAAAGCACATCAACGAGCCTGATCTGAGGTTCCTACATCCAAGCTGTCGTTTACTCCAAGCTGTCGCCAGCTCCACAGAAGCAGTTTGTAGCAAGGTCCTGTCGTACATTATTCCACTACTACTTCAACAGTTTGATAAACACTTACAGGTAATTTAATCAAACACCGTGGATTGCCTCTTTTTTATCATTTGGCTGTGAAGCATTCACACTAAGCTTCTACCTCTACTTCGTTACCCCGTCAGGATCCTCAAGTTAGGGCATAAACGCCAAGGAGCAATCATAGTTAAGTGTCTTGCTCAAGGACCACAAGTGCCGAGACTGAAACTCGAAACCACATTGTGGTGACCCAGCCACCAGAACTTGAATTTGGTGTGCTAGATTGCTCGGCAACGACTTTCTACAAAGTGAACCTTAAAATTAAGCTTTGTCAGATTCCTCACTCGCAGTACCGATTAAAAGAACAATTTTTTGAAAAAAAAGTACTGGCCTAATTTTTCACAGTTTGGCCTTATAGATTTGTAAGAAGTAAAAGGCAGTCTTACTGCACCATAAGGATATGTTACGTTATATAATTACGTTAGACATCCATCCATACCTGAATGTTTATGAAGTTGGTACGCAGTAAATTTATTGAGAAGAGTTTTTCCAGTGACCCCTTGCGCCAACGCCACACACGGCTGCTGTCCTCCACGCTAGCCGTTTTTGGAGTCAGTCAAATTGCACGTAAAAATTATGGTAAGCCTGTAAATGCCTTTACATTGCCTAAAATGTGCAGCACATAACACATGGGGGCATTAACTCCCAAAATGGCGCAACCAAAATCACTGTTAAACACTCATCATTTTAAGTTGGCCTTTAACTAATTTTGCTTTTATCCTTGTGTATTTTGAAGGGCTATGAAATGTCATGATGAGCTCATGGATGTTCTTTTTCAGAGCAGCTGCTTTTTTTCTGTGGTTTTAATTTTCTTAAAATTCTTAAGTTTTTTTCACTTCTTTGTGTTGGGTATTTTTCCATCCACATTTAGTTTTGTGTATTTTTTCTGTGTTTTGTTTTGTTTTGTATTGGGGTTTTTTTTCAGTATTTTTATGAATTTTTCTGTAGAGTATGTTTTAAGGTATTTTTGTGTGCTTGTATTTTTACTGTTAAGCGCATTTGAACAAACTTGTTTGGAATTTGTGCTACATAAATGAATAAATTATTACTATTGTTATTATTGTGCTGAAAAAACAGATTATGTATTATTGTTTTCAACTAGTTCCCTTTAAATCTTTCCTTTTCAATTGAATCTCTTCAGCAATATTTGTGCCGTATCAAAAAGGTTTCAAACGTTATACAATATTTTCATTCAAACTCATTTTTTCCAGGCCAACCTGCGGCAAAATATTCTCTCCGTACTCCAAGCTTTCATCCGTGTCTCCCTGGAATTTCCCTACAAAGATTTCCCTAATCCGGTGTCCCTCCACAAGAACAGAGCCCTGACTGTCTTCATGTCAGTACTGTCGGAGACGAATAATTCTCTGAAATCGGTGGCAGCAGTGGGATTGGGTCTTTTTGTGGAGACCAAGGGACTCCTAACAGAGAGTGAAGTTGTTCTCATTGCTGAGCACCTAACCAAGACCCTACTCTCGGAAAGTGACAAGGATTTAAGGTAAGTTTTTTTTTTACTTTTATTGGTTTTAAAGTGATTTTAATCCATTGGAACTTTTGTTAATTTGTATTCTGCCAATGCCGCATTTATCAGATAAGATTCTAGTTTCTAATATTAGTTTGTCGAATATGGAGCTAGACTATATTTCCCATTCCAGTAATAGACCGATCCATTAAGCCCCGCCTACCTTAGCAACTGCCTAGTAACAGCACATGGTGTGACTTTCTTGCCACGATCGGTGGTTCTATTCTGGCCACACACCTGTATCGGATACACACACATACATGGTTTTCGTGAACAGTATGAATTTAGTTTCATGTCCTTTTGAGCAGTGCCTTGAGTCCAAAAAACGATGCAGACAGGAAAACTGTTAAATCACTTTTACACAACTGTACACCGACCACTGGTGTAGGATTTGCACCACCAAAATACAAAAAATTAAAACAAAACTAAACAAAGGTTAGTACAGTTGTTTGTGCTGTTGTGTGTCAGAACAATGGCAGCGGTTTGTTTACTTTTCTAATGTGATTTTTAACGTGGCGGACCTTTTCGGATTTTCAGTGGCTTTGTCGAGGCTGTGATTGGTCAATACATTAGTAGGCGGGGCTTAATGGATCGGTCTATTCATCTTGAAGAAAAGTGTCCTTGATTCACCGGGACTGGAATTTGTTCTTACCCACAGACAGGAGAGTGAGAGATCTTTGACCTACGTATCAAAACATTACCCAGTGGTTACTGAACAGACTGTCTTACCAGCACTGTTAGGGCATCTCACTACAGGTATAAACACCACCACCAATAAAAATCACAACTCAAAGATTGCACTGAAAGATTTTTCCTTTATTATGGGGCCCTTGATAATGTATAATGTCCTTAACCAGATATTTTTCAAGTCAGCAAACAGGCGACGTCGAAACACGCCATTGCGTAAAAATCGGAATTCTGGAACAAAAGTCGCCAGGACATTCTATCTAATGTAACGCTTTATTTCACCCACACAAAAATAAAAACACGGTCTTGAATGATTCGCATATTTTCGGCTATTGTGCGGAGGTTTTTGTGTAATCCCTGATTCGAGACTTTTGTCCTTTTGTTCCAAGAAGAGGATTACGAGATATCGAGGCTTCCACCATTGTTTATTCATTGTATTTTGGCTCAATGGAGGTAAGTCAGAGTGAACCGGGGATCCAGCCATGGTTACGGGTTAAGTACCAATCCTATGGCGTAGCTTACGGCCGAGGCTTTGCAATTCACGGTGCATGAATTTGACATTTTTTTTCAGTAGAGAAAACAAAACTTACGGTGCAATAAAGAAAATGTTTGTTCTCTTGGCTTTGTCAAGTCAAGGTTTCTTTGTGCCGGCGATACTCTCAAAGAAAAATTATTCCGGCAATTCGTCCGAGAAAATAGTCCCATTAGGCTGGACGGAAAAAGTTGAAGAATCCCACCAGCAATTGGTTAAGTAAATAATATTGGTATTTGGAATTGTCTTGGATTGGAATGCTACTTTCCTCAGTCTGATTTTTGGGGGGTTTTCTGGAAGAAATTGTTTATTCAATCTGAAAGTAACTTCTATATAATATTTAAAAAACAAAACTACATAAGAAACCATGGCAATGCTAACATAATAGCTTGACCAATAACGCCTAAACGAATTTACCGAGTTAAACTAATTAGTTGTCTGTTATTATTAGACATGACTTGGATGTTACTCCAGGGGAAAAATAAAGGACCAATGAGAGGGAAAGTTAGAGAAAACATGTGGGGTGTCGTGGCCAAGCGGATAAGAGCACCGGACTCGAGCTCTGCTGTTTCTGATCAGCAGAGTGTGGGTTCGAATCCCGGTTGTGACACTTGTGTTCTTGAGCGAGACACTTTACTGTAATTGCTTTTCTCCACCCAGGAGTAAATGGGTACCTGTGAGGGCAGAGATGGTTTATGTGAATGATTAGCTTGGGGCGCGGTTACTCGCAGCACCGGCTGTATACTCCCCAGGGAGCTGAGATGGTTTAAGGAATGAAATAAATGGCCCAGTGACCAGGGGTAGTATTGTCAGAAGCGCTTTGAAACAGTACTGTGATAAAGCGCTATATAAAAACTGGTTATTATTATTATCATTATTAAACACCATCTTCAACCACCTTCAACACCTCATTAAGACTAATCTTGGTCTTACATTTTTCCCATCACTCTTAGAACCAATGGAAGTAGGCTCAGGAGACTGCCAGAGAGTTCCTGTGCTATCCCATGGTACAATTCTAACTAGTATGGCCGCCTTAGCAACTAAACCAATCTTAGTCGAATGTATCGTGAAGAAATTGTTGGAGCATCTACAGCTCCTCTGCACAGGTATGTTGCTGAATTCTCTAACTGTATTGGGACCATTATATATTTTTATGAAATTGATGAACTGGGATGTTCAGGCATGCAACTTTTCCTCAGATCAGCTGATTTCCTCGTTTTTCACCTCACACTCATGCCATTGAAAATTGAAAAACACTGTACAAAGTCTTCTAAAGATTGGAATTTCCTCGTTTTGTGTTAAGTCCTAGTTGCATGCCTGGATGTTTGATTTGAAACTTTTTTATTTTACAGCCGATGATGCGTCAAAAACAGATGAATGTGTTGCTACCTGTCAGAGCCTTCTAGGCATCGTTGCAAAGAACAGAACAGACCCAAAGAACCTCCGGTTCTTCTATCAACATCTCCTGCCAGAAATACTCAGGAGATCAGTAATGGCTTCCTGTAAAGAGAGGTCAGAGGTCAAATTCACTCAGATGCTTTGCAGTGAAGAAGTCGTCGTACTTTTAGCAGCCATTGTTAGAAATGCTGTCCAGTTCCTGGAAGCAAGGTATGTTAGTATTATGATCTGGTTCAAATAGAAATATTATCCAGTCCTTCATTTTAAGAAATACGAGGAGAGCTAAAACTGCTCTCCTGAAATTATTGAGGGGAGCTCTTTGCACTCCTTAGAACCGAACTTCACACAAAAGTCTAAAAAAGTTAAATTAAAAACATGTTTTTATCAAATCTAGGGTGGATTTTACAAAACTATTCCTAACATAGGACTAGTCCTAACATATGACTAGTCTTATAAGTTAGGACTAGTTACTCGTCCTAACTCGAGATAAGACTAGTCCTAGCGCTTTGTGAAATCCGCCCCTGTTTACGAAAGTTTCTCTTATGATTCACTGCAGGATTAGATTGGCTGATTGTTATCTTTGTTACATTGAACTTAATTAAAGCAAATTAACACCACATCGGTAGTTCATTTCCACCTGTGAATGAAGTGTTTTCCAGATTAAAAAAAAAAAAAAACCACTTCAAATTTTGAGGAGTGTGATTTTGTGCACTCCTCAGTCAAGGTTAAGGAGTGTGGAGGAGAGCATTTGCACTCGCTCTCCTTAAAAATGAAGGTCTGATTATCCATATACGCAAATATTGTAACTTTTTTAACAGTGAATTAGAAGCTTCGTCTCTTCTCTGTCACTGACTTTCAATTTAGATTGAGCTTAAACTTTCACAGGTTTGTTATTTCATGTATATGTAGGGTTACACAAAGTGTGAATGCTCAGGAAAGTTCGATCAAGGACCAATGATTAACTAGTGGTTGGTTAATGACTTACGTAGTGCATGCGCACTGAAATTGAAGTGTGAACGACTCAAGTCATGTCCATGTGACCATGAGAAAATGGTCAAATTAATGTTACCACTTTTCTGATAACTGGTCCCCTCTGCACTGTTGTTATGAAACACCTATTGGTAACCAGGGAATAGTCGACTAGACTAGTCTGACCATCGTTGACTTAGCATGAGTTCGATCGGAGTTAGTCTATGGTTGACTATGGTCCGTGTTCGAACTTGCTCCTGGTCTTTGACAATTACCAATGTTTGCTGCGGACTTTCACTTTCATCAGTTTCCTTTCATTTTTTTTTTTTTTTTTATGATTATATTTCAGTTCAGCTTTGGAAGTTTGCCAACAGTACATTGATGTCTTTCATAAGCAGAATCTTACCAGTTTACAGCTAGCAGACAGTTTACCATCTGACGTTGTATTCAATCCATTACAGGTAAGTTGAAACATGATATCAGTGTTTTTTTCTGGCTATTTCTAAATTTTGGCAAAAACTCAGACATGAGGAATATCTGTGCTGTATTTTAGGGTAGTAAGGTACCAAATACCTCAATATGTTGTTGCTGTAAAAAAAAAACATAATAAAGGCTTGCAACTTTTCAGGGAATATCCAAGTATTTCTGAAACAATTTAGGCTTAATAAAAAAGAAACAATTTCACAGGCCTGATTGCTTCGTTCTTGAAAGAGCCAGGGCACCAAGGCATTTTCTTCTTGATGAAGGGCACCTCTATGAGGAAATTGTACATTTCTATTGGAACATTTCAAGGGCACCGAGGCAAAGACTAGGGGCAACGGAGGCAATTGCCTCCATCGCCCTCCGTGAAGTATCAGGCCTGATTTCAACAAATATAACAACCAACTTTATCAGAGTGATCCAAGAGTTTTGAAAATACTCCAGACTGCAGATTTATTTGATTCAACTTGGTAATATTAACATTATTTGTATGCTTGCCTGCCACTCCACACTAGAGGGCGCTGTTTATTTTCATGTACAACGCATGTCTGAATACTTGCAGATCAACTCGCCCAAGCCTCAACACCAGCTGGTCATCATGCTGACTGCTTGTATATGTTCTGTCCGGAGAGAAGTGGCCATTCCGGACCAGTCTGAGGTAATAGCAAAGTTACTTCAGATGACCACACAATGCGACTGTGAGCTCATCAGGTTAACTGCTGCAAAGTGTCTAGCTGGACTTGTCAACAAACACAGTGCAGGTAGATTTCTTAATCATTATTACAGGCATGTGGTTTCTCAGGATTTGATTTCAGGATTTTCTCAAAATCTCCTTCAGCCTTCAGATTTTCTTGAAAGACTCAAAGCAGTCACCGAAGGGAGAAAGAAGTAGTCCACATTGTGTCCAAACCTGTAGTTTTGTATTTCTGGTGATGCACAGAGTCTGTAAACCTCCTGAATTGTAACATCTGGGAGGTTCCGGGTCTAGAATAAGGGGGAACCCAGGCCCGCAAGCCATTTTTCAGGAATTTACTCACATGTCAAATCTCATCCCTGTTATTTTAATCAGCTTGGAATGTCTCGACACATTTTTCCAAAAAAATTTTCTTTGACATTCGATTCAAATCATGCCGACTCAGAAACCGTATTCTGGCTTATTTGCAAAATGTTTTGAATAATTTTAAATTGTAAATGATATGAAGATTGTGTTTTATGTGTAATTTAACTTGTATTGATCAGTTTTGCCAGTATTGTTCTGTTTTTTGTCAATTCCATCCTGTAGAAATTGTATTCTTGAGTTTATTGTACTGTAATTTTACTGGCGCCTTTTTATTCACCAAAATGTTCTATATTTTCATCACTTTTGTCACTTTTCTGTTTTTATTTCCTCACTTCTAATATTTTCGTTGAGATTGTTATTATTGTAGTGATATGGAGTTTTCACGATCAGTCGATTAAATATTGTAATTAAACTGACTGCCTGACTTCACAGGCGAGCCGCAAGCGTGCATAGGCGTGTTTGTGAGTTTGTGTAAGAAAATAATATTTTGTTCTGTACTGAAAAAAATAAAGAGTGATATGTGATAACTTTTAGAATAAGAGGTCAGTCAGAGATTGATTATAAAGAAGTGAGGAGCTGTGAAATCAAGAAGTGATTACCAATTTAAATTAGTAAGAGGTCAGTCAGAGATTGATTATAAAGAAGTGAGGAGCTGTGAAATCAAGAAGTAATTACCAATTTAAATTAATATGAGGTCAGTCAGAGATTGATTATTAAGAAGTGAGGAGCTGTGAAATCAAGAAGTAATTACCAATTTAAATTATAAGTACCCATCTAATGGTGTATCTCAGGCTCATCTGATGAACCCTGTCTCTTCTAAGAAGTATACTTCCATCACTTACATAAAATAGTCTTTACATTATTTAACAATTATGATAATAACAGCATTTATGCATTTCCATTAAAGTTATCCCACTTAGGCTAAGTAATAAATTTATTTAATGCTATTGAAATGGTGTTTGTTTATGAAAGATGAAACTTTAGTTCAATGAGTCATTTTTTCTGAATATTATCCTTAGGTAAAATCTTTTGTCGAGAGAATAAGAAAGTTGGAATAATTGTTCCTGATGTGTTTTATTTCTACAGGAGCAGATTTAGATCAAACCATTCAGGTTTGTAAGGAGCACCTGTTATCCAGACTTAATCAACTTGGTGATGAAGACAACAGAAAAAGAGCTCTTAGTGTCTGGATATGGGTAAATATGAAATATTTATCATTTAAAAAAAAAATTCTTGTGTTTGTTTAGTTTTTATAAAGCACTAGGTTTTGGTTGTTTTTTTTTGTATAATATACACATTGCCGCCCCCAAACCTCAAACTACTCGGTCTGGAGTGGAACCCAGGTCCTTTCCCCTTCAAGAGTAGATATTTATTTACTGCTAGACCACTGATGTTGCCCAGTGGTCAGGTGTAATTTGATTTCTCCGAGATCCTCACTCTAACGAAATCTAACAACATCTTATGGTAACTCAACATCCAACCTCTGATTATGGTGGTATGCCTGATCCCCTGCAAAGCATGGTCAGTTTACTAGTTCAGTCCTCAGTCCAACACCATTCAGGAACTGAACACCCAAACTGTTGGACTCTGATTATGGTGGTACGCCTGATCCCATGTGAAGTGTAATCAGTTTACTTGTGCAGTCCTCGGTCCAACACCAGTAACTCAACACCCAAACTGTTGGACTCTGATTATGGTGGTATGCCTGATCCCATGTAAAGCATGATCAGTTTACTAGTGCAGTACTCAGTCCAACACCATTCAGTAACTCAACACCCAAACTGTTGGACTGTGATTATGTTAGTATGCCTGAGCCCATGTAAAGCATAACCAGTTTACTAGCGCAGTCCTCAGTCCAACAAAATCAAACAAAACATGGGTTGGTGGTGTCGCATTTTAGTTGAAGGGTCTTCCATTTTAATTGGGGATGTAATTCTTCCAACGTCTAGAACCGAACATCTTTTCGTCACATCTGTTCACAATCACAAGTTTCTTCAGATTTAAAGTTCCTGTAAAGAGTTCGTTTGGCATGATCCCATGGTTTCATCACTGGAAACATATTCAATAAAAACAGATTCAATAACAAACAATGAACATCATTGGATTGATTTGATGATTTCTTTTTTCCTTTAACATACAGCTTACAAAATCCCTCCTGTTGAGATCACATCCAACATTCAAGGAGTTTGTGGCACATCTTATTGGATTATTTGAGGATGAGGTTTTGGGTCTTGCGGCAGCCAAGGGGTTCTTTGTAATCTTGGATGAGGCTGAAGACGTCTTGAATTCGTCTTCACATGCCGATGTGAAGCTGATGTTCAGACAACGCCTCTTCCTCCATCTACTACCAAACATTATTGATGGATATGGAAAGACAACCTCAGGTAAAACATTGTTTCAATAATAAACTTGATGTGAATGTTTTCTCTTTTTTTTATGATTTGTTAAAATAAAAATCAATTTTGTTCTCCATTCTCAATCCAGCAAAGAAAACAAATTACCTACAAGCCCTATCTGATCTCCTTCATTTTGTCCCTCGTCAAGTCCTCCTGAGCGAACTACCCCCTCTCATGCCGCTTCTTGTCCAGTCTCTACGCCAAGAGAACGGTGCCCTCTGTCTGTCAGTTTTGGAGAGGTTAGAGACGCTAACCCTCGATGCGCCTAGCGTCATATCCGAGTATGTGAACTCTTTACTGCCCGAGCTGTTAAGACTAGCGGGAAATGAAACCTCCATGGTGAGTGGTAGGGTAACATTGTCAGCTTCTAGATCACTGGACTCAAGGTCTGGCGTTGTCGGCAGCAGAGTGTGGGTTTGAATCCCGGTCGCGGCACTTGTGTCCTTGAGCAAGATACTTTACCACAATTGCTTTGTCCTTCAAATGGGACATTAAGCCGTAAGTCCCATGTAGTAGGATTGGTAGTGCACGTAATAGAACCCAGAACACTTATCGTGGAAGAGTAGGGGTTTACCCCGGTGTTTCTGGTTCACATGGCAAGCACCCTTATCCACAGGTTTCCTCAGGCTTCCTCAGGCTTGAGAGCTACAGTGATTAAGTTCACTTATGAGGCATCCTTGGTTTCATTACCAGAAATAAATAATGTCAATAATAATACTTTCAACCAAAAATGCTTCAGTCTATTTTGAAGGGAAGTCTTAGGCTGTGTACAGATCAAGCGACTTTGGCTTTTGGCTCTTGGCAGTTGTGTCGATGTTGAATAACCCTTTCAAGTAATCTGGGCGAAGCCACTGCCGAAGTCGTCAATTCCAACTTGGCCATACATATGCTACGTTGAAGTTAATTAAAGATACTTTATAAGAAGCTGACCATACTTTGATATAATAGTTGAACAGTCAATCAGTGACTGATATTTGGTGAAGAGTTGAGCATACTGCAAGTCTGTAAAATGTTGATGATTTACATGAAATGACAGCTTGTATCTGGTGTTCCAAGCAGGCCTCAAAGTGTGTCATTCTAATGTTTAGGCTATTCCAGTGATGCCTCACTCAAACATAAAGACAGAATTGTGAACATTTTTTCTTTTCTTTTTTGCAGAAAGTGAGAATGTCTGCCCTGCGGTGTATTGGTGACTTTACCACTCTTCAACATCACATAGTGAGTGACTGGTTTTGGGTGTTTTAACAAAAAATTACATTCAATAAGTTTTCTAAAATTATGGTGAAAAAAAGGCAGTTCCGAAACCTGAGATTTTCCTAGTTCCTCATTCAGTATTAAAAAAGAGAGTTTTCAAATGGCATTCAGTGCTTGTTTTTTTTTTGCACTTAGCTTGAGAATCCTATGCAGTTTCTTATTAAGGAGAATGACTTCTTATACGGACTAGACTTTCTCAACCTTTACCAGATTCTAGATGCATGTGAATCTATGGGGTGTCTAACCACGCACCTTAGGTCGCACACATCCTAGGGCCCTTTTCGGTGGGCTACGGCGGCTTGGGCTCTGTCAGTTCTTTTGAAAACGTGTGCTTTCGGTACGGGGCTTCAAACAGACGGAGCTTAAGCCTGAAACTAAAGCTTTGATTTTATACCTTGCAGCCATGTGATTTCTCAAGATTTTTCCTGATTTCAGGATTTCTTCAAACTCTTCTTGGGCCATCAGGTTTTTTTTTTGAAAGAAGTAAAGCAGTCACCAAAGGGAGAAAGAATAGTCTTAACATTGTGTCCAAACCTGTAGTTCTGGTGAGGCAGAGTCTGTAAACCTGAATTGTAATATCTGGGAGGTTCTGAGTCTAGAATTAGGGGGAACCTAGGTCAGCAAGCCATTTTCAGGAATGATCACATTCTGCAAATCTTAACCCTGACTTTGATGTTGGTAGATCATTATGTTTGTGTTTGTCTTACCTTCTGTTTACTTTCTTCATGTAACTTTGTGAATATTTCTTTTGAAGATATTACAGCAAACGTTCTTTTTTTTTATCCCTGTAGATCTATCCTTATAAATCTCAGGTCGTCCGAGGTCTTGTACCTCGACTCGATGATAAAAAAAGAGTTGTCAGAAAAGAAGCGGTCAGATCAAGGAATTTATGGTAAGAATTGAGTGCTATTGAAAATTGAGAAACACAGTGCAAAAGTCTTGCTGCGTTTGGAACTTTTCTCTTTTTGGGGACAAACTGCAGTGGCATGACTGGTTGGTGGCTAAGGGATTGATTTTAGTGAAAAGACCTAGCCAAACATATTGTTTCACTCGCTGCATTGTGTCTATTATTTGTGGCGTGTCGTGGCCGAGTGGTTAGTGCGTCGGACTCAAGCTCCGGTGGCTGAATCATCAGTGTGTGGGTTCGAGTCCCGGTCATGACACTTGTGTCCTTGAGCAAGGCACTTAACCATAATTGCTCCGTAAAAGTTGGGGAGGTAAAGCTTTCTGCTCTACCAGCCAGGCTTCTGATGGATGATACCCAAGCCTACATCCTTACGGACTGTAAAGGGGGTTACCCTGTTTCAGCCCCAGGAGTAGGTGGCAACGGCCCCTGGAAAAAAACAGTTGATTTGTAGCCCACACCACGAGTGGCTTACTGGCCTTGTGTGTCTGGTGACTTCCATAAAAAAAAATGTTTAATTGTATGTTTAAAAAATGTTGACAAATAAAATAAAACCTTTCACTACTTGATTTAAATTATTGTATTTTGATGGAATTTGTTTTTGAAATTTGTGCCCTCTAGCATCCTGGGAAGGAGAGGGCACACTACAAATATTAATAAATGGTTATTATTTGTGTTACTGTTGTTATTGTTTCCACTGGTAAACCATATTTACATTAAAACCAATGGGCTGTTCAGTGGTTACTCACGTTGGATACCAGTTGAAGCTATGTGGTTTCTTAATTGATTTAGTCTTTTGAAATTTGATGTCATTTAATAACAAATCTAACGAATCAAGTCATGAAAAGACTTCATTAAACATTTCTCTGAGTAAAATCAATTTCCTGTGGTAATGTTATTTTTGTTTTCTCTGTTTATAACAGGATGGTACTTGGTTCAGAGAGTAAGTAAACAACAAATAATAATAATAATAATAATAATTTGGGAGGCTGAGTATCCTTAATGGCAGCTGACAAGCTGAATTGCGAAGGACGCGGCTTTACGTGTTCGAGTTGCAATCATTCAAGGGCGCCTTCGGCAGACAGCCACCATCAACCCATTTATGACCACGGAGCACAGCCTGAGATCGGAAGTGTTTGGTTTTACCAGAGGGAGGAAAACCGGACGGCCAGGAGAAAAACCCTTATGGCACAGGAGAGAACCAATGCACAACTCTACTCACATATGGCCCTAGCCAGGACTCGAACCAGGGACACATTGGTGAGAGGCAAGCACTTTATGCACATGCCACCCATGCCACCCCAACCCGCCAACAACAACAAATGACAACAATTAAAGAAATGTTACTCAATACCTTTTTTTATTGAAGCTTAAGAAAATTTGATCGCTCACAATAAACTGTTTTCCCTTTTTACAAGCATTATTATTCACTGTATCTAAACAAAAATATGTCCTCGTGGCAGATGTCAGTTGGTCCAAAGGAAGTTCATCCTTTTATGATTTGACGGGAAAAGTATGAAATCATGTCTTCAGGTCTTGTGTCTTAATTGATTCTAGTTTTATAAGCTTGTTTATTGATTAAGTTATTGATATATGAATACGAACTCAGTCTAATTGATGTAATAATTGTGTGAGGGATAGAGGATATTATTGTTTTGACCCTAGCCCTGGAGTGGTGGGTCGTCAGTCTCCCTTGCACTGCCACTGACTCGGTCGGGTTGTATGAAGCAGAAGAGTGTATACGTGGGGTAATTTGACCCTACACCGATGTGTGATAAGCACTTAAATAATAAAAACAATACAAGAATCGTAAATAGCACACGTATCTGCCAACAAGTAGGTACTCGAGGCGCTTATTATATAATTTTTTAAGACCCCTGCTCTCAGCGATACGTGACACTGGGTTCTTTTATGTGCATTTAAGGATGAAGCAATAATGGTTAAGTGTCTTGCTTAAGGACACAAGTGTCGCCACCAGGACTTGAACACCACACAGAAACACCAGAGCTTGAGTTTTGGTGCGCTTGACCGCTCGGCCAGGACGCGCCACCTGTAAACTGGGTGCTGTTTGAGTCCATCCTGGGGAAGAAAAAACACAGGGTATTCTGGTGGGATTCGAACCCAGGACCCCCCACAGCCCGTGTCGTGATGAGTTACTTTGTGAAATAATACCACAGAAGTTATTCAAGTAGAGTGATTCAATTGACAATAAATCTCTTTTTATGAGAAAAAAAATCGCCAATTTATGAAGGTAATCTTAAGGTCAACACGTCTATCAATGGAAATTATTATTCAGATGCTCTTTTGAGGAGAACCACAAGTTTGTGGTTTAACTAGGCATTATTTTGGTAAAAGGTCGTCACACTTGAATTATCAAGCATTACAGTTGTGTCTTTTATTTGCTCAAGGCTCAAACTGTTGAAGACAATACCGATGAAGGACCCAACAGTGTCTCAGAATGTAACATTTGTAAATGTTCACCATAGTTCTTGAACAAGGGTCCATGATTTCTGCAGCTAGTTTCTTGAGCAGGTCAGTTGCCTGAAACTATTGGGAATGTTCACAGAAAGCATAACATTTGATTTATGAGAAATTGTACTTGCATCAATAATTTGTACAAAGGATATATCTCTGATTTTTGCATCGATATGTGTACAAAGGATAAATAAATAAGTACTGAAGTTATCCTGTGGCAATTTTAATAGATTTCTTTTGTCTACCTTAAACAGTGACGTGACCGGAGGGGCGTGACCCCCTTCCCCCCCCCATGAGCTCGAAAATGCACAACTGAATGTATCGATATATTAAATATATCTCCCCAAAAGATATATAAATAAAAAATTTAAATGTGTTGTTACGCCACTGCCCTGAAACAAGACACGTTCTAATTCTAACATAAATAATCCTCATAGACGTTGCATCTCCCATCATTCATATTACCACGCCTTCACAAAAAACAGGAATTTCTCTGAAAAAGTAGAATGGCATTCAAGATGCCAGGTTCGTTTTTTGGCAGATTTAACCCGAAAAGTTCGATTTAAATTTAAATAGCTATTTTTATGGATTCGAAAAAAAATGTTATAAGCTTTCATTTATGGTTTTGCCAAAACCGCCATTGATAAGTGGTAGTCAAATAACTAAAAAATGGAATTATTGTCGGGATCCAAACACTATCTCACTTCCATCAGCCATGTACAAATAAATTTGCATGTTACAGGTATTCTTGTGCATTGTCCGTGGAAAATGCTAAACTTTTTGTATGTTTTTCGTTTTTGAATACAGCATCTGTCAAAATTCGTTCAGAGAAAAAAACATTAATAAAAAGAATTCTTCGGCGAAAATCGGGTTATACAACTTTAAAAGTGAAACAATTGAAACATCAACCGTGATATCAATATGATGTTACGTCTTAAACTCTTAATACATTCTCTATGTGATTGTTGAACAATATTGATGTATTTAAAGGGGCTGTGTCGTCATGATTATAGCAGGCCCGCGGATGTGCATGGAAAGATGATCTCTGACCCAGATAATCACAAAGGGTGCCGTCTTTGTCAAACTGTGACTTGACCGCGGTTAGTATCTGGGTTATTCAATTTACTGCTATAATCATGACGACACAGCCCCTTTAATAGAATCTAATTATTTATGCGCTATTTGATAGCTCTTGTTTCCATCTACTGAATGAGCAAATGAAACCCAGCTTTAAGTTTTGGCGGGAATTGAATTTGCCGGTTTGGCCATGGACCGTCAGAAAGAGTACATAAAAACTGTTGATGGGATTGGTTTAGATAAACCAGATATGTTAGTGGCCTAAACTGTAGCAAGTTTTTTTATACTTTTATTAAAATCAAATCAAGACAGGAAGGGAAATACTTCATATTTTTTTAAGTTGAGTAATTCTTATAGTTACATCTTGATAGCTTTGTTTTAAAATACACGCAAGTACACAAATGTGGCTGCTGTGTAATTGAGAGAGTCAATCTCTGGTTTTCGAGTTTCGTAATGTGTTGAAAAAACATCGGCAAAACAAAGACTAAGTTAGTTTTTATCTTGAACAAATGTCGTGCCCACCCCCCTTGTCAAGAGACGTAAGTAACCAAACCAAAAATGTTAACATCTGACCCCCAAAAAAAATTAGACTGAAATATCGATACGGCTAGTGACGTCGCGTAAGCAGAAAGTCAGACTTGGGGCACGACGTCAACGTGGACGGCTGAGGAAGTCGAAAAGTTTAGTGCCTGTCATCCATGCCAAACACTTGTTCATTGAATGATCACACGGGTTGACATCATGGACTGATGCTATGTGACAAATAAAATGGTTAATTCGTACTGTCATAATCACAGATACAGGTGGCACATAGTTTTATTCGACATGAAGTATAAGGGGCAGTTACACATTCTCCCCACCCGACACTGAGATTTGACAGATTTTAATTTACATATTTTTAGGGCTTGCATTGTGAGATTTTGATGTGTATTTTGGTTTTGTAAAATGACATGTGGTAGTATCGAACTTTGCTGTGTAGATAGTTCTAATATTGCCCCCCAAAAATGTTAATGGCCTCACGTTTTGAGCCCAGCAGAGTCTTTCTCAAAGGCTAAAATATTAGTTCTAATATCATAAGAACTTGTCCCGCTATTTATCTACTGCGACAGAGTAAAATGAGTCGGGAGACTAACGAGATTAAATATGAAATTTTCCTGCTGTTTTTTCTCCTTTCGCGGAGTAGGTTCAAATTTTGTCACCTCGTGATGTATAGCAACCTCGATTCGGTCTGGTTACTCCCATGGCATAGAGTTACTACTGAGAAGTAAATCGAGGTTGTAGTTGAGATTATAGTAAACCCTGGATCTCCATACTGCCCCGGACAGTAACTCCATGCCATGGTTACCCCTAACCCTAACCCTAACCCATGGGGGTAACCAGACCGCAATATTTTTTTCTGCAGTACAGAATTGCCATCCTCGAAAATTTTCCAATGTTTTAAGGATGCCCTTTTTTGGAACAAACAAAAATCATCACAACAGTGGCAATTTTGGACTGCAGAAAAAAAGAACCACCAGAATGAGGTCTGGGCGGGAGATATATAGTCTGTCTCTTTAATAGTACATGAATCGGTTTCAGAATACTGGGTACTCGACAAAGATTAGCAAGATATGATTTAAATCCCATAATATCAAAGGTCATTTCGGTAGCATATGTCTACCGATGTAATATAATAATTACAATTCTACCGTGGTAAGGTCGCTCCATAATTTGTAATGCGTACATAATTTTCCAGGGCTGTCACTATTCGGTGAGTTGACCCGTAAAGCAGATTGTTGTAATCAAAATACACAGGTTGGTTTCAACCCTTAAATAAATATTTTCCGCCGAGCAGAATAGTATGATGAAATCTCCCGTACTGTGTAATAAAAGCCTGGAACCCTGGACATAGCAATTATTTGTGTACTGTCGGCTTTCACTACACGATGCCAACGCATGATCGTGGATTTACACAACGAATTTGAATACAATAGCCAAAAAACAATCTAAAAAGGAAATCACCAATATCGTGCTCTATTTTATTCTTCCATGGTTATTCCAACAAGTCTAGGTTATCGATAGTCATTCTTTTTAACGCTACTTAGAATCTAGCTTGAATTGCCGCTGAAAGATTCCGATAAATTTCTTGGAAGAAATAGCTCCGAGAGGTCAAGCCTGTTGATCTTCTTGTTAAGATAATTCCCCGGGGTTTCGGGGCAATCCACCTAGAGTCGACCTCGGTGTACGCGGATAGTAAACAGGGCTGTGACGCGGTATAGCCTAACACTGTTTACAACATTGACATCGGACATTGCTCCCAGCCTTGATCTGAGAAAATCTATTGCTGAGAGCGAGTTGATGAAAAACAACAGTGGGCAGGATTTAGGCTTCTTCTACCAGCTGCACGGGGTAGTTTAATTTCTGATTCTAAGTGATAGTAGCCTAACGGCGGTGGTGGAGTCTGGATATTATACGATACGATGGCGCAGAAAAGGTAAAATTGTAAACCATTTAATTGTGGGGTCTACACAATTTCCTTCCTCCATGGTCTACTAATAATGGGAGATGAACGGTGGGTTCCTTCCTCTGTAGGTTTACCATATGGATGAAGCATAGAGCAAGGACATACGTCTCGTGGTTCTGCCGTCGTTCTTTGCCCTTAAACATTATCCGGTGAGAAGCTGCCCTGCAGGCTCTCCCCGTCGGTACTTGCTCTGGTCCTTGCTCTATGCTCTGGGTAGTGTGTATGGTGTGGCGTACAATCAAGGTCTTGCTCCATAATGCTGCATGCTCTATGGACAGCTATACTACCATTAAGCAATACATTATGGTAAAAATATGAAAGATTATCAAGCGCCATTGCAAACCCACACAGTGATGGGTCTGCTACCAGTTATATGGCTGACTGCGTGGGTGTTTGGCAGGATCGGATGGCCTCCTTCACTCTGCTCCCTGACAGCATTGTTAATGGTCGGCTAGATGCTCGCCTCTTGAGAAATGCAAAGATGAGTCTCAGGAGAGTTTTGTTATTGAAAGCTGGTCTGAGTATAGCTCCTGCATGGAATTGTCATTTCCGGTCACATTTTCAGACGCAATGCATTGTAAAAGAGTTAACAGCATTCACACAATTTTACAAAAAAATAAGTTTAGAATGTTGCAAAGCTAATGGTCAAATTAAAACTTTTTTAAACGTCAAAATTGCCTTTGATTTTAACATTAAATCGTCGCGTTTTAGTTGGCACATCTTGTTGTGCAGTAGGTCTAGTGACGTCAGTACCATGATGACAATTTCCGTCCGTAAATTCACTCTAACAACTCCCGAGTCAGAAGCGACCGCAGATTCCGGGTCACGTGAGGCCTGACCATAGAGTTGCATACAATGTCCACTTAGAAAATGGCTGCTGTGTGAACGGATGAGTAACCAGTGTAAATGAATGGTCCGCGCCATTTTCTCAATGGTCAAAAAATGCTCCTTGTCGGGCCGTTTCGCATGGTTTGTACGCCCTCTAGTTCTTATAAATAACTCTATGGGCCTGACCCATTACTGGGCCAGTATGATCCATCTGTTTCAAAATGACCCAAAGGCGGGTCAAACTGATGCAAAATCCGAGTTCAAATCTCATTTGTTAACTAGTTTCTGGTTCAGCCAGGCCCAGAAATGGGTCAGGCCTCCTGTGGGACCCGGAGTCTGGGTCAGTTCTGACACCGGAATGTGCATTTTAAATTTATAATCGAGTGACTGTCTTTTTGTGTTTACAGAAATCAAACGTACCGGGTTCACATCCCAAATGACACATTTCCTTCAACGGCCCTTCATCATCAGACTGAAACAGTCGTCATCTCAACCAATAACTCAAACTCTAAAGTCAACAGCGCCCCCATTGTGCTGAACAGAAACGGCTTTCTGCAGCCGGAATATTTACAGTGTTCAGAATTCTACTCAGAGACCACTCCACGTTGCCACGGTGAATTCATTAACAACACAACAGACAGCCATGACCGAGTATGGGGACCATTTAAATCTAGGGCCAACTTTGTAGACCTACACGTCTCGTAAATTTGTGATTAGAGGCAAAGAATGAACGAGATAATGCGAGATCAGCGAAAAACTGATGATGATGATGATGATGATGATGATGAAACAAGATACTCTGCGGTAGATATCTGTATTGTATCATGTTATTCATGTTACCCAACGGCCAGACATGACATTTATTTGAACCATGATAAACAGCAAGGACACTCAATGTTAAAAGTCAACGCCTATGTTTTTTGTCAGTCGCCTGTGTGCAAGCAACCCACGTTGCAATAAAACTGCTTTGATGGGTTGACAACAGTGAGTCCCACCACTTCCGGAGGTAATCTTCCAGACTTCCAAAAAAAAGAACAAGTAGGCCTACCATGCACATTGTTGCCCATAGAAATATAACAATACAGCCCATGGAATCCTGTCCATAACGAAACTGAATTGTAGACAACACCGCACTATTAAGCAGGAAATGGAGTCCATGCGGCAACATATATTGGAGAAAATGAAACTGTCTTCCCAAAACGTGGTCTTCTCGAGCTCTTTCTTTTCTTAAAGGCAAATCGATTTTGTGTAATAGTTGTTGCTTTTATTTGACAATAACGTGCACGGTCGATTAAGACTGGGGTATGCATTTGGTTCTGTTATGTATCGATTTAATTTGATTTTGCCCGAAGTAGGAAACTGTCATTGAATCGCTTTGTCGGTGTTACGCCACTGTTGCAACAATTATTGTTTCGTTTTAATAATATTGTAAAGAACAAAACCCCAAACTATGCAACCATTGATGTAATTTCTTTCGGTGGCATTCTTATTAAGTAGACTAACGCGGATGTTTCATCTTTTGTCCAACAAGAAACGACGGGAAATGACCATCGTGTCTGAATAGGTCTTTTATGACCCTGTCATTTTGACCACCTCGGTGGCTGCAGGGCGGCCATTGGACGGCTTATAATAGGCCAGCAGACCATGGGTCAAAATGTGAAGGTTCGAGCGTAATGGATAACGAGGACGTGGTCATGACACGGGCCTACTTTAAGTGACATTTCCACGTCATTTTCACATGTTTTTGAGGCCCGTCCACGTGTAATTTACTCTTATCTTGACGTCGGGAAATGTTAACCACAAAAGTTGATTCACTCGTCCTGATTAACCTGGGGCCCAGCGAGGCATCACTCCTTATACCATGTACCTGGATATCAAAACCATGGCATGCCTCCCACGTCAATGATATTCCGTGGCCTGGGCAGACATAGTTTAGATCATGGATGAAGAAACCCAATGGTATTTACAGTTTTATGTAAACGAACAGTTTTCTACGGAAGCTTAAAATGACCTTCCGAGTTGCCGCGTTTCCGAGTTATTTTATCAGAGAAAGACGGAATATCGTGATATTTCAGACGTGTTCCGACAGACAGACACACAGACATCCGTCTTTCCCTATACCGTATCTTGGAAAGACGTCTTTCCCAAATACTGTATCTCCGAAATCCGTCTTTCCCCGATAGCGTATCTCGGAAAGATGTCTTTCCGAGATACGGCATCGGGGAAAGACGGATTTCTGTGTGGTACTAACTCGGAACGCGTCTGAAATATCACGGTATTCCGTCTTTCTCTTATAAAATAACTCGGAAACGCAGCAACTCGGAAGGTCACTTTAAGCTTCCGTAGTTTTCCCACCTCTTCAAAAGTTCAAGAACTGGCCGTACGATTGCAACATTTATGCTCTACTTTTACAGGAAAAGGGTTATTGGTTAACTCTTACTCATCACCTTTTACCTTCACCCCCCCCCCCCCCCCCCCAGTAACTTTAAGGGCCTTAGCTTGTAAAATGTCCAAAGGAGAAACCAATGATAATTGACGAATTCATTTATATAGGCAAAAAACAGGGGCACCACCAGTCGCTACACTAACGCGGCATTTTGGCTGGTAACCCTTTTCTGTTAGTAAAGCAGTATATTGCTGTGCTTAGCAGACTGATCGGGCTTGAAGTATTAGCCGTGTCCGAATTAGCGGCTGTGGCTACGGCTTGATTGTCATGTGAACATGCGTTGAAGCATAGGAGGCCCATAGCAACACACCCTCACAGCAACAGCTGTAGCCGCCAATTCGCAAACGGCATTTGTTTGAAACTATTATAGTCGCTAGTTCCAACGTTGTCTGTACACTTTCTCTTCCCGAGACTGGGATCAATCTCATAAATAGCTGGTAATCGCAAACAATAAATTAAGCTAACAGAAAACTATCTGGCTACCAGCTGAGAATACTATGTGTTTTTTTTTACATTGTCTGGGCTGGTGCCCCTCGTTTTTTTTTCTCAGCAAAAAAAAGTGTACTTGTATACCGTTTATTGTAGAGCATTCCCTGACGTGTCTTGGGTACAATGTGCCTCAGCCAATTTTTTTTACGAAAGAGAAACGTGTTTAAATTGAATGGCAGATCGTAGTCATAGATAAACAGCGGCTTATCAGGAATCTATACTATTGCGTAAAACTCCGTGCTGTATTAAAAACCATTCCAAAGAACAGTGATTTTTAATCGATAAGTTTGCAATTCATTTATATAATCGAATTAGGCCAGTTTGTGAGGCGTGCCAGTCGCTTTCTAAGCAAAAGTGTTACCAGTGAAGATACTGTATATATTATATACTACCTTGACTGGTTCCCTGTGAATTATATTTTAAATAGTAAAAAAAAAAAGATAGTTTTTTTTCCTTTTAAGCTGCCAATATGTTTAATCTAATTTTATCAATTCGAATTTTCTATTGGGAAATGCTTTTATTTTAGATAGCGTAGCGTATGTATTTATAACGAGACCAACATTGCCAAATAAGTTAATTAATCAATGAATAACTAATAAAGTAGACTAACATAATAAGGTGGTTTGATCTTGTTAACAAATCAGTCTAAAAAACAATCTTTGGATTATTAATTTCGATTTCAAGAGTTAATCCACTGAGGTGTGTTATAAGATTAGATGTATAAAACATAAGCCAATGAAATAAAGAAATGGTGTACTTCTCAAGACTGTTTTTATATAATTGTTTATTTCACCGTTAAAAATAAATATTGTAAGCCCCTGCTTTGTGAAGTTCAATATAAGACAGCCTCGTACGATACACTCACAGGAATACAAATTGAGTACCTTGCCTCCCTGGCTGGTAAACTGAACCGACCAACCAGTTCACGGGGACGAGGTTGAGCCTTATGAATCTTTATACTCGGCACATCACATGAAACCATTGAATTCAATTCAAAATACACGAAATCACCTTCACCAATACAGTGATAAAGTGGTAACTCAAAACATCCAAAATTGTTCGTTCAAAAAATATTTATTTGAATGCCACAAAACTCTAAATTCTACTCTATATTGGGCGCTCGGACTTTGAACTTGGATGGAGAGGCGGGGGATACGTATAGTTACCGGAGGTCACAACCACATTTGATTTTCTTTCCTTCAGTTGAATCGCGACAGTAGGAAGTAATGAACTAAAAACAAAGAGTAAATAGTGGTTTACTTGCGTGACAGAAATACAATTGGGCCTAGGTTGAGAAATAAATTTACGATAATACAACGAGTCTTTTAGTGTGGTCGGCCCCCGTCCCCGACCCAGTAACCCCACCCACAGCATCGCCATCCCCCAGTAGCAACACAGTGCCACTACACACCCATGAAAGACTCGGTTTATATAAAGAAAACACATTTACCCAGAAACTTTGTAACATCTAAAATTACTGCGTATAGTGTCAAAACTAATATGACCAAATATCGTGATGGAATAAAGTGATAACATAGTTTTACAAATAGAATAATTTATTTCAACTTTATAAAGTACAACGTAAATCATGCTTCAATAAATAAACGGTAAACTTGCACATCATGTCTTCAAGATAAGCATATACAGTTGCAGAAACGCCTTGAAAAAAAAAGAAAATATATGTATTTCGAAAAGCATATAGTATTGCGACAAAATTCTCAAGAAAGTTTGATCTAATCTTAACAATCTTTGTTGCATTCTTTATAATATCAACAACCATATTAATACTATGGATCTTTCTGAAACCACAGTTCCGGCTTACAGGCTCTGTCTGTTTTGGGGTTTTTTTTTTTTTTTTTGGTTTTTTTTAACGTACGCTTTTGGTAAGTGGCTTCCAACAGGCCTCTTGGGCGTTATCTTTTCGAAACTCCGAATTTGGCTAAGGCTTCGGCTTGAGTTCCGTCAGTAATTTTGAAAACGCACACTTTAGGAACGGGACTTCAAACAGGTGGACGGAGCCCGAGCCCGCGGTTTGGAAAAGGGACCATGTATACCTTTCTTTTGTTGATAAAGAAACCGCGCTGGCTGGTATGGACGGCCAAATGTTGGCAAAACATTCAATCTTATTAGACAGACGCTGTGACAAAATTTAACATTATTATTACAACATTTATAATTTAAAGAAAATGCATCTCATTCTTGGTTTGCCTGTTTCCAATTTAACACAATTTTTGAACATTTTTGTGTAAAATTTTTTACAAACTGTGTTTATCTGTTTTTGCTTTGCATTGGTGGCTCCCCGGTCCCCATAGTTTCTCCAACCTTGGTTGGTCGGCAAAAACTCGGGCTGTGACGTTGCAAAAGACAAACCTCTATTTAGAGAAGAATACAATAATATCTGGCCCACGGAATATGTAGTATAGGCCCTTCACGAAACCACGGCTTGTGGGCTTGGGCTTGGGACTCTGGCTTAGGCTCCGTCCATCTGCTTGTTTGAAGCTCTCTGACGCCGAGCCTAAGCCACCGCGGCCCAAACCGAAGCCGTGTTTGCGAAAGAGGCGTATTTATATAATAGAAGGTTTACACGTGATGTCACGCGAGACCCTTTGCTAATACTGCGTGCACAAACAGACGCTGGAAATCATTGTTTGTACATGGCTGTACCCAACATGGCTGCGAAATGAACTTTTTCCCGGGGTCGCGCCATGGGGGGGTGCGGGAGTCCCCGATCAGAACTCTTAAGTTGACCCGCCCCTTATCACCCCTTCAAAAAGAGATCGAACAAATGCATAAATGAAGGGTTCGATGCATCAAAAGCCCCCTCCCTCCCCCAAATAATGTATTTCCCCCTACTTCCCCCACCCCCAATGAAAATACCTAGTTTACATCACTGAATAAATAATAATAAATATGCTCTTTGTAATTACTGCATCCATTCTGCTCTCAGGCATAAAAGTTGCATTTCAATATGATTTAAAACGTCTATTTTAGCGTCCATAGACTCCAGATTGAATACAAGAAGCTGTTTCATCAAATTAAAAGTTCTACAAAAATTTTGTAAAACTTTTTTTTTTGAAGTGAACCGTATGGAACTTTACAAGTTAAAAATGTTCTGGTGTGAACACTAGTTCCTGCAAAGTTATTAATTTTCACCGGCCAAAGACAAAAGCAATAATTGTCATCATTTATCAGGTCCAAACCTAAACAAACCTCGACAATTTCTGTTTGTTATTTTGTCTTTATTTTGGTAAACATTAACAATGAGTTTGTATCTTTTTTGTGTAGTGTATGTCGCTTCTGCTCAGTGGGCATGGTGGAGATTCTCAAAACTTCTAAAATAAATCTACACCTAATATTATAAATCGTTAAAAGCAACCGGAAACCACACTTCGTCGTGTGCCCGGTAAAAGGATGTTACGACAAGTTCCCGGCAAAAGGGCGTCAGCAAATGATGTGAAATTTTGTGTTTCAAGAAAACTGAGCGGGAAAGTCTGATCAATGTTTTCGCCATTCAAAAGTTATTATAGGAAGGTTAAATTCTGCATGGGAATGGGAAAACATGTCTTTGGGTTAATTCTAACAACAAAAGTGTAACATTAATGCCATACTTTTTAATGTCGGGGGCCATTTTTATTGCTTACGTCCTTTTAATACTGGGACGAAATACTTGATGGGCCCGGTAAAAGGGCGTAAGGCCTTATGCCATTTTACCGGGCGCACACGACGACGTGTAACACAACATTATTTCGCTAAATAAATGATTTTGCCGTGCATGCAGGAATCGCATTTGTTCTTATTAAAATAACTTCACAGTTGAACTCACGAAAAATAAAATTCGAATACTTTCGTTTTTTCACATTTGTACCCTAGCTGTCTACTAAATTGATCCGACTGCTGTGGTGTGTTACGGTCATACATACGTAGCGAATACGGACTGTACATCGATGTCACATTCGCACGCCACTCTAGCTGTATGGGTGACCCCTTCCCAGTCTTCCACATGGTATGCTGCAGTGGTGGCAGTTGCTGCTACAACCGTGCAAGTGCCTGTTCGATGGAGTACTGTTAAACTAAGCTGTCTTTCAACGCATATTCCTCCACCTGTTTGAAAAAAAAAATCATCAAATTAGTTCATCTTTGCCTACTGCAGATTTAAAGGGGTCTACCTTGTTTTTCAAATTGTTTTTCTTTTTTAAGGAAGTAGAACCATTGACAACTTTTTATTTTTATTTTTGAAGGGATTTTTTATTTTATTTTATTTTATTTTATTTTTTTTTTTTGGGGGGGAGGGGAAGAACCATGGAAAATTTGTAGGTTTTGAAATTGTGCATGTTGGTATACAATAGTTGTTGACGCACCAATATATACAATTCTCTTTAAGTTGCGGTTGTTCTGAAAAGAATCGGTGGGGGTATACACCTCGACATATCGATCAGCATGCTCTGATTGTCTTTGGCATGAAAACTACCCGTTTCTAATCAAAATAATGCGATGAAGCGTACATTTGTATGTTGACAGATGTTTTTGATTTGTTGTGTTTTTAGGGGGGTTGTGTGTGGGTGGTCTTTTCTGTTTTGTTTTTACCAATCTTTGTCAATTCGTTAGTTCTTACCCGATAAACATTCAGTAGTACTGCTGCAGACAGCTTCGTTTATATAGCGCGGGAAATAGTCGTCGGAAAGTTCTGTCGTTGCTGCACACGTGTCGCATGTGCGCATGTATCCTCTCGTCGTTTCTTGGCCACTTGTAACGCAGTAGTTTGACACTGTCGTCCCTAGTGCACAAAACGGGAGACCCAAAAAAAAAACACCTCACGTTCATTTTAAAGAATAATTAATGAGGAGTGTTGCTTAAAAAACTGCTGGTCCTTTCACCAAAGTGTGGAGTGTATCAATGTGGGTTGTTCCGCCTCGTATAAACAAAAGTAATATGAACAGCGAGTTGACATCTGCCAACGCATGATGCTCCAGCCCACGTACACAACGCCTCAAGTGTCGGTGAGTGAAGTTTTGTAAAAGTCAGTCCATGGTGAACTCAGAATGCCCCCTCGATCAGTGGGAGCATAGGTGGGAGTAGAACAATAGTGTGTTATTGCAAGTCTATCATCAAAACCGAGGAAGGGCATGGCAGATGAAAAGTTTCGTAAACAAAGCAGTTTTGATGATTGTTTGCCCCGTTGTATTTTTAGTGTGGGTGCCTTACTCTTTGATGGAACTTAAAAACCTATACATAGGGACGTGTTAATACAAACTCAGAAACAGGTGGGGTTTGTGGTCACGAACTACTGGGCATGAGAACCGATCAACTTCGACAATTACTTTTAACTTTTTAATTATTTTGGAGGTTTATGTTAAGTTTGCATCTTGTTTCTAAAAATGAGTATCAAACTGACCTACAACAGATCTCCGAACTCTTTGTAGATTGACTTCTTCCGGGGTAACCAGACTAGACCGGATGACCTTAAGATGAGGTTGTAATCGTGAGCTTACTTCGCTGTGATTGGATCTTAATGCAGCCTCGATCTCGACCTTACTTAATCTCTGGATTTCCTGTTTAAAACAAAGTGTTTAAAAAAATCATATTTTGTTGATAAGAATGTATTTGGCCAACAGTTCATATAATATAACGGCTCAACCAATTCATTTTTTGTCCAGCAAATATCAGGGAATAATGTGTAAGTAATTTGAATATTTGATATTGTTTATGAAAACAAATTGTCGTGTTCGTGGCAAACGTCATGGTTTTATAAAATAAGACATGTATACTCATTTTGGGTTCTGTAAAGAGGATAGTATATCAACTTTTGAAACTTTTGCTTCATGTCATTTAGCGGTTTCGTTTTTGCCATGGGTTGTTGTCCCTAGAATTGAGGTTGCCGTCGTCATGTGTCGTAACTGTTGTGACGTAACTACCGATACGGGTTTTTTCAGTTCAATGATTAGGCCTATTATTAATACTGAATTTCCAATAATTTAACTTGGAATGTTGTATTACGCATGAAATACTGTACGCCGTATAAAACCCATTGGACACCCCCCGTGGTTTGTCGTCCAGAGGGGTGTGTGCAGCCGGTCAACATGGATATGTGACGTTGTTCTTTGTGTCAAATGCTTTACCGGTGAGCGTTTGGTTTCATACCAAGAACTGAGATTCGACAACCATTTTGTAAATTGTAGTATTGCTGTGAAGTTATTCAGAACACGGAATTGTTCCTACCGTGTTTTCTTGTGTCTCCTTTTGGTCATGGTCGGTATGACACGGTATGGCTGGAAAAGCCCAATCGTCACATTGCTTTCAAAGTGACCAAGAACCAAAGATGAGGAGAAAATAGTCTGGTTCCTATTTTAAGAATGCAAATCACATGTCTTCGTTGTTAAATGCAGACAAGGAACATTGTTAGTCTCGTAATCATATGTCGTGTCCAAATTGGCAGCTACGGCTATGGATTGCCGCGTCACCATGCATTGAAGTATACCTCCTATAGTAATAGCACAACAATGCGGATCCGGCCTCATTTTATGTTAGCTTTTGCAATGAGGCCGCATCTGAATAGACCTTTCCCATGAAATATGTAAATTGGACATCGCGCGTGCGCACTTACATTTTGGTTGGCAAAATTTTGGGAACAGTGCGCCCTTTTGCATGGGACTGATGGGTGCCTGACGCGTACGCGCTTTGTGCGTCTGCTTTGTGTACATTTCAATGGCGTTTGCCAACCAACAGGGTCTGTACGCATGCGTGAATGCAATTAGCATATTTCATGGGAAAGGTCCATTAGGGGCTACGGCTACGGCTATTGCTAAGGACGTCTTACACTTCAACGCATGACGATGACGCGGCAATCCAGTCGTAGCCGTAGCCGGAGCCGCCAATTGGGACACGGCCTCAGTGTTATTCACGTAACTTACCGCATTTGTTGTGAATGGAACCAGACTGGTGAAGCCACGATCGGTTTGATCCAAGTATCTGGTATTGACTCCACCGATGCTTTGTAGTACTGTCGTCAGTTCTTCGTCTGTCCTACGCCGACAGCGAGTAGTTCTGCGTATTCTACGAGGTACCTCACCCTGTGAACATTGAACCATTGGGCAAGTCGACTTTAACTGTTTTAGTCAACATGAGGAATGTTTTAGCTCAATGTATTTACACGAACTTTCAAATAAGAATAGCCAGCCCTTTTTAAAAAAATGTGGGTCCGCATCGTTTTATGTATGAAAATTAGACCCACATCCATGTTTACGGGAAGATGGATTCATTCTCAGTAGTTCTCAATAAACAAACATACATTGAAACAAGGCAACCTGTGAAAAAAATTCATCAAATTCGGGAGTTGTGTTTTCGTAAAAAAAACACAAAAACACCGGTTTGTGTTGTGTCGGGGATTCTGTACATGTCTATACCGTGTTTGTTTCACTACTACTGCCAACAATCAAAATAAGCAGCAGTTGTTTGTGGGATCTTCAAAGTGCTATTTCCTCAACTATGACAGTATTCCAGACGAACTTCTTGGAGAATTGCCAGTGTATGAACTTTATAACCAATGAGTTTTTAGTTTTTCCCCAATCATGTATATGTATTATGAAACCAATTACAAGTAATTGACCTTACCACTTCATTTTCACCGTCCGTGAATTCAGTAGACGCATTCTGTGATTTTTCTGCGGTAGGAAAAATGGACACGAAAATAACAGTCTTCTTTTAAATTCGATCCAGAAGTTAAAAAGTGGAGTGGGGTATCGGTCTGAAGCCATTTGCAATTGTGCCATGGATCTTGGCGGGAAAAAAGGAAAGTTGATGCCGACCGTTGTTGGCCGTGGGATTCAAGAGGCTTGGTTGGAGACGGATAAGGCAATGATTTAAAAGCCGGGGGTATACTGCAGTTTGACCGCAGCATAAAGGTTACAGAGACGGCTGCACAAGGATGGCGCACTCAAAATCTATATTTAGCTCGCAAAGGGCCAATCCAAAAGTGCTTAAAAAGTCACAGTTATTGGATTTCATTGGTGATCAAGGCCTCGGTCGTGTGCGTAAATAGCTATAGCATATGATTTTTAAATTCCCCGTGTGTGTGGTTAAAAACATTTTTTTTTTATATATAATTATGTTCAAGTAGATTTTTAGAGAAGGGAAACAAAATGGGCGCACCGGTATATTTCCTGTACATAAATAACAACAACCGTTAGGAATCTAAAAGAAATCACTCCCTTATATAATTTTGCACATGTAATATAATCATGTAGTCATATCTGAAATGATGTTCCTTTAAATGAGAAAGACCAACCTGACACTAAAGGCATTTTTGATACATTGACAAAGTGATCAAACTAACGAAAGTCAAATGATGTACCATGTTTTGGAAATATACCTTGCCCCCTTCCCCAACAACAACATGTATAGATAGATATATTTTATATATGAATAGATAGCATTTAAGAAAAAGAAGAAGAAAAAAACGACGAGTAAATGTCACTATACCCAGCACAATAAAAGGATAATTCTGAGTGTAACGAAAAGACGTGTGCTTAGAAAAAGATGACTTGGTCTTTGTTATTAGATAATCAATAATTCTCACCTGATTTGGTTGTCTGTGTATTTCCGTTGATTTTCTCCATGGAATGACTCGATGCTTTTTCACTGGCTATCGGTTCCTGTGTCTGTACTTGTTTGCCTGTTTGTGAAAGGGTTGGCGTGGCTTGTGACATTATGTGATCCAGTCCCGTCGAGTTTGTTGGAGGTGTGTTCAGCGGAATACCCATCGTGCCAGTACTGATAAGTAGAAGTACTGTTGCCATAGTTACTGTCGTCATCCTAAACTGCATCGAGGAGATACAAAGCAAATACTGAGACATAAAGTTGACAGCCTCTGAGTGTGCCGGTGGAAAATGTGAACCGTTGTCGAAGGATTGTGCAATACGGGGTCGACTTTGTGAAATACCCTAAGACCGTGTAGGTGAATGTGTCATCCAAAAAAGTCGGTCAGCGTACACTATCGATCGTTCAGAGATGTTGGTCTTTATATGGCATAAGTACTCTACCAAGTCACTCCCTTGGGGTGGGGGCTTTGGAACTTATACCGTACAGGTGGTGTATGATAGGCAGTTGAGATTGCACCAGAAATGTTGAAGCTCTGTCTGACGATATCATGTTTGATTTACATGAGTCTAACTGTGGCTGACCGCGGATTCGTCCGAAGATTTGGGCATCATAGCTGGGAAGCAAGCGCCGTCGATGACATTGCGTCAACGGGTATACCCTCACCCCTGTTGACCGGCCACCAGCAGTTCGGAGACAGGTGTATATTTTTAGAATCTCAATATCAACCACTCATCCACACCTATATTCCGAGAAAAAGCGTGCATATTGTCTTCACCCTCGTCTCGCCATCTGAACGGAAACTTGAGGACGATCATCAATAAACAACGGATCGAATAAATTTAGATTCAGCTCAAGTTTTGCATTTTCCATTAATCACCTGGGTACTTATTACCGTATATAGCTAGCTCTTGAATGCAGGAGCATTTGGGAAATGTCTAAATGAGTAAGCATGCAGTGTCTGTACTTTTCTTAGGCGATTTTAACCCTGCGTGACAAGCCGTTAAGTGTAAAAAGAAACAACCTCAAGTAACCCTTTAGTTGCGGAAGGAACTTCTTGAAGGTTGTGGTTTTCAGTGTAATCAATGATGTATTCTCCATGACCGGGACAAGTTCACATTTGGGAAAAGTGCAAAGCATGGGTGGCCTGTCTTTTGATCATTAAAAAACTTTGGGCTGTGGACGGAGACATCGATCGCATTAGGAATCATGTTTTATCAATACCAAACATGAATCGTTTAGAGTTGGGACGACAGTCAGACAGACCTCCCCAGACACCAGGAAGTTTGCGGTGGCACCTCTATACATAGAGCAAGGACCCTGTAAATCTCTCTTTATAAGAGCCGCATGAAGGGCTCTGAAAAAGAACGAGTGGTGCAACCATGGAACTAAAGGAAACAACCCGCGTTTCAATCAGCCTTTACTCTAACAAGGGGATCAGGTCGGCTTGGTGGTTTCTTTCCCTGCCTTTCACCTCGGTGGACCCTCGTTTCGAATCCCACTTCAGACCGGAGTCTTGCGTGTGGATTGGGCGTTTTCAATTCCTACCTGATTGCGTGGATTTTCCCCTTGGTATTTTTTTCTCCTACATCTAAAACTGAACATGTCTTCACCATCCGAACTTATTGCTCTGTTAAGTGTGTTAGGCTCTATACAAAGAAATAAAGTCATCATCGGAAGCATACTACTTCTTATTGGCACTTTTCAAAACTTATGGCCACTCTATAAGCAAAACAAACTATTGATAAGAAAGTATGAAATTAACTCTTGAAGGGTTCTGTCAATGAGAACACTTTCATACAGTTTAGATTCAACTAAATACAAGTGTCAAACTAGCGTTTCAGAAGCTGAGATTCAACTTTTAATAGTGTAAATTCAACTCTGCAATTGACTTACATTAACTCTTTCAAAGTGCTGTCACTGACCGAACTCGTTAAGTGTTGGTTTTTAACACTTTGGTTTAAAGTAGGTGTTTTCCTTGATGCATGGATATATTGGTGGTTCGTTCTCTGTAATAGTCTTAAACGAGATGACACTGACGCGACACTAATTGGGCCTTGAGAAAAACGCCCGTCTTAATTGTAGTCCCCAAGAAAAATTGTGACTACAAAAAATGTACTCTCTTTATAATTATAGCTTATATAACATTAAAATCATCTTTGGATTACTTTTTCACCGGGTGTTTATTTGTAAGAACTAAAGAGATAAAAAACAATGTACAAAATGTTATGTTGTACAATAACTTCCACTATTTAGAAACATAGTTGTTCTGTAAATACCCGATGCACTTCGTGATATTGTGCTTTTTTTTTTTTTTTTTTTTTTTTTTTTTTTTTTTTAAATTAGAACAAGGCCTGGGCCTGGCTTACATTACGAATTAAATCGCCTGGCATTCCCTTCAGGACTTTTCTTGCCTTGATATTTTCAAACGATTTATACAATATTATACGATATTCATAAATACCTGAGACAGTTTATCCATTCTGATTGGCCGAGAGGGCATCACGTGGCCATGTTTAAACGGGCGATATAAACACGGTAAAAAGTGTTTAAAACCGGCTAGCTTGCGAACGAAAAATATAGCCCCTGTATCAGAATAAAGAAGTATGTGTTTCCAGCTGTTGGGTTTTTGATTGGCCGAGAGGGCATCAAATGCCTATAACAGCTGCAGAGACATGAAGATCGACATTCCGTTCAAGGAATTGGCCCGTAAATATGGATAGAAATTTAACGCAGAGTCGAGCTGAGAAACTGTCAGATTTGTTCCCAATTTTTGAAGGTTTTTTGCATGTTTTTGACAGAAAGGCATTTATGAATCTGAGGGGCCTGGTGGCCGATAATTGCCCTTCGGCTCGGGCAATTATCGGCCACCAGGCCCCTTGTCGGTTTTAAACAATAGTTAAAAACCTCTTCATCACACCTTTATTCCCTTATTATAACATAATTATAATACTATTTGTTTATCAAGTTAAAGTTGACCATCTTCCAGCAGATCCACACTCGCTGTAAACAAAAACATCTGCAAAGAAGACAATCGCGTTAAAGACATTAGGTCCAAATTTTGCCCGATTTGACCGTAGAGTTAAAATTTTAAATAGTATCTATTTTTTTATAGATTCCTGACAGTTATCCGCCGATAAAAAATTAGTTGTTGTCGGGATCCTGACATTATCTCACGTCCGGCAACCTTGTACAAATAATTTGGAATGTACATATAATGTGAACTGTGCAATGTCGGCAGCATATACGAAAGTATGTGCACGTTTGGAAACAGCATCAACTTTCAAAATTCGTTCGGAGAAAAATAAATTATAAACAAAAACGGTTTGGCGAAAAACGGGCAATGCAACTTTAAAATTGTAGTAATGCAATTACTGATCTATAAATACAGATGGATATTTCATGATCGATTTTGAGTTATACTTACCCCGTTAACAATTACGAATGTATCACGATCAAGTTTCTTTGACAGTGTGTACAAGTTTCTACGTTGAACAATCTCCTCGCCCCAAGCTACACCTCTTTGCATAATGAAGAGAACTGATTACCACCCTTCTTTTTATAACATTTTCTCGCTCGGATTGTTAGTCAATCAGCCAATCAGCTCATTAAAAATAACCCACCACCACAGACGGACATCCTTTACAAACTTTCACTTCGTCACGCCGCTTTATAGGGTATACCCTCGTGTGGGATTTCTAAACAGCGACGGCCACCTCTACCGGACGCGAGGCCGTCGGAGAGCCCGCCCCCGCGTATTGAATTTTATGCGATCTTAAAAACCAGAAAACTCTCATTATGTTCGGGGAAATGAATAAATTGTTTTAATTGACAGTTACTATTGAAAACTACAATACTCCGTGTCTGTGAAAGTCACTGTTGAGTAGTGTTGAGAACAAGTCAAATGACAATACTCTGCATCGTGCACAAAGGTAAAAATGTTTAAGAAATAAAATAAGAAAATAAAACCCGCAGAAGTCGTTGAAGTCAAACCAATATAAGCTGGTGTTTACCATTTGAATTTGAACATTATGTTTAGCATCGAAATTGTTAAATACTAAAATACCTCAAAAAGCCATCTTTCAAAACGAAAGTGAAAAGGTACTTGCCATCGTGGAAGTGCTGAGGCCATGCCTGAATTTGGTGGCTTTGGTAAACGCCGAAAATCCTATTCTTCAACGCCGTTAGCCGTAGCCAAATCGCCTGATTTAGACGGTGGCTCCAATGGTGGCTACGGTATCCTGGTGTGACTTAATTATCTACCAACAGGATAATGAATGTTCATTGTTGTAATTATTATCATTTTTCATGCATCTGTTAGAAATTGAATCCAAAAGACATGCTCTTAATCGACAGCATGCAAACTTTCTCGGAAGGTTTTGACATTGTTTTTGTCAAGCAGTTCAAAACCTTGATTTGTTATTTAGTTTGACATGTTTCATGTTCAGATTGTTGACAGAATTTGACGTCAAGTTAGAAGCCAAATAGAAAGTTGCCCGTTTGGATTCACGTCATCGTCTCGACGAGTAGAAAAAAACATTATTCCCGCCCCTAATCACCAGTGTATGTGTTCCCTCTGGTTTTAATAGTTTTTTGCTTTTGTTTTATCTATAATGTGTAGATTTCGTGGGCAATACAATCATAGTGCTTTTAGCGTTAATTGCGGAAGACGGTCGTTGTTTCAAGAAAGATCATTAGGTATTTATGACCTCATTTTGTCCCATTTTTTTAATTTGGTTGAGGCGGATGAAACTATAATACTTTTCCCCATGATTTTGTGATGGGGTTCTTTCGTTCCGTGAAAAATAAATTTGCGAAATCCCTACAAAAACAAACACGGAAATGCAAGGTTAGGTGGTAGACCTGTACACAACTTTCCTTCAAGACAAAATAAAAATTAATTGGGGCTTTTTGTTTATGATTTTTATATTACTATAGTTTTCGGTATATAACTCCGATTTCTGTTGTACATTACCATGTTAGTTTCGGAAAATAATTTTTCACCATTTCTGTAGTTAAAAAAAAGGATATAATGTGTAATTGCTTTTTGATGAGATTCACATATACTCAAGTTTTCAACAAACAATAAGTAAAACCAACTTGTGATGTGAACGTCTTAGAATTAATTGGTCGCATTTTATTAAGAACAAATATACACAATGCACCTATTGCGAGTTGGCAAAGTGTCTGAAAATGACGTTTTCAGATAGAAATATGCATCAGAACAATTGGTACAGGAAAGTATAAATTTAATAAAAAGTAAGACTTCAAAATGAAAATCGTTTATCATTATTTTTACCAATAATTTATCAAATCTTTGAATTCAAAAGCTTAGTGTACGCAATGTATGTTTTCAGAATATTTTACTTATTGATAAATGAAAACCTTAAATAAAATTTCACATCCTGTAACATATACAGATATGTAAATTGTGCGAACGCACTTTTAGGATGGGGTTCTTGTAGAATAATTTATCTATAAAACGATAATGCTCTTCCTTTCCTTAATGGTAGGAAAATAGTCACCAGCTCAATTAACGGGAACGAAGAAGGCTATTTCATGCAATTTGATGCAACCCAGGACAACAATATCAACTTTAGTAAGACTAGGTTCTGAAATTGCTAAAAGAGAGTCGATATTTCGTGGCAGTTTTAAAACTAAGTTGGATTGAGTCCTAAAACACGGGTGGAAACATGGGCTCAAGCACAAAAAGTAGCTCAGCACAAACAAAATCATGCCGACCAGAATAAGGTTACCAGCCAAAATAGCTTGCCACATGTACCATTTGTGACGGGTATCCTGCTTAGTTTTGCTCAGCAGATACTTTGTAAGCACCTTTTTTTCTGCGTAAGCAGCTCTATGAAATTGGGCCCGGTCCGCACGGCGTAGCATCGTTTATAGACATCGTCTCCTTTCGGTGGATAATTATGTGTAATAACTGCCGGTGCATTGGCAGAGCGAATATCGGCTCATCACGCAAAACTTTGATTTAAAATAAGTAAAGTTGATCAAATCTGTAAATAAAATTCTCAAGCTTTCTAAGAACAATAAGCAGACAAATAAACACTTACTTAGTGGTCAAACTTCTTGAGTTGGGTTTTAGGGCTGCGTGCTGGCGGCTGCTTGCGGGCGTTGAACCATGCAGAGTCCCGTATCAACGTGGGTTTTTACACGTAGACCCACGTATAGAGTTATATTATGTTTGATGAACGAGAGGGAGACAATCGGGGACAAAAGGGGGGTCACCCTGTCTTATTGTTTAAACAAAGGGATGATCTCATAATAATGGGATCTCAAGGAAAGAGCTAGATAAACCAGACGCGTAGGTTGGAGGTTGGCTGGGAAGGGTAGGGTAGCTAAAAAAAAACATTTGAATCAAGGGATAGCAAACAAACATGAGTGATGTAAAGGAAGAATGGCAAACAAACAGACCAGAAAATAAATCTTCTATTTTTTTGAACATGTCTCCGGGGGCGTGCTGAAAGGGACAAGCAGAAGGCTAAATGGGGACAAATAGTACCTAGCCAGGACTTTTAATTGTGTTGGCCCCCGGGGGATGGGGTGGGGTGGTGGGTCGAGCGGGGAATTGGTTTTCAGTAGGGGCCCAGTGGGGCCTGGATTTTACAGTGGTTCGTGCTGGATATAAATGTTGTTTTTTGTTTGTTTTTTTACATTGGAGGGCGACATTTTACGTTCTATTTTATTCCATTACTTTAATTTTAAGCAATAAACCACAAGGGAGACTGACTGGGGCTAGATAGCCCAGTTGGTATAGGTCGCCGGCATGTTAATCCGGAGGTCACAGGTTCAAATCCTGCTCTAGTCCATTTTTCTATGTTCACCCCTAAATGTAATAGACAACTTTGTACGTGTTTTCCGCCCTAGCGTTACTTTTTTTGGGGGGTGGGGGTGGGGGGGGGGGGTAACGTACCCACAGCCCCCATGGGCTCTGATCAAGGCCTCATCCCCATACAGAATTTACCCAGAACCAGCAATGTTTCAACTATTATAATCGATTTTTAAAATTGACCAAAATTGTATTATACTTCTTGTTTCTGGATTTATACGACATCTCATTAAACAATAAATTCAGATTATTTATTACTAAAATAAATTATGTGGTGTTTTGGTCGATCGACTATCGGGTAATTATTTCAATACAAACATGTTGCTTACGTGGCATTCTATGCCCAATCCAGAGCAGCAAAATTTCTGCCAAAACTCAAAACTAGGTTTATTTACTCATAAAATAGATGAGAATAAGAGTTTCCAAATGACATAAGTTAGACCTATATTTAAGTGTTTTTCAATTAGAATTTTCAAGACAACACACTGATATCATGCCTGATGCATGTATTGCCTTCACTTTTAATGCCATGCATTCACTGTTTTTAAAAGAAGTGTCTGATTAATTTGGGGCGCGGGACGTCACGAATCGTTCGGGGCAAAATTTATGGACGTATGTTTAAAATTTCTTTGACCATGCCAGATGGTCTTTGACCAAAACGATTCGAGCATCATTAATGAACCTGGGATTCCTCTCGACACTTCAGTCCAGATGGTGGATCCAATATTTCAGAAACAGGAGCTGCCTTTCAGAGCGAGCTAGGTCAATGCGTGCAATTATATAAACAATTATATTCGTTTTAAACAATAATAATCTTAAACAGTTTTTATTTTATTTTTTTACATTTTACAATACTACTGTCATGTTCCCCTTCATTTCTGAGATGAGCAAGACCATTCACTAACGATTTCACCTCACATGACTGTTTGGTGGTTTGCCCTTCCCAGAAATAAATCCCTTTATCTTGGACATGTTTCACCGATGCTTTTAAGAGCTCTTTCAATTCGACCACAAGGAATTTTGAATGATCCTCAAATCAAGGAGCGTTGCAACAGAACGTGAATGCGGTATAGGAGGAACCCGCAAAGTACAGAAAAACCGGAGCTCAAAATTTGAGGTGACATTACGACGTTTATTTCAAAAGCATTAAACAGGCCTGGTGGTCAACAAATTGCCAAAGGATTTGTGCGAACTGGTGTAGTGTCACGTCGCACATGATATCGATGTCTTTGCAAGACATTGAGATGAAGAAACTCATCCGAGTTCGGAGCGAAAAGGAACTCATTTTTGTTTATTTGAAATGTAATAATACGAGAGCCATATCCTCCGTGACTCAGTGCCTTATATACTGTGGATCCGGTAGGGTGGTCAACAAACTGTGACAGGTTGGACAACCTCCCCCTTCCCCCATGATATCTCGAAAAAATAGTGGATCCGGCAATTAAAATTATCTTTCTTTCCTGTCTTCGTTTCCCCGTCTTATTGATGCACGGCCTGGCTAACCCGTCAAGCCCCCACCCCCACCCCACCCCACCCCACCCCCCGCCCAACCGTTCGTTCCAGCACTCCCCCTCGGACCGGGCTGTTACAACTAATAATGTACATTATCGGTTAGAGTATTTTTGCTACTACATTATCCGGTGGTGATACATTATCGGTCAGAAAGTTTACTACCCTATCGGTCAATTTGTAATACATGATCGGTTGGTGATACATTATCCGTTGGTTACTACATTATCAGTTGTGACACGGGCTACTTCGATCATGCTTCGACACCCAGCACAGTCAGTCAAACTGCCAACTCGGCACCTGACGCCTGGAAGGGTAATTTTTTTATTTTATTTTTCTTTGATAATAAAAACAAGTACAGGTATAATGTAAATTACTATGAGGTGTTTCCAATTTAAGATACCACACGGGAAAATATCAAGCGTTCTTCAACATCTTCTCCACATAGGTCTCTTCAGGCCTATGGGTCACAGTGCTGAGTGCAAGTCACTGTTGAGGGTTCCTTGGTTTCACTACCACTACAGCAAGATAATACTAGTTAGTGCATTGAGCTGGCAGGCCTTATCAGTGGTGTCCGTAGTTCAGGGTGCAGCATAGGGGCAGCAGGGAGGCGGCGGCGGGCACCCTGGAACACCTGACAGGCGTACCAACTCCCCAATTTACGCTGCATTTTCTACGACTTTTTAGCCCATTAAATCTTATAGTTATTATCATCTAGTTGGCTAAGAAGAAGAATTTATCGATTTCTTAAGAGTCATATGTTTATCTTGAACTTTTGACGAGTCAAAAGCACAGCTATTGACTGTGCCCAGTTGTAAGCCGAGAGAAACTCGAGAGGATCGACCATTGTAGATGCCCACTTATTGTGGTTATCTACAACACTATCGCTGATGTCACTATCACCATAGAGCAATGACTATTAGCAGGGAATCCCAGCTATTTAGGCCGTCCCAGTTGCCTTGTAACCAGAGAGAGGGGCGGGGAGGGGGGCTCAGAACACTTTTTCCCCCACACACTTTTGCCCCCCCCCCCTCCCCAGGAAATCCCAGCTATTTGAGTCGTCCCAGTGGCATAAACAGAGGAGTCGGGGCTCAAAACCCTTGCCCCCTCCCCCAACCCCCCATGAAATCGAAACTATGACAAACGAATGGTTGAATACATTAAAACAGGCCCGCCCGAACTTGTCTTTCCCCCCTGCTTTCCCCCTTCCCCATGAAAATGTCTGGTTACGCCACTGGCTGTCTCAACACTGTAACACTCAATCAAGTTGGGACCGGTCCCAACCATAGTAGGGACGATTCTAAAGTTGGACCGGAACAGGGCTATTACGTTAGAGGCAATTATTAAACAATGTACGTTGGGGAACGCGCTCCAAAAATGATGTAAATACCAGCGACTGGAGATAAAGATAGGACGGTCATTCACTCTGGGACGTGAGCATCTACCGAGGAATCGATTCTTTCACGTTATGTGACAAACTGCACGTGCCACCTCTGCCAATTCAACAGGGATTTATCAGCGGTGTTATTAATATCACACCTGGTCAAATTGCTCATGGGCCCATTGCTTACAATTGAGGTTATGTTCCGGCCGGGCAATATCAGCTGATCACTTCCTCCATGGTAGAGACGTCTGAACACGAATACAGGATTAAAAGTTTATCCTCGATTGGTTTATCTGAGTTGAGTCACAGCTAGTATAGGACCCGGTACCTGTAATTTGGTAAAACAGCTGTTCTGTGGGTGCCTTGGAATACCCCCCACCTTTTGCATTATTAGTTTGGACAAAATGGGTTGTGATGATATATGTGGGTTAACCTCTCCCTAATGGGTAATCGTGCCAAAAGGATTCCAGAAACACCCGTTAATCACAACTAGGTCGTCCGCCTGGAAACCTCCCCTCCACCACCCACCCCCACCCCACCCAACCTCCCCGCACACGCTCACTAACACGTCATGGGATTCCCGCTAGCCGCGCTATACCGCGGCCACAAATGCTTGATTATGGTACAGGCTAGGTCCAGACTACGCCAGTTTGTGTTGACGGTGGCTATGGTAACGTAATATTATTACGAAGAACAGAATGGCCCTGGACTCCCCGGAACATTCTACGGTGGGAGGGTGTGTGTTTATGTGTGTCTCCTGAGGCAGATCTGGATTCCTATTCCAAGGTCGTAAAAAACAGCTGGCGATAATCGAGCCAGTTTAGTCTGAACTTGAGTCAATTCCAACTACTTGGGAATCGCCCATTTTGGTTTGAGTGGATGAGGGAAACATCTCCTTGAGAAGTACTTGGTTCTTATTATGTGATAAGAGTTCTCGGAAAGATCTTTTTCGATAAATCGCCACATTCTGCTCCCCACACCTAAACTATGGTGGCCCTGGAGGGACACACAAGACCTAAATATTGACGTCACCATACTAAATCCACACCCAATCCACAATCAAGAAGCCTGCTAGACCATGCTTCCTCCATGTGTAGACCACGTATAACCTGTGACATTTCAATGTTTACTGAAGAGCCACAGCTGAGAGCCTGGGAGCTGTACTTCCTGCAGGCACGATTTGTACACAGCTCAATGGAAGAACAGCAAAATCTTGCAAAATCTTCTCAAAGCTTAATATAAACATGAATATAAATATAAACTTCACTATATTGTCCACTTTAGAAATTAAATTGGAAAATTTACATATCTAAAATTGATTAAGAGTTCCAAACAAGTAAACAAATTTTTTTAGAAAAGATAAATTTAAGAATTGCACTTCAACATAATTAAAGACAAACCTAAAAACACAGACAAAGCTAAAAAACTAGCAAAACTGTGCAGTACAAAAAAAAAGAAATTAACTTGAATTTTCACCCAGATCAAAAACTCTTACAGAGTGTGAAAGAAATTGAAAAGTTGATACCAGAATGGAGCTTATTAAACATAAAAAACATGATCCGCTGATGCTTTTAGGTGGTTATTGTGATGCAAAATGTCAAACTTGTCATATGACTAGTGTGTAGTACCTTGGCTGCCAGGAAACGCACCGGAACGCGAGGAGTCACTCTTTTGTAAACAAGGTGACGTTCAAGTTGTACAGCATCTGCAGACAAACCTGCGTAATTGGGAAAACTTAGTGCCCTTATCCAATTCAAAATCTGGCCTTAAAGCCCCAGCTCAACATCGCTAAACTGACTGTAAATGCTTCCATTATTTGCACAAATCAAGATATTTGTAACAAAACCAACCAGTGAAAATGTCAGCTCATTTTGTTGTTTCATTTTGCGATAAAACGGAGAAAATGCATTCAGCATTTCTGTACGCAATCATATAGGCATAGTTTTTATTTCGTCACACTGAGACGAAAACTAACTTTGGATCCATTTTCATTTATTATTTACAAACGATAACACTTCAGGCAGAAATATTTCAAGGAAAGTTTTCTGTCCATCATTATCTTTATACCATGTGAGGTATATGTAAATATGTGAAATATATGTTTTCCTTCTTACCAATGTTGAGCTGAGGCTTTATCGAGGACTGAAGTTAAAACTGTCTGGTCCTTAGGTAGCGTTGAGGAATCACTATTTAATTTAGTTAGTATACTCGGGAAACAAGACGAAGGCAGTGTTCCATTTATAAACCACTTGATTGACGAACCTTTCAACTCAAAAGACACTTCGTAAGTGAACTATAAAGCGATGTCACAGCTTTTTACGGACTTCACTCAAACACCATAAAAAGAACACAAACTAACTTTGAAAGAAACGTTTACGCAACTTTAAAAAGATATCGTTTATTTCTTGGTAAAAAAAAATTACAAGTTGTCAACAATTGTCACAGTTATATAATAAATTCGGACAATCTTAGTAAAGTACTGGTCCATGATCAATTGTATTAAAGTATCTGTGACATATTTTAAGCAAAAATTATGAAAATACAATTCAACAGGTGGGAGGGGGCGCGAACCAGAAAACCTAAGTCCCAATGACTTTCCAAGAGTTATTTTTAAAAGATACAACCATATCTCCAATCTCTTTATTGGTTAGGTTACAGTGAAAAACGAAAGTACCTGATTTGATTAGCCACCGTCACTTATGTAAGGATTTCATGATACTATATCATGCTATCATGATAGAGCATCCACTCTTATAAGCGAGGCGGATTTAGAACGGGTTGGGAGGTATCGTGAGCGTTTTATAAGCGATGCGTTTTTGCTTATACTGTGGTTAGTCGATCTCATACTGGTAACACCCCTTGTACAAAGATTCTGCCTTTTGATTGGTTTAGAGTGCGTCAATTGATGTCTTATTTGTTACTTCGAAAGCCGCGCAAACGCAGCGCGCTAATAGCAACCAATGTACTATACACGTGGTAACCAATTTACATGTACTATACCAATCAACAGTCTCTTGGTACCTGGACGTCTAAACACGTATGGTTGTTATAAAACAAATACTGACTGATTTTGCTATGCTACGGTTGTGGGAGTGACGACCTCACAGTGTTTTTAACTCGTTTTCTTTTTATCAGTTGTTATCGGTTTTGAACCGATTTTTATCTGATTTTAATTGATCTGCAGTTTTAAACAGTATAGTCAATGTATGTATCAATTTGTCACCAGTCCACAACAGTCTTGAAGCCGATAGAACTGAAAGAGGCTTACGACAGAGCTGGCTGGAGACAACAGATCAGACGCGCCATGTTCACCCAGTAGAACGAGTGCGCTACAGACGACGATGGTTACGACTCCCTTGGTGATCCCCGTAGTGTTCTGATATATGTTTTCCCGCCGAGGTTTAGTTTTCACTCGAAGCAGTCAATATTAGTTTTGTACAAAAGTCTATCTTAATAAATGTTGTAACTGCCTTGGGGATAAACTTCAAGAATTCCATTTTAGTTTTACCCTTGCTGTATTGTTTTACCCGACACCGATGTGGGATATAAATAGTCCTGCGGGAAAACATCCACAGGCATATTCCATAGGGCTACACCACGCTAAATAAGTTCCCCGTATAGCAACCAAAGCTAAATGCTAAATATAAAAAAAAATACTTGTAAAAAATATTTAAAAGTCTCTCGGCTTCATGAAGTCAAATAACATACTTGCTGACAACTAAACTTATTTTTTTTCTATCCAATTTTCAGAAGGCTAGCCGAAGAGTTTTAGAGCTATGCTCATCCAAAATGAAAGCACCCTGAACAAGTATACTGGCCAGATTCCATCTTGGGAAAATGGCCCCACACGTCTTAGTAAAACGGGGTCATTTTTAGAGGGCCAGTGTGCCCAAAATAAACCAGGTTGGAACTCAACTACCCCAGGGGCACAATATTGGAACATTTTTCGACTACACATAAAAAGCCGTGGCTTTAAAATCTTTGATTTACATAAAAAGCTCACTTTTGGGGGCTTGGCACATGAAGTTTCTCTTTATTTAATAGTGCACCCAAAGCAGATCGCCTTTTTATTATAAACTAAACAGCGCCCTCTACTGAATTTAAGACACAAAAGGTACATGGAAGAACTCTACAAAATTTCACAGATTGTATTGTGGAAAGTAAAAATCATGAAAAATACAGTATTTTGGGGGTCTGGAGATGAAGCCACCTACTGAATATACATGATGTAACATTGTAAGGGTTTTCAGACTTTCTACATCATCTGAATTCTGAAATAGAGGTTTGGTCTGGTCCTTGCTCTATGGTGACAGCAATGGTTGCGTCTTTCTTCTCTGTGCTTGCAACTTTACTTCTTACAAGCAAATCTAGGAGGTGGCAAAGTGCGTGAAGTTACGTTTACAGAGCTGAAAAAAGCACCAAATCCAACGGTAGTGCATTTGGTAGTGCATTGTTTGTTTCAATATTGCCCATAGCCATGTTCAAATTTCAAGATAGCCGCCCAAATTGAAAATGGCCGCCATTTACATACAAAAGCACACAACTTGTATACAAAAAAACATAACAAGTTGTAGTTTGATGTTGAGGCTTTCATGATGTTAGGCAATGATGTGTTTGAGATTTGTCTGAGCTGCAAGATGGCCACCAAAATTCAAAATGGCCGCCATTTACACACAAAAGCACACAACTTATATACAAAAGAACATACAAAGTTGTAGTTTGATATTGATGACATTAGGCAATGCACTTAAACCATACGAAGTATTTAAGATAGCCAATGTCGAAGCTGCAAAATCATCACCATCATTGACTGTTTCTGCAGCTGAGGGATGAAGAATCATCCCACAGCTGCAATCAGTTCCTCCTCACCATGAGCCACCGGTTCTTGTCATTGGCAAGCATCCTGTAATGAGCTTCTTGGTTCCTTGAGGTCAGCTCTCAGCAGCAAGCTCAGCAAATTTGTGCAGTGGCGTCCTAAACGGGGTTTGTATTTGTTGGATCCCAGTACGACAAATTCCAGTGCTTGTTGCGCAGGTGTGTTTTCTGGCGTACATTACACATGGCCAAACATATAGACCATCTTTGTCTGACCACTCCAGCAGACAGTGGGACTACCTTGGACTACCTTGCACATCTTGTGTACAAGTCGTCGTTTGAGATCACACTGTCCGGCCAACGATGTCTAGTGAAGGTGCGAAGGTGTCTGCTATGGCAGTCATCAAGTTTGCTCAGAAGTGCCTTCGGAGGTGCCCAGCTGTTGCAGTTGTACAACATCAGTGACACACAGGTTGGGTCATATAGACGTATCTTGGTTGTCAAGGGGATCTTTGAACCTCGGACCCATAGCTTTCAGTAGAATTGGAATGCAATGATTCCTGTGATGCAGTGAGTTGTAATGTCAGAGTAGCTGCAAAGTAAAGAGCTAAGCATTTTCTCTTTCTCCACTTCTCCGTGCCGTGGAGGGGGACACCATCTTCGTCAACTTCCTGTGTGTCACTTAGGAGCACATGGGTAAACTCAGTCTTGGCTTCTTTCATGAACAGGTTTACATCCTCGAGTTGTTTTGCAGCAATTGTCAATAAGTCTTCGAGGGGTTGCTCGTCTTCACCTTCGAAATGCACGCTGTCTGCATATTCCATCTCCGGTGGCATTCCCAGTGGTGAGATAGAGGGGTTTGATCTGGTGGAACTTTTTACATACGTGTGACAAGGCTGCAGCAAGGTAGCAGGTGGCACAGGTGAGAGGCCATCTCTTTGTTGTGAGCCACTCGAGGTTTTAAAGTCTGCATAATAATGGCGTCTTTATGCGCACCTTCAGCCTGGTGTCAGCCACGTTGAACAGTATCTGCCGGATACTGTTTATGAACACTATTGGTCTTAGGTTAGCTGGTGGACCTGGTGGCTTTTTAGGTTTGGGCTAGCGCTATGAGTGTACCCTGTCCCACAGCTGGTTGGAAGGTGTTTTTCGAAGACAGAGTTGATGATGCGTGTGATTGGCTTGGAAATGACATCACTTGGATACTTGAAAAGTTCATTGTTTATGCCGTTGGGTCCGGAAGCACGCCCGTTCTTCAAGGCTTTTAGAGCTATCTCAACTTCCGCTTCTTTGACTGGTGTCTGTAGTGGCCCGGGGATTCCTTCCTCCATGCCTGGGCTCACCTACAAATGGGTGTGGTGGCTCATCGTCTGGATCTGTGAGCGGTTCTTCAAACCCTTCTCGGATAACGTAAGCTTTTCCCTGTTCAGACCCAACGAAGTGTCTTTCTGGGTTGTGTACGGCAAGTGATGGTGTGGGACCAGCTATATATTCTCAGCGCTCTATATAGCTTCCCCGAACATCTTTTGAAAGTCATCTGTAATGGAGATGGTATCTACCAGAGAGTCTGATTGTAGGATTGAAAGTTCTCTCATTCCCCGTTTGCTGATTTGGCGCATAATGTGTTTACGTTCCTTCCGAAGTGTGGTGTAAACCGCTTTGGTAGATTCAAAGCCCGAGTGTTTTCTGCTCCTCAGAAAGCTTCACTACAAGTGGGTCATCAGTGTGGCATCCGCGTCGGTTGTTTTTACTTCTTATCACACCAATGGTGCTGGCTGCAGATGCTTCTACACACTTGAATACCTCAGCCATAGCATCGTTTTAATATTTAACACCAGAACCATGCAATGGATTTTCACAATCAATACGTGAAAGGGCTTAAAAATCAACAAAAGTTTCACAAAGATGACCCCAATTTGACTTTGTCTTCCGGTTCAAACAGGAAGTTAAAGTGAAAAAAAACCTCATGAGTTCTGAGCCAAAGTGTTAGGGAATTTGAATAGGGTTTCAATAGATAAATTGATCTAAAGAAATGATCTTTGAAATACAGACAAAGTAAAACTATGATTGATGACGTCATTACTACGTCACCGCGGAAACGTACCTTAGGTCGAAATAACAAATATTTATCTATCTCCAAAAATATATGTAAGACATTCTTCAAATTTAGAATAAAACTCACTCATGTCACTGGATATAGCTGACAAGTCACGTATTTAAGTCACGTGACCAGAGCATATGAGAAAGAGAAGCAAATTTTTGATACAATTTTGAAGGAAGCTTCAAGATAATGTGTGCCACAGAGTTTCTCCGTCGTATTGTTTGTAAACAGAAATCTTATAATAATATTGTAAGATGTGATGAAATTTCAATTTTAATTCGTGAAATATTACCGTATCATTTTGAGCAACACAGACATTCCAGCACAAAGTCCGAAATCTCACTAAACAAAAACGGCTAGTTATTGAATGTGTACATAAAAATCACCGACGCGCACAGTGTATGGGAACTGTACGCTTGGCTAAGAATGGACACGTGCTCGTGAGCGGAGTTTTAAACAAGGTGGAGGATAACCGTCAATCAGCCGTTGCAGGTTCAAGGTCGGAAAATAACGCATTCACAAGCATGCATGCAACGGGGTTGGCCCTCTGACTTGTGTGATGTATTATTTCAATGTACAATGTAAACACAATAATGGCGCTCGTCCTTGCTTTTTGCAACAAACTTACGGGTGTTTTTACGAATATAATCAACAGGAATGGGAGACTTTTGAGGCGATAGCGGGCGTCCCACAGACCAGTCCTTTTCCATTGTTTTCATCGCTGACAACAATGGAAAAGGACCGGTCTGTGGGACGCCCGCTATCGCCTCAAAAGTCTCCCATTGAAGGAGTTTACAGAAAGTACCACCGCTGTTGAGATATGAATAATTTCATTATCTGAAAGTATAATATAATTATGAAAGTTCTTGATTGCTATATTGACCTGATTTGACCTTGATTCCTTTCCAAACCGGAAGTTCAAATAAATTTATTAAAGCGCTGTTCAATGATTTGTTATAATTTTATATTGTCATTGATTTCACTTTTATTATAGACCACACACATTCCTTGACTGGTGAAACACGCGTCATCCTTTATTTTGCCATGTATTGCCATGGAGTTACTGAGGTCTTGGCCTTCATTTTTGAACTCACTTTTGGGAAAATAGAGTTTTACATGCTCTTTTAACGATGTCCGACGGTAAGTTATTGTCTGGTTGATCAGTAGTGTTGCAACTGGATGATTTGCCGCGCTTTTAGATAGCAATCTAGACCCCTTTATCACTAAACATCGAAATATTGATTTCATGATGAATTAGGTGAAACACTACCAATCTATTTGGGACATGTCTACGGCTGGTTTTGCGTATAGCTGACCTTTGACATACAGTTTTCGGATTTTTCCCCGTCAATGAGAAGACATTTTAATTATGTTTTTATAGGTTCACACAAAGACATTTAAAAGTTTTAACTGAAAAACTTGAGGCCGAAGTGTCCCTTTAAGCAATGGTGGTTTCGGTGTATTCTGTTTTTTTTTCGCAAACTGTGACAGTATTTCACTGGACAGCAATATTTATCCGGAGGATTCGGGTATTAACATTAACCCTGCACAAGACAGAATCTTGTCAATATTTTGTTTAACCAATTCTTGTAGGGCTTACTGTGTCCTAAAGTCTACAGTATGAGACGCCTTATGAGGTAAACTTTACCTGATGGCAAAGGGGTGTTGTCCATTGAGCGCCAAAGGCGCAAGATGGGAAACTGGGGCTGAAATGTGAAATCCCACTTAGGTACGCCATTTCAGCACGTAACTCTTTTGATACAACAATAGATCAGTGCAGATTAGTGCAGATATTGACCATTGCTATCAATGGGAAACAGAACATTCACTTGCTGAAATGGGGCCCATGCGTATTTCACTTTCCAACAATAGCCCAAGTTCCCCATCTTGTGCCTTCGGCGCTCTATAATCTTTGGTGTTATCTAACTTCTCCAACAAGATGTTGATGGACATGAGGCCAATCATTGCAAGCAAAAACAGAAAACCTCATCCCGCCAGGAAAAACATGAAAATATACATGGTAGGAAGTTGCGTAACTCTCACTCCATCTCATTGCTACCCTGGAAGACCAATCGATTAAGAAAGAGCAACATTCCACACTTCACTGATTTATTAAATTCTTGATTGTAATACGTCTGTAATAGTGTGTGTTTCTGTGTAACTTTTAAACAATGGTGGCTGTGCCTATTTACCGTCTGTTTGTTTTTTTGTTTTGGGTTTTATTTTTTTATTTTTTTTATTACTATTGTGCTCTTTTACTTTTCTGAGGTTTGTTTTGGCAGGACCATAACTTTTACCTATTTGTATATTTTTATTTCGGCTCTATTGTTGTGTACCTTTAATGTTTTTTTTATATTGTTACATTACATTCTTGTAATTTGGCCTGCGGCCCCGATTTGAATGAAATAAAACAATAAAAAAATAATAATAAAAACCAAAAATCGGGAATATGAGCAACGCAGTTCGGAATTTCTCATATGCACGCGGTCCTCTTCTTTTCTCTTTTAATGTTTTTTATATTGTTACATTCTTGTAATTTGGTCTGCGGTAACGATTTAAATGAAACAAACCAATAAAAATAAATAAACAAATAAAATAAAAGATAAACATCAGGGAGTTTGAGCAATACTCTTCGGATTTCAGATATCCACGTGGTCCTCATCTTTTCTCCATGCAGTTCGTCTAGCAATGAGCGCATCTGAGCATGTAGACGCGTTTTGTTCACAATAGTTTTAAAAAATGTCACAGCGCTTACATTTAAGTTCAATATCAACCGATGACTATCAATATTATGTTAGCATAATAATAAATAAAATAATAAAAACGCATTTATAGAGCGCCTTTTCAGAAGGATTGCAAAGCGCTTGGGGAGAATACATCCAAATAAAACAAAAATTAAAAATTACATGGTACGATTAAACAGATGAATTTTTAAGAGTCTTTCAAACTGTTCGACTGATGAAGCGTTCCGGATGGTGATGGGAAGAGAGTTCCAACTTTGAGGCCCGGCAATGGCAAACGCACGGTCCCCAGCCTTCTTTGAGGTACGTGGAACTACCAGATTGGATTGTGAACGAAGACCTCTGCGTTTGGGTTTGCTGAGATCGAGTATGTCCGAAATATAAGGTGGGAAAATATTTGACACAGTTTTGTACATGTTCAATGCCGTCCTAAAAACAATCCGCTGATAAACTGGAAGCATACTAATACAGTAGGTCTACGATTGCTTATTTTTCGCTTATAAATTAAACCCATTAAAGTCTAATATAATACATCTTTTTTTTTCACTGATGTATAAGGTGCGTAGGACAGAGGGAAATGGAATGTTGATGAAGAGGCCTTCCTCCTGCAGTGGAGAGATATAGGCTAAGAAAGAAGAATAGAGGGCAGTATGTTTGATATGCCCTCCCATGAAGTCCTTATATAGATGAACCATAGTCATTGAATAATATACACATATGGACTGGCAATGAGGGAAATAGTGCACGTCTATGCAATCCGAGGGCCTGTGAGTGACCAGGAGAGGGTCCTATTTCCCTCGGCCTTCGGCCTCGGGAAATAGGACCCTCTCCTGGTCACTCACAGGCCCTGGCGGACCAGGTGCCTTTGCAGCAAAAGCAGCAAAGTGTATTTTGTTTGGTTAGTTGTTGTCACATGAGGGCGCTGCCATCACCAACCTGTAATCCAAAATGAATTCACAACCCAACTTGAATTTCACTGACGATGACCTAGGTGTAGATTTTATTTATTTAATTTTTAATAAAATGCAATGAAAGAAGAAATATTGGTCGATAAAAACATTAATACTGTAACTACATCGAAACAAACAAAGAAACAGTTTTTCTTAGCTGACTCAAGTGTATTTTATCTTACGTGTTATTATTGAGCTTGTTGATACGAATTTCTTGAAACCTTTAAAATACAAAAATTGTTCACAATGAAACATTACAGCTTACAATGCAAGTGCAAAGTCTGAAGTTTACCAATAGTCTTCATCAATAAAGAAACTTTGGCATTCAAAAGTAGTTCTGAATAAACGGTTAACAAAAAAACTGTCAAGCAGTACACAACAGTTTAAGATGTAAATTATTTGAAAAGTACTGGTGTATGATCACCTCTTTTAGAGTACATGACATATTTTAAGTAAAACTTTTAAAAATCTAATTCTACACAAGGCACAATCTAAGTTATCAATCTAAGTTAAAAATCCAGAGAAATGCTCAGCAGTATGCTCTTGGTCGGAGATGAAGCCACAGGGCCCAATTTCATAGAGCTGCTTTAAGCACAAAAAGTAGCTAAGCACAAAATCAATTATGCCGACCAGATTTAGGTTACCAGCCAAAACACCATGTAATGTGAACCATTTGTGACTGGTATCCTGCTCAATTTTGCTGCTGCTTAAGCACAAAAAGTAGCTCAGTACAAGCAAAAGTATGCTCCCCAAAATAAGGTTACCAGCCAAAATAGCTTGTCACATGTACACTTTGTGACTGGTATCCTGCTTGTTTTTGCTCAGAAGATATTTTTTAAGCACTTTTTTCTGCTTAAGCAGCTCTATGAAATTGGGCCCCGAATATACAAGAACAGACTCTACATCATCTCAAATAGAAATCTAGAGGGTTCATATAGGGCTATATCTTTCTTCACTTCTTACAAGAAAATCTCAACTTTGTTGAAGGGAGATCTATCAAATAAAGCCATCCAGACAAATCTTAGACTTGGTTTAAGTCTTGAATCAAGAATATAACCAGTTTCTTTTTGCACTTTTTACATAAGAAAACAGTAAAAGTTCTGAAAGGCGCAACTAAATTAAAGTTCAATTAAAACTGAAAACTCAGACTAAAGTTTATTACAATAAGAGAAAAAAATTGTAGCAGATTTTTTAATTTTCAAGGCAACATGATTTTTTTAAAAGAGGAAATCAGCTCAAAAGTCGGAGGCCTTGGCAAATTAAAGCGTCACTAAATCTGAGAAAAGATTAATGACATTAATTAATAATAAGGAATAATAAATATTTATGAATTGAAAGTGATTTAAAAAGTTGATTTTCCAAAACAAACAAAATAAAATTCTTTGGAGTACTGTATTTCTTAGGCATAAAAAATCACATCTTGGTTGGTCATTGAGTTCTTAGAGTACGTAAAAACCTTTATAGCTTGTCTCCATACTAGAGACAAGGAAGGCCTTTGCCTACATGCCCCTGGTCATTCTGTTGGGACCCCTCGAAATGTTTCAGCAGAAATGTTCACTTCCGTCATAGGGGTGCCTTTCATGGGCTGCATTGCCTTCAAATCTCTTACAATTTTGCTGTTTGGAATTGCTCCTTATCCTTTTTAAAAGTTGTTCATGCAATAAGACATCTACAGTGTGTTGTAATTAGTGAGTAGTGATTAAAAAAAACCAGACATTTAATCTCTGGATACAATACCAGCAGAGCCACACTCTACATAGAAACATATGGTACGCCATTTTGTTTAGTCAAACATTTCCTTTTACAGAATGTACTTAAACATATTTTTGCTATTTACAAGCAGACAATGTATTTGTTTTTACCTACATGTCAGATTATCTTACAAAAATTAGTAAATGACATTGAATAAAAGTGCTGAAAAGGGGCTTGTTTAAGAAAAATGCTAACAGAAAATACTTTTAACTGGCCAGAAGTGCCCCCCTAGAAAAAAATGGTGCAGCCCCTTGTGCCCCCCCCCCTTTTGTGCCCCTCAAAATTTTACTTTAGTCCCCCCCCCCCACGCTCCCCCAGAATTTCATTAATGTATATGTATGCTAGTATTGGTACCTCCAATTACAGCAAAGTTGTTATTTCCATTTACAGAAACAGTTCTCCCTTGCCCCCTTTCAGTTACTACCCCTGTAGTTCTTGACCCCTCCTGTCTGACAGGCCTTCCATCCACTTCGTCCACGTCCACTGCGGCAAAAATTAATAGAAAATAAGGAATATTATTTGAGTTTTACCTATAGACCAATGTGAGTTAAGCACTGTATACTCGGTACTTTCCCGAGTCCTGTGGAAAAAAAAACCCACAGAAAATTAGGATTATGTCATTGAAAATAGAGACAGTAAAAAACGTCTCATTATAATTTGTTTTATTAAAATAATACAGTCACGGTGGATGGGAAAAAATGGAAGATCCCTGGCAGCAGCTGGTTAATCAATTTTTTTGGTGAGTCGACTTCTTCCCCACTATCTAATTTTCAATATAACACACCATAAAAGCACTATTTGAATATAAAACTAGGTGGTCACATTTAAAGAGCCCATTAAACGTAATGTTTTTTAATGCAATCCTTGGGAATGCACCCTTTGTGCCTGTTTAACTTTACTTTCAATTTTCATTTTGCCATTTTCATGGGTATTTTGATGCCTTTTTGGTTTTTATGCTAAAGTAAATTTCCATATTCATGAGCAAAAGTGTGATGTCAAATCAGGCACAAACCTCAATGTTGCAATTAGTTTATGCACTAAAAGCCAAATTTAGGATATTCTGCTGTTGTATTTTGATCTCAATCATATTAGGCTTACTTTGATAACAAAATACGCAGAGTTCAACAGCAACTTTGACAATACAATGTTTTTTAACGCACCCTCAGTTTTCTGTTGAATTTTGTCAACTTTTTATATGCTAGTTCGTTCCCCCTTTTCTTTTTCACTTGCACCTTATGGATGTGATGTCACACTGCACCACATCTAGTAAAGCCTAATTATGTGCTGCAAATGGGATCATTCTACAGAAGACTGAAGGAACTACGTATATTTGTGCCAGCTGAATTGTTGCTGGTTTTTAACTTTATAACCAGTGAGATTTCAGATTGAAACTAATCAATTTTGTTTACCATTCCTTGTACTTTGTCCTAAATTTTAAAGTGTAAGATGCTTTATGATGTAAAGTTTACCTGGCAAAGGGGTGTTGTCTAACTTCTCCACAAGATGTTGATACACATAGAACTGGCACAACACATTTCGGAATTTAGAATAAGCATGCGGTCCTCTTTGCTCTAGTCTATTTAGCATTTTACCCATCTGACACTGTAAAATAAACACAATCAATTGACTGTTCACAATAGTTTGAAAAGATGGCACAGCGCTTTACTTACTAACTGACCTTCAACCGTTGACGATCAATAATGTCAGAATAATTCAACAATAGGGTTACTTACTTTTTTATATTTTAAATGAATACTTTTCTTTTCCATGTTTATTTTGTCTACTCTTTATTAGTAATAAATACCTAGGACAGTTTGTGGATTCTGATTGGTCAAAACGTGATCACGTGGGGGTGTATTAACGGCGATATAAAGACTTGCTAACAAAACAAGAAAGTATCGCCGAGAAAGAAAAGTTACAAAATGGACGATTTTAGCCGTTTATTTCGTTAAAAAGGTATTTATTAATGGGAATAACAGTGCGAGGACCCGGTCTTCACTGCTTGGTAATGACCTTGGGTGGTGGCTGGCCGCTGTTAACGACCGCGCCTCCAGCTTGGTCGTTAACAGCGGCCAGCCACAACCCCGGTCATTACCAAGCAGTGAAGACCGGGTCCTCGCACTGTTATTCCCTAAATAATGGCCTGATATGACCTCTCTTACTTTAGCTGTAGAATGCACCAATATTTCATCCATCATCTGTGGTGAAAAAACCCCCTCTTGAATCAGATGATCTGAAATGTCACTGGGCTCAATGTCCAGCAAAGCACAACGATTTTTTCTCAGCCGTGTCTTGTCTCGTTTTTCCATCCTTCAGTTTGGCCGAGTACCTAGGTAGAAAAATAGATGAATATATTATTACAAAATCTTAAGATGGGATTGAGGATTGTCCACTCTGTCTTAAAAGGTTAGGCCAAGTAAGAAATAGTAAAGTGCTTAGCATGGTTGGTGTCTTGTTGCGATGATGTAAAGTTGATGAGGGTTTTAATCATCAAACGACCGAGTGTCCAGCTACCAAGTGCTACTCCTAGTGTCCTGCGACAACTAGTATTTATGGAGTTGTTACACTGTTGTCACAGAGGGGAGGATTCATGGTTACGATTACTGAAACTATTGCGAATCCATGATTGTTTTTAATGTATGTCCGTTCTTTGCCATATCAAAAAACAAAAAAACACCGTAAGATTAGTAAGAGACTTTTTACATCATGACATAGTAGTGCTTCAAAGTTCAAGTTAGCTAATCACCAGTGATTCAAACACAGCAAAGGGGCCACTCTGCATCCGTCACGTTAGCAATTTTTCCTGTGGTTGAAACTTTTTTTGAAGTACCTGAAACTACCCAAAAGTGTTTCCAACACCTTAACACCCCTCCCTAGCTGCGATGATTGTAACACTCCATCCTCCCGACGGTCGGAGACTTCCGGTCTCTGACCGTCGGGAGGATGGAGGGTTACGATCATCGCAACTACACCCCTCCCCTACTACACTCACACCCAACCCTAGTTGCAATAATTGTAAACCCGCAATCCTCTCGATATGGTCAAATACTGGAGGCTACCCGACCCTACGCCCCTTCCCTATTCATGGTTGTGGCTTCATACAAGACTCAGTAACTGCGGTGCTGTACTCCTGTACCCTACTGGGTCTAGTTTTACTCCATTCCCTCCTTTGCTGCGATTTAATTTATTGAAATATTTACGCTTCCTCTGCTGCGGCGTAGCCACGGGGTGGGGGAACCTGGGCACCCCCCCGCCATAAATTTTCAGTGCCCCCCCCCCCCCAGGTACCCTCCGATGAATAAAATTCAGATACATTACATGTAGACCCAGTGCCAGTAACTAGTGCACTGTACTCCTTTTTTGAGATTCTGACATTATTGGTCGTACTCGCCGATAATGTTGAAATCTCAAAAAAGGAGTACAGGCTACAGCACCCCAGTTACTGACTGGGTCTACATTACATGTATTTCATTAAAAAACATGGCCCCTGCCCAGCCCCCACCCACCCACTGCAAAGCAATGCCCCTCTGTCAGTGTCCTCCGTTGAAAAAAAATCCTGGCTACACCGCTGTTCCTTTGTGATTTACAAAATACATTCATTGTTATTGTCTGAGTCGATTTATACCTGCCTATTTTAATAATGGTATCCAAAAGTTATTAAAAAATCTAGTGAGTAGTGTCAATCCACTCCGTGTATCCTTGCTGTGGATTGGCCTCAGGCTCAGCTTCCTCTGTATACCTACCACACTGGTTACCCAGTTGTACCTTGTTGTTAAAAGAAACTTGAAGCAATGACAATTGCAGTTTTTATTGCGAAATATAAGAAACGCCAGACTGTTGAGAAAGTTGTTGTAGGGTTGTCATTATTCCACGCAAAATGATGTTATTATTTTGTGCGTGATGGTGGAATTCGCTATGTACGTAAGACAAAGTCCCGTATTACAATGTCGCTGTTTTAAGTTAAAAGAAGTCCAGGTTTCAGGTTGGTTGTTGACAAAATGAGGGCGCTATACCAACACAACACAACATAAAATGTCATGAAGGAGTATGCGTAGGAGGGAATTATTTTAATTTTTGTTTTGGTCTAGAAAAATAATTAATTATATAACTTAAAAAGAAACATCGGAAGCCTTTGTCTGGCCTAACTGTTTTACCGTGTGTTTTATTTAACTTTGATTGACAGTGATATATCAATTTTTCACAATTAAACCATTCAGCTTACAATGCAAGTATAATATATAATAATGTTTATTTACCCCCCCCCAAAAAAAAAAAAAAAAATTGGCACAGTTCTAAACAAAGATTTTGCAACTTATTCCCTTATTCATTGAAATGCCTCACCAAAAACCTAATTTCAAAACATTGATTTGAAATTCTTAAATAAAAATTGTTAAGGTAGTGTGTTCTTCAAGTTTGTAAATATCAATTAATATCAAATCCAAGACATCAACCAGCTGTAGAACTACCCACACTAATGAACACGGTGGACTAGATGGGTATTCAGTTGCGATAATCATAACCCTGGGTCTTACTCTGCGACCATTGGGGGGTGGGGGTTGCCGGGGTGGTGGTGGACTAGCAAGGTTACGACTATAGCAAGGTTACAACTATAATCGCAACTTGATGGGTACGTGTGCCAGCGATGTAACTAGGGTAAAATTTTAGGGGGGCACAAGGGCACTGTAGTTTCTGTTTGTATTTTTTATTTACAAGCCTCTTTTCAGCACTCTTCTGACCTGTTGAGGTAAACAAAATACATTGTCTGCTTGTAAATAACACAAAATAGTTTTAAAAACATTGACATTACTAAATGAAAGCTTTAAAATGTAACATTTTATTCTGGTAATTTTTAATCTCAAAAGTCCAGATTTCAAATGGGGGGGGGGGGGGGGGGGCGGCACTGACATCGGTTGGGGGACACATGCGCCCCCCCCCCCCTTAGTTACGCCACTGATGTGTGCACTGACCACAACCATTTTCATCTGTACTTTTTTCAGCTACAAGCTACTCAAAGGTAGGTGTATTACCTTATTGATGCAATGTCTTATTTAAGAAGTGGATTCATTTTGGGTTTTTAAGGAAAAGTTTTACCTAATTTTCATCTACAAGCTACTCAAAGGTAGATGTAATACCTTATTGATGCAATGTCTTATTTAAGAAGTGGATTCATTTGGGGTTTTTAAGGAAAAGTTTTACCTAATTTTCAGCTACAAATATTTTAAAGCAATAAAGCATGAACTGTTTATCATAGCAGTTAATGATTACCCTTTCTAAAAGTAAAAAAGAAAATTCATTCTGATAAAATGATTTTTTTACAAAGATGAAAATAAACCAGGTAAAAAAATGTTTGCGTTTAAAACTAACAATTATTTTAGTAGTTCTAACAAAATTCATTATTTGTTACTTTAACGAAAATTGTCCTTCCATTTCATTAACATTACATTAAAATATCACATATGCAGATTCAAGTTGAAATCAAAATTTCGGTCAAATTAATATTTATTTTAAAAACGTTTAAAAACATTTCAGAGAGACCTTTACGTCATCTCATATCAGTTACATACAAAATGGTTACTCTTAACTCAATTAGTGGTTATATATATATTAAATAGATTTGTTTTTAATTACACAGTCTTCATGTTTTTTTATAGATGTGTAGTTCCTCAAATATTTTAAGGCAAAACACACATACTATTTACCTTGGCAAATAAAGAATTCTAAAATACTTAACAAATATAATTTCATTCCAAGAAAAATTACCAGGTTTTTTTCTTATATACAGCAGCTTTAAAACAAAATACGTTCAACAATATATGTGCACAGATGTACAATTTACTAGAAAGCACTATAAAATTCTCGCAGTTAACCATAACATTTTATACACTTTTGGTGCATTTGGCAATAAGAACATTGTGAAAATAACTTCAATGATAGTTGCCTTTAACAATTACTATACAACTATCTGAACAAATTTAAGACAGTCCCCAAGTAAAAAATCAAATGAACAAATTGCGTGCATATAAATATTGACATTTCAAATTGCAAAACTGACTTTGCAGACACACGTTTACCCTCTGCATTAATTTATTGAAATACAAGCCTTGACAAAATATGAATCCCCCCAAAGGATTGAGTACATTTTTCAAGTTTCCCTTGATCAAATGAATAACACAAACAACATAACACAATTTCCGTCAGGTGCTTTGGAAAAATTGTACAGGTTTGTATTAAATCAATTTCTGTATAGACCATCACAAAAGTGTTATACACGACACACAAAAATAATCAATTTTCTTTAATAAATTTCACCATTTATTACTCTAAGGAAGATTGTCCTCCCATTATGCAAGGACAATTGTAATATTAATGATTTATAATTGACTGATCCATTAAACCCCGCCCCTAAACATATTGACCAATCACAGCATTGGCTAAATCACCACTGTACACGTGGGCAGCACAATGTGCGTCTCTTCAATGTCACACTGCACGACGTTAACGCGTGCGCTATAAATACACACACACACACACGCATGTTTACATTGTGATTGGTCAACATGAATGGGGGCGGGGCTTAAAGGATCGGTCTATTAATATTACAATTAAAGATCAAAACTTTAAATTCACATTGAAATAAATAAGGATTTTGGTTGAATTAACAATAAATATTTGTTTATTTATTTATAACGATCTCCCATCTTCATTGAGGGTAATCTACCAAGCAATCTAAGTATCACTTGAGGCTCATATATTATTAGTCAGTGTTACTTTTAGTTTTTACCCATTTTAGTTGTGTAAAATTGTCATGTGCCCTTGAACAGGTTTTAAGTTGGAATCGGTGCATTATAAATTAATTAACTTCTTTTCCCCCTTAATTAAAGAAAAATCCACTAAATTCCATCTGATTTGAGTGTTCTTTTTACTGCACTCCAATAAATTGTGTAATGGGAGGGGCATCCACCATCAGCATTTTATATTCCTTGGTAAAGAACTTCAAGCGGTTGATGTATCCCCGTTTCTGGTACGGCAATCCATGGTCTTGCAGATACTGCTGCACAATGGGTTGGATCTTCAAGCACATGTTGTCAGACAGCTTTGGAAAGAGATGGTGCTCAATGTGGCAGGCAATCAGCGAATGTCCGAAATTCCAGTCCAGCAAGAGATTATGGGACAGATTGAGGACACCATTGGACATCATGTGGAGACGTGGCGGGCGACTATCACGCGGGTACATCGGTAGGCCGATATGTTGAAAGATGTTGACATGAATGTAGGGGATTTCCATGACAGCACGGTAGACAAGCGTACTCAGCACTGCCGTCTTTGCAGTGAGACCGGAGGCGTACATCAGTAGTGAGATATTGGCTACCAGACCAATGGATACCAGGATAAAACACTGAAAAGCTTTCAGCACCTTCTTATCCTGAAGAAGAAAAATGACTGCTGCGATCGGAGTCAAGACTGGTAAGGAAAGCGGGGCGACAAACAAATAGATGTATCGAGGCAGAAATGGTACCCGCCACGTGCTGGAATCACCCAGCCCGATGATGTTGGTGTAAGGATGGTGGATTTTAATATGGGCACCGATTGCGTACTCAGCTGAAAAGGATCCACAGAACTCAATGAAGAACAACTGCCAGAACCGATTGGCAAGCTTCGAGCGGCACAGGGCAGAGTGGGCTGCCAGATGAGACATCTTGGTTTTAAGCATTCCGTAGTAGAGTCCCATCAAGATCAGACCTGCTATGAACGGAGGCCAGGTCTGGTACCTAAGAAGCAGTAGACCAGGTGGGATCATGGCAAAACCCGATGCGATGTAGCACCAGTCTACACCATACAGATCCCACCAGGACGACGCTTTCTGGATGGCCTGAACAGCAGCAGTTAGCTCACTCATGCTAGCCCTTTGTTTAACATCTGCCTCATAATGAGGTGATGGCTGTAGCTCCCCGTTTGATACTGATTTCCGTTGCATTGTTTTGCTTTATTTTCTGAAAATAAAGAGAAGACATCAATTAGCTGTACATGATTGAAAAGTTACAAAGGGCATATCTTTGACAGAGACACGAGCTAGAAATAATCGTAGTATTGAATGTTCTCAAATTGCAGTTTGCGAAAATAAATCAAATCATTCAAATCAAAATATGTGACTCAGCCTGTGTGAATGAGACACTTTGAGGTAAAAATGTAAATTTCAATTTCATCATGTAGGGCATCTTCCAAGGATTGAAACGACACCACACTGACCTCTACAGAGTTTACGGTTCCAATCCAGAACAGTCAACTCTGTAGAGGTCAGTTCGGTGTCTTTTTAATCCCTGGAAGATGCCCTACATGATGAAATTTGGACTTAAATTTTTACCTCAAAGTGTCTCATTTACACAGGCTGAGTCACATATTATTATTACTATTTTAAACAAATCCCACAATGAAATAATGAAATTGTATTTGACAAGTCCCATCAATTTTGGCGAAAAAGAAGATTTGTTGGCTGCCCATGTCATAAATTCAAAATTTATATTTATAAATTGTAATTTGAATAGTGACACTCTCACTCTCGGTACAGCCGGCCAAATAGCGCCAGTACATCCCTCCAACAAGGACACCGGCGCCCAGGGACCTCGATCTCGCGACCTGCTTCAGTGCTTGTCCCCTGGTCTGGACCCGACCAAGTTCCCAACATGCCCAGGGCAGGCCTGTAAGTGTAACCGCCACCTCCCCTGTCCCTCTTTTACCATCTAAAAAGTTGTACTTACCAGAACCTACTGACTGGTTGGTTGTTTAAAAACACGTGGATGGAATTTTTTGACCATAGAAAACGCAGAAAAGTTTCCTAAAAACACCGCAATGTCCCCAATCTGACCCTACGTCTACAGCTACGCCCGCGCATCAAAATATGTCGTGTATCCTACACTGCATTGCATAATAATGCATGGTTGTTGTGATTGTGTGATTGATGAAGTCTCGCACACATAGACGTGATTTAGCGTGATCGAAGTTTCTGACGTTGTCACGTCCCCCTCATCCAAGATGGCGGCGCCCAGCCACGTTCTTCTTTTGGCGACTTTTAACGTTGTTTTCTTTTATTTAAACACACCTGTTAGCAGTGAAAAGACGGCTGAAGATTACTTTAAACGTGAACATTCATTGATGCGGCCTTATACAGGTAAATGATGTCGATAAAGCTGTAGAATTTGTTGGTTAATGTGCCACGTCATACTCATTCATGATAAATTGAGAAGCCACTGTGCATGTGTGCTGTGGCAGGTGTGTCTGCATTTACAATATTTTGAATTTTTTTCCAACATTTTGTAGAGTCTTTGAGTTTGACTTTCTTTGTCGTAATTTGGGGAATTTTTTGGAACAGGGTAGGCCTATCAGTCACACAATACCCCCAATCTCCATGCACAGACCCAGTAACTGGGGCGCTGTACTCCTTTTTTGAGATTTTGACATAATCGGTCGTAGCGCCCCAGTCTGGCGGTAGTGGGCACTCTGACCAAGCGGATTTGTAACGAATTTGTTAAAAAATTGTCAAAATTATGACAAGGACTCAACAGAATTAATGGAAAATCCCCTACTGGCTTCTTAAGATATCAAAGATGAAATAAAATGCATTTAATTGTACACACGATCTAGACCCAGTAACTTGAAACATGTAGTAACTGTAGTAAGGCAATTTTTGAGCGATTCTGTTGAGTCTGACTCTGAGGCATTATTTTTAACAGAGGTGTTTTAAATCCACCTGACATGCCTGACTGTTGCAGTTACTACATGTTTCAAGCTGGGGCGCTAGTACGACAGATAATGTCAAAATCTCAAAAAAGAGTACAGCGCCCCAGTTACTAGGTCTAGATTTTGATAGTATCGGTCGTACTAGTGCCCCAGGGAAACCTTGGAGATAAGTAGCTGATCAGATATTTTGTTACGATTTTGTACACAAAATTGCCCAAAATGACAGTACGACATGACAAAATAGCTGGAAACTCGCCTACTGGCTTTTCGAGATATCAGAGATGATATAATTGGCATTTAACTGTACTCACGATCATTTTTCAGTCCTCCAAATCAATGTTTTTGGGGGACTAAAACCTGCAGCATGAGGCCTGGTTTTTGCACCCGCCGCGTCTTCAACGCTAGATTTCAAAAGTAAACACTAAGTGGATAGCCTGTTCGCTGATGCCCTGAGTTACATATTGTTTTACGCAGTCAACGCAGGATACCAGCTGTGCTGAGAACCAATCATGAGCAATGCACCATCCAGTGTGGTTCCGCTGGTTGTATTTCCAGAGGAAAATGTATGTTTTTTAATCACTACTCACTAGTTACAACACACTGTGTGTGTTTTATTGCATTTAAACAACTCTTAAAAAGGATAAGGAGCAATTTCTAACAGCAAAGTATTTTAGGAGAATTGAAGGCAATGTGTCACTTTAAAGGTTCTGACTTCTTACTGTATTTTTCTGTTTTTTTTTTTTATCTCAAACAGGTTCTGGAGCAAGTCTTCCAATGTGGGACATGCAAGGACACTCAATGATCACTAATAATTACATACGTCTTACTCCAGACAGGCAAAGTCGTCAAGGTGCTATCTGGAATAAAGTGGTTGGTTAACAGATCCGTAGACCCTATCTGGTTCATTATAACAAAATACAAATTTTGAAAAAGAGGAGTCACTTTGCGTCGAATTAACTTACAAAGTTATTTTAGACTGTTTTCAATTTCAGAATAAGAGCATTCACACAAAAATGTGGGAACAAACAAATTAAAACAAAACATGTTTGTTATTCCCACTAAAGCCCCTTTCACTCTCCACGAAATTCCCAGGAAAATTTATTTGACCTTTTCACACTTGAATTGCTAACCCTTGCAAACTCCTGGGAAAATACCATTTCCAAGGAAATAGCTAGCCCTGCTTGGGAGTAGGATTAAGCCAGATAACCTAAGGCTTAGCATCATGAGTTTCATTTTTTCCCAGGAAAAGTGTGAAACGAACATAGAGTGGTGGGGGGGGGGGTTTAAATGCCCCAGGAATTTTCTGGGGTTTTATGTCCTGGGAATTGGTTCGGTAGTGTGAAAAGGAATGTATCAGTATATTTCCTGTAATGAAGTCAGGGATGCCCAATAGCAAACCTAACACCCGTTGCACTAACTAACCGAGTGCACAGGCCCATTTTTAAATTTGATGAAATTTTGAGGGTGATTTAAAACACAAAAACCTAAAAACATCAAATGAATCAACTCAATATATTTTCACTGCAAGCCATCATGTCCATTTACATGTTGAAACACTTTTGGGTGGTTTCAGGTACTTAAAAAAAAAGCTTCAACCATTGGAAAAACTGTTAACCTGGCGGATGCGAAGTGGTACCCTGTATTGTGGTCCTTGTCTTCAGTGTTTGTTCAAGGACAAGAGGCATGATACTGAGCTGGAATTCACCCCCTCCCCCAAAATGTGTCCTGGGCGTGACACTTGTGTCCTTAAGCAAGACACTTAACCATTATTGCTGCGTCCTTCGGATGGGACGTAAAGCCGTAGGTCCCGTGTGTTGTGTAATGCACGTAAAATAACCCAGTGCACTTACCGCAAAGAGAAGGGGTTCACCCCAGTGTTCCTGGTTTGATCGGCTGCATATTGCGCCACAGCACCTTGTAAACCGTTACATGGTGCTATGTAAAGGAATAAGTCTCATACTTCAAAAAGTAACTCTGAATACCTTGCTGGAAAAATATTGTAATGCGCTGTGGTCAAAATGAAATGGCGCTATATAAAACCCCAGTGTATGTATGTATGTATGTATGAATTAATCAATCAAATAGTCCTTCAGTCAATCACAATAAAAAGTCATTTAGTGTCAACAGTTTTGAAGAAGTTTGCTCTAAGGATGAGGCATAAGATATAAAGATGAGAGACCTGTTAGGCTTCTGAGTTTTCACCTCATGTTCAAATAATGTTTTACTGCTTTTATTGCAGCCAAATAGAAGTCCCAACTGGGAAATCCACATTCACTTCCATGTACATGGCCAGGGAAAGACACTCTTTGGAGATGGATTTGCAGTCTGGTACACCAAGGAGAAAATGCAGGCAGGTATGTTTATTTAGAAAGCAATGCATAGATACAAATATTATAAAAACTTGTATTTTTTACATCAGTTGCATTTTCTAAATGCAATTGATAAAAACAAAGAATCTGTTTACATTCAGTAAGTGTTTGTTGATGTTTAATACCCACTACAGGTCACATGACTTGGAGAGCGCTATCAGTCTATTTTGTTTTCGACCCTTAAATCACTTAAGCACCTAACACCTTAGTATTCCATATCCTTGCTGTTTTCATTAACAGGCCCAGTATTTGGCAGCAAAGACTACCATACAGGACTTGGAGTTTATTTTGACACGTACAGCAACCACAATGGTCCTCACAATGTAAGTACAGATACACAATAATGAAACTTGCGGGTAAATCTCTTTTGCAGGTGAGTGTTGGCTCTGAAAAGAGCTAGCCCTGTAAAGCGTGTACTCTTATGGGCCAGGGTAGGGCGTAAGCGGGGAATTCCGCAGTAAGCAGAGCCATGAAATTGGGCCCCGTTGGTTTGCTCTTGACATTTCGAACAGTGTACTCTGCGTGTCTTCAGGAGAATGCTTTCATCATTATTCATTCCAGATCATGTAATGTCTTAACTTTTGGACCCAATTTAGCTGACGATTTAGATTTAGCCATCACCCATGTTAAAACTTGATTGCACCAGTTTGGGAGTGGTTCCCTGTGGGCTACATTGTACTGCCTATTCTCCTGAAGACGAGCGGATTTCACATGTCTGTACCCTCAAGTTTACTGATAATAGTTACTTCTTATCCTCTACACCATGCAAAGCTTTGAAGCCCCTGCTCAACACTGGTAAACTGACTGTAAATGCTTCCATTCTTTGCACAAATCAAGATATTTGTAATAAAACCAACCTGTGAGAATGTCAGCTCATTTCGTAAAAATGCATTAAGCATTTTTGTACGCATTCCTGTAGGCAGAGTTTTTTATTGGTTAAAAATGGAAGTATGCCTATCATAGTATATAAGTATTTTTTAAAGATTGTTTACATGCCTATTTACAGTAGAAGTATCAATTTCTAAAATTAGGGGATTGCCGCGCTCCACCCACCCTTCTTCATTAGCATAAAATCTGTGATGTAGACAGTGGACTGGCTGACCAGGGCCATGTGTGTGACAGTAACATACAATGCATTGTTGACCACTCGGCACCAGAGCTGTCTTTGAAATGTTTTACCACAGTCTGACAGTCTACGTCACGAATCATTGCGCAATCAAATGACACACATTTTCGGGGCTCAATTAAAGTGTATTAACGAATAATAAACACATCAAAATAGTCAATGTTATGTTTTGTTAATTTTAAACCGTATATTAAGCCACAAAAATGTAATGTGACAAAATACCTCTTCATGGGCCCTTTAACCAAGCACATACAGACCTCAAACCTGCAAGAATAGGGGAACTGCAGTTTTTCTCTGATAAATGGGGAAAATGGAAATGGGAACTTTGCAAAGGCCATTGTGGCAAACCACTGCAACAGCAATGGACAGTCACAGCAATTTGTCACAGGTGGCGTGTCGTGGCTGAGCGGTCAAGCGCATCGGGCTCACGCTCTGGTGTTTCTGATCGTAAAATTACCAGTAAATGTACGGGTACAACCATGTGTATTATCTCTTTTGAGAAGAGTGGTGGCTCTAAAAAAAGCCGTTGTAGTCTTGACATTTCGAACAGTATACTCTGCTTGTCTTCAGGATGTAGTTTACTTCCATTTTCTTTTCCTCTTGTAAGAATCATTACAAAATAAAATAATAATTCAGACACATTTTGTAAGTTTAGATCACAGATGTCAACAACTTTTTGTTTGTACACTTTGCAGCATCCGCATCCTTATATATCAGCTCAGATTAATAATGGCACACTACACTACGACCATGATCGAGATGGCACCCATACTGAAGTCGCTGGGTGCCACGCCCCCTTCAGGAATAGGGATCATGAAACGCATGTTGCTATACGATATATGAGAGGTAGACTAGAAGTAAGTAATCAGTTGTTCTGTTCTCATGGTAGTTAAAAAAGAGTACATATTTTTGTTTCTTGAAAGTGAATTTAGAACTCATTTGTTATTAGCCTAATGATTAAGAGCATTTAAAAATGGATTTGTTTTGCCTGATTTTGATGTCATTGGTGCTGCATGGCCAACTGGGTGTTAAGTAATCATAGATTTGAATCAGGAAAGTTAAATTGTTTTCTTTCATTGTTCTCCTTGGGATGGGGGTGAGTTCTCACCATAAACTTAGAAAAAAAAAGCTCAAAAAACAAACGTCATAATTTGAGACTTTATAACATCTATGAGGGATAATTATTTTTTGTTCTCTAATGGCTGGTTTATAGTCCGTCGTGCGATGGTCGGACGCTAGTAGTATTGACGCTTGGCGCAGTTTATAGTCGACGCTGACGCGTCAGTGAGCGTAGACTGCAATGAAAAGGCTCAGCGACCAGTGATCACAGCATCTTGTGATTATCATCGCCTTTACAACTCGTGTGTTCTTCTTAAACTGTTATTTTTCCTTCTTTACAGATAATGACTGATATTGACGATAAGTCAGAATGGAAGTCCTGTTTAGATGTGCAGGGTGTAAAGCTTCCAACCGGGTACTACTTTGGTCTCTCGGCCACAACTGGCCAACTAGCAGGTAATTTCTGGCCAGATTTTGTCCACATAGTTACCCAAATTACATTGACTACAGACATCATAAACTTCATTGTATTAATGATTTTAATGGAAATTGACATTGATGTAACAGGGAACAATTTTAATAGAGGTAAGCACATTCTTCTACTTGAGCAGAAAATTTTACTTAAGTGCAAGCGTGTTTAACAGGTTAGCAAGAAAAATTAGGCGCCTAGCTTATACGTTCACCATGGATTTGCTTGAAGTTAGTCATTTGCTTACTGCAAGCACCGGAAGGTTAGCATGCCGTTTCTTATTCTTATTCTTTATTCAGCCAAAATCAAACAAAACATCTACATACAATAAAGCAATAAGGTGAAGATAAACTGAATATAGTGAAATCAAACTCTATGTAATAAACGGGATGGCTTGTTGAGTAACTCACAGAGGAAGACATAACACAAAATAGATAAATAAATACATGTAAGTCATTAAAATCACAGAAGAAGGGAAGTAATAAATGAATAAATAATTACATTAAAAAAAATGCTTACTGTTTTGCATGTAAATTGGTTCAAAAAGTTGGTGATGACATTAGGTAAATTGGGTCCAAAAGCTGCAACATACATCACATGACCTGGATTAAAAACAAAATGGAAAATGCCAAATCCTGGATTATGATTGGCACTGTCATTTGTAAACAGACCAATCAAATCAATACAATAATCAGGGCCCAATTTCATAAAACCTGTAAGCAGACGTTTTCTGCTTACAGAGCGGCCATTACTAAAACAGTTCTTCTTCTTCTTATTTGATTTTCCCATCACACACATACACCAAGATATGAAGTAATATACTACGTACAACATTCTATAATTTCAATTTGTTGTTTGTGCGTGTGGTAGCCAACAGGTTCAGGATAGGTGATTTATACGGGCAGACTGGAAGAAAGCCAGTCTACCTAGTCAATAACTCATAGAAAGTGCGTGGGTGGAGGTCTCCAAAAAGCAGAGCTTGTCGAGTGGAAACCCCTGTTGATACAAGAACAAAACAATACAAGATTTAATAACAACTCTTTGATTAGAATCAATTACTAGTGTATAAAGATAAACATGAAATAAGAAAGTAACCCAAAAGAAAAGTACAGAAAATAACCTTAAAACTATTAGGCATCTAGATTAGTTTATGAATTTGCATTTAAATAATGACAACAATAAACAAAACGAAGCAACAATTATGATAAACATGATAACAAAACAAACTAATAACAACTTTAAAAGTGGTATAACTAATGTATAGAGAAAACCCTCGATTACTAAGAACGAAATTTAACCTAGTAAATATTTCCGAATAAGTTGAGTTTAAAATTTACATTTGAATAAAGATATATTCGGTATATTCCTGAGAGAAATACTCAAGGAGTTCCACAGCTCGGGTCCTTCATGTTTGACATCTCTTATTAGCTAGTGAGGTACGAGCATAAGGGTGGAGAAAATTTCTTATACTGTTGAGTGTAGTGATGGTGAACATCTTGATTTTTGCTCAACATTGAACAGATAGCATTAAGCCCGGTTCATACTTGACGCGAAAGCGAAGGCGAAGGGAATTTTGGTGGTGCAACAATTCAGTACGCGCTGTTTTTCAATTGTGACGCAAGAAAATTAGCTTTCGTCATTCGCGTGAAGTGCAAACCGGGCTTTAGGCAGTTTTTTCGTTGTAAAGCTGGTGCATAAAAGACACAAGTTAAAGATTATAAACATAATCGACTTTTAAGTGTTTTATATTTGTGAAAAAAAGGATTACTGTGAGCACGGTATTCACTGTGGTTAATAATTCTAAGGGCCCCTTTCTGAAGGACAGCAATTCTATTGATTTTAACTAATCCACAATTACCCCATGCTAAGATGCTGTAACTAATGTAAGGCAAAATTCATACATTGTAGAGAGTGAGTAAGATATTCTGGGGAAAATCTGTTGTTTCATAAACACTGCTGACTGGCGGTTCTTAAGTAAGCAGATGAGTTGTGAACGCGCACATGCACTGTCAGATCTTCTCGATCATTGATGAAATACACTTTTGCTTTTTTTGCATGTTTTTTTGCTAAAGTAAGCACACAAATTTGTTAACCAATAAACAGCTTTATGAAATAGACCGATCCATTAAGCCCCGCCTACCTTAGCAACTGCCTAGCAACAGCACATGGTGTGACTTTCTTGCCACGATCGCGCGATGGTTCGGTTGATACACACACAGACATGGTTTTTGTGAACGATATGGATTTAGTTTTGTTGCCTTTTGAGCAGTGCATTGAGTCCAAAGAACAATGCAGACAGGAACACCGTTAAATCACTTGTACACAACTGTACAAGGACCACTGCTGTGGGATTTGCACCACCAGAAATACGAAAAAATTAAAGCTAAACAAAAGTAAGTACAGTTGTGTGTCAGAACAATGGCGGCGGTGTGTTTACTTTTCTAATGGATTTTTAACCTGTCGGACATTTGTTAGACTTTCAGTGGTGTTGTCAAGGCTATGATTGGTCAATACATTAGTAGGCGGGGCTTAATGGATCGGTCTATTAGGCCCTGATGTAAGATAAACATTAGTTTAAATGTTAATGTACTTCTTCATCCTCTTTGCTATAATCTTTGCGTTTATTTCCTTCTATTTTCAGATAATCATGATGTTATTTCTATAAAAACTTATGAGCTTGACAGTGCTGATGAATCTATGGATTATGCAAATTTAAGTCCATCAGCAGATTTCTTTGCTCCACCAAGAGGTGAGGCTTATTGATTGCTCTGTCCCCTCCCCCTGAAATAAAGGTTGTGTTTAGCCCTCTTGATTTTATTCTCTTAACCCTCCTACTGTTTGATTATTCAATTTTATCCCCTGTGGTTTTGAATGATAGACAGACTTTGCCAGCCTGCAGCGTGATATCATGTGGTGAATGCATCTAAATAGTAAACAGTCAACCCTCCTTCCGTGTGACCATTCAATGTCGCCCACATGGTCCTGAATGATAGATGCACTATACCTGCCTGCAACATGATAAAGTGTGGTGATTGCATCTAAACAGTACACAGTCAACCCTCCTACTGTCTGACCTATCATCTATTGTGGTGAATGCGTCTACACAATACACAGTTCTGTGCATGACGCATGGGAATGAATGATTCAAATGGTTGTCACCTCACCAAGATATTTCCAAGAGATGGAGGGTTAAACAATTTCTCTTTGATATATCCCTTACAGTATTTTCAGCCATACTAATTTATTTGTTTGCTAGCAACCAAATTTAGGCTGGTAGACACGATAGTCAGACACCTTTAAAATATTAATGTTGGTGTTCACATCTTTTTCAGTGAAAAGGAAATATGAAAAAGATATTGTTAGATTATGAGAAAGGTCTATTATTTGTCATGCTACTTTTATGGTAATTTGTCGTTCTTTTCCTTTTTTGTAATTTGATGTCTTTTGCTGTCATCAGTGTTTCAGCTTCGAGACGGTGTGTTGTATGTCTAGGAAGGCAGCTGATATATGGACCAGATAAAATTTGTGGATTTCAAGAGAAAATTCAATTATTGGATTTTTGTCAGTTGGTATTTTTATTATTTTTTCCAGATCATGTCGACGATCCTGGTGGTGCGTTCCGTGGAGGTTGGACCATGAGTCTCAAGAACATGTTCCTTCTTGTCTTCTGCTGTGTACTTGGCGTCATGATCTGTCTCGTTGTTGGGGTGGTCGTCTTCCAGAAACGACAAGAATACAATCGCAAAAGGTTTTACTGAGGCAGACTCAAGGAGATACAGTACAGAGGCCAGGATTTTGGGGTGGAGGACAATCAGGGAGGGTTGTGAAATCGTGTTTAGTTCTTAAAATGCTTGATAAAAAAAAATGGAATTAAACTAGGCAACAATCATGAGCACTAAAGAGTATGGTGCTTGTTTTTATCAAGAAGATGGGAGTGTGTACGGAGTTTTTAAAGGGACATAGATGAGGAAAAAAAATTGAAAAAAATCTTCGTTTGAACGAAAAAAATCTTTATTCAAACGAAAATAATCTGCATTTGAACGAGAATAAAAACTGCGTTCAAATGAAAAAAATCAGCATTCCAAACAAAGAGTAATCTTCGTTAGATCGCAGATTATTTTTGTTCAAACGCAGATTTTTTTTCGTTCCAACAAAGATTATTTTCGTTGAACGCAAATTTTTTTCATTTGAAGATTATTTTCATACAAACGCAGATTTGTTTTCATTCGAACGCAGATTGTTTTCGTTCGAAGGAAGACTATTTTTGTTCGAACGCAGATTGTTTTCGTTCCAACACAGATTTTTTTCAATTTTTTTTCCTCACCTATGACTCTTTAAAAGCTCTGTAAGTGTGAGACGGCGATACCCTAGACAATTTGAAATATTTTATATTTTTGCATCCAAGCTGATCATTTCCATCCAAACTAAAACAGCATTAAATCTACAAAAAATCTTAGTCTCCAAATAACAGTTTTAAAACAGGTTTGAACAATTGCCCAACGCATTTTGAACAAAGTAAAAACAGAGCAGTGTAAGCATACTTTAGTTATCAAATTTGTGATCATTAAAGGAGATTAAAATATTGCCATCGGTTTTGTTTTTAATTCAGTATTTCAAATTCTGACTTTAATAAGGTTTATAAGTGTGGTTAATGTTTTCCATTTCATGAATTCTTTAAGTTTTTTTCTTCAGTTTTTATAATCGTTTTGTCCAATTGATCTTACAACTCGGAGTGTTAAGCCACATCAAATAGAAAAATTATGTTACTGTCATATCTAAGTGTATAAGTATTTGGCGTACTTTTATTGTACTAACCCATCAGGCACTCTAAGTTGTCAGTGGTATCATTGTCACTTTGTGCTTAAAATAATCAAAGAAAGGATTATTTTCTCGGAGTTGTTGGGATCATTTTTTCTTTGAGAGTACCACTTGCACAAAGAAACCTTGCCAAGAGAACAAAGATTCTCTTTATTGCACCGTGATTTTTGTTTCCTTTACCGAGAAAGTGTCAAATTCATGCACCATGAATTGCAAAACCTCGGCTGTGAGCTACGCCATACGATTGGCACTAAACCTGGAACCATGGCTGGATCCCCGGTTCACTCCAACTTCCCTCCATTGAGCCAAAATACAAAGAATAAAAAATGGTGGAAGCCTCTCGATGTCTCGTAATCCTCCTCTTGGAACAAAAGGACAAAGGTCTTGAATTGGGGATTACACAAAAATCACCGCACATTAGCGAAAAGTCAACAAAATATTCAAGAGCATGTTTTCTCTTTCTATGGGTGAAATGAAGCGTTAGACGGTGTGTGCGTGCTTTGTGAAAGCTCAGCAGTGGAATGATGTGTTTCAACGCCGCTTGTTTGTTGGCTCGAAAAAAATTTTCATGGCTAAATGTCAGCTGATGCCAACTGGTTAAGAAAATGGCACAAGTGGTAACCACAGTGTTTCTTGCCATCTTATGTGTGGGTACTCTGACACTTTCCTAGTGCATGTAGAACTGATTTAGTGTAGACATTGAGATTTGTATTTTTCAATTTTTTGTTGATAAATTGTCCTACACTTGTTTTCCATAAATGTTCATTCTTTTCATGATGTAAAATAAAAATTCATATGTGAAGTTTCTTTCTAAAGGAGTTCAATTTTTATACAAAAAATTACCAGCAGAACCTGAATAGATTTTGCAATAAAGGACAAAATTGCAATCAATTCTTCTTGTATGTAAATTTAATGGAATTAAGGAACGCAGCTTTAATTATTTATGACTTTTTACAGAAATTACACTCCTACAAAATAAACAATGGTCTCAATAAGTCATTTGCGACTTAGATTTGAATAATTTCTGGTACACTGACTTTCTTAGTCACAAGTTACTGCTTCGACATGAATTCCCCGGACCAAAGACAGTGTTACTGCTTTGGTTTTGGGCAAGCTTATGTACAGCAACCTCAAGATAGACAAAGCCTGGTACCATTTTATAATAACAATAATAATTGCTTTTTTTATCGATGGTAGCCATGTCATATTGAAGATGATTCTCAGTGGGCATTTGGTGCTCGATATGTGGCAGGGTAAACCCCCCCCTCCTATTGTGTCTTCATTGCGTTCTTGAAATCTCTGGAATTCTTTTGAGGATTTTAGGGGGGTACTTCTGTACCAGAGGGGAAGAGTGTGCTAGAGTATGGGGCCACTTGGGGGGGGGGGGGGGAATTCCTCTGCCACATATTGGGCCACCATCAAACAAATTAAGTTAAAAATTAGATACAAAATACAGGCCTTGAATTAACCCATGGCACCCACAGCAATTGCCGTGGCACCCACAGCAATTGCCGTGGTGCCCTGTGCAAAGTTACAATACAAATTGACATTCTCCTCATAGAAGTGCCCCTTACCAGAGGAAAATTGCCGTGCCCTTTCAAGAGCGAGGTTCAAGGCCTGAAAATAACAAGCATTTACATGAGTTACCATTAACAATTGTTTTGTGTAGATACATTCAAGGATAAAAAGAGTCATGGAGAGGCTCAAAGTACACTACCATAATGAAGTATAAAACAGCATTCAAAGTTGCATTTCAGCACTCCTATACGAATAAATTAATTTGCATAAACATAAGCAAGCTTGTGACATAAGGTCGGGACCATCTGTTGCCTGTGCGTCGCCTGACCACGCTGCCACCCTGATGTCTTGTGTGTATTTTGAGTCGACTGGAAGAGTTAACACAGCGAAGTTATAATGAGTAATCTCAAGGAACCAGACTAGGGCCTTCATTTTCCCTGACCTTGCGCCGTGAAGACTGCCACGCATTCATTTTTTAATCGACAGATAAACACTCCTTATGAACTCAAACAACAAAAACATATATTTTACGCACATTTTTATGGAACAAAAGCACACAATGAAAGAAAAAAAATTGCCTTTTCATTTTAATGTATATCAGCTCTCCTGTAAGCTCAGTGTTGGGAAAAATCAAGACCTGATTCATCTAATGCGTCTGTGGCAATGGAAATCTCATCTTGTCAGTCCTCCATCTTCCATCGGACAAATAAATACTTAAGCTGTACACCATCAACTTCATTTCTTTAAAGATGGCTTTGAAGTTGTGATACTTCAGGGATGCAAGAGCGAGGTGGGGGGCTGGCATCATCACCTTTGAAGGGTCTGGAGTTGATCTTGTAGTGTATCCATCACCTCCAAGCTTAAAACGAAATAAATGGGAGACCAAATCAATGTCATGAAGTATCATAGACGCTCATGAAATAGTTTTAACTTGGAAATCTCACATGACAGAGAATACGACAACAAAACATTTATATTTACCTTCTTTCAATGGCTTCTGCCCTGTATAAATTTAAAAAAAGAGAGAGGAATATAATGAATTTTTGTTGGTGCTGTTTGTCAGAATGTGGGAGCCTATTCGATTTGTTTTTATTTATAATGGATTTCATACTTACTGGAACTGTAGCTGTGATACCATCAGACTCATCTTTTTTACATTCTAAAATGACAACAACAAAATGCTAGTTAAGGCACTTGCACAAACATTGGTAATTGTCAAAGGCCAGTATTCACACTTTATGTGAACCAACACATACGTGAAATAAGAAACCTGAGAAAGTTTAAGCTCAATTGGTCATCGGAGAAATGAGAAAACAGTGTGAAAAAAACCTTACATGTTTTCACTGTTTTCAAACATCAAGTTTTGGACTCGCAAGTTCAAAACTAAACTGTTTTACTCATTTCTAAAAAAGCTATAGCATTTCGAGCAAAAAAGGTTTTGAGGGAAGTTGATGAAAAAATATGGAAGTTTTCCTTTTGCTTGTTGTTTAATTAAGAGAAACGGACAGTAATTTTGTCTTCAGCCTCTATGTTTTTACATACATGTATGCTACAAACACTGAAACGCTGAAACATATGCTACTTCAAGATTGTTAAAACAATCTCGAAGGAGATTTTGTTTAAACAATCTTGAAGTAGCACATGTTTCAGCGACCGATTTAAAATGAAACTTACATGAGATGAGTTGTCAACAGTAGCTTCTTGCATGGCCAGATTGCGTGCTGCTTGCATCAAATGCTGCAACAACAGAAGCAGGAAAGTAATAACATTTACAAAGAGTCGTCAACTGCATGTCTGCACCCAGATTACAAAGGGATAAAAATGGTATTGATCCCACAACCTTTGATCTGGAAGTCCAGTTTTGGGGGCGAGGGAGGGGGGGGGCATGGAGATGGAATAGTTTATTCTCCATTGTAGCATCAAACCTACACTCTACGTTGATAACTCAGGATCATTGAGTCAGGACATTTGGTGCTTGATTGTTGGTGAAGTGCAGATCAGACATAAAAGTGCTAAGCAAAACTGAAGGTGTTGGAAACAGACAACTGAAGTAAAAAGTGGGCTGCTGGAACTGCTCCTCCCCTGAAGGCCTCCAAGGATAGCTCTAGTTTTTATGCTTTTGCCACTGGCCGGTCAAGGTTTTATCGGGGTTTAAGTTTCAAGACGTTAATGATTTCTCTTCTTTTTGATATTGTCAATGTTTTGGTTTAAGAATACTTTTAAATTCTCTGTTTCTGGTTTCAGGGGGAGGGAATTAGATTCTTATTGTGGGCTTGTGTTCAATGGCTTACTTCTTTTTGTACATTTGTCTTTTTATAAAAAATAAATGAGTTTGGCCTCAGTTTTTAATCGTTTCTTTGTGAAGCGCCTTGGGCGTCTTTTTAAATGGATTTGGCACTGTATAAGAATTCATTATAGACCTTGATGCAGGAGTCCCATAGAGATATGTCCAACAGCGCCTTCAGTGAGGTCAAATGGTCGTAAGTTTACTGTATGTAGGAAAACGGCTGTGCATAAACCTATATTGGTATTATCACACCTCATGTCAAAACTTTAAAAAAAAAATGTTCTTCACATTTTTTCCTTGTCCTGCTTGTTTTTTTGTCAAACAGCGCCATTATTTTCTTTACAAAATAATGCATGTTCATTGTCAGCTTGTCATGCTTGTTGTAATTGTAATTTCCTTATTAATTAATATTATAACAATATAAATATGTGTAGGTTTGGATCCATCTGGCTGTGCGAATGGAAACATTTCAAATTATTTAGAATTCACCCATATGGAGGAGGAACTCCATAAACCCGTCCAGCGGCTATGCACACACTTTCCTTTTCCCGAGGACAATGCCGCGCCGGTGGCCAATAAAACGCAAAACTTAATAAACAACATTAACCCTTGACCCTGACCTCGTTAGATTTCGATCCACGTAAAATCTGCTTCGCAAGTCCTCCCAAATCGGCCACGTTTTCCTGCAGTTTTACCGGCAGTCTTGGATCCATATCCTGCGCCTGTTGCTGAACGACTTGCCCAGCCCTGTAAGAGGGATTACTGGTGACCATAAAATGTCTGAGAACTGGATCGTAACTCATTTTCCATAACAATGTATTTTTTGTGTTGCACTAGACTAGCACTAGCAATTTCACAATTGATTCATTCATCGTGCATGCTGCTGATCGATCATGAATGATGTATTGGTCTGGAACCCTAGACCCACTGTACATAAGATGGTGATATAAACCAGTCGGGTGCTGTGTGAACTGGGGGCGGAGTGAAAGTGCTTATCACAGAAGTGGGGAGGTGGGGGGCGTGATACTGAAATGAAGTTACCTTGAAATTGTTTTGTATTTTTCAGAGTTCTAAAAAGGGGTGAAGTTTTCTTTAATGGAACTATGCTATGCATTTTAGTTTTACAGATCACAGTAGCCATGGTCTATAATTATCATATCCTGATATCAAAAACAACCAAACTAAAAAAACTAAATTTTATAATCTTTTAATTTATGAGTTAAACTTTAAAGGAAATTACCATTTTCCACGTTTTCTAATCAGTCTTTCAACATCCTTTTCTTTGAGTAAAGAAGTGAAGTACTCTTTTCAAAATAAGCATGGTTTGAGTAGTGAGTATTGTTTTGAAGTACTTTGGTTTTAAAACTAATTAAGCCAATACTTTCTTTTTCAGAAAAACCAAATGTTAAGACTAAGACTAAGAGTAATTTTCTACAATTTTGTTTTCTTCATTTCCAGAAGAAATTACCACATCTGCACATCGTCATGGAGGCATTTTTCAGTACATCTTGTTTTTCATTCTTATTGATGATGCTAGCTTCAACGTCGTTGAGTCTTAAGTATGAGTATCTTGTGAATTCAGACAAGAAAGTGGCCGACTTGAAGAACTTCTGGGCAAGCACAGGCTTCTGGTATGTTGGTATCCTGTTGGAAAATAAGTGACGTTTTGGAGCCAGAAGTGCAATGTAAACAAATGGTATGTGTACGTGAGCATTTGTTACATTGCACTTCTGGCTCCAAAATGTCATCACTTACCAACAGGCATAGACCTTAGGCGTTCGCCACCATCTTTGAGGTCAAAAGCAACATCGAACGTACGTTGTAGCTGTTTTGACCTCAGGTCAAGGGTGTCCTTTCCTGTACTAAATGCTCATATTAACATCAGATGCATAATGTCTATTCAGGATTGAGGATTGTTGGTAATGGTTTCACTTAAATTGTTGAAACCATTGGTACCCTCAATGAAAAAAAAGAGGGTTCCTGAATGGGGTCTAAGTATTTTCAAGAAATGGTGACTGAGTGTTATTGTTCACTGTTTATATTGTTTCACCGTTTACTTGAGATGGATGACCCCACCCCCTCCCCTCCAGCACTTTGAAAAGCTCATCACCCAGGAGTGAATGCCAGATGTGCACTAACTTGGCTACCGGTACTGCAAACTCCCAAAGAGCTGAAGAATTCCTTCGGTTAATGTGGGTTAGATGTGCAAAAGTCCTTTCATAATTAAGTTAGTTTAAAAATTGCCTTAATAGATGCTGTAAAACTTTGAAAAGTAATCAAATTTCTTATTGTCTCAATTTTTATAGGCTACTTAATTTATTGTTTTACTCGACGTTTTTTGTTGTTACTTTCAGTCCACCTCTTCCACACCAGAAGGCTTCTACATACTTCTTAAATGAATCTGAACATCAGAATCTGATCTTAATTGGATCTGTGCCCAACCGAGGAATTCAGCAAGTACGGATTCACTGGCTTCTAGATCTTGTCAAACTCAGGTATCTGCTTAACTCAAAATATATGAAGTTGCTATGAAAAATATCAATTTAGTAGCCTACCAGTCAAAAGCACTGTACATGGCATTTTGGTGGGTAGCTTTGTTTTTGCTAAGCAGGATTTTTCCATGCTAAGCAAATTTGTATGCTTATAGACCACGTGACCTTTGTTTACAAAAAGAGTGACCTTGTACATTCCAGGGTTTTTCCGGCAGGCGAGCTTCTTCTAGTAGAGTGCAAGCCATCATACAAATGAGGATAAATCCCACTGTGTATGTGAGCGTGCTTAGTGTGGTGAGAATGGTTTCACCCTGCAAATATACTGCACTGGTCATAGGGGAAATTTGACAATTTGTGTCATACCACCTAAATTCAAGAGTTATAAAAATAACAGCTAAACTAGTTTTGAGGTATGCCCCCTTTCTTCATATCACAAGGTGATAAAAATCAAACAGTGCAATCTCCACAAAATGTAAGATTTGATGTTTTCTTCCATTTGGGCCGTGTACAAATCATGCCTGCAGGAAAGTCCAGGGCTCATTGGCTCTTTTGTGAACTTGTGATGTCACAGGTCACATGGTCTATAGACTGCTCTATGGCCCTTTTTGAGGCTCTGGCTATGGCTTGTGTTAAGGCTTCATAAGTTATATACTTTAAAGCTATAAACCAACTCTGCACAAGAACATTGGGTGTAGACGCAACTTCGTCTCACAGAAAATCATAAACGACTGGAATAGTCTCCCACATCACATAGTAAATGTCAAGACAGTGTCTAAATTTAAGAAAGAGCTTGATGCCTACAGTACTGGAAGAAAAGTATGATAGGATATGGGGGTCTTAAAGGCGGAAGCCTAAAAATTTAACTCCCAGTAAGTAAGTAAGTTATACAGAAAATGTGTTCTTTCGGTAAAGGGCTTCAAACAGGCGAACGGAACATAAGCCAAAGCTAAAGCCAAGGTCTCAAAAGGGGCCTTTGTGTATATTTATGGAGGAATATGCAGCTCTGATTACTGACTTGTAACAACCTGACAGTATCAAGGAAACACTTAAAGTAACACCCGTTTCGGACTGGCGCTCCAGAGTCGCGCCGAAACCAAATTATTGAATTAATTACATGAAAAGTTCAACCTCTGAAACAGGAGCAACTAGACGCACTAGAAGTCGAAAGATCAACTGTTTGCAATCGGTTGGAATGACCCTGGAGCGTCTTGGGTTCAGACGCTGATCTTGTCATGAGCCGAACCTAATGCAAATTTATGTTAATTAAGTTCGCCTGTCTGAAACCGAAATCTAGAGTCGCTCCTAATCTATTTGAACTATAATTAAATAGTAAACTTGCGGGTACAACCATGTAATTCAACTCTTTTTAGGAAGGAGTGGTGGCTCTGAGAAGAGATGTTGTGGTCTTGACGTTTCGAACTGTATGCTCTGTTCGTCTTCAGGAGAATGCCGGGCTGCTGATGATGATGGTGCTTATGTGGGGCTGCTGGGATGCACTTTCTTAGCGGGAAGGGTCCAGGTTGTTCTTGACCGGTGATGCATGGCGGGTGGTTGCTGGCTGGCTGTGTGTGCGCTGGGGTGTGTCAGTGATGTGTTGTGGTGCTTGTGGTAGGTTGGGCTTGAGTAGTGGTGACCAGATGTCGTTGATGAAGAAACCGATGTCTTGTAGAACTGTGTTGTGGGCTTTGATTTCTATGGCTTCTCGGATTCTGAGAAGCCATAGAAATCAAGAGATCGGTTTCTTCATCAACGACATCTGGTCACCACTACTCAAGCCCAACCTACCACAAGCACCACAACACAACACTGACACACCCCAGCGCACACACAGCCAGCCAGCAACCACCTGCCATGCATCACCGGTCAAGAACAACCTGGACCCTTCCCGCCAAGAAAGTGCATCCCAGCAGCCCTACATAAGCACCATCATCATCAGCAGCCCGGCATTCTCCTGAAGACGAACAGAGCATACTGTTCGAAACGTCGAGACCACAACAGCTCTTCTCAGAGCCACCACTCCTTCCCAAAAAGAGTTGAATTACATGGTTGTACCCGCAAGTTTACTATTTAATTATAGTTCCTTATTATTCTTCACACCATGCAAAGCTTCAAACATAACTAATCTATTTGGTTCAGCGCGACTCTGGAGCGCCAGTCTGACATGGGTGTAAGTAATTTGTAACCACCGTTAGAGAAGTGGTTCTTGGAGGAAGCAGAGTTGAGATAATTTCATGAGCCTTCAGTTTTTGGACAAAGAAAGCTAGTCTTCCACTGATGCTTTGGCTTAGGCGGGCTTACAATGTAGATACTTCTGGTGAGATTCAGGCATAGCTTCATGATTATGGAGAGACTGGTTTTTGTTTGGGGCTGAGCTGCTTCAAGAACCTTTTTTCTTCAAATACAATAAAATACCGAATCACTTATAGTTGTCAATTTTAAGCAATAAACCACAAGGGAAACTGACTTGGAAAACTTTAATTCAATTTTAAGGTGAACAAAGGAAGAAAGGACCCTAGCGGGATTTGAACCTGCGACCCCCGGCTTAATGTACCAATGCTCTACCAACTGAGCTATTCGGCACCAATGTTGGCAGTCTCCCTATTTAGTCAACATCTTCGTTTTGGGGTGCCTGTCAGAAGCCACACAACCTGAAAATGCCTTCTAACCAGGGACCAGACCCAATACGATACAACCATAGAGCTTTATATCTCTGTGGATATAACCTGGGAAGCCCCAGGACAGGGATCACCTTCTGGTGATGCAACTTTTTAATTTCAAATAATAATTAAAAAATCACAAGGGAAACTGACTGGGAAAATTTTAATTCAAGTTTGAAGTGAACAAAGAAAAAATACCATAAAATACCGAATCACTTATATAGTTTTCAATTTTAAGCAATAAACCACAAGGGAAACTGTCTGGGTGAACTTTAATTCAAATTTGAGGTGAACAAAGAAAACATGACTAGAGCGGGATTTGAACCTGTGACCCTGGCTTACCGTACCGACGCTCTACCAACCGTATGAGCTAACCTGTCCTAGTTTTTAATTTTCATAAATACTCGATTGAAAGATAATTTTTTTATTGCATAAAATTGTCCATGGAATAACATTAATATGCTTTGTGACAGTGAGAATAAATCTGGAGCTGTCACTTTCAACTTTGACCTCTTGGATCAGCTGATTGACAGAATCTGGAGAAATGGACTCCGTCCAGGATTTGAAATTATGGGGAACCCGTCTGATTGGTTCACCGACTTTGAGGATGTTAAACAGGTGTATGCATGGAGAGATATGATTACTGCAATGGCTAAAAGATACATAGGTACAGTAGGCATGTCTTGTTCCTGCATATTTTTTATGTGAAGTGGAGGAAGGGTTTAGATGCTGTTTCCCATCAAAGTGATTGTCTCTTCATATCATTTTTTGCCCTTAATTTATCATTTTATTTATTTATTTATTTATTTTTTTTGCAAAACTTTGGAACCCAGTTTATCTGATAAGGTTTACCCATTGGAAGTATAATCCTGTTTTTTGTTCCATCAACCACAGTGGCGTAGCTGGCATCGGTTTTGAAGGGGGGGGGCAAAGGGAGGGGACAGATATTTGAAGAGGGGGCAATTTCAGTTAAAACTGCCTGACCAAGCAAATTTCACGGTTTCCAGAGGCTGAAAGGGGGCAAGCAGGGGGGCAAGATGCTCCACAGGGGGGCAGCTGCCCCCCTTTGCCCCCCCCTTGGCTTTGCAACTGATAAACCTGGCGCGGATATAGACCTTAAATGCATATGATGTTGAGGGTTTAGTTAGTGAAAGAGTGCCCTCACCCAGACATACTCATATCTGCTCACTTGTTTGGTTCCATAGCAACCCCCCCACCCCCACCCTGACTGTCGCTTCTCGAATTCCTCCCGGCAACAAAACAACCACCCTGAAAACATCAGTTACTGGTACTTTTTCCACAATAAAATAGAAATGTTTTATTTCTTTCATCGTAGTGAAGTATGGTTTGGATTATGTGTCTCAGTGGAATTTTGAAACATGGAACGAGCCCGACCATAAGGACTTTGATAATCTGAACATCACTCTTCAAGGTAAGGCAACTGGGGTGAATTTCACAAAACTAGTCCTAACTTCGGACCAGTCCTAACTTATGATTAGTTCTATAAGTTGGGACTAGTTACTCATCCTAACTCGAGATAAGACTAGTCCTAGCGCTTTGGGAAATCCACACCTGCTCTTTGGGCCAATACTTATTTAGTTTAGGGGGGTGGGCAAGCATGGGCAAAGGGCAAAGACATATTTATTTATTTATTTTATTTTGTTTGGGGGGGGGGGGCTATTTGATGTATCGAACCATTTGTGCATTGCAGTGGAAGGATATCAGAAACAACAGCATTTTACACTGTTTTAATGTGAGGTTAGATGCTTTTGAAAAATGAGTGCGTCACAAAACTGAACTTGACCTTGGAGCCCTCTTTAAAATGTTTAAGAAAGATGAGCTAAACAAGAGAGGAAAGGTTGGTAGGCATCGATTGCAAACAGAGTTGAATGACCAGTGGTTGTCTTTCAAGCCATTTGAAAGTGTTGCTTCTTATTTCGAAAGACAAGGAGCAGTTTTCATCTGTAAATTGTACTGCCTCATAATAGAGAAGGGGGCGAGGTCTTGGTTTTATATTGGCCACTCCCCTTCCCTCTTAAAGAGGATGGGCTACGCTAGAAGTCTCTCTTTAAAAAAAGTTTTACATCCTTAAATACATCTATATCTACCACGAAAAAACGGTGACAGAATTATAGAATGCGTGGTTATTCATTTACAAAGGCAGTTTCCGAGCCTCTTTTCACCCCCCGCCTCGAGCCAAAATCAGAACAACAGCAGTCGGTTCCTGAAAGTTGTCTCCAGAAATCCTAAAGAATAGTGACGTCGCAGGAAGTACTCCTCTGTCAAATGTCTGTTTGTTGTTACTATTGAAGCATTGCTCAGTGCAGACCATCCGGGGATTCAGTACTTCCACTATGACGTCATGATTTGTTTGCTGCCCTCATTTCCGGGATTTTGATAAATTTAGGCGGCGGGCTAGTTAAAGGAGTAAAAACTCCCTGCAAATATCTTTCTTTCTTTTGTCAATTTAATGTCACAGATGAGAAGTTTGTCGGATGCAATAATTATAGAAAGCAGAAAACTAAACAATAACATCAACATCAATCACCATGGCCCATCCTCTTTAAATAGACTTCTAGAGCAGGAGATATTGTTATATGCATTTCGAGGACAAATGAAAACTTTCCTTCATCAACATGCATCTATTTTTAAAGGATTTCTCAACTACTACGATGCATGCTCAGAGGGTCTGAAGGCAGCGAGTCCTAGACTTCGCTTTGGTGGTCCTGGGGCCGCCTGTAGGTCCGATGCTTTCTCTGTGATATGCTGGGCACTGTTGCAACATTGTGAGAATGGAACCAACTTCTTCACCGGGGCAACTGGCGTTCGCATTGATTTTATCTCATTTCATCACAAGGTATGAAACTTAATAGTTCACTTTTGTCGCGATCAAAATGGCGCCTGAAACATGCACTTTTGTTTTACACCTTCATCAGGTAACTTGGTATTGGAATGTGCAGTGTGCACCCACCCTTGTGAATTTCCTTTCCGGTGTGTGCATTAGGGCATGACCATTGTATATGTTTCAGCGAAGGAACTTCCCTATACCTTATGCAGTGACGTCATCAAGCTGCCGATGATGAAACAATAGAAACACACAAATCTGTACGCGCGGCGCACAGGATTGGCAAATGACCAACCACTGTTTGACCTCTCAGTGAAGGCGCCCTCTGCAGTGACATCATTTGCGTAGGTCTAGTAGATATTTCAATCTTAACAAGTATCTTTCATCTGAGGAGTCTACAATTGTATGGGAATTTTTTTGCAATATTTATATTTTAATCATTGACCTTTTTTTTTAATAGGGTAAAGGTCACTCCATGTACATTTTAGAGCAGGAAGTGGAAACCATTTCAAGAATTCAGAGCCTGTACCCAAAACTGTCCAAAGTTCCAATGTACAATGAGTAAGTATTACAAACTTGAATCTATTGACCCCCTTGCACTGGGTCCAATTTCATAAAGCTGTTTAGCAGAAAATACTGCTTAGCAAATAAAGAATGAGTTGGGCACCAGTCGCAACAGTGTATTAATGGAATGTTGGCTGGTAACCTGTTTTTGAAATAGCTTACCAGCCAAAAATCCATAAAGTTTACATTGTTGTGACCGGGGCCCTACTCATTTTTTTTATTAGCAAAGAAATTTGCTAAGCAGTATTTTCTGCTTTAAAAGCTTTTTGAAATTGGGCCCTGACTGCTGTTTGCCCAATGGTCTGCCATTTTGGGAGTCAACATGTAAAGAAATGGTGAGTGTACAGAGTCGCACTTATTGTGGCCTAAGATGCTCACTACACATAAACGCATTGGGAAACCGACTCCCCAAAGTGGCGCAACAAAGATTTAGTGTGTTGAAAATATCAGATGAACTGGGTCAATTTGCCCTGCCCATGAATAATGGTAGTTACATTTAGGCATGCGTACGGACACTACTGGTGGGCAAACGCCATAGAGTTGTGCACTAGGCAGACGCACAAACGTCTCCCACAGAAAGGTGCGGTGTTCTCTCATTTTGTCGACCAGTAGTGTTAGTGCGCACGCGAGAAGTGCAATTTACATATTTAATGGAACGTTTCTGTTGAAATACAAATAGGGATTTCTAGGACCAGCCTATATTGAAAAGTATTCTTCTGAAATTTGCGTGCATAGTGAGATAAAGTTAGTATGCAATATCGTTGGCTGTACAACTTTATTGCTTCCAAAATTTAAGCGCAAGTTTACAGCATTTGTACACAATGCATGCTATTTTAGAGGAGATTTTATCAATTTCTCATTCTTCCAGTGAGGCAGATCCATTAGTTGGATGGAGTCGTCCAGAAGAGTGGAGAGCTGATGCCACTTATGCAGCTGTGGTTGTCAAGGTAACTCTTGCCTTATTTAAATCAAAAAAAACAAAAATAACATTTTTTTATGTCGTTCTAATGTTGTTGCTTGAAGAGCAAAGGTTTGCTGAGCCATCTTCAAGTTGTCTTCATCTGCTGTTGTAGAGTGTAGTGGCTGAGCAGATCATTTTAAATTCTTATTATGCCAGTAATGGATGTCCTTGAGCAAGCCACTTATCCATTAATTACTTCTCTGCACCTAGGTGTGTAAATGGGAACCTGAGAGGGTTAAGATGGTATTTTGTTTTTAACATTTTAGCACTCATTAGATGCATGGGGATGTTTGGTACTTGGGCTGTTAAGACAATTTCCAGATGTGTCTTTTCCTTTATGATGAACTTTTGTCCTCCATTCCATTTTTCCAGGTCATTGCCCAGCATCAAAATCTCCTCATCAGTCGGCGTCCCGATGTGAACTACGCGTTGCTAAGCAATGACAACGGCTTTCTTGATTTCAACCCTAACTTCTTCACTCAGCGGACTCTAGTTGCTCGATTTCAGATGAATCTAACTCAGCCACCAAGTATACAGACAATCAAGAAGCCTGTACTCGGTGTGATGGGACTGTTGGCATTGCTGGGAGACACACAGGTCGAGGTCTTATCAGGTACAGCTCAATTCTGTCTGAAGAAAATAACTGATCAAGTCCAGTCTTGACTCGGAAGTCAGTTCCCAAGGAAAAACATTGCAACTTGTTTTTGTTTGAAGCAGAAGTAAAGTTAATTTGACCGCAAATGTCCGGAGGTTTGTTTCTTCACCAGCCAACATTTCCAATCCTATATTTGACATGTTTTTTGCTTCCTTAACATTACAGAAGCGGTCAGCAATAATGACAGTGATGTGGGTATTTTAGCATCCACACACACACCAGTAAATACTTCACAAGACAGGTGAGGAAAAGATTTTCGTTAAAGATTATTCCAAAAGAATATCTTGTACATCCTACTTCCTTACCTCTTTGACACAAATTTCAAAATTCAAAAAAGCATAAAATAAACTTCAACAATCCCCACAGGAGAACAACTTCCAAACACCAAAAACCAAAGTTACACTTTTACAAACCAATACCTGAATGTCCCAAAAAATGCTGTCAAAGTATAAAATCAACCTCCAAACAAATAATCTATTGTTTTGTAGACACAAAATAATACATTTTGAAATACATTTGCACAACGTTGGGAAGATTGGAACATAACTTATATGGTGTTATGATGGTCAGGATGGAAACGTCCCTTGAAATATGTTTGTTCGAAATGCTATAGTATCAGAGAACTGAGTTAAACAATTAGTTTTTATCTCGTGAGTTAAAAACCCAATGTTTGAAAACAGTAAAAACATATAAGTTTTTTTTTCTTCACTATTTTCTTGTGATTACAATGAGCGATTGTGGTTAAACTTTCATATTTTTTTAAATATTTTTTTGTTTTGCAATTCACCCATCACAAAGCCCAAAGGCCACTCGAGGGCTACTTTTTGAAGGGATAGCAACCTGCCCCAATGCGCAGAAACAAGACATGGCGAGATATAAACGCAAGTCTCTACACAGCACAGCTAAGAACAGGGAGGGGTAAATGAATCCGTTGCGAGACAAACATAAATGCCTCTTCCTCTATTTGTCGTTTAATGTATATAATGAGTCACACAAAATGCGGATATTAGTCTTTGACAATTACCATGTTTTTTGCATGCTTTAGTATGGATAATGGTATAACTATTTAATGCTGATTTCAGCTGGCAGATGAGCATGATAGTATACAACAGCAACGACACGAGTAACAAGACAGGAATTGATCATGTGATGATAAACGTTCAAGGGGTTCATAAAATTCAGCAAAACCAAGGTATTTATAAATTAAATTAAGCCATTTTAATCGCAGGCAATTTGGGTAATTTTGTAGCAGATAATGATCAACAGAGTTTAAAATCTTGAATCTCATGTCTCTCCCTTTCCATTGTTCATCCCTTGCATCTTCTGACTGCACTCTGCCTCTCCTCTCTTTTCACTTCTTTCTTGACTGCTTCTGTTACTCTAGTATACTTGTATGTGTCTGTGTTGTGTTGTCATTTAGCCTTTGAGAAGGCTCTACTAGGGTTGAAGCGTGAGGCCATTAAAACAATTTCACTTCTCTTAATTTTAAGCAAGCATTTTAGCTTCAGAATTCTTTATCAACAAACCCGGGAACTATATACTCAATTTAATTCTTGAAGACTTTTGCAAATATTGTGGTTGTGAGATGTATTTTTGTATTTTCTTTCAGACATGTTGTACGTTGTGTATCTTTTGAACAACACTCGGGGTAATCCATATCATTTATGGAAAGGGTTTAAGAAACCAGTTTTTCCAACCAGAAAACAGTTCTTAGAAATGAGGAAAAATCAGGTAAATGTTGTACAAATATTGGGTGCATATGAGTGCATTGTCGCAAAATATAATCACGAGGAAAAGCCAGATTTCACCGAGTGATTATATTCTGCGACAGTGCACGAACGAAATGCATTCAATATTTGTTTTATGTAGCCCACACTTTTTTTCACAATAAACACAAAATAGACACAGAAATATGTCCACCCCACACTCTGAAAATTAAAAAAAAAAACTGTCTCAATAAAGTGGACGACTCCATGTAGATACCAACCTTGTACGCCGTGACAAGAACTTGCCTCGTTCGAACGAATGGGCAGGTAACGATTATTATTTTTGGAGCGATGCCGCAAATTAAGCATCAAAAATCAATGTACACTATCCCAGACACTTTAGTGTTCCTTTTTCTGTACTTGTGCCTGTATTCATCAAATTATATTCAACTGCAGGCTGTCTTTCCAAATGTCTTTTGTAAACTGCATTGTCGGAATGCAACTAATTCTTCTCTTTTTCTCGTTCCTCTTCAGGAGCCTGTTCGAGTTGAAGGTCCGACTCGTTTCACAGCCAGTGGGATGACATTTGACTTTAACTTGAGCAAACCTGGGGTGATGTTTATTCATACCTGTGCCAAACCCCTTGCAGTTCCACAACAGGTAGAATATGATCTACCATATAAAATAAAAATGTTTTTATTTTTGTTTATCGTTGATAACTCATGCTTAAATCCTTTCAATAACACCTAGGAATGCCTTTTTTATTTTCTCTCTCAGGGCCACTTGTCACTTATAATTTTTCCTTAAAACAAGTTAGTTTTGGGGTGACCAAAGAAAAATTGAGTAGAATGGGATTTGAACCTGCGACCTCCTGCTCTCTACCAACTGAGCTATCTAGCCCTAATGTTGACGTCTCCCTACTTTGTCAATATCTTTGTTCAGGGGTGCCAGTCAGAAGCCAGTTAATCTGAAACTGCCATATAACCAGAGATCACACCCAAGTTTAATGATACAACCTGGGTAGCAGCAGTACAGGGATCACCTTAGTCAGTTTCCCTTGTGGTTTATTACTTGATAATTAAAACAATTTAAGAAAAAAATCTTCCCAGTGTGGTATTCACACCCCAGTTAATCTGAATCCTAATTGTGTCTTTTTTCTTCAGCTTTATCTTCAAAAACTAAAACCTTGTATTTCTGGGTAAAGATAAGTGGCAACAAGTTCATGTATGAAACAAAATACAACAACGTACTTATCTGGGGCCCTTATTTACAACTTTTGCTTCATAATGAGTTCCTCTGCAGTATTTCTAAAAACATTGCAGTAATATTAACTCTCTTTACCATCTAAGTATATAACTTGTACATTGTTGGGGAGGTAAAGCTTTCTGCTCTACCAGCCAGGCTTCTGATGGATGATACCCAAGCCTATATCCTTACCGACTGTAAAGGGGGTAACCCTGTTTCAGCCCCAGGAGTAGGTGGCAACGGCCCCTGGGAAAACAGTTCATTTGTAGCCCAAACCTCGAGTGGCTTACTGGCCTTGTGTGTCTGGCGACTTGCATAAAATAAAATAAAAATAAAAAACAAAAAAAACTGTTGTTTTATTTGTAACTACCTTTGTCATAAATTATTTGCTTTGACACTCTGGAAAGTAAATAAACCTTGAGAAAAAAGGGGGGGGGGGGAACAAGAAAAACCCTTGAACAAATTTATGAGTGAAGGGATAAACCCAATAGAATAGTTACATCAGGTAAACAATGTTCTTTCTTTCCAACTGTTTTAGGTAAAGAATCTGTGCCTCCACAAAGTCACAGAGCTTGACGTTTTGATGAGATGGGATGATGTCTCGTCGTGTTGTCTCTTAACGTATGAGGTGGAATACTCCACTGAGCAAAGTGGGCAGTATGTACGAGTCAATGATGTTGATTTTATATTCACTGCATTTCTCTTCTCAGCTGATGCAGGCAGTCATGGTTAGTATTTGAAATGATTTGATTAATTTTGAAGATTTTTTATGATGGTATGATTTAGAAGATTCTAATGATTTTGAAGGTCGTTCTTGAAGTATTACTAGTAAACTTGTGGGTACAAGAATTTGTAAATCTCTTTTGGGAGGAGTGCTGGCTCAGAGCCGTCCTGAAGACCTGGACCCAATGTCATGTCGCTGGTTACCAAAAAATTCTACGCTTACGGTGCCCTGTAAAGCGTGTACTCCTATGGGCCATTGTATTGCGTAAGCGCAGAATTCCCTGGTAAGCAGAGCCATGAAATTAGGCCGAGCAGAGTATCTTGATGGTAATGTGTGAAGTAATCCCACTGCAATAGTCCACTTCACTCAAACTGCCTCCAACCGATTGCAAGCAGCCCATAGGAATTGCATTGAGCATTATTTTGTATCAGAATTTATGTAAGGAAAGTTTAACAATTGGACTTGGCTTTTATGTATGTTCTTCAAAGACCTGAGGTCTTCTCAGAATTATTAGTTTCTGTCATAAGAAATGCCTTTGAACGATGAAATGTGTGATTTTTGATAAAATTATGCACAACCGTGTGCCAGCTTTGGAACTGGTAGTAGCAATCACTTTAGGCATGCAGCAGATACGCACGGGTGTGACGCAATGACTTACCAACAGCATACTGTTTTAAACATCGAGACCAAAACAACGGCTCTTCAGAGCCAAAAGTCCTCCCAAAAGAGAGGACAACATGTTGTTGTACCCGCAAGTTTACTAGTAGAAGTTACTTCGCGTTATACGCACCATGCAAAGCTTCAAACATCACCTAAGTCATTTCCGGTTGTGATCATTTTGTGATTGGCTCACATGTCCGGAATCACACCAAAAAATGCATCATCTAATCTTACACTGCAAAATTTTGTCAGATCACCAACAAAATAAATAGCTTAATTTACTTATCACTTTGATTTTGGTTTTCTGTTTTTTGCAGTTGTTCCAGCTCACTTCACTACCAAGGGATGGTATCGTGTGAGGGCGCTAGACTACTGGAACCGTCCCGGTGATTACTCTGCACCTGTGCAGTTAAATTAGTCCTGGCGTGATTTAGCCTTTGAGAAAGACTCTGCCAGGGTTGAACATGAGGCCATTAACGTAGCGTGTCGTGGCCGAGTGGTTTAGTGCATCGAACTCAAGTTCTGGTGGCTGAGTCATCGGGATGTGGGTTCAAATCCCGGTCATGACACTTGGGTCATGACACTTGTGTCCTTGAGCAAAACACTTAACTATAATTGCTTCAAATAGGGTAAGAGGCAGTTATGTTTGTCTCGCAACAGATTCATTTACCCCTCCCATATGATGTTCTCAGCTGTGCTGTGAAGAGACTTGCGTTTATGTCTCTCCATGTCTTGTTTCTGCGCATTGGGGCAGGTTTCTATCCCTTCAAAAAAAAAGCCCACACCTTGAGTGGCCTTGCATAAAAACATAAAAAAATAGGTACAATTTTTTTTTTTTTTGCATCTATGCCTCAGTTCCTTTTTTGTTGGTAAGCGGTTTGTAATAGCTAATTCTGTTTTCAGCTGGGATACTTTTGGACGGTTCTTTTTCACAGTTCTTACCAGTAGTATGCATGCTCAGAACTACGTGCGCAATACTTGGGAGGCACTCACACCGTTGTGGGGACATTTATACAATGGAACAAAGGTCCCCACAACGATTTTCTTTGTAAAACCATGTCCCCACAAGGTAATTCAATAGAAAAGGGCACAATAGAACAACAATAGGAAGTCCCCACAACTCGGTGTTCAAAAGTGTGTGTGAGCATGTGCGCGCATGCCGAGAACTGTCAAAAAGGACCGTTGTGTCTGCTGCCACCAGCGTCTCAAAAGTATCGCATTGCTGATTTTTTACAAATGTTGTCTTTGCTTCAGGAAATAATTTTGTCAATGAGAAATTTTGACTTCCAAAATCCTGTGAACATTTTTATCTGCAAAAGGTGCTTAAGAAATACATGATATATGTATTTTTTGTTGTATGTCTTTAAATTTTTTACATATATGTATTAACATTTATTGTAAATAAAAACAAGTACTAATTTGATTTACACTTTTTGTATACATTTTTTAATATATTTTTTTGGGTACATTACCTTGATCGTGCCAACAGTTGGTCGTTTCCCTCCACCTTGTACAATATTAGAAATAGCCTCGGGTATGAGGTTATAGGAGGTTGTTAAAAAGTTAGGATTTGTTCAAATGAACAACTAAATGCAATGTTTATAGACTTACGAGCCAAGGGGCAGAGGGGGGGGGGGCACACTGCCCCAAACAATTTGTTGGCAAAGTGGGGAAAATTTGGACAAAGCAAGAAGAAAAAAAATAAAAAGACATTTTTATTCGAAACTGGTGCTTTTGTTTTAATCTGTGTAAAATCTCGGGCAAATCAAACCGTCTGTCTCCTTTGACCAAAGAATCCCCCATACACCCATGTCTTAATCTTTACGAGAGGTAGGTCCTTCTTATCATGTATTTAACAAGGGTAGCATCATTCTGTCGTCATGGTTTGGGATGGTTACAAGGAACTTGTGTAATATGTCTAGGTCTTTCCAGCATGACTAATTTTACAAAATTTATTTTATATATATATTTTTTACGAAGTATGTTTAGTGATGAATAAACATTTTTAAAACCAGTGCTGTAGTTCTGTTTCCATGGTTATCCTTACTAGATTTGTTTTGTGTTGTTGAGTTTTAGCAGTTCCCTTTAACAACCCGTAGGACGACTTACGCCTGTAAGATTTATTTAATTACCCGCTTTTCTTTTTGGCTTTGGGGAATGTTTAATGATTGACAACTTGTTCATGTATTTTTTTGTAGGGGGTTTGGGGGGGGGGGGGGCGGGTGACCCCGGCGCGCTCCGGGGACGCGTGTCTCGAGACACACGCACGACGAGCCCAAATATTGCAGCCACATTTCTATTGACATCGATCCCCGAACTCACTGTGTGCCGTCGTTTTGACTGCTGAGATTTAACGTGGGAACAAGCCTGTGACCAATGATCAGGGACAATTTGCTGTATCGATATAATCAGATCCAATGAAACTGAGGTAAATGCATCCCTTTTTTGCCAATTTAACCCCTTTTTGTACATTTTATTGTATATAAGGATTCTAATATTTTCTTAATTTATTAGCGACACTTGATAGTTCATAAGAAGCTGTTTTATATTAATGATTGCCATGCATTACTTAGTGTCCCAGTTTCCGGACGTGCATTTTGTATAGGGATCTATCATCTGCACTCTACTAAAATAAGTCCTATTCATTCAACCAACGCTAAATAATAAATATTCAAAAATAGTCACAAAATAATTAAAAGTCTCTTAGTCTTTTGAAAAGAAAACACAAATGTGCAGTGACATGAAAACTTCAGTTTTCTTTTCTATTTATTTTAGTCCAGGGTCAAATTCCCCCGGCCAGGCGCCCCGAGCCGAGCTACGCCCGCCGTCACACACACACACACACACACACACACTCACATACACAAAACTACAGAGCAGCAGGGACATTTTTTATTTCCAAACAGAAAAGTGGCCAACTTGAGAAAGGGATCCTATGCTTGAGTAGACTCAGCCAGTAACTGGGGCGCTGTACTCCTTTTTGAGATTTTATCGGCTAGGTAGTAGGCCTAGTACGACCGATAAAAGTATAAAAAAAAACAGAGCTACTGCCTACTTAACTGGGTCTAGCTTGTGAGCAAAAAAGGGTCATTATTCAGGGCCTAGCTTAATAGTATAATACCAAAACTACCAAAAATTGAGAGTCACTAAAAAAAACTAAGAAAAAGTACTGGACCCTATTTCAACAACCACTGAAACTTGAAAGTATTGACCCTCAAATGTGTCACTTACAGAAAGTTTTGAGGGCCTTTTAGTGAGGCTTGGCGCATTTATTCAGTCACTAATTTACTGGGGTGCACCCTTAGCATTTTTACTTTTGCTTTCCTTGTGTTATGGTTCAAGACAGAGGCAAACTTGCTATATCCAACCTCCTCTACTCCACCTCTGTCAGTAAGGCAGGTCAAGAAATTAATGTATTGACTACCAGTTGCTTGAGCATGTCAAGAAGATTAAAAAAAAATAAAAGGGAAATTTAAATAAAGTCCAATATTCATCAATATTCATTGCAAAGTTGGAATTTGGATACAGCAATTGTTTCTTTCAATATAAATACAACAACAAAATTTAAAAACAAAATTAATAAGAAGCTACTTTTTTTCAGATCGTAGGAATTGCTAACAATTCCATCACTATGACGATGAAGAATACAACTGGTCTGCTGCAGAAGCTTCGGAGTTTGATGAAAGCCAAGCAGTACATCGGCTCAGATGCAATCCAGGCTTATATCATTCCATCTGGTGATGCACATCAGGTACTATACCTCGCCCTCAATTCGGGATGATACTAGTTGCGTTATTATTAAACCTTCGATCCTCCCAACGTTGTAGAGGATTAAGGGTTACAAATACCACAATTTGATTTGATTTGATTTTATTCAGTATTACCATTTAAACATACACAAACATTGAAAACAGTAGGTTAATACCGGGGAAAGGCCCATGAAAGTTTTACAACTCACTTCCAATGGGGTCTCCTTATTGCACATTGAGCCCCCCCCCAAAAAAACAAAAAAAACAAAACAGTACAGACAAAATTACAGAGAACAAATTACATCAAAACATCAAAGAGAAATAACAAACATTGGAGTGAATAATGTCCAATCTTCAGTCGCCCCCCCCCCCCTCCCCCTCAAAAAGAGCTGCACAAGAAAAGAAAAAAGAAAAAAAACAATAAATAGAAGAAGTCCCAAAAGCACTCTGAGGCATGGAAAACAGTAAAAACTAGGATTTAACACATCTGTTCATTGTTTTCTTGGGTTTTTTTTTAAGTAACTCATTTTGTGATTATGGTAACCCTCAAATCAAACCCTGGCTCTTAAAATGCAATTTCCTGGACTTTGTCTTTGACTGTACTTCAGACTGTCATTTCTTTCTCTGGAGGAATGGAACGGAGATTAAATTAAGACAAGTTTACCACTCTTGTGCTTAATTATTTTTATTAAAGGGAACATCTTTGTTTATTTGGAGAGTGAACTAAGTCCCGTTCATAACTTTTCAACGAACATACCTTACAACCAATCAGTAAAAATTTGATCAAATTTGGTAGTCGCGTTTAAGTGAAAATGTTGAGTCTAAAGTAGAAACCGGCGCCAGTATAAAACTTGCCCTAGCAAGCTTAGAACTTACCCGTGTAAGGTTTAAACTTGCCTGATCTTGCCTGAGCAAGTTCAAACCTTGTGCACACAAGTTTTAAACTTGCGCAGGTTTCTACTTTGCGCTCAACAAAAACAAGGAACAAGTGGTATATGTTTTTGTGCAAGATTTTTGTCATGTTCACATTAGGCTTTAGTGTTGATCATGGCAATTAATATCGGCAAGAATGATTCGTGGGCCCTCCAATTCGACTGAAATGTTTCTGTGGAGGATTGTACTGGTACGAGCTTCATAATCAGTTTACTTTCTGACTGACGTTCTTTAATGTGCAACTCAAAAATTCCCAGTCCGGTATTGTGCCTTTAAGCTGAAATATTAAAGAAAAATTATGACTTTGCAAACGTTGAAAAAGATTGATGGAATGTTATTGTGTACTTTTTACAGAGTGAGTACATAGCTGCTTGTGATTGTCGTAGAGCCTTCATGTCTGGATTCACAGGATCTTTTGGTGAGTCAGGGGTCAGAAATTTCAAACTTTTTTATGTTTGCCTGGTGAAAAACAGTAGCTGTTATTTTCTTTAGCTATCCTGTTGTTAAATCATTGCGTCACACGACGGGCACGCATTGGCTGCAGGCCCAAAGTGATCGCTACTTCCAGTTCCAAAGCTGAATAATTTTATCCAAAAAATCACACATTTCATCATTCAAAGGCGTCTCTTTTGACACAAACTTTTAATTCTGAGAAGACCTCTAGTCTTTGAAGCACATATGTAAAAGCCAAGAACAATTATTAAACTGTACTTACATAGGCCTAAATCCTTATACAAAAACTAGCTCAGTGCAAGTAGTCCTGATTATAAACTGAAACTCATGGGAATTGAAATAAGCAACGATAACTTAAAACATTTCTGTCGAGTATCGGTAGGCCCCACTGGTCTGCACTTGATAATCAATGAAGCTTTGGTTTAAAACCAATCTGTTTTTTCATGAATACATTGTTTTTAATAATAGCTTATTTATTTACAGGGACGGCAGTAATCACAGAGGACATTGCAGCTATGTGGACTGATGGTCGCTACTTCTTACAGGCCGGACAGCAGATGGATTCCAACTGGACCCTTATGAAACATGGTACTTACACTTCTCAGTTATTTTAATTTACAACTGAAAAAATATCCTCCTCATTCATGAGACACAAACGTCTACCATAATTAGGAAACAGTCCTACTCACACTTTACACAGATTAGTTGAAGGAAGTGACGTTATTTTAAATCAGTATTTGGGGGTGAACAAAGAAAAATTGACTGGGGGGGAATTTGAACCTGTGACCACCGGCTTAACGTACCGATGCTCTACCAACTGAGCTATCCAACCCTGGTAGAGCGTCGGTACGTTTAGCCGGTGGTCGAAGGTTCAAATCTCACTCCAGTCACTTTTTTCTTTGTTCACCCTAAAATTGATTTAAAAAATTTACCTAGTCAGTTTCCCTTGTGGTTTATTGCCGTTATTTTAAGTAGTCTTTTTTTAATTTCTCTTTTGTTGCCAGGTTTGAAAGATACACCCACACAGGAGGATTGGCTCGTCAAGGTAAGACGGAACACCACTTTTTTTTTTTTTTAATATTTGAGCTGTAAGTATAAGCTCCGTCTTCAGTTTAAGAATTGTACTTCTATTGGAACTGGATCATGCCAATTATTGTATTTTAAATTTGGTTGTAGAATCTTCCGGAAGGTGCACGTGTAGGGGTGGATCCTTTCTTATTGGCAAATGGTAAGATTGTGTTTGTATTCCAACTTGGGTTAGATTTTTAGTTGGGATAAGAAGACATTGTTCAATTGCTAATTGGGTCTAACTAAATGTTTATTGGTGTCTGAGTTGGATTTATGTCCAAGATGTGGTCTTAGGCTCTTTTCGAAATCATGGTTTGTGGACTTGAACTTTGGTTTAGGCTCCGTTGGTTATTTAAAAGCGTGTACTTTTCTTATGGGGCTTCAAACAGGTGGAGGGATAAGCCAGAGCCCAAGCCAAAGCAAGGGTTTCGTAAAGGCCCTTTGTCTCATAATCTTTGATGAAACTCTTTACCATGATCACTTCTCTCCACCTGGAAATATTAACAACTTATTTGGGGGTATTTGAAGAACTGAGGCATGAAGAACTATCATTAAAGATGGGTGCAAAAGAAAGCAACGAAATGAGCTGAGAACATTTCTGCAAATGTGCATTTTATTTTATTGAAACACTATAGTTTCTGAGCAAACCAAGCAAGGAATTGATTACAAATACTATACACATACTTATATTTTAATTTGCCATTTGTTTCTGCTGTTAGCGTCTACAGTGTTTGTATGCTAAGCAGATTTGTTTGCTTACTATAAAGATGTAATTGGCTTTTTGTAAGTCATTAACTGGAGATTTTCTCATTCCAGATCTGTGGAAGAAGTTCTCAATTACTTTGAGTAGTGCTGGACTCTCCCTCGTGCCGACAGTGGTCAATCTTGTAGACTTAGTGTGGGGGGATGACCGGCCGTGTCCACCCACTGATCAAGTCATGATATTGGACACCAAGTATGCAGGTAACAGCTCATGTATTACTTCATGAGTATCATCTCATTTCAAGAGTAGTATTTGAGTAATTTGTATATAAATACATCATTACTCAAAGTCAGTTATTGAGCAGAGTGCTCTTGTTTTTGTGTTGTATTTGTAATGTTTTTTTTATGCAATTTGCCCGTCACAAGGCCAAAAGGCTACTCGAGGTGTGGGCTACTTCTTGAAGGGATAGAAACCTGCCCCAATGCGCAGAAACAAGACATGCATGACGAGATACAAACGCAAGTCTCTTCACAGCACGTCTAAGAACGGGGAGGGGTAAACAAATCCGTTGCGAGACAAACATAACTGGCTCTTTCCCTGTTTGAAGCAATAGAACTTATGCATCTTGACGTCATGAGTCCCATAGAGATATGTACAAGCAGTGCCCTCACTGAGGTCAAAACGGCCGTAAGTTTACTGTAGGAAAACGGCTGTGCATATCCTCTATTATAGTTAAGTGTCTTACTCAAGGACACAAGTGTCATGACCGGGATTCGAACTCACATCATGATGACTTAACCACCAGAACGTGAGTCCGATGCACTAAACCACTCGGCCACGACCTGCTATGTTATTATATACTTTTGTCCTCTTACTTCAATATGTCGATTCTCATTTTTGATTTCCAGGTATATCTTGGACAGAGAAGGTGCTTAAGATGAGAGATGTGATGGCTTCAAAGAATGCTCAGTACCTAGTCTTGACAGCTCTTGATGAAATCGCTTGTAAGTTTTCTCACTCCAGAAAATATAATTTTCAAAACTTTGTATTGCCAAGTTGTAAATTCTTTCACCTTGTGGGATCAAACCATTACGTTTTCTACTCTTTAACCCTCCCACTCTTTTCCATCAAATTGACTGACCATTTGAAACCATTCACCTGTATGATTTGCATATAAAATGACACAACTATGCACGGATCCGTTTACTCTGTAGATTCATTCACCACATGATATCATAAAGCAAGCAGACATAGTTTATCTATCGTTCAAAATATGATTCATATGTTATTATAGAATCGACATAACTATAAGATTGCCCTCCTCATCTTCAAGTGTTTCCACCACAGAGTTCCTCTGTACCTTGACCACCTCGTTCAGCTCAACGTTCCTGGTCGGCCTGGCCTTCGTTCCAGCCGTGATAGTACGCTGTTGTCAGTGCCCAGAACTAAGAATACTTTTGCAGACAAAGCCTTCACAATTGCCGGCCCTAGACTCAGGAACAATTTACCTTCCAAATTCAGAACACTGGACACTATTTCGTCATTCAAAAAAACAGACTAAATCTCACCTGTTTCCAATTTCCCTTTGATATGTCTTTGTTTTCATTCTTGTTGCTTAGCGCCATGATCTAGATAAAATGGCGCTTTATAAATCCTGTTATTATTATTATTATTATTTTTATTAAAATCACAGTGGATGATATTGAATGGTCACACAGTAGGAGGGTTACGTAACATAACTACAAAACTGCCACGAATAAAACTAAAAACCATTTCACATCACTCGGTATTGAAAACTTGTGTGCATTTTTGTCTCTGCAGGGCTTTTCAACTTGAGGGGTTCAGATATTGAATATAATCCAGTGTTCTTTGCCTATGCAGTTGTTAGCATGGAGAGTGTACAGTAAGTAGTAATAACAATCAGTTCTTATATAGCGCTTTATCTGAGAGCGTCTCAAGGCTAAGTTTTTGAATCCTGAGACCCATTTATCTAAGTGATGCAGCACAATCTTTCATCCTTGTTCCCAATGTTTTGAGCAGTAGAGCGCTGCTTCTAAAACAAAGGAGCACCTGTACAAAAGGTTGTAATACTATCACACCTCGCGTATTGTGCTGTTCTACTGCCGCGTATTGTGCCGTTTTAAGCTGCGTGTCAAGTTTGCGTGAAGATAAATTTGTTATTACGCGTACGAAGAGCATGGACAAATATACACCGCATCTGTCAAGGTTGGTGCCTATGTGGAGTCATCCACATTGTTTAGATAGAACAGCTTTAGAATTTTCGGAGTGTGGGGTAAACTAGGAAACGTGTCTTTTTTTATTTTGTGTTTACTGTGAAGAAAATTCAAAAGACAAGGATCAATATAACAAATAATTGAGAGGCTTTAATCTGTGAAATGGGAGGAATATTTTCGCTCGGTAAAATTTGGACGGTTCCATTTCACACGGCTTCGCCTCGTGAAATGGAACAGTCCAAATTTTACCTTGTGATAATACTCCTCCCATTCCACCCTGAGCCACTCAATGTTTGTATAATACGCGGACCAACTGCTGTTGAATGTGAAATACTATTTCTCATGGACGATTGCAACTTTTTGATCGCGGATGCAGATGGGAGTAATAGTGAATGACCCGTGATTTAAGTTCTACCAATCAAATGATAATGATCAGTTTGTCAGTTATACTATTATTATTGACTTGTTTTCAGTTTGAGTTATTATTTTATGGGTTTGTTTTGTTTTGCGATTTCCAGTCTTTTTATAGATGAGCAGAAGTTAACTGAAGAAGCTCGATCCCACCTCATTCAGAACGGCATGAAAGTTGACATCCATGAGTACGAAGCCATTCAACAGTTTCTAGCTGATCTCTATCCAGATGGGAGTAACACTGGAAAGACATGGGTAAATTAAGCTCTTCTCTTTCCAGAGGAGTGTGCTTGAAAGACTGAACAAGACATTTGTTATGATTTCTTTTTAGGTAATAGACCACAAGGGAAGCTGACTGGGTAAACTTTGATTTAATTTTGGTGTGGCTAAAGAAACATTTTCTAGAACGGGATTTGAACCTGCGACCTCCAGACTTGTGCTGGCGCTCTACCAACTGAGCTATCTAGCCCGAATTATTGGTAGTCTCCCTATAATGTTAATATATTTGTTTGTGGGGTGCCAGTCAAATCCATTCAACATTATTTTCTTTTTGTTTGTTTTATTTAAGAGTAGTTCATGCCAACGTAGACTTGTTGCAATTTTTATTTCAGATTAGTTCAAAGTCCAGCAATGCTCTTGTCAGTTGCATTCCAAAGGTAAGTTCACTCAAATCATTATGTATTTTTTTTTTACCAGAGAGTAGTTTTAAAAATCCCACAAACTGATCAAAGTTTTTCATGACAGCATTAATCTGAGAGTAGAGTTCAATGAAAAGGAAAGTTTAATTTTTTCCACAAGATGTCGTTTTATCAATCAAATTCTTGAAATATATTTCAGGAAATTTTTTTAAATAGGAGAATTTGCAAGTTTAGAATTTTCACCCAAGACAGACATGGTTGTAAGAGTTACAAGACTTAATTAAAAGTTCTTTTACAATCACGATTTTTCCTCTGTAAAATATGGGTATTGTCATTTCTTGATTTATTTATGTCCTCTGTAGCGGAAATGCATTCTACAAGGTACCCCAGCGATGATGAGTAAAGCTGTCAAGAATTACACCGAGATTAAAGGCATGAAGAATGCTCATGTAAGATCAAAGGATTTCTATTCCATTGTTTTAAAGCACGCGGACAACGTAGGTAGTTGTCAAAGAGCAGTATCCGTTCTATATGTGACCCAAATACATAAAACAACAAACCTGTGAAAATTTAATCTCAGTTGGTCATCGGAGTCGAAAAAAAAACTTTCAAAAAGCTTTCTTCAAAACTTTTCAAAACATTTCAAGCAAAAATATTTCAAGGGAAGTTTTCAACCATGACCATCGTTATACCATTTATTGTGCGAATCTGTGAACATTTATAATTTCAATCTTTATTAATGTTGTTTACACCCTTTAGAGTATTTATTTGTGTAATAATTTAATGTTGAATATATATTAAGGAAATAAAAGAGTGGTGATCGAGGTCTTAAACGGCCGTTTAAAACTGGCAGGGGCGTGGCCGTGTGATAAAGACCGAGCCAAAGGCGAGGTCCTTTATCACACGGCCACGACCCTGCAAGGTTTTAAACGGCCGTTTAAGACCGAGTTACTACTCTTTTATTCCCATTCATAAATGCCCTTTTTGTTAAAAAGCGTAATAATGTAGAAAAATCAGTGAAACTTTTCTGTTTTTTTGAATAAGTTATTTTTCAATTCTTGCCACGTCCTCGGGCTCCATTTCGCGAAGGGTCAACGCTCATACTGTTGCACGTACGCGCGCACATTTTAGACTTTACATTGAGTATCGCTATGTATTGATTGCGCTACGCGTAAATTAGCACCCGCGTAAGCTAGTGCGACAACATGCATATGGCTATAATGAGCGCAGAACGCGCCTTCACAGCTCCAGCTATGTCTATATCATATCCGTTTAAAACCGGTCTTAAACAGTCATGTGACCACCTTTCAACCAATAGGAATGCCCAAATTGTCCAAAACTGACTGGGGTATTTATCAATGTAATATATATAGCAAGGAATTTTTTTTTTTTTTAAGAGATTTTTTTTTGTGATTTCGTGGTTTTGGTTAAAATTTTCAGGGTCATTAGATCGTGATATAATAAATTGATAGTCTTTTTCATTTCATCTGTTCTGTAGATACGAGATGCTGTTGCACTTTGTGAATATTTCAACTGGTTGGAAAAAGAGGTTGGTTTAAATGATTCAAAAGTATTTAAAAATGTGTAAATAATTGTAAAAGTGATTTGTATTATTTGTGGTTTTTTGCCCATACACGGATGTGTGTTAAGCATTGTATACTCAGTACTTTCCCGAGTCCTGTGAAAAAAAACCTCGCGGGCATATTAATCTGGTGGGATTTGACCCCACGATCTCCGCCATTCCAGAGCAGATGTCTTACCAGAGGCAGTTCGAATCCTATTAGCAGCGGGTACCGCAACCATTAGTTAGATAAAGGATTCAAACTGCCTTTAGCTACCGGGGCAAGCTCGGTGGTCAAGTGGTAAGACATCTGCTCTAGAATGACAAAGGTCGTGGGTTCGAATCCCACCCAAGTAACAGGCTTATGGATTTTTGTCCTTCTTTTTTTCACAGGACTCGGGAAAGTACTGAGTATACAGTGCTTAACACACATCCTTGTATGGGTACAACACAAATAAAATTCTTATCCCTGATGCAAATTTAACATCTATTGTAAATTGTAAATTTTTATGAGTTAAAGACTGAGAGAACTTGTCAGTGGTTGTTGGAAAATCACAAATTAAATTACTTATTTTCATACTGGAATTACAAATGGAATGATTTTGTTATCGATCAAGTCAGTATTTATTATTTTTGTAAATTTGATTTCAGGTACCAAAGGGTCAACTTACTGAAATATCAGCCTCGGACAAACTGGAACAGCTGCGAAGGTAGGCATTTCTTGTAAAACTATGTGACTTGACTCCTTACACTGGTGCCAAACATGACTACTCTCTGCCTATTGCCGGCCATGTAGGAGTCAAAATGTATCATCTGGTGCGCATCTAACTCCATGGGCGTCGCCTAAAAATGTGCGCAGTGCAATGTGCGCAGTGCAATGTGCGCAGTGCAATGTGCGCAGTGCCATGTGCGCAGTGCAATGTGCGCAGTGCAATGTGCGCAGTGCAATGTGCGCAGTGCAATGTGCGCAGTGCAATGTGCACAGTGCAATGTGCACAGGGCAATGTGCGCAGTGCAATGTAGATGTAAATCTGTAAACATTTATGTTTTTCTTTCTTACCAATGTTGAGCTGGAGCTTTAAAATGGAGTGTGATGATAACCTGCTTTACCATGTGGTAATTTGTTTTCAGATTTAAATTGATTGTTCAATATTCCACAGAGAGCAGGAGGACTATGTCAGCCTAAGTTTTGCCACAATCTCTAGCGTGGGATCGAACGGTGCTATCATTCATTATAAAGCAACTCCAGAAACGGATACAGCCCTCAACACTCATGGCATCTATCTCTGTGATTCCGGTGGACAGTACAGGTAGGTGGGACTTTGTTTTTTACATTTGTTATTTTTGTTATTACTATTGAATGAAGGAATAAGAGAGTGGGGACGAGGGCTTAATCGGCCGTTTAAAACCGTCAGTGTTGCGGCCCGTGTGATATAAAGGCCCGAGCACGATCGCGACACTGTAAGGTTTTAAACGGCCGATTAAGACCGAGTCACCACTCTTTTATTCCCATTCATAAATGCTCTTTTATTGTTAAGAAATAAAATGTTGAAAAAAAATCAGAGAACGACACAACAAACCTTGCTCACTTTGCAATGATTTTTGCTGTTACGTTACGTTCAGGAGCCCAGCTTTGCACTATGGGTCTGCTACATTTTCTAGTGTGAGAGTGTCAAAGCAAGAAACCAGACTAAAAGAACCGGTTTTAAACTGCTCCAGGTTTGCCTTTATCAGCCGTTTAATACCTGGTAAACACAGTAATATGACCTCCATTCAACCAATAGGAATGCCCAAACTGTCTTGGGTATTTGTGAATAGATGTTAAATGTGCATTGGGGATAAAGAATAATGTTTATGTTTTTACCCATACACCGATACTTGTTGAGCACTGTATACTCAATACTTTCCCCGAGTCCTGTTAAAAAAAATCCCCAGGCATATTACTTGGGTGGGATTCGAACCCACGACCTTTGCCATTCTAGAGCAGATGTCTTAGCACCAGACCACCGAGCTTGCCCGATAGCTGGAGGCAGTTCGAATCCTATATTTAAGCAGCAGGTACCGCAACAATTTAATAGATGTTATTAGTATTGTTATAACTTATATTTCAGAAGGATCGTTTTGTTTTTATCTTTTCATGTTTTAAGGGATGGAACAACAGACGTTACAAGGACAATGCACTTTGGAACTCCAACACCATATCAAAAGGTATAGACCCCTTGCATTTTATGTCACAAGCTCAAATGGCGCCCTCACTGAGGTCAAGGGAAGACCTCTCATTGGCTGAGAGTTGTGCGTGTCGCGTACACAGGAGCATGTTTTGTGCGCGGTCTCTGCGAGGGTTCTTTCAATGGACCTTTCCCATGAAATGCGCTAATTACATAAACGCATGCGTACAGACCCTGTTGGTTGGCAAACGCCATAGAAATGTGCGCAAAGCAGACGCACAAAGTGCGTACGCGTCACGCTTCCATCAGTCCCATGCAAAAGGGAGCACTGTTCCCAAAATTTTGCCAACCAAAATGTAAGTGCGCACGCGCGATATCCAATTTACATATTTCATGGGAAAGGTCTATTAGCAACCTCATTTTTTCCTGCAATGTTTTGCTTGAAAGTCTACTTAATTTGCCTCAAAATCCATTTTAATTTTAGGTAATACTTTTTATTAATAAATATAGTCATGTATTTTGTATTTTCAATTGAGGTTCGTTGTTGATGTTTTTGTATTTTTTGTTGTTGTTGAAACGATGAAACCTTTTCTTTTTTTTATCAGGAATGTTTTACCCGAGTGCTAAAAGGAGTCATCTCTCTGGCGACTTCGGTTTTCCCAAACGGAACCACAGGTAATGAACAATATCAAATTAACAAGCCAACACTAACGAGTCATAAAAAAATCGATCATCATGTCAGTACAAAACAGAATTCATCTTGTTGCAAACTGATTTTTCAGTTTACAATAGACTTTGTGCGCAAAATTTCTTGTGGAACATCCCTCCCTTTAGAATTCCCCTGTGGAGATCATTAAGTTCCTATTTATTTTTGTCTTCGGTCTTCATGAGGTAGTGGATATTTTTAAAACAACACGGTATCGTCTCCCATGATGACTCTTAGTTGTATTTTTCCCTTCTTGGAAGGTGCTATGATGGATTCCTTTGCCCGTAGAGCTCTGTGGGATGTGGGTCTTGACTACCTTCATGGGACAGGTCATGGAGTCGGGGCATTCCTCAATGTCCACGAAGGACCACAGCAGATCAGTTCCCGTATCACGGCTCACGACGCTGCTCTGGAAGCTGGTATCTTTATGTCAGATGGTAAGCTGTTCTAACCTGTTTAGTATTGCTTGTAAATTAAAAAAAAACTGCTTACCAGTGTTTTCAAACTGCTTGCCAGTGCATAGCACGAATATCTGATGTCAGACTGTGAGGCTTGTGAATAACGCCAGATACCGGCCTTCAGAACCTGCTGGTTGCCTGCCAGATATACCTGGGACCTTGCATGCCATAATACTGTGTGTGTAGACACACACACCCGTGTGTGTAGTATCAGTCTGTAGTTATGTTGTGTGTGCACTACATGGTGTGTGATTGCATCATAGAGTTATTTATAAGAACTAGAGGGAGCACTTGCGATGATACGAACGGAACTCCGCTGACCCACCATGGGCGAAAATCTCTACGGGACAATTGCATATAAATGTTCCACTAAGAAAATGTTTGCTGTGTAAACTAATGAGTGACCAGTGTAGTGATTGGTCAGCGCCATTTTCTCAATGGTCAAAAATGATTCTTGTCGGGCCGTGTTGCATGGTTTTGTACGCACTCTAGTTCTTATATATAACTCTTTGCATTATATATACATGTATATGTGTCTGTCCAATGACACCATTGGGTTTAAGGTTTGTACCATTGGGTTTAAGGTCTTTATCCTTGCGGATAAAGACAGGGGACCAGTCTTTCCAATGGGTGACTTTTAGACACTAGGTGGCAGCAGACATACTGGGTAGTTGCCCATTGCTTAAACAGTTCTCAACATTGACACACTGCCAAAGACAATGGATTTACCTGGGAGTCTGCTGCCACCTAGTGTCCCATTTAGGAGCAACTCTGCTGTAGTTACACCCAAATTGTTGCTGTTAATTTTATTGAGTATTATTACTGATGGAGTGATTTAAATTATAATATTTTTATTTTCCCCTGCATTTTTCAGAACCAGGATATTATGAAGATGGAGAGTTTGGCATCCGGATTGAAAATATAGTACTCATTAAACCGGTCGAAACAAAGGTACTTGTTTTCATCTTTGGAAAATCAGGGCTCCTGTTTAGCACTTGCCCGGCGTACATTGTCTAGTAAAAACTGCTATGGGCTAGTAAACACCACTTCTCAACTTGCCCTGTGGGCTACTAAAAACTGTGCAACTTACTTGTTTATAATGCTCATACTTTTTCCTTTCGGATGTGAGTAATGCATTTTAGAAATGTGTTAATTTATTTGTGAGTGTGTGAATGTAACTTCATTTGACCGTTATAAACTGGTTGTGATCGCTACCATTAGTATCAGAAAGATACATTTATGACAATACATGTTTAAAATTTTGGGCAACAAAAACTTCCTGGGGGCAAGTAAAATGCACAGTTTACTAGCCCCTTGGGCTACTTTACAAAAAGCTTAAGCGCAAGGCCTGAAAATAGATCCATTGTCTCCAGAATAAGGTTGCGTCCGATGTTGCGACTGTGGCTGTTGCTGTGTGCTTGTTCATGTGATGATAAAGCCACAGCTGCAGCCATTAGTTCAGATATGGTCCAAGTCCTCCAGAATTCATTCCCTGGTTTGGCCTGATTCAGTACTGAAGAGGCGCATCTGGGTGTCTTTTTGGCATCCTGGTTTTGATTTAAATTTGGAGAATTCTTGCCAAACCAACCGTACTAGTATGCAACCAGGCTTAACTGTGTCCAGATTCATAGAGCTGCCAAGTAGCTAAGCACAAACAAAATTATGCTTACTAGAATGAGGTTACCAGCCAAAAGAGCATGCCACATGTACAATCTGTGACTGGTATCCTGCTTATTTTTGCTGAGCAGAAAACTTTTAAGCAATATTTTCTGCTTCGAGGAGCTCTATGCAATAGACCTTTATCATGCTGCCACCATCTTGGTCATGTGCCCTGCATCCAATAACAGTAATGGATGCTGATGCTCGTTGTTCAAAAAGGAACCTGACTATTTGCCCTTCCAGCCTCGGTTTGGTTACATTGATTTGAATGGGAGAAAAACAAGAAGGCTGCACCATGATAAAGGTCTATTGGACTCTGGTGTTAAGTTACCATATTCTGAAGAAACTCTGATGGATCCAGTTAAGCAAATGGCAAGGGTTTTTTTTTTCGGTGAATCAAACATTTGGACAAATATAATATCTGTTTTTAAATATACATTTTGATGTTTAATTTTTTCAGTTCAACTTCAGAAAAGTTGGTTTCCTGACCTTTGAGACGGTAACCCTTGTTCCCATCCAGGCGAAGATGATTGATCCTTCACTGCTCTCAGAGAAAGAGGTAAGCAGTTTACTTTCTTTCTCGAAAAATTATACTTTTTATTTTTTTCACAATCCATATTTATTTAAGTACATCAGTTGTCCTTTATTTTTCCTCCGAGCTAAACGGTCTTAACGAGAGGTGTGACAATCATAGATTTCCAGGTAAAGCTCCAGTATCTGCCAAAAATTATGCTCATGGCGCGTAAATACAAAGAAAAACAGTATTCACAAAAAATGGTGGGAAAACTGATAGGTTTTAAGGGGAGATCTGAATGAAGACTGGGATTGTTTCTGGCATAGTTCAAGAGGGTGATTGTTCCAAATTTCCGAGGCAGCATCTGGGAGAAGGACCATTGACCCCAAGAGTGATTGGTGTGTGGAACTGTTATTTGAAGTACTTTTTTTGTGATCAGCGATTTCTTGCTGGCTGTTACACTGTGATTCACCCTCTCTTTCAAGCTACAATTTGGATTGGTGCAGCCATCTTGTTGATCTTCCATTCAAATCATTGTAAACCAAACGGAGGCTGGAAGGGAAACTAGTCTGGTCCCTTGTAGGTGTAATGAGAAGTACTGCCATAACAAACTGGGAGTAAGACATAGTTTGCTAAATTAATAATCAAATTCTGGGGTGAACAAAGAAAAAAATTGACTAAGACAGGATTTGAACCTGCAACCTCAGGATTGTGCCGGTTCTCTACCAACTGAGCTATCTAGCCCTATGATGGCGGTCTCCCTATTTTGTCGATATCTTTGTTCCGGGGTGCCAGTCAGAAGCCAATCAACCTGAAACTGCCGTATAACTAGGGATCACACCCCAAGTTAACGATACAACCTTGGAAGCGTCAGGACAGGGATCACCCCTTTAGGTTTTGACTTTTTATTTAAGATATCAAGAAACAAACCACAAGGGAAACTGACTGGGTAATTTTTAATTCAATTTTGGGGTGAACAAAGAAAAATTGACTAGAACGGGAGTTGAACCTGCGATCTCTGGATTAGTGTGCCAGCGCTCTACCAACTGAGCTGTCTAGCCCTATGGTGGCGGTCTTCCTGATTGTCAATATCTTTGTTACCCAGTCAGTTTCCCTTGTTGTTTATTAAGAATTAATAGCTCACAGGAACTAGTATGTTGGAAGAAAATTTGTCTTTCTAAAAGTAACTGCTGTAATAATTTTTCCAAAAACAAAAGCTCATCACATCACCTTTTTGTTCCCAAATCTCTCCTGAATTCGATGTAAACTAACATGTATTTCAACTTTCTGAAATTTATTTTTAGGTTTCTTGGTTGAACGATTACCACGCCAAGTGCCGTGAGATTGTGGGGGCGGAGCTTGAGAAGCAGGGGAGGACTGACGCTCTGGCATGGATGTATCGTGAGACAGAACCCCTCGGTTGAAGCCCTACTTCCTAGTAAGCCATTTTATTAATCAAACTTAAACCCACCACCTGATGGCCGACTGTTCTTGTCAATCGATTGATCTGAGAGAGATGTGAAGCTTTTGATAAAACAGCTGTGACTGGATCCGTGGTTTATTTGTGAAAAAACCTCTGAAATATTCAGACTTTTTAACTGAATCCTTTTGCCGGTAGACGCAGGAAATTACTTCAGATTTCTTGACAAGCCAAGGCTCGAATTCACAAAGAGCTAAGATTGATCTTAACTGTAAATCACTCTTAACTGCTAAGCAAAGTGTGATGTCACAATACAAATCACTATGGTAATACTGACAACTCAACTTAAGATGAATCTTAGTGCTTTGTGAAATCGACCCCAGGATCCATTTTGGGAATCAACAAGCATCTGATGCATCGTTGTCTGTAACATGTAAACTTGAAGTATCAAAAACATGGGACTGGAATTTGAAATATCTAATTAAATACGGTGGATTGGAATGATTTTTGTAACTCCCCAAACCAAGGATGTACCGTTCCAAAGTTTGATAAGTTTCTTGTAGACTAGGGGATTGGGATGAGTGTTTTCTCCATATATCATACCTTTGGAGGGAGCATTCTTTGTTGTCTTATTAAGTATCATGTCCAGGTTTATGGAAATTTGTCTGATGAAATTCTTTACTAGGGTTCAGTCGAGACGAAGAGTTCTTTCAGTTAAAGTCTGTTCCCCTTTTCAACTCCAAACTGGTTTAGATTGTAAGTTATTTCTATATACCCAGTTCCTAGCTTCAATTAGTTTTAGAATATAGAAACATTTAACCAAGTGCCTTTGCAGCTGATGAGATTGCAACAATCTCAACGGAAATTTCATACGAACATTCATTTTTGACTCCATGACAAATACATATCAAGAGTTTATAACAATTTAGTATAAGAAACAAAACTTTTGGCTTCAATTTTTGAAGAAAAAAAAGTTTACTAAAGTCTGATTTTGGTATCCTGATGGTAACATATTTTACTGAGTGTTGCTTTTCTAAGAGTCAACAATAACGTCCAAATTATTTCGAAGATTTTCAAAAGTGTTCAGCCATAGTATAGTTTGCTTTTAGGAAATACAAGCAGTAGTTTATAAACTTGTAGTTTTAAAAACCAGAAATAGCTAAAGGAATTGGCAGGAAATTGAGTTTAAAGGATGGAATCTTTGGAACGATTTTAAATTTACGGAGAAACAGGGATGAGATTGAATGAAAGCAAAAAATTCCTGATAAATATGGTTCAAAGGCCTGGGATGCCCCATTATTCTTGACCCGGAACCTCCCAGATGTTACAATTCAGGAGGTTTACAGTCTCTGTGCATCAACAGAAATACAAAACTACAGGTTTGCACGCAATGTGAACTATTTCTTTCTCCCTTTGGTGACTGCTTTACTTCTTTCAAGAACAACTGAAGGCTCAAGGAAGTTTTGAGAAAATCCTGAAATCAGGAAACTCCTGAGAAATCACACGCCTGGGAGAAAATTGTGTGAATGGTATAATGTGAGAACGTGAGATAAAATGTTAACAATTTTTTTAAAAGTAAGACGGAGAAATACTTGTATTGAGGTTCATGTATTTTAAAGAGATCGGTGGTGGAATCTTTGTATGACACGATGTGGGTTTTATATCCAATGAAATAATGCATGATTATTGATATCAGTGCCGACTTCACATATCTTTCTTAATACTTTGTAAAACTACTAATTATCTGAAATCTTTCAAAGTTTTGTTTTAACGATGGAATTCCATTTTGTATGATGTGATTATATCAAATCATTGATGAAATGTCAAAAGACATTTTTTATTTGTAAAACTACACCTTAGTGTATCCTATGTTAAGGGAAGCCCAAAGTTTGCAACATTTTCACGGTCATTCAAAGAACATGACTGGGGTGGGGGGTGGGGGGGGGGCTTGAGGGCTCAAACTCTGTGTATGACTAAAACACGGTTCATACTTTTGCGAATGCAAAAAAGTGAATTTGACTCACTATCCTATATTTGCAGCAAATTTCACAAAAAGTTCAACCCATTTCAACTGGAGGGAATTGCAGATTTGTGACGTCAAATTTGCTGCGTATTCCGCATTTAAGTGAAGTATGAACCGGGCTTTAAGGTATTTAGAAATGATATATTCAACTGATTTGCCTAACCACCATAGGTTATAAGCGAGTCGCTAGGCATGACTTTAAATGCTTATAAACCTTCCATGATACTATCATGGTATCATGATAGAGCATCCACTGTTAGCGAGGTGGATTGCGTTATCATGGTGCATGACTGCCTCGCTTATAAGCTACGGTGGCTATCATGATACGTGACTTCCTCGCTTATAAGCTACAATGGTTATCATGATACGTGACTTCCTAGCTTATAAGCTTTGGTGGCTAGTCGAATCAGGTGTGATAATCCTACAGTAAAATCAACTGTGGAAATTCAAATTACTAAAAAACCTTGCAAGCAATCACATTGATCATGCTGAGTTGGGTAGGGGGGGTTGCTACTATGAGCAATCCTGTTGGTTAATTGTGACGAAATCCCACTGTAAGCCACGCCCACTTCACTCAAACTGGCTCCAACCGATTGCAGGCTGATTTTGTTTGTGTCAAAAGAACGCCCTTGAACAATGAAATGTGTGATTTTTTGGTGAAAATTCCACACAAACGTGTGCCTACTTTGGAACCGGAAGTAGCAATCACTTAGGGTGTGTGATGCAATGAGTTATCAACAGGCTATACTAATGCACATCATTAATAATAATACACAGTTTTTATATAGCGCTTTATCACACCCTATGGGCGTCTCAGAGCGCTCAGTATTTTTTTCCTGCAAGGTATGATGAGTTACGTTTTTGAAGTATGAGACCTGTTCCTTTACATAACACCATGTAATGGTTCACAAGGTGCTGTGGCGCAATCTGCAGCCGATCAAACCAGGAACACCGGGCGAAACCCTTCTCTTTGCGATAAGTGTCACTGGGTTCTTTTACGTGCATTACACAACACACGGGACCAACGGCTTTACGTCCCATCCGAAGGACGAAGCAATAATTGTTAAGTGTCTTGCTTAAGGGCACAAGTGTCACGACCGGGACTCGAACCCACACTCTGCTGATCAGAAACACCAGAGCTTGAGTCCGGTGTTCTTATCCGCTCGGCCACTTGTACACACATTTTTGATGAGAACTGCTTTGGGTGAAGTCAGTACTCTCTGTATGTCCTTAAAAATGTTGAACACCTTAGGGCAAGTTAGCGCAACAACCACCGTCAACCAATTGTTGGTTTGTGTCTAACAGTGCGCATGCACTTTAATATTAAAGCGCGAACGACTCTAGTCAAACTAGCGTGAGCTAAATTGTGTAATGTCAACATGGCGGCCTCCAGTAATATGTTTGCATTAGGCCTACTCACATCTTCTTCTCCTCCGCCGATTCCGCCATTGTTATTTTTATTTTGTCGTGCAGTTTGTCATAGTTAAGAACGAACAAATCCTGTGATAACCAGTGAAGCAACCATTGAGCGACCACCGTCAGAAGGCTGGTTCCAAATATTTGACTAGCGTTGACTAACCATAGGTGACTAAACAGCGTTCGGGTGAAGTTAGTCGAACAATAGTTGACAATTGTCCTTGCGCAAACTTGCCCTTAGATGACCTTTTAAATAAGGCATTAAGTCGTGAACAGTCAAATAAATGTACACTTGTTATTAATTGCTTTACAAACGGCTTTTACTCGAGAATGCTCTCTACACAATACACCATTAAAATAACATGTCAAGGTTAACTCTTTCATTAATTTAACCCAACTACTGCAAATTTCAATAACTTGGATCTCATAAGCTTAAGGGAATACTGATTTCCATATTGTGCCTACCAGTAATTGTCTAGTTCCAGCCTCTTGCATACAAATCCGGACTACTGTCATGTGATGTACTCTATTGGCCAGTCGGATTCCACGATTGATTAATAAAACAAAAACATATATATTTACAATGAAGTTTACTTTGTTTCACAATGAAACAATTCATTTTATGTATGTAATTAACATAATTTACGTATAATGTTCTTTGTAGCATTTCAAATCAATGTGAACGTTAATTACTTAATATGCAAAATGGAAGTTTTTTTACATTAAAAAATGTGACAACAAAATTGTACAAATTATTGTTAGTCCCCCTTTACGGACACTGGTCAATATTTATAAAGTGTATCTATTCCCCTGATAAGAATGGATAAAATGGCTATCAAATCCTTCATATCAAGCACACCAGGGCATAGTTCACGGAGAATTCAAGAAATCAGAATGTAAAATTAAGAAAGTTCTGGGTGTGATAAAAAAATACTTACTAACTACAATAGTTAAAATAATAATAAGATCAATGCAAATTGTTTTACCGTAAATACTTTATTGATAAAATTACTTTACCTCAAAATATAATGGCAACCATGTGAAACATTATACAAATATAAAACCGAATTCTTCTTTGCAGATCATAAAAGTGTTGGATGAAAGATAACATGCTGAAAATCTCAATACCTCCCTAAAAGCAAGAAACTAAATTCTTTCAAGTAAAGTTACACATTTTACAGAGTTTCAGGAGGAAAGAAAGCATCTTAATAGCTTAAGAGAAACTGATGGTTTCTTGATGCTTCGTTTTAACCAATAATACATTTGTGGTCTTTATCAATAAACAGGCAACCAGTCACAAAATAATGTACACAATACTGAGCTGGTAACCTGATTCTGCAATGTGTGAAACCTGAGTCAGTTTAACCACTTCACGTCGGTTGACGTGTATACACGATACACGCAAAATATTTCTGGGTAGAAATTCGGTTGATGGTGTACAAACGACCAGAACAACTTAGGAGTGGCCTCTTTTGGTTGTGGTCAGTTGACAGGCTGACTTGTAAACACGCCCCTGGAAAATCCGTTGCGTGCACAGGTAAGCACCTACTGAGCTATGCTTTGTTGCCCCCGTACAAAGAGGGACAAAGGGTCCTGGAATTCATGCTTGAAATCTCCCTTTTTCTAAAGGGTTATCGTGTAATCCCCGATTTCAGACCTTCCTCCTTTTGTTGTACAAATGAAGATTACAAGAGATTGATAGGCTGCCACCATCGTTTTGCATTGTATTTGACATATGGGATTCCAGCATTCCATAGCAGATTATTGGCCGTGGCTTACGGCCTATTCAAGGTAATACATTCCAGAAATTCTCACAAGAGAGTGAGAAATCCCGGTGCATTTTATGAGAACGTGTTTTCTCTTTACTTTTAATCAGGGTTTCATGTTTCGTATTCTCAACAACAAAAAGTACTTCGGAAGGTTAAAAAAAATATCCGAAAAATAGTACCGCGCAGAGACACAGAAATGTTTTGTTAAATGTTTTGTTAAATACCAACATGAAGACGTTAAGGCTTGCTGTGTTAATAAGAAATGATTGAGATTACAGATTGTTCCATTACTGCAGAGTGTCCTGCTGGTAAGTGATGGCTGACGACGTTTCGGAGCCGTAAGAGCAGTGTAACAAATGTTCGTGTCAGAGGCGTAGCCAGGATTTTTTCACTGGGGGGCACAGAGGGGGGGGGGTATTGTTTTTCAGTGGGGGGGGGGGGGGCCCAGGTACCACATTTTTTAAAATGATTTACACGTATGTACACTTTTTTTTATGGGGGGGAGGCACCTGGGGGCACTGAAAATATGTAGGGGGAAAAATACACCCCCACCCCTTACTTCGTGTACGTGTATGTATACCGTTTGTTTACATTACACTTCCCGCTCCGAAACATTTATAATCACTTATCAACAGGATACAGTGCTTATCATATTGATGAAAGGGTAAAACTAAATCATAAAGCCGGTTTCAGTTGGCTGATATAAAGACTTTGACCAATGAACTTTGCATGAGTTTCTAATCAGCATTGACATAGTTGCAAGTCACTGTTACTCTTATGTGCATCATTAAAATTGTTCAAATACTTTCGTTGATTAATTGACTCTGCCAGCCTGCACTATTATATCATGTAGTAAATGCATCGAAACTACATAAGTCAACCGTAGTGATATCACTCAAATTGTTATGAATGATAAGGGTGCTGTATGCCACTTTGCATTATGACGTGTATCGAATGTTTCAATAGATAGTTCCCGATGAATGCCACTTTTTACAAAGCAACTTGGGTTTTGGCTTTGAGAGCTTCATCAAGCATTCTGATTTTTTCTACACAGCTGAAGTGGTTCATCGACCTATCATGTAAGGAATTTAAATAACACTCCCGCATACTGCCTGCGATATTTTCGCAAAAGGCATAGCTGTGTGTTAAAAAAAGTGATAACCATCGCACGTAAAGACGGCTGACTTTACAGTACACTGTGCGACGTCAAGTGGGTACTGTTCAATCTGGGCACAGACACAATACCAATCAAAGGACAGATGTGTAATTTTGAATCCTCAATTAGTCTATTAACAAACAACACTGACTAGAAGAACATTAATACATTTTTTTTAAGTATAAACCATGGCAGTCTTCAACCCCCTTCCTGACTGAGCTTCCAATATCCTCCACATTTTTAATATTATGTGGTGAACGCATCTACACAGTACACAGTCAACCCTCCTACTGTCTGACCATTCAATAACATCCACTGTAACTTTGAACGATAGATTAACTATTTCAGCCTGCAATATAGTATCATGTGGTGAATGCATCTACACAGTACATAATTTAGTTAAGTGCACAGTTACTTCAACGTACACAACCTGGGCAATTGAGTGTTTTCAAATGATTGGTCAACTCACTGAAAATGTTTCACTGAAAGTCAAACGGCTGAATAGCTATCATGTGGGGTATCCACTATGATCCATCCAAACACTACACATTAGTTCTGAGTACAATTACTCCACCATTCAAAACCAGGCAATTTAAGTGGCCATTCGACTCACTAACAAAAGAACGAGTTGGGTCTGTTACACATGCATGTACTACTTTTATTACTCACTCTTTGTGAAGAACACATCGACGTTGGATTTGAAATCCACTGGAAGCTTGTACTGGATTGACTCGGCTCCTAGTCTTGCCGCACCAATTGCTGACGACTGCAGTAAACTGACTAAAGTCAACCGTTTCACTTCTACATTTCCGTTGTGGCGTGGTTTCAACCCTTGTAGGAATCCTAAAAATTGAAGATACATAAATTCAATTCAGAATGTGTACTTCTATCATGTTTTCTGTTTTTCTCGTTTACAAATTAGTATAATGAGTATGCACACTAGTCAATTAGCTTTGCTAAGCACCACACTGAGTGATGAGTCTCAATATTTATCAAGGGGCCAGACTATTTGTACTCTCAGCCTCAGTATGATCATATTGGTTTATATTGCAGAGATTCAAGATGGCTCCACTATGGTGCAGACTAGCACAGGTCTAGCATCCATCTTGTATTTAGTAGATTACAAGTCAAACTCACCTTCTTTGAGAAGTTCCCAGCTTTTCCATACGGACCCAACACATACGACCTTCAGACCCTCAGGTCCGTTCAGAAGTGTCTACAATAAGGTGGGAAAGAAACAATTTAAATGGCTGCATTTCATTTCAAAATGACAATGTCGATTAATCTTTTCCGATGTAAATTGATTGAAGTGGCGATTGGAACCGGTAACGTCTAGACCACCTTGAGGTGTACTTTAAACTTCCTCCAGTCCCGTTTCAAACACAATCAACTGTCCCACAAAACAGTTGCCAAGAAGCAAGTCAAACTTTAGATTTGTTGAACCTCATTTTCCACACAGTTGGTCTACTAAACTAAGATATCGATTCTGCAGCTACAGTAGCCCAGAAATTATCCCTTTATTCAATCTTTCAAAAGGTCTCTCAAGAGACACTTCATGTCTAAAGCATTTCCCTAACTGCTTTTTTCTTGGGCACCTTGTTGGTGGGTTTGTACCCTTTCAAAGACTCTGTTGTTATTATTCAAAATGATGTTGTCTTGCTTAAACTTTACCTGGTCTACTTTGGGTGCGACAGCGAGGATGTGGCGTCCCAGTGCCAGCCCTGCTTTATAGAATAATTGTATGCACAAAGGATCCTTGTCTTTGGCTGCGCCTGAAAAAAAAAAATCCAAAACACCAGAAAACTGAGAAATTGTTTAGATAACCTTCAAACCAACAAAAGACTCAATCGTGCAAACTAACACTTATTTTAAGTATGTTCCCACTTTCCTTTACCACCATTGGGAACACAATTTAGAAAATAGCTCACATGCACAAGTGCCATCTTAAATATATACCGCAATGCATCTTGGGAAACCGAGTACAGCTAAAAAAGAAATCAAGTTGCCAAGATGAACACCATGCTGTAGTTTGAATGTAAATATGCCAGGTTTTATGTGTTGTATACTGCATTGCTTCAAAATCTGCAAACCATGATGGTTGCTGATGTTGTCTGGATTTGGATTTTGCCCAGAATCCTTTGCCCGCTGTTCTATTCTGGTCATGCACACTGGTACATGCATATGCGCTATTATCTGATCGACTGAGAAATCGCATGAATAAGTATAGTGACACTTAACTTCATGTTATTATCCTCAGAGTTGATGTCAATGAAGAAGTAAGATTTGACAAGTTAAAAGGAAGTAAAACCTGGAAGCCTATAATATCTGCCTTTTTCTTGGTACCACCCTAAGAAACAAAGACCTAAATTAGATCACCTGTTTGAGATATACTAATACCCCAATTATAATTCTATTCTCCCAATGTTGACATCAACGGGTCCACAATCGAGGGAACCTGCCCTTGTGTGTACCCCGAAGCAAGCTCACTACATCTTGACTTCAGCTTACTTACCTTGAGCTATAACTACGCAGAATCCAGCAATCTTGGGTTTGTCAAAGTTGGTGTAGAAGTGATCCAGCAGCCCAAAACTCTCCGATACCTGAGGAGGACAAGAAAGTTAGAACTTTAAGTATCTGAAGGTGTTGGATATTTTGCTAAATGCAAGTCTGGTGTTACACGAATATTCTGATGCGAACCAAGCATTTGTTACACCGTATAGAAAGCTAAAATCATTTCTTCGGTTAACATATGAACCAGTCAGTTCGTACTTTTGCGAAAACCATCCAATTATTCAACAGGTAAAGCAAAAGCTTTTATAGTTTAAGGGAATCAAAATGTGGTGAAGAGGTTTTCAACTAGTTGTTTAAACACGGTGAGGCCTGGTTCTTGATAAGTTTACTGAGACAATAAGGATAGTTCCCTCTTTTGACTCAATTTACGCAGGCCATTGTTAAACACTTTGACCACATGTTTATATCGCCATTTTAAACATGGCCACGTGATCTCCTCTCCACCAATCAGAATGAATAAACTGTCCCAGGTATTTATGAATATTGATTAAACCACTGTAATACAGCTTACCCCAAAGAATTCATGCATGACTTTTTTGATGTATGTGATGTCATGTGAAGGTTCGACCATATTGTCTTCAGCATCAAGTATAGTCTTGACGGCTTTCAAAGAGATCCAGTATGCTAAGCAAGAAGAAACAGAGTCAATTATTCTATATTCTGCATCCCAAGTCTAGAGTCACTAGTCTAGAGTCACTAGTCTAGAGTCCAAAGTCTGGAGTCATCAGTCTAGAGTCACCAGTCTAGAGTCATCAGTCTAGAGTCACAAGTCTAGAGTCACCAGTCTAGAGTCCAAAGTCTAGAGTCCAAAGTCTGGAGTCACCAGTCTAGAGTCATCAGTCTAGAGTCACCAGTCTAGAGTCACCAGTCTAGTGCCACAAGTCTAGAGTCACAAGTCTAGAGTCCAAAGTCTAGAGTCCAAAGTCTGGAGTCACCAGTCTAGAGTCATCAGTCTAGAGTCACCAGTCTAGAGTCACCAGTCTAGAGTCACAAGTCTAGAGTCACAAGTCTAGAGTCACAAGTCTAGAGTCACACGTCTAGAGTCACCAGTCTAGAGTCACCAGTCTGGAGTCCAATGTCTAGAGTCACAAGTCTAGAGTCACAAGTCTAGAGTCACAAGTCTGGAGTCCAATGTCTAGAGTCACAAGTCTAGAGTCACCAGTCTAGAGTCACCAGTCTAGAGTCACCAGTCTGGAGTCACCAGTCTGGAGTCACCAGTCTAGAGTCACAAGTCTAGAGTCACAAGTCTAGAGCCACAAGTCTAGAGTCACCAGTCTAGAGTCACCAGTCTAGAGTCACCAGTCTAGAGTCACCAGTCTAGAGTACCAAGTCTAGAGTCACCAGTCTGGAGTCCAATGTCTAGAATCCCAAGTCTAGAATCCCAAGTCTAGAGTCCAATGTCTGGAATCCAAAGTGAACTATACTCACCACTGCCCTCATCTCCTATCTGATGGCCCCATCCTCCACAGCCATGATTCTGTCCATCTGGGTTTATAAGTTGACAGTTAGAGCCTGTGCCGCTAATCAATACGATACCACCTGGGAGTAACGACAGAACAATATCTTGAATCACCGTTGAGTAAATCACAGGTTGAGGGTATAAAGAAAACATACATAAATACACGGAAATTGTAACTCATGTTTGTTAACATTTCGATACTCACCTGCCTCGCACGCCGTTGCTATGGCACCAAACGTGTCTGTGCACATATGATACGCTTCACTGACATTAGGATACAAGCTTTTCATTCCTTCAATAACTCTACGCTTTCCACCTGCCTGCTCACCACCACTAAGCGATAAACCCTGTGAGGGACAAGACGGTAGATCCAGGGAGATGGGATTACAAAATTGAAATAGGAAAAAATGGTAGCACTGATTACAAAAACTTGCAGTCAAGTTTGTGCATATCCAGACCAGATACATTTCCTTAAAATGATCTTATCAGTAGCTAGTGGCATTTGTACCAAACTTCCATTTTCTCAGGCTAAGCCTAAGAGATCATTGGTTCATGAGTCTAAGCTTAAATTCACACATTGGTGTCCTGATGATTGTGTTTGAGTAACTCGCGTAGCTGGAGTTCTGCCTTAATGACATTAAGTTTACATTTCCCAATAGGATTTTATCGTGTCGGACTTTTGTCGGACTTTCGGTGCCGTAGCCAAGGCTGTGATTGGTCGAGACGTAAAGGGTCAGGGCTTAATGGATCGGTCTGTTGACACAGACCTGGCAACTACTTTGGAATGCTAGGTGTCAGCAGACATACCAAGAAAAAGGCCATTGTTCAAGTAGATCTGATCTTGCACATTACCGAGAACAATGGTTTTAACTGGTTAGTCTCGATAGGGGCATGACACCATCATAACTCAATAAACACCTTCAAGGTTGTATGCGCCATCTCATTCAAGATTCAGATTTGTTTATTTCAAACACTAGTTGCCACCTGCGACTCAGCACTAGATTTGAACGCACGTCTCTGGAAGGTGCGTGGAAATTCTCACGCCAAGTCGCAGGCGGCAATGTGTGTTTGAAGTAAACAAATCTGCCCCTTGAAAAGATGGTGCATATTACCGCAAAGGTGTTTCTCCTCCCGCATGACTGGCCAAATTTTCTTACCAATGACTTAAGTGGTTTGTCTATATCCAGTCCAGCTTTCCTTTTGGATTCTACAGCCATATCATTAATGCGTACCAGGCATTCCTCTACTCCTATTAACTGTAGTTAGAAGACAAAAAGTTGCAGAAAACAAAAAGAATTTTCTTTAAAGAGGAAAAGAAAAACAGAAGACTGCCACTTTTTTAAGCGGTGGTTGATTTTAGCATCTTTCCTGAAGGAGAGGTTGCAATAAATGAAAAATGCCTTTGAGAAAGACTCTGCTGGGGTCGAAACGTGAGGCCATTAACACTTTTTTGCATTTATAAAACAGGTCCTTTTGGTTGGTAAGCAATTTGCAACAGCTAATTTTGTTGTTTTTTGATGAAAATGAAAAACTATAACAAAGTCACTTAATACATGCTGGGCTAGCTGCCATAATCTTAACCCTCGAGTTAGAATTATTGCAACTAATGTTGGGCAAATGCCTTTTTTTTTTTTACATTATTAAGTATTTTTATTTGTTTAGGTTTTAAAAGGGTTTATGTCTTCTGCCTCTAGCATAGTAGCGATAAGCGTAACACTCTTAAGCGACCACGAGCTACGATTATCGCAGCTACCCCTAGCATTGCGAGAAAAGGGTTAAGGTGGATCTAGAGTGGCCGTTTTGTTGAACTGATATCTCTATTACTGTTGGCGGATCACCCGAGTTCATCAGTGACTTGATTGATAAATATGGACCAACCAGATTTTTAAGGTCTCACCGAACTGTCTCATTGAGAGTTCCTCTCACTAGAACTTCCACATTATGGCGATGGGCAATTTGGGAAGGCAGCTGCAACACTCTGGAATTCCACAGCTCTCAGATAACTTAAAGAACTGAAGAACTTTCAGAGTGCACTGAAAACTCATCTACTTCAAACTTATATTTTCATTGAATGTTTAAATAGATTTTAAGTTAAACGGTCATTTTAGCCTGCTTAATAACCTTTGGTTTAAGATATAGTGTCACTTATGTCCTGCATTTTATCCTTGCTTCAAAATAATTGTAATTTTCACTTGTCAGGAATTCAATTTATCTTTGTACTACAGGTTTACTGTAAACTTCAATTTTTTATTTTTCTACGTGATATAATTATGTTATCTTAATTTATTTTGTTATTAATACAATTGTATCCGTTTAGCTCTTAACCAGTGCATTTTCTTCGTTTAATTGCACCCCAAGCCCTAGGGGGCATGCCTGCACGATTAGGGCGCTTTAGAAATGTTGGTGTTATTGTTATTACCCAGTGGTTAGTACTTGGCCCCTCTGACCATGCGAGAATAGCCCCATCACCTGACATGAGTACCATCTTAGAATGCGTTGCTCCCCTAACAAAAACAAAAACATACATAAAAATACGTCAAATGGTTTTTATAAGTTAGGAATCAATATCATTTACATCATTTAATTTGTACTTTGCCACTTTGGCAAAAATGTGGTTTTCGACAGCCACTTTATCTCCCTAAATTTAGATCGATTATTATAACCTTACCTGTTCAGAAAGACTGACATAAAGTACGCCTATACAGAGAGGAACAGGTATCTTGAAGTATAACAAAGTGTACAATAATGAAAAAAAATGTGCTATTTCCAGGTCTACAGTAAAATAGACTGTTCCGGCCTGTCAATCAAACTGTGGGCATTGACCAAGTGGATCACGCCTTTTGGTCATGTGACCTCGGTCAAACTTGGTCACACGTGCAGCGTAAACGTACACAAACTAAGGTGTGTGGGCGGGGCTTGTTGCCAAAGCCGGAACGGTCTATTATGGTGGTCTTTACAATGCTGCTCGCTAAATGCCATTTTAGTTCCTTTGGGCATGAGTGCGTGAGAGTTCCGGATGCGCGATGAAATGGATCACGCCTTTTAGTCATGTGACCTCAGTCAAACTCGGTCACACGTGCAGCATAAACGTACACAAACTAAGGTGTGTGGGCGGGGCTTGTTGCCAAAGCTGGAACGGTCTATTACGGTGGTCTTCACAATGTCCACTTGAATTTCTTTTTTAATTAAAGAAAGGTCAATAAATTAAAGTTAAAGCTACAAATTCCTCGAGAGGAATATTAAAAAAGGGGGAAATAAAGTCAAATATTCATTAAAAAGTCTTACAAATCCTAAATCTGTAAATAGATTAGAAAGTGGCACTCACTCAGATATGGAAAACTTTTTCCAACAGGCTCATCAAGGGCTGAAACTAGACCCAGTAACTGGGGCGCTTTACTCCTTTTTTGAAATTTTGACTTGGATTGGATGGGACAGTCGTACCGTCCAAGTCAAAATTTTAAAAAAGGAGTACACTATACAGCAATACACATACACTACAGCGCCCCAGTTACTGGGTCTAGAGCTCTCTAATCTATGGTCTACACTACCACCAGAACAAAAAATGTGTAACTAAGTTAACATAAAATACCAGTAAATAGGCATACCCTAAATTCTGACACTACGTAAATAACAATCAGTGATTGTTATTTACGAAGTGTGATTGAATTACACAGTAACACGTGCAGACGTGACAAGTTATTGTGAGTATTTTTATTCTAATAATAAATATCATGTTTTTCATGTTTTTGTAAACAGTTTGTTTATTTTACTAAACTTTACTCACCCTTCAATGCCTCCAAAGATAGCCGCACCGTCACCCATTTTTGTAACAATAATTTCGGACCTCGACAGTTAACTTCAACCCGGAAATAGATTACGTTTACATTAAATTTTACTCAGACTAATCACTTTTGCAACTTTTCGCCCACAAACAATGACATTTATTAAAACCAACACCTCCCCTATCTTTAATCAACACATTGTGGTACACTCTAAAAAGGTAACTGTTAGCCGTATCATAATTTGGATTGAATTTATGAGGTCAATTTAGGTCATGGGCGGCTAATAGTTACCCTTTAAAGACTACCTCAAAACACCTGTCAATTATTAGAAAAGAGCCCTCTGCAGTTTTAAAATAATTATTTCGAATGCGAAGTGAGCCCTCTATTGATAATTATTACAATTCATAACAAACTTGTGAAAATGGCGAGAGAGATCAATTTTGTGAAGCAGGTAGGCCCAGTTTATTACTTAATATTGTTTCAAAAGGGTGGCATCACAGCACAATGTGTTTGGCTAAAATGCTCCCTTCATTTTTATTTCATCCTCTTTTGTAATTTATAAACTTTACGATAATTAATTAACTCGACGATGACACATCGAGTCGAGTCTTAACTTTCACTTTGTATCTTGCTGCTTAGTGTTACTAGCCCTCGGCTCGATTTCACAAAGAGCTAAGATTGATCTTAACTGCGAATCACTCTTAATTGCTAAGCAAAGTGTGATGTCACAATGCAAATTACTATGGTAATACTGACAGTGACAACTCATCTTCAGATGAATCTTAGTGCTTTGTGAAATCGGCCCCCCTGGTCAGTGTTGGTGCAACCAGTTTCCGATCGGATATTACAGGAAAATTGTTCGGAAACGAAACTAAATGAAATTGTTAAAAACCATCTCATCTCCCTGTACTGTGCAGAAACCTCCTACATAGTATAGTCGCACATGACTTTTAGTTCATCAACTCAGATTTTAGCTGAAATTTTTTTTTTTTTTAAAGAAACGCATGAGACACAATCGTACCACCATATTAATCGGCAATACCTCCTACGTACCTCAGGTGACGTTTAAGTTGATAGTGATACTTGTGATCTGATAGTATTTGTGTTTGATTGATTTTGGAGCAATTTTTTGTCACCCTCAGTTTTGGAAACTTGAAATTTGTACACAGGTACCAAGTTTTGATGGGACTTCACTTGGACCCTACATACGACAGATCATGTCCAAATGTAAACCCAGTAACTGGGGCGCTGTACTTTCTTAAGATTTTGACTTTATCGGTCGTACTCTACTAGTAGTGCCCCAGTAAGGTATATGTATCATCGCTGTGACGAAGTGGATTTAAAACGAATGTGTAATACCCTGTTCCCAAAAATTGCCCAAATGACGACAAAGACTAAACAAAATTACTGGAAAATCACCTACTGGCTTCTCAAGATATCAAAGATGAAATAAAAGGGCATTTAATTGAAGGGAAAACAAGTCTAGCCCCTTTTTGTTTAACTTTAAGGAATTGACTAGAATCTTACTCTTGCCTTACTGATCTGTGTGTAGAGAACAGTACAATGAGCGGCTTGAGTTTCATTTTATATTTTAAATAATATATATCCTATATTTTTTTTCTTCCAGTTCGGCCACAATGCAGGGGACTATGGTTCTGAGTTTGAATTGGACCAGGAACAGGAGAGGAGGAAAAGGTATTGATTTAATCGTCCCAATTTAACACAACAGATCTTGCAATCACAATGTTATGGGTTCACATCCAATTTGGCTGATCATGCTGATGACTTGATGCCAAGAACAAGTTTTTTCTTTTAGGAGAAGGGTAGTTGCGATAATCATAACCCTCAGTCCTCCTGGAGGTTAAAATTTGGCAAATTTGTTTGCCCTTTTTTGAAACATTTTAAATTGATCCAGTTGGTCACATTTAAAAAGTTGGAGAACAAAGGTTGAAAAAAAAGGTTGCAAAATTGTTACACATGGTCCGTTGTTGCTCTTAACCAGTTGTCGCCGGGAATCTTCCTTTTTTCACCGTCCAGCCTGATGGGATTATTTTCTAGGAATTGTCGGAATTGTTTTTTCTTTGAGGGTACCGCCGGCACAAAGAAACCTTGACTTGACAAAGCTAAGAGAACTAAGATTTTCTTTGATGCACCAGGATTTTTGTTTATATTGAGAAAACGTCAAATTCACGCACCGTGAATTGTAAAACCTCGCCTGTGAGCTACGGCCGAGGATTGTTCCTCAATCCAGAACTAAGGCTGGAAACTTGGTTCATTCTGACTTACCTCAAATTCAATTGAGCCAAATTTAATAAAGAATGGTGGAAGCCTCTCGATGTCTTGCCATCCTCTTCTTGGAACAAAAGAACAAAGGTCTAGAAGCGGGAATTACACAATAACCCACGCATAATGGGCAGAAATCGGCGAAATATTCAACACCATCTGTCCTCTTTGTGTGGGTGAAAAGAATCGTTGCTCTGAAACAAAATTTCCAGATGAAATTTGTTCCAGTTTTACAAAGTGGCGTGTTTACACGGCCTACGTTTACTGGCTCGGACAAAATTTGCTTGTATACAGGTCATCCAGCATCAGTTAAGGACTAAGGGACGTGACCAAGATTATTGCAGCTAGGAGCAGGGAGGCAATTGCCTCGGTTGCCCTCCGGACATAGCAGGCCAAATGATAACAATATTTTACATCTTCAGATCAAGAGATGATTTAGCCACCAAAGGTCACCGTTCAAGTGCTGCTCTGCCGTCCAAGAGACTCGTCAGAGAGGAGTACAGTAGGTAAGAAAGTTTGAAGAGCTCTGAACTTCTGAACTCTATTCATTAAAACTATAAAAAACATGCTGAATTGAGGGATGATCTATGTAGACGTGGTTTTGGCCTCATAATTTGACCTTCTTCTGAAAGGCCAAAAATTCAGTTATTCAAAACTGGGTCAACAACTGTCACTATAGGTATAAGCAGAAAAACTTTGCTTAAAATTGTCCTTTAAGCTAAAATATGCTGGATACCGGTTACAGATGGTACACATGACATGGTGTTTTTGCTGTTAACCTTATTCTGCTAAGCAGTGTTGTGCTTTGCTACTTTTTTGTGCTTAAGGAGTTCTATGAAATTTGGTCCAGCATAGACCAAGCACTTCATCATGACAGTTCAGATATCAAGCAGGAGTAAGCTCATAATGCACACTGCCAGAAATATTTTAGGGTTTTGTTTTTATGAAATGTTTTGTTGTATACAATACGTTCTGTTTTCATTCCGATCTCTTTGTTTTCTTTGTTAACAGGGAAGAAGGCAAGAATCAGAGATTTCATTTCCTAGCTCTGAATGCTGTATCCTTTGGAACCGTCATAGTCAATCCTTTGTTTTCTCTCACGTCCCCTTCTCCCCAGCTTTCCATTTTCTTGATGTTTGTTTGTTTGTTTGGGTTTGACTTGGCATCTCACTTGGAACATTTGTCTTCTTGTGAAAATGCAAAATGGCAAATCTAGTGGTTCGTCGGTCATGATAATTAGAGTAATTACGAAACTGTTACATCTTAGGTCCTGAAATTTGATGAAATGTTAACAGCAACGAGTATGTCAAGAATTTGTACAAAAACCGATTTGCAAAATTTTGTAATTTTTGCACATTCGTCACTTCGTGAAAACGGTGACGATTTGTCCCCTTGATGGTTTTGGTTTAGGTTTAACTTAGAATTTTCCTAGCTATCTTATAAATCTGACGATGTATAATATTGTGATTTCTCATATTGACAAACTTCATTTTAAAGATAAAAAAAATTTAAAAAATGAACTCGGAGAGTTTCAGGCTTTTTCCAGGATTTTTCCTGATTTCAGGATTTTCTCAAAACTTCCTTGAGCCTTCAGATGTTCTTGAAACTCAGTCACCAAAGGGAGAAAGAAATAGTTCACATTGTGTCCAAACCTGTAGTTTTATATTTCTGGTGATGCACAGAGTCTGTAAACCTCCTGAATTGTAACATTTGGGAGGTTCCGGGTCCAGAATAAGGGGGGAACCCAGGCCCGCAAGCCATTTTTCAGGAATTATCACATTTGGCAAATCTCATTCCCGGATTTAGAATAAAAGGAGTGAAGAACACATTCAGTCCATTTCTCAGTGGCACCAAAAATACGGCTCACACTACATATTTCCCTGATTCTCTCGAATGCTAAGCCCAAAATGTTTGACTTGAATAATTTTCCTTGACAATGCTGCACAGTACGGCCGCCACAAACAGCTTGTGAATAATTACATCTTAGCATACGCTGGGACCAAAGAAAACCCATTCAAGAGAAACACGTAAGTACCATTTTTCAAAGAACATTTTGTATAAGAACAATAACAGGAAAAGGGGAGTCAAAAGGGAGCAGGGGGGATATACAAAGCGCTAGGATGAGTCTTATCTTGAGTTAGGAAGAGTAACTAGTCCTAACTTATAGAACTTGTCAAATGTTAGGACTAGTCCTAAGTTAGGACGAGTTTTGTGAAATCCACCCCTAGGTTTGTTATACATGTATAAAACAATTACAATTTGTAAAACTGATTGTGAATTTTTTGTCATGCCTTTCCAAAATGAATTGAGACCAGTATTCTTTTTCCTTAACCAGTGAAGAAAATGCGTAAGGCAATTGATTCATCAGAATTTTTTCCTGATTTGAAAATTTGTCATTGGTCTCCCTTGGCCTTCAGATTTTCTTAAAAAGAGACAAAATTACCATCACACAGGGATGGAAGACTCGGCCCTTGATATGACCAAACCTTCAGTTGAAATGATGTGGAAAGTCTAAAAACTTTTAAAATGTAAACACACTGCAAGTCGATGGGCTTTATCTCCACACTAACAGGGAACTGTTAATCAAATTTTCAGGATTTTTAGTTTTCACACAATCTCACCCCTGTTGCATGAGAAGCTTGTTGGTTTCCTTTCTCATGAATTTATCTTCTTTTATACATGGTCCAACAAATGTGAAATAAAATGTGAAAACAAAAGAGCCCTTAGTAGAGAACAAGAGAGCTTTTGTTTTAGAAGATAAGTTTTGTTAAAATCAGCAGGCTGACATCTGTTGCTACAATATGTTATATTCAGCAAGTTGCTTGAGACCTGAAGTATTCTTCCAATTAAGATAAGTAAGTTTATCTTGGTGTCTTCATCAATCCTAGTGCCAATGACAAGACAGACTTGGATGTGATTCGTGAGAATCACCGTTTCTTATGGGAGGATGCTGATGAGGCTGAGTCCACTTGGGCTAAGAAGCTTGCCAAGAAGTACTGGGATAAACTCTTCAAAGAGTACTGCATCACTGACCTCAGCAGATATAAAGAAAACAAGGTAAATACCTAATCACGTATCAGCTATCTTGATTGATTTTCATGTAGATAGACAATATGACTTGTGACATGATGTTTACAAAAGAGCCACAGGACCAGGGCTCGATTCTACAAAGAGCTAAGAATGATCTTCACTGTGAATCACTCTTAGTTGCTAAGGAAAGTGTGATGTCACAATTCAAATTACTATGGTAATACTTACAATTCATCTTAAGATGAATCTTGACGCTTTGTGAAATCGACCCATGGACTTCCTGCAGTGCAGGCACAATTTGCACACACTACACAGCTCAATGGAGTAAACATCAAATCATGCATTTATTGAAACTGCAACATGTTTTGTTTTTATAAATCAACTTGAGATATAAAGAAAAGGAACACGTCTCAGGCTTTGTTCAGTTGTTATTTTTACACTTCTTGATTTTATGTGTGATTATGATACAAAAATGTAAAATTTCTCATGATTATGACCAGTGTAGTATCTTGCCTGCCAGAGAATGCCCTGCAATGTGCAAAGTCCAGCTGTTTGTAAAGAAGGTGACATGGTCTCTATCAGAGAGATGAATTTCAGGAAGATTCACCATCAATTTGTTTCATAGTTTGTGTTATGCATCACGAAATCTTATGAAGACATACTTTTTTTCTTCTTGACTCGCACTGTGAATTTTTCAAAATGAAACTGACAGGAAACTGTAAACCTCCAAAAGGATTCATTAATTTCTGTCGTTTCCTTCTTGCTTTAGATTGCACTCCGATGGAGAGTTGAGAAAGAGGTGGTAGAGGGCAAAGGTCATTTTAGCTGTGGCAACAAGCGCTGCTCAGAGACGGAAGGGTTACGCAGTTGGGAGGTTAACTTTGCTTATGTTGAACACGGAGAGAAAAAGAACGCCCTCGTCAAACTAAGTATGTCAGTTTTTTCATCAAAATCCTTTTTTTTTTTCTTTTTTTTTTTTAAGTCTTGTGTATCCTCTACATGTTTATTTTGACATCTACAAAATTAAAAAGCCACAGGCCAATAATTTGGTTGCATTTTTTGTAGTGATAAAAGTTCTTTAAAGTCACAGACATTTAACAGATGGCATAGTTGAATTTTGATAATTCATTTTTCATCACACAGGACTTTGTCCAGAATGCTCCTACAAACTCAACTTTCATCATAAAAGACGAGACGTGACGAAGAAACCCAAGAAGACATCCGCTAGGGTAAAACCCTCGCCTGATCGGAAGAAATCAAAACATAAACGCAGGAAGTCTAAAGCAAAAGGAAAACATCGGCATAAAAAACGACGCAAGCATAGGGAGGGTTCATCATCATCATCATCATCATCATCATCGGAAGAAGATGAATATGAAGAGAAGACGTCTCATGGGACAAAAGATGAAGGTAAAATGACGTATGAAAAAAAAAGAAATACTATTTGGAATTTTATTACCATTATGGCACCACAAGGTCATATTAGGAGATTGATATTTTGTAATGAAGTCATATTAGGAAGTGTGACCTTTTGTTATAAGGGCATGATAATTGGGAGAGATGACAGTTTGTAACTGTCCATTTTAATGTTTTAGTAAAGTTGTATCTTTTCAACTTTTTCTGGTCAGAAGCTTTTCCCGAACAATCACAACCCTCCTGTTTTATTGTAATTATCTAATCGAGAGTGATATGCTTTTTTGTTGTTGCTGTTTCTTTGGCATTTTTAAAGTGTTATGCGCTTGTGAACATTGTATGGAATGGGGGCAATATAAATCAATAAATTATTATTATTATTAGTACATGCTTGTGTGAAAAGGGGGTTCTGTTTTTAGTGTACATGAAGTGTCAAATCCATCAGATGCAAGCAAAACCGTGCAATGGATTATGGGAGTTTGGGTTGGTTAAGGTTAGTTAGTAACCCCTGGTGATACAACCTAATGATTTAGGTTTTTTTTTTTTTTTCAAATGTTTTGTTTTAGCTGCAGCAGGTGGTAGTGAGATTTCAGACAGCCAATTTTGGAGTGGTCCTGCACCCATTATTGAAGATAAATCAAGGTAATTGCGTAGAGGTTATCGTACTGGTAGAAACAGTAAAGTGTTTCCAATTCATAGATTTTATGATTAAGGGAATAAAAGAGTGGTGATGAGGTCTTAACCAGTTGCCGTTGGGATTCTTTTATTTGGTCCCAAATTTTGCCAAATTTTGCCCATTATGCGGGGGTTATTGTGTAAACCCTGATTCCAGACCTTTGTCCTTTTGTTCCAAGAAGAGGATTACGAGACATAGAGAGGCTTCCACCATTGTTTATTCATTGTATTTCGGCTCAATGGAGGTAAGTCACAGTGAACCGGGGATCCAGCCTTGGTTCCAGATTTAGCACAAATCCTCGGCCATAGCTCACGGCCAAGATTTTTGCAATTCCAGTGCATGAATTTGACATTTTCTCGATAGAGAAAACAAAAAAACATGGTGCTTCGTAGAGAATCTCTTGGCTTTGTCAAGTCAAGGTTTCTTTGTGCTAGCGATACTCTGCGATTATCCGGGCAATTCTGAGAAACTAAAATCATGTCAGGCAACTGGTTAAATTAGCACTAGCCTCATAAAATGTTTGGTTTTAGTGGTTTTGCAGAGCCAAAATTAAGCTAATTCTACTGTTGTACTCAGACATGCAACTTTGTTCTTGCAAAACAAAAAAAAGAAAAAAGTCTTGAACACAAAACTTTTTCAGTTTTCTGTTACACTAAAATGGGAGAAAAAATAAGGAAACCAGCGGAAAAGTTGCATGGTTGTGGCAGCGTGTGCCCTTAACTTTTTCAGTGACTGGCCAGCAGGACTAGTTAGCTTACTGGTTCACTAGTCTGCTAACTTTATTACTAGTCCATTTTTCATGTTAAAATCAGGATATTTTTCAACACTGAATTGGTCAGGCAGGCCAATTGGAGAGAATTTTGTTCGGCCCTCAGGTGTTTTAACTAGCTTTTGGCAAGCAGAATATTGTTACAGGAGAATTCCGTGTGTATTGTTTGTACATAATTCTAACCATCTAATCAAGCAGTTGTCAATTATTCAGTTTATTAAAATTGTCTTTATATTGCAGGGAAGAAGAATTTGAAGAATACCTTCAGGACATATTTCTCTGAAGTCCCCTTCTTGCTAAAGGAGCCGATACTAACCACCACAAATGCTGACAGCTTTTATCCTGTCGGAGCCTTGAGAAGAGACTAGGAAATACCTCATGCAATGCTTCCAATGTTAGAAGCGCCAGGCCAAGATTGGTTGACTTTGATACAGAGGATGAAAGTTACACGAACACTTCCATTAAGAGCCTTGAGAAGAGACTAGGAAATACCTCTTGTAATGCTTCGACTGTTAGAAGTGCCAGGCTAAGATTGGTTGATTTTGATACAGTGGATAAAAGTTACACAAACACTTCCATTAAAAGCTTTGAGAAGAGACTAGGAAATACTTCTCGCAATACCATGGGATTACTTGTCTGTAAGGCCTCCGATTGGCTTATTTTGAACATCACAGAGAAAGAAAAGCTACACATTCACTCCATTCCAGAACCTTGAGACTAGACGAGGAAATAATTCATGCAGTAGTTGAAACTGTTACAAGCATCAGGCTTCCAATAAGCTGATTTGATGACATTACAGAGTAAAAAACGTTCAAAATGTTTAGTATCTGAAATCAGTCACAAGACAACTTTGGGTTTCAGTTGATGTCAATGGACATACGGTACTTCGCAGGCAAACTAGCCCGTTTCACATCACCAGCTGTACAGGATACCAGTTTTATCAGCGTCTCATAGATTTAGTCATTCATCGTCTGTAGGCTGATGGATTCTGATGGATTCAAGAAAGTTATGGTTAAAGAAAATTCTTTATCCCTGATGCAAAAATTAACATCTATTATAATGGTTGCGGTACCTGCTGCCAACAGGATTTGAACTGCCACTAGCTGACGGGCAATCTTGGTAGTCTAGTTAGTAAGGCATCTGCTCTAGAATGGCGGGGGTCATGGGTTCGAATCCCACCCGAGGAATATGCCTATGGATTTTTTTCACAGGACTTGGGAAAGCACCGAGTATACAGTGCTTAACATAAATCGGTGTATGTGCAAAAACACAAATTAGTATTCTTTATCCCCAATGCTAAAATTAGCATCTATTATAAAGTTTGAAAAAATTGTGATTTTCAAATTCCATTTTTAGTAAGTGCTGGCAACGTTTGTGAACTGTTGAGTCTTGCTAAAAACTGTCGTCATAAGAAGTTACAACATCGAAGTCGGAATATTAAATAATTATTTACTCGACAGAGACCCATTGAATAAAGCAAGCTTATTCAAACATTCAGTATTAATCAACAGTTTATTGCAACTATGTGGCAGTAATAATATTGCAACTCGGTGAAGTTAATTAATGGATGGAATAAAAGGATTCGAGTAAATACTAGAAACAATACATTCCTTTAGTTACTTCATGTTCCTAGTACTTTATCTGCAAGTTAAAACGAAAACAATGCTTATTATTTGATTCATCAGCACTAAGTAGTAACAAGGATCTAGTGCGATTCCAAATTCAAAGAAGTGTCCTTCCTGTTCTGAAAAAAATTTCTTGTCAATTTTTAGCCGAGATGATAAGTCTTTTGATTTGTGCTGAATGATGCTACAGTGTTGTCTCTCCTAAGACTACTACCAATGTGCATTAATTGAATTGTGACAAAAGGGGGTGATAGTTAAGAGGGTAGACCATGAAGAGGGTAGACCATGAAGAGGGTAGACCATGAAGAGCCTGGGCCATGAAGAGGGTGGGCCATGATGGGGGGCAGGAGGGATGGCACTGACCAAGAATGGGATGGGGATCACACCCAGTTAACTACCTTCTCTTAGATATTCTAACAGGTCTGTAAAAAGGGATTTTACACCACTTTGACGTCATTTGTCTCTCCCCCCCCCCCACTCCCCGACACCTGTCTGTAACAAACCTTGCAAATTTAGAACTTATTATCAATCACTTCATCTCAGCTTAAATAGTTAAATGAACAACAAGTTGAATTAGCTAGGCAAAACATAGACCTGCAAATTTACAAACGATCGGTTAAGATAAATCCAGATTGGCTGTCATCTCGTCTGCTCTCTTTACAATAAACACAAACCTCCACAATCTCTTACGCCCTGCAACAACTTTCTGTATCATTCATTGAGAACTTGTGATAACTGATTAACAAAATTATAGCTTACTACTGCAAATGTGAACATTGAACAAGCCAAGGCTTCCTAAAAAATACTTTTTATTAATAAAATATATTTTCTTTAATACCCCCTGCCAGATTGAAAGAATTGCAATAATTTACTTGTGTGTAGCTCAGTTGCAATGTAGTTTAAAGGGAGGGTATACCTTTGGTAATTACTCCACAAACTAATGACCTCAAAAGTTCACTTGGTAAGAAGCACTGGAAAGCTGTTGCTGTTATAAAACACTGTGAGAAACGATTCCCTTAGAAGTAATGTGGTTTTAGAGAAAGATAATTTTCTGCCAACACATTTGAACCTGAGAAATGATTCATGCATGAATCGTTTCTCATGTAATGAAAAACATGCAGTTTCTGCATTTTCGGATCCTTAAGTTCAGAAATAACCGCTCCAGATTTTTTGCCGATATCTGAAAAAACACTACCATCTTTCGAAACAAGATTTTCACAGGTTAGTTTTACAGTACTTATCTACAATTATGAAAGATTGAAACAACTATCCAGTTCCAAATACCAAAGGTATCCCTTGCTTTTCATGCTACTTGACTGTTCAAACGTTTCTGGAATTTGGTCTTGACGCAAACCATTTTTGTTTGTATCTAAGATTTGGAATCCAGAAGAGACCCCATTTTGTTTCCATTTCACCCTGATGTCTTGTGAAGCCTCTAGAACTAATCTGCTTGAACAGGGCAGTAGAATAATTTAACAAATTAACAATAGTACACGTTTTTTTAAAAAAATCTTCCTCCAAGCTCATTTCAAACGGTGCCAGCTGCCAACGTAATTTTCTAAACTTGGTGGATATGTCAAATGTACAAATACTGGAAAAATAAAACAGCACACATAAAGGAATAATACTGACCAGTCCCTTGTCATTAGTTGGCAAATGACTGTCTGGAAAATATCGCCACATCATCCACTATCCCCACCGCCCAATTTTATAGAGCTGCTCAAGCAGAAAATAGTGTTTACAGTTTTTCTGCTAAGCAAAAATAAGCAGGACAACGGTCACAGACTGTACATGTGACATGCTATTATGGCTGGTTACCTTATTCTGGTAAGCATAATTAATTTTGTTTGTGATCAGCTACTTTTTTGTGCTTAATAAGCAGCTCTATGAAAATGGGACCTGGTCAGATTTGTTTGTGTTCACAAATCTGAATTGTTTACGTTCTTTTGCTTGCCTGAAAACTGTTTTCATGTGTGTCTTATGCCAGGTACTTCGTTTGAAAGAATTTGGCCTGTGTGGTTTGGTTGATATGAATCAGTTGCTTATCAAAAAATGAGAAATAAACTTGCATTTTCTACTGAAATATGAAAACAAAAATCACTGAGCCAAATTCGATTTATAAACTATTTTCTGTCAGACCCAAGTAATAAAACTTGCATAAGATATTAACACATCAACATTAAATTTACCTGTTTTTAAAATATTGTCATTCGGCTTTGCCTACTCATACATGTGCTTTGGAAGATACCACTGCTCATATAAGGGGTGTGCATTCTCTATACATTATACATACACTCTCTTAGCTAGCATTGCCGGTAAATGTTTGTGCACATCAAATCTGGTGAAATATTGAAATAATTTCTATTTAATGCATAAATCACTTGGTAGTTAAACTCTCTTTTTAAAATTTCAATATATTTAAAGCATTACTCACTAAACTCTGAAAAGCTGCTAGTACAAAATTTAAAATTGAAAGTACTATAATAATGTTGACACTTCTTAATGACACAGTCTTTGTTAAACAAAGCTAAATACTTTAATTGATTTATAATTAAAAAGTGCTTCAGAAACACCCTGGGCTGTAATCCTTCAGTTAGAAATGGGCTTCATGCTTGATGAGCTGTGTATCGTTATTAGGAACCAAAACACCAGTCTGGTATCTCTTCTCATACTGATTCTTTCTGCAGAAATTCACCAAAGCAGAACCAGTCTTTTGGTTAACCCTGTTTTTTTGTTTTTTTTTGTTTTTTTGTAATTGTGTGTAATCTCAAAGACAGCAGCTTTTGTTCTCCAACCCAACACTAACTTGAAAGACTAAACTCACCAAAAAAAAAAAAAATTCATAAAAACTCCAACATTTTATATCTCTGAAACAGAACACGAAAACCAACTAGTTTACATAGGCTGAAATATCTCTATTTGTATATAACATTATTTACATTGAGTTTAAACACGGAACCCTGAGAAAGTCTTGAACGCAACACAGGGAAGCAAGCCAAAGCGCATGGCTAAAAGAATTCAACCATCCATCTCTTGGCTCCTAACTCTGAAGGTTTGTTTTCCGTTCCCTGAATGTCCCTTCCCCCTCCAACCTTACAGCCTAATAATTAGACCTTCATTTATGTACAAGCCCTGGGCAGAGAGATTATTGTCTTATTGGGGTAGAAGTTTTAAGTACAATTGCAAGATAATATTAAGATTTCAACATTCCATGACCTTCTTGTAGTTAAACAGACTTATTTAAACTCAATGCCAAAATCATTGCAATTAAAAAAGACGTTCTTTTTATCTCGTTCTCACCCTCAAGGCTTGAGGTTTCCGTCGTTTTTTAATTTAAAAATTTATGGCAAGCAGAAGATTTTTTGGCACAAATTAAATACTGTAAAAATCAATCAAATCTACATCGTGGATAATATCCAATAAATAATAGAACGGTATATAACATGCTATTAACACAACTCAGAAATAACGTCATTCTGAACTTAGTGTACAGGTCTTGAATATGCTTTAATAATGTACAATATTTTTGCATAAAAAGAAAATTGAACAATACCTCATTGTTTTCATTTATGCCCACTATACCATCGTGTTTATTGCACACACAAAAAGTACGTTGTGTTCACTGTAAAAAATGTACATGGTTTCCCTAAATTAGTACACACCTAAGAGAGGAAGTCGGATAAGTTATCGATAGAAGACTCAAGAATCACGATGGAAATATTGATATGAATGGATAAAAATGGGGCATTATCTAGTTAAATATACCTCACTTATATATTAAATATGCCGTTTGAGAGGACTACTGTTCCCTAGGCAACGGCTACAATTCATCAAAACAAGTGCTGATCGTTTGAAAGAGCTTAATCTGATTTTACAGATCAATAAAAGATAAGTGAAACTCTTGAATCCACTACAGATTAAGAGAAGAAATATTTAAAATTAATCCCTGTCCATGAGCTTTGAATACTGTGCTTGAATACTAGCCTAGAACTTGAAATTGCCCCCCCCCCCCCACCCACTAAAAAAAAATTCAATATTTCATGCAGATTTCTCTTTAGGAAAAAAAAAATCTATTTAGACATCTGCTATTAAATGCCGAACCCCCAATGTCTTTGGCAAGATAGTCTCCCATGTCCTCAGGAATCCTCCACTCAATGGTCACCCAACACCCAGATATTTGGGATTCGATAAGGTTGCTAAACAGGTTCCAAGTTTGAGCAATATGTTTGGGGCTGCGGTACCATATCCTACACATTCTTGAGAACTTCTTGAAGTAGGGTTTTGGAGGATTTGGGACCACTGGGAATTATCAACCTTTGACAACAAAGTTATGTGGCAGTCTCCAGAATGTGGGTTCTTTTTTTTTTTCTTTTTTTTTTTTAAGGGGGGGGGGTGCAGTTTGAAAACAGAACTGTGCAAAATAAACAACTATTAACTCACAGGTATCCCAGGGGCTTGAAACTCCTACTATGTAGATGGATGACTGTGGTAATATATATAAGAAAACCACATAAGTAGTGACATATCCTAGGAGTAACAGATTAAACCAGAGCACAGAAGCTACTTTTATTCTTGTTGGGGGCCAGGGCTTCCTTGCACTGGCTGCTGACGACGTTGCTCATGCGGCCATGCTCTCCTCCGCTGGTGTTACTCCCGATGGAATTCTTCTGGTTCTTGTTGTTGGTGTTGTCCCTGGAGGAAGATGGCTTGTTCGCCTCGGCTTTCTCCTGCGCCTCCTTGGCAAGGAAAACTTTCTCATCTGAATTAAGACAAGTGGCGCGATAAACAAGTGTCAGTGAGGTACACAATATTGGGAAAATATCTTTAAAATGGACGGCAGGTTCATAATACTTTTCTTAGAATGAGGTTAACCTTCAGGAGCACAAACTTTTTGAGTGAACAGTTTCTTCAAATAAGTGTTACAAACTTGTTTTGTTCCCGAAAAAACAGATTCCTTTAATTTTTTTCTTCTTCAAAGCAACCACTGTGCTGCAGAGATTAAATAGACCAATTGCGTGACCAATGTTCACATGTCATCATGTGACTTTTAGTGAGTTCTACATCATCTCAGCTGATGGCAAAGACATGCAAAGACTACTGTGACGGAGAGAGTCACACCGACAGTCGGCTTCTGGTAATAATAACACAGTTACTAAGCCCTTTTATTAAAGTTGTATATTGTGACATTGATATTAGTCGCATTACTGTTTCATAAACTACAAGTATTCTGCTATAACAGAGGGTTATTTTGAGTTATGCACTACCAGCGTAGGAGGAGGATGCAGCCACCCAGTGATTTTGTTTGTAATGTAAATCACTGTAATAAAAGTTAAGAACGTTGGAAAAGGGAGCGTTTTGCCTAGTCTTGCAGAATTTCAAACAGACAAAGGAATCACACAGTTTAGGAAAGGCTTTTCTTTTGGATGATTTCAGCTTCAAAATTTTGAAATTCTTGTGTTGAGAAACGTACGATCGTGGTCGTCTGGCCCAAACGTTCCATGCAACTAGCACATCGTGAACACAACGTTCCTTGTAGAGTTTCCAAGACTTCCGGAACTGTCCTTACTGACTTAATTCAGCCACTCTGGTAAGGTCTCTGGTACAAACTCTGGAATATTTTTCACAGATTTTTTGAAAGAAAAGCCTCGATCGAATAAACAAATGCAACAATCATCATGTTCTTTACAACAGCAGCACTTTCCTATGGAGGATGCCAGGTTTGTTGATGTTTAATACCCACTATAGGTCACGTGACTTGGAGAGCGCAACTGGTCTATTGTAGTGAGGTTCAGTCAACTCATTTGTAGATCGATCTATAATATCTCCACCATGATTAGGAAAAGCTTACCACATTATGATTACACTCAAACTTACCATAGAACAGCGTATCAACTTGATCATTCCCATTCAAACTAGTCAATGTTTCATTATCTTTTAAGACTTTTTCACGATTTTTCTCAATCTATTTTCTTCCAAATGAGAAAAACAAGATCCACCTATTCTGCACAGCTCTGTAAGTTTCACTTGCTGCAAATTGTTATTTTCTAAATAAGAATTTGTCAGGTGTTTAAAAAAGGCTGGTGCCTTCCCTTCCCTTGACATCAATTTGGATTGTTATCTTTCAGACAGGATATTAGACTGATTCAGATTAGATCAATCAAGAATCACTTTCTTCAGGTTAAATAAATCCGTCGGCTATTGGTAAAATGATCAAGTGAAAATCCTTAATCAGTGATATAAGAATGTACGTCTTCAAGCAAGCTGTAATTAGTTTTCAATATTTGTTGTTGCTGTAGTAAGGCTGATTATAGACATTCAAGTGTTTTCAAAATCAAATGCAAGCATTGCAAAGACAGTCAGACGAAAAGGGTTTCCCTATCACTGCAATTTTCACAAAACGTATTATGCCCAGCCCAAAGTTTTGAGTGCTTTACAACATTTCTGAATGTTAGCTCATGCTGTATGTATGTCCAACAAGGCATGCTTTTGTCTTTGGCCTTACATTCTAGGGCAAAGATTCGTCAGCCTTTCATCAGACAATAAGAAAACCCTTTCTCTGTTAGCAATTTTGGTAGCAAGATGCATGAAATCTTATCCAAAGTGAACTGTACCACCTTGGTTGCATTTACAGCCAACTGCTCTTATCCTCTTTTCATCCAAACACAATTTTATGACATCACTCTCATATTTTTTTTTTTATAGTTTTAAGAGGAAAATTACACAACTTGTTAACCCTCCTGTCTCACCATTCAATACCATCCACTGTGGTTTATAATATGTCAGCCTGCAATAGACCTTTATCGTGCTGCCGCTGCCTAGGTCATGTTCCCTGTATCCAATAACAGTAATGGATGCCAATACTCATTGTACAAAAAGGAACCAGACTATTTGACCTTCCAGCCTCGGTCTTCTGACATTGACCTTGAATGGAAGAACAAATTTGTACGACTGCATCACGATAAAGGTCCATATGGTATCATGTAGTGAATGCATCTGCATCTACACAGTGCACACATGCACGCAGTTAGTTCTGTGCACAGCTGCGCTACCATACGCACAACCCATGCGGTGGAATGGTTTCAAAATGGTCGGCCAACTCCCAGGAGGGGTAACTGAAATTAAGTTCAATCCAATCTTCTTCACGGCAACGACTTGGTCGTGCCAGCTCACCGTTTGGCCAAGAGTCCAGTCTCACTTTGACTGATGCGGAGTGAAGCATTGACATCACTTGCAACATTGAAATAAAAATAAAACTACGAGCAAAAGGAGGACGTACCCAGATGAACCGGTCAACGTTGGGTGACATGACAGTGGATTAGATGCATGCAAAGAACAAGACAGACCATGCACAGGCAGAAGTTTTCAGTGGGTAGTAAAAAACTTGGTTTGTTAATGATGAGAAGTGTTATCATTTCAAGTGATGGGTTATTTACTGGAAGAAAAGTAAACTTTCAATGCAAATGATGAGAGATTCTTCACCCAAAAGTTATTTGAGAAAAAAATTACGTTATCTAAGATAAAAATAAGTTCACCGAAATGAATTTCAAAATTTAAAAAGCTGAATCTAATAGTCACAGGAAAAGACATCCCCATGTGATTGTAAGATAAAATTCATGAGTTAGAAAATTGCATAAATAAAATCACAATTACCGGAAAGTGATCAAATGCTTTTTGAAACCAAGACCCTTCACCTATTAAAAAATCTTAATATTAGAATCAGACCTTTTGAGGAAGTTAGCAGGGTCATATGAGAAGAAAATATAAAGAGGACTCGAGTCAACACCATGCTTCCACCCTGGAGTCTGGCTACACCCTAAATAAAAGTAGTGTTCTCATGTCCAACTAGATCTTGGATTGAAGAGGGAGCTTAAGGGACTGGCAAATAAATAACCTAACCATAATATTTAGGTTTTGATCTTCATTTATTGAAGCCATTAATATCAAGGATATGTTTACTGCCGGACACAGCTGAAAATGAAAGCACAAACAAAACAAAAATGGACATCATGAAATGCGTTAGTGATATCATCCATCCCTCAGCAAAATAACGTGTCTCAATTTGATATCATTTCAACTTTGGTTAAAAAGGGTCAACATGGAATAAGATGAACCAATCTTTTGAGTTCCTTATTTTTTAAAATTTTGTTTAAACCACTGAAAATTGCATATCTAATGTACGACTTCCAGAAACTTCTTGGGGGGGGGGGGGGGGCGGGAAGACAAAGGAAAACTAACAGTGTAAGTGAAAAACCCACTTGAGAGTCTGTTTCTTTGTGGCACAATTCATTCAAGATTTTGCTTTTTCAATATTATTAATCAATCCATAAATAAAGCCACCTAGGACACAAGGAGCCTATTCCAACTCCAAAATGCATTGTCTGAAGCCAAGACCCAAATATAATAATGGGATAAAGTATACAATTGGCGCATATTCAAAGCTAATTTAAAGAGACTTTTACAAGACTGTTTGGCAGTTTTTAATTTTGGAGTCAGGTGATGGAAGTTGTTATCAAGTTTAGTGGGTGCCCTAGAAGCACAGACAGGCAATGATATGATGTGTGTGTGTGTGTCATGGAAACATTGAATGAAAACATAGAAATGAAATATGGAAGAATGAATGAATGACAGGCAGATTTATATATATATAAATATATAAAATAGGTAGAGGGCTCAGCATGGTCACCACGGTAACCATGTGACCCCTAAATGAATACAAGGCGGGAAGGAAATAAAAAAATATATATATATAGCACTGCAAGATTCTACCTCACACCGTTGTTGTTGAAAATTCCCAAATTTGAAACACTTACGAGGTTCTGTTGTTTAGTGTCGGCACGCACTGGCCGTGGTACGCTTTCTAAACTGCTCATCCATAGGGTGTGAAAAATGACAACAAAAAAAGGGGATAATCGGGAGTCAACACAAAAGTGGTGAAAACTTATAGACTTAATCCTACCCTAATCCCCTTGCCAAACATAAAAGAAAATCCCTTTACCAAGTTGAATGATTTTTTCTGAGTAAACTGTTTAAATTGTTTTTTTTTATAAGCACCAGTACAAATGATAATTTCACCATTATTGTCATGACATACTGGGAGTCAAAGTGACCCCAGTTAGGGTCATCCAGCACCCCATCCACACGGTCAGTTTCTGAAGCTCTTGCCACAGGTAGGGGACTTTCCCTCATGCTTTTATGCAAGGTTATTATGGAAAACCCTAAACGTTACAAAATACTTTATATTTCCATCCTCGTGTTTCTGGTAATGTGTCATTAGTTTGTCGTTTCTGACTGTAATAATTCTAGTTTCCATGGCTTTGGATTATCCTAATTTGGCTCCAATTGAGAAGGGTCCGACTAAAATAAATGGCACTGAAAATGGGCAGATTCTGTCCAAATAATAAGTGGTGAGTTTTTATCTAATTATTGACAGTGAAGCAGTTCTTGCAGAATTGAAAAGAAAGTCATAAGTACTGGATCCAGCACTTGATTTAAAATAATTATACACAAAAGGTTTTTACGTTTGTACAAACTAAAAACTCAAAGTTTTCTAGCTCAGTCTAACTGTGTTTGATTTCAGATGCATTTCTGGTTTTTTTTTCCATCTTCGAACAAAACAATCTTTACTGACACTTTATTTTATCATACACAAGAAACTGACAAGGCTGAAGTAAAAACAGAATGCATCAGAGGTTGGCGTGTGATCAAGAAGTTATTAAAGTGACATGCTGAGAGAGAGAGAGAGAGAGAGAGAGAGAAAATAGAGAGAGTGAATGAAATCATGCTCTGATTGGCTGATTGTCCTTTCATGCATTGACCTCAGGACGACCTCAAGATGACCCCTGACATACATGGTATTCCTTGCGTTTCTTTCAGCCAGATTGCTGGGTACGTATGTTGTTGATAATGGGCCAGCAAGCTCGTTCATTGTTGTGCCATACAAGGGAACTGCTTGGGGTTGGGTTATTTTCTAGCATTTTTTAAAGTAACAAGACGAGAAGTGGAAGAGATTGAACTGAATATAGATTTGAGTTAGTCTGAACTGAGGAGAAGTTTATGGATGATTCAGACAAACAAACTAGTTTTAACAGCTGAAAAGAGACATATTAACTAGACACAATAAATACACGAATATTTCTTACTAAAAAAATTAAAAAGTGATCAAGATATTGACCAAATTTTTCTTACCCCCAAAAAAATTAAAACGTGAATTAAAAAAATAAATAAATATTGTCATAAGTTTAACTTTTGGAACCTTGTTGAAGGGAGCTACTAACATATAGAAATGTACACGTTCCCAACCCATGAGAGCAAAATTTCAACAGTTCTTCGTCATACTGGCAAAAAAACCTGGAATTTCATTACAAATATCTATCCAAAATTCAATATTTTGTTAACAACCCAATTAATAAGATGCACAATCAGAAGTAAGAAAGACGACATTCCAGTTCAATACTGTTTAAAACAAAAGACGGCCAGCCTTCATGCAGCCAGCTACTAAGAAAGTGCAGAAAGTAGTAGTAAGACACATCAGGCATGCAATCAACCATTGCATACTGGTAGTGCGTAGACAGGGACCAATGCATTCATTTCATTTGTGAATGTGGGTGCGACAAGGCAACCAAGATGGCGGAGATCATTATTGCATTCCAGCTGATGATGAGAGAGATCAACGATAACAACGCATGCCTGGAATGGTTGGTGGTTGGTGGTGGTTGGTGGTGACGTGTGAGAGCGGGGGACCGTCGTATCGATCTCCAAAGTAACCATGCCATGTGCAGCGGCAGCAGCAGCAGCAGCGGCAGCAAGATAGATGAGTGATGATGAATGATGGTTGTGAAGGTGTCGACTTGATGCATGGAGTGACAGAGACACACAGTGGTAGGAGGTATGACGGAGGTCCATCCGAGCTCCCCCCTGAGCTTTATTTCTATTCATTCTATCTCACCCTTGCGCTCATTCCCCTTGTTGCTTTCATTATTCTTGATTTTTTTCTTCTCCTCCTCCTCTTTTTCCTCTCGGGCAATTCGCTCAGCCTCCGTATCAGCCAGGGTCTGCCAGTGGCTGCGGTTGTTTTGTACCCCTTGGAACAGTGGTTCCAATTGTGGCATCAAACCGGCTAGATTCTAGGCAACAAAAGAACAAGATGACCGATAGGTATAAACATTTCATTGGCTTCCCCCGGTTTGGATTCTCGGGACAAGCCACAGGGTAATCCTGAAGATCAGTGTGGGCTCTTGATGGTGTTAGAGCTTTAGTAGATGAAACAGGCCTGAACAGCCTTCCTGGTAGTCAAATATTAACAGCGTATGTCAGCTTCAGCTCTCCACAACAAACTCCTGCAAAGGTTAAACACTGCCACGACAACAAACGAAGGCATGTTGAGAGAAAAAAATATGGTTAGTCGGAATCAATGTGAACTGTGTTAATATGAAATGAAATGGATTGAGAGAAAAATGCCTAACCCTCGGGAATTCTGCCCTCGGACATGGCCAGCCAGTTGTCACGGTTACGTTTAACACCATCATACAGCGGCGTCAATCCTGGCCAGGTTTCAGCAAAGATCTGGTGTGTAGGAAGATGGAGACATAGAGAAACCAATGCCAAATGCAAAAAGAAAACTCAAATGGTTAAGTGCGGCAGGCATAATAGATGTGCAAACAATGTTTCACATTGCCCGTTTGTCCCCACCGTAAACGCCAAATCAAAATTACTCTAGATGTAATTTTTCTTTTGAGTGTACATACAGTTGAATGTATTTGAACTTCCACACTCGAAAGCTGGCTTTTTAATCACAACGTCTCTGACCAATTGGGGCTTTACCCAACTGGGGGGTTTTACCCAACTGGGGGCTTTACCCAACTGGGGGCTTTTACATAAACTGGTTGATCAAATGTAATTAATGGACTGGAACTATGTGGTCAGTGACATGAAGACATTACAACTCAACCTCGTCCCCGGGGTGTGTCGAGCAGTACGAGGTTGACCGCTCTCTCACCCTGGTATTTGATCATTTGCATATCCAAAAGTTTTGGATACGTATGCAAATTAGAATAGTCTGGCTGCTTTTCGAAATTCACATCTTCATCATAGTCTCATTGCCCGGTACCAGATTTAAAGCCTGTTTAACGTTTGTTTCTATTGTAAAGTCGTTGTCCAATCAGGGTCCAAGTAAGGAATTTCCATCCCAGGGTTTACATAGTAAACCATGGGGACGAGGTTGATTACAACTGGACTAGGTGGGGGAAGGGGGGAGGGGTGTGCAGGGACATGAGCAGAATGGGACGGGGAACAAGACTTGACTGATCTGTGCTTTATCCAGAAGAAATATTTGTGAAAGCTAAACCCTCATGTACTTGAGTGGCTACACATCAATTAAACATCAAAGTCCCTTTCATAGTCGTCAAAGGTGAGGGTAAAATATTTTTTGTAAATTTGAACAGCACACATAACTATCTTGATGAACAACTGTTTCCACTTTGTTTTACAAATACAAAATGTGTGGACAACTTTAAGAATCCATGCCTCTATTTCTTTTCATGCAAAAAAAGAAGTAATAATGTAGGAAATGGGTAAGTGTCCAGGTGTGGATTTCACAGAGCTTTAGGCTAGTCTTATCTTGAGTTAGGACGAGTAACTAGTCCGAACTTATAGAACTAGTCATAAGTTAGGACTAGTCCTAACTTAGGACCAATTCTGTGAAATCCACCCCAGATAGCATTCAAAATAGTGGGGCAGGTGTTTTGGGACGATTCAATAGCAAGAGGGGCTGAGGGGTAGTAAGTTGGGGGGTGGGGTTGGTTGAAGAGAAGGAATACAATTTGGTTATGAATGTAACAATGGGTTGTGTTGCCATAGAAGAAATGTGTTGCCTCATGACCGAGAGACGATAGTCTGCAGGTAAAAGTACACATTAATAACATGAAATATTATACCAGATAGAAAGTCACTGTGATTGTGAAAGAAAACCCCAGAAGTACAGAGTGCCGGAATTAGTAGAGCTGATTCAAACACAGCACCATGGCATCAAATAGTTATACAATGTTATGGAGTCAATGTAGTTTTCTAGTAGGGGGGATATACTCTCAAGTCCAAATGGAAATTCTCAACTCAAGACAATTTTGTCGTTGAGTAACTTTCCCAAACGATTTGACACAAATGTCTGTTGCTGATGTAATGGTATGCTTCGTACAAATCCTAATGCTGTAGCATCTCTAATGCATGACATCCACCCATTCCATCATATCTTTTTTTTTTCAGTGCAGAGGTTTCTTTTGAAAGGGGGAAAAAACATCAGCACTATTTTGATTAAAGTGTTTCTACTGCAAATATACCATGGATTTAATGCAGGATCCAATAAAATGATTTATTTGGGTCAACAAATCAACCGAAAGAAAGAAAAAGAAAATCTCCACTAATTCAGCAATAAATGGTGCACTTTTTTTAACAAATAAAGTGAGTGAAGTTTTGAAATTTATTTTTTTGCACAAAGCTTATTGGGCTACATTCTGATCCAATGAGAGACTTCTGAGACGCTGGCGAAAGCAGACACAACGGTCCTTTTTGTCAGTTCTGAGCTTTGCAGGCACATGCTCAGTGCTGCGTGTGCAGTTCTGAGCGTGTGTATTACTGGTAAGAACCGTGAAAAAGGGACCGCTCAGAAGTCTCCCACAGACTGTGCAGATGTCAAGCGTATTCTAACATTAAAGTGTGTGACTTTGTTTCCTTCACACATTGAACTTAGACTTAAACAGTCAATTACTTTGTCGTGAGTCTGCTCTTGGGGTGCTATCAGGTGGGGGGCACTAGGTATGCCTTGTATCTACCTCCATCTATTGAGCGCTAGTCACTACATCGACCCTGGGTTTATATCTCCAATCACGGGCACCAATTATTCAACACACATTTTTTGTTTAGGTGAACTTAACCTTATCACAAAGGTTTTGGGGGAAAAAATCAATTTGTAATGAACTATTTGGAATACTTATTTATTCTTTGTTTCCAAAAAACGATTCCTTGAAAGAAAAACACCATGGTTGCTTCTCTCCTTCCAGGAGGAAATTAGTATCTATGAGACATTAAGATTGGATGTTCAGTGCCTTGGCAGCGTGTTCCAAGAGACTTGCTCTTCTGGGATATTTTCATTTTCCTCATGACAACAGGAAATTCCATGAATTTTGTTTATTTCTCTTGCTGGTGCCAAGGCTCTCATTTGTCTTAAACTTGAAAGGATGAAGTCACAAGTCCAAGTCCAGTATGAAGTGGGCCAACACCTATTTATTACCTTATAGACCGGCATGCATATTGCATCAATGAATCCAACTTGCATCTTGGGAAGTTCACTCTTTTTCCTCCTGTCCATCATTGCCTTGAAACGAAAGAAGAAATCATCAGTTAAACTTAGCACTGACAAATAGAGACAAATCTGAAGTTGGGTTTTGTTGGTTTTATCCAAACTCCCACCCAGGTGTGATAAGCACAAACAGAGCTTTCCACTGGCTACTTGGATGGGATTCAAACCCAGTCCCCGCTTTCTAAAGCAGATGTTTTATGGGAAGTTGTAAGAACAAGTTTTTAATTGGCACTTTTGAATACTCAGGCATTACTAGAATAACTAAAATACAAGTTTTGACACGATGAGGACAATTTCTTCCTTCCTTTGGGGCTTTGGTGACTGCTTTGCATCCTTTCAAGAAAATTTGCAGGAATCAAGGAGATTTTGTGAAAATCCTAAAATCAGGAAAAATCCTCAGAAATTACATGCCTGAATACTTTGTTTCATACATGAGTTACTCATGCCATTAAGTCCCAGGTGGAGTGCCATTGACTTCGAAAAACCTAAGCCTAAGCCGGGAGTAATACAACTACAGAGGAGGTACTTTAACCCTAAAAACCTCAAATCTTCCACAGTTCATTCCATGTTGTTGCTGGCATTTGATGGGGTTGTACCCCACAAGGCCAGGCATACTAATCTTGTCATAGTCCAAACAACAAGATGTTCAGTTACCACAGAGTGGAATATTTTGGCAAGCTTGCAAGCTTGGGTTAACAAAGAATTCAGTAAGATTTATATTTTCTTTGTGACTGATTATTATATCATTCTGGTAATTATGAAACCAAGAAATCTTCAAAAGTGCCTTGCACTGTAACCCGTGTGTCTGAAGATACCTGTGAAGAGAAGATGATGAAGAAATGTCAGTTTTAGATGCAGGAGGAAAACCTGAACTGGGGGAGGGGGGGGGGAAACCCACTCAATCAGGTAGGGACTGAAAACCCAGTCTACATGCGCAGCTCTGGAGCCTGAACCGGGATTCAAACCGGGGTTCCAAGGCGGTCAAAGGCAGGGAAGAAACCTGTGAGCCAGCCTGAATGCCCGTAAGATGAAGTGAATTGTGAGAGCCGAGATTATTCCTTTGATACTCACTATAGGTTCTTCTTTAAGTTGCTCCCTCTCCATGTCTCCTTGCTCAAAGAACTCACTGGCGACAAGCTCAGCAACCTTGCGCTGGACCTCCCATGGTTTGGTGATGGCAGAGACATCACAGGCTGTCATCATCATTCCTCTACATTGATGAAAATATTAAAAATAAAATAGAAACAGTACATCACAGAAAGAGTTTTATTTCAAATTGTTCAACATTTTATTCATTTAGTGTTCCCTATCAAAAAATTGTTTGATTCAATGGCTTTCCTTTAAAGCGGGAAATCTTTTTTTAATGGTTGAAAAAAAAAATGTCAGCCCTTTAAGGTTTATCCCACGTAAAGTACGGGCAGTAAAGAAAGAAAAAAAAAAACAGATAGCAGGGAATGTTTATTCTTTGTCTTATTGATTCTGTGAAGTATCAATTTAAGCAGCCAGTTAATTTTGAATATTTTTTGATTAGCTGCTTTCAAACAATTGCTTGTTTTGGGTTAGTGTTTACTCTGAAAAAAATTTAACCAACACAAATAAAAAGCGAATCATACTGTAATTAAAGATAAGATAAAAATGAGGCCCTGGCCAAAATCATCTGGATTCTTTTGGGAATAAAAAACTGTAAAACAAACACTTTCCACCGATTAAAAAACAGCCTTGGGGAAAAAAAACCAATTTGTTTATGCTGTCCGTATCAGCTTGATTTGCGTTGAGTTTACACCCGAATCTTTCTAACTCGATCCTTTCTTACTGCACATGATTATCCATGCAGAAGGTACTGTATTAATATTTACCTTGGATCGGCCAAATTGCATCCACTTTAGAATGCCTGAACAGTCATGCGATTTAATAGTATGCATACGGAGACGATGTTATATTCATTTGAGCACGTATGCATTTAGGCACGTGCCTTTATGATTGAATAAGGACATGTGTATATACAAAACAAAATGGATGATAGGCAAACAAAGTGCTGTTGTTTGGAATTTTTAGTATTGTTTACGAATTGCATAGTCATTTATATATAATAACTTGTTATTTTATTTCACTGTAGCTTGAGGTCATGATGGATTATATAAAGATTGACATTTTAAATATGCTGTTGTGTACATATCCAAAGGACTAGCACTTAAAAATATTTCTTAATAATTGTCTTCAAGAAATTTTGATTGAGTAATTTTTAAAACGTATCTAGAATATAGTATGCAATTTATTTTGCTTGTACTGAGTTTCAATTTTAAATTTTTGATTGTTGTTGATAAATTTAACAACTTATTCACTGTCTTCTTTATTAGTTGCAATTTGCCCCATGGACTTAATTGAACTTAGAATCTCGATAGAATAATATCTTAGAAGTCTCGCATTAACTTCAAGGTGAATTTAAGGCATCATTTCAAAGACTTGGCAAACTCCAGGAATGAGATTTGCCAAATATACAAATTCCTGAAAATGGCTTGCGGGCCTGGGATGCCCCATTATTCTAGACCCGAAAACTCCCAGATGTTACAATTCAGGATGTTTACAGACTCTGTGCATCACCAGAAATACAAAACTACAGGTTTGGACACAATGTGGACTATTTCTTTCTCCATTTGGTGACTGCTTTACTTCTTTCAAGAAAATTTAAAGGCTCAAGGATATTTTGAGAAAATCCTGAAAAGAAAAAACACATGCCTGAAACTCTCAGAGTAATTTTTTTTTTTTTTATCTTTAAAATGAAGTTTGTCAATATGAGAAATCAAGATACTATACATGGTCAGATTTATAAGATAGCTAGGAAAAAAAGGAGAGCCTTTTAGAAACTTAAAGATGAAGGAGCAAATTAACTTGTAAAATGTAACAAATACTAAAATTGACCATGTATTTGGGAAACTTCAATCAATTTATAGGGTACTTCATGCTCATTCCACATTTCCTTTCATTTTTTTTTTGATGAAAGTGCTTAAATTTTATATGCCAGCATATTGGTATTTTTACAAACTTTTCACAAATGCTGGTTTAAGTTCTAATGTAGGTTTGCTTTGGAAAAATCCCACTGTAAGTTGTGTTGCCTCTGAAAAGTGCCAGTGGTGCAACAACGTAACTTTTCACTGCACATTCTTTGACCTAATTTTGTATCAAACAAAACTGCTCACAACAACTATGATTCTAGATGATTTGCTTTTTTTAATTTCCAACTTCTTCTTTTAAAAGGATTTCTTCATCCTGTTCGTAAGTGTGATGTAACTCCACTGTAAGCCACGCCCATTTCACACAAACTGTCTCCGCTGACTACCAGAAGCCCAAAGGAATTGTACTGAGCTAGTTTTTCTTTAATAATTTTTCAAGAAAAGTTAAATAATTGAACTTGACTTTTACATATGTTCTTCAAAGACAATGGTCATCTCAAAAGGGTTTTTTTTTCAAAAGAAATACTTTAAAACAATGAAAAGGGTGACAAATACATAAATGCCTGCTTTAGAAATGGAAGTAACAAAAACTTTGAACCTGCAGCAGAAATACACACGTGTGAGGCAATGATTTCCCAACAGGATGAGGGATTGGGTAGGTGGGGGTGAGGGGGTGGGAGGGTAATGAAGCCTACCTGAGCAAGTCTTTGTTTACTGGCTTCTGCCAATCCTTCTCACCCTCCTCCACCAACTTGAAAAATGCATTACGCTTCCTGCAGTAAGAAACCGTAGACAACGTCAATCAGCCGGAAAGTTTAGAGTAATAATCAGGGAAGGGATTTGAAATTACAATCACGGATTCAAATGAAAAGGAATTGGTCAACAGCTGCTCTACGCTTGTGGTAAAATGTCAGCACGCATCTACTGTCACTAAATCAAAAGACAAATTTACCATCTGTATAAATATTTAGAAGTATGAGCCGAGGATCTACAGTGAAAGATTTACCATCTGATGCGTTATAAACATATCAATATTTTTAATTCTAGTCTTTCGAGTAGAGTCTAGACTTAAGCAATTATCTTTACAATCTGACTACAATAAATGAAACTTCCCATGATTAAAAAAAAGGAAAATGTATTCAGAAATGGATGTAGAAACTCTCCCTCCTAAGCCCTGATCAAAATCTTAAAGTCGATAATTGAAAGTTCTTCTTGCTTTCCAGGATCATTATTAAAGATGCTAGGTCTGTTTTTTTGCAGATTTTGATGCAAGAGCTATTTTTAGAGTGGAGAAAGTTACAAGCTTTCATTTTCACTTTCATTCAAGATATTGCATGGAAAAACATGCCAACGATAAGTGGTAGTTATTTAAAGACTAAAATGGAGTTATTGTCAAGATGCCGACATCATCTCATCAGCCATGTATTAACAATTTTACATTTTATGTATGTATTCTGAGCGCTGTCCATAACTATGCCAAAGTTTTCGTGCATTTTTCATTTAGAAACAGCATCATCTGTCAAAATTCATTCAGAGACAAAAAAAATTCAAAACAAAAAATTCTTTCGATGGAAATCAGGGCCATGCAACTTTAAAGTCAGAGCATTACCAGAAGTCCTAAAGTAGTAAATCGACCCGTGATGTCATCACCACAGTTATGACAGTCATTCCCGGTTGCACGATCTTGTGAGTCAGTTTCCCCCATGTGAGCAGTTTCCCAATGCAGTGAGCATTTCAGGCAAAGCACGCGCGTCTACACGCTCACCATATCTTTACAGGCAATTCGACTCCCCAAAATTGGCAGACCATGGGCAGACAGTAGCTGCATGTGACACCAAGTGCAAGGGGTTCCATAAGCCGTAAAATGAAAAAGGAAACTTACTTGAAGTACAAAGCCAAATCAGTTGAGAGTATGGCACTCTCCAGCATTCGTATCAATTCTCTATAGTCCTCGGGAGAGAGAAACTGGAAGATGTTGTTCCCCTTTTCAATGAGAAGAATCACAAACATCAACAATCAAGTAATAAGTGTACACACAACCAACGGGTGCTTTAGTTATTAAAGTATAGAGCCTTAGGAATGGATATCACTACCTGGCCCTGTGCTCAAGGGAGTTCCTGAGAGTGATATCTCAGACAAGTTTGAACCAGCAAAGAAGGAATACGACACCTGTACAATCTCAGACGGTGAAGTGATAAATCTTTGGTTTATGCAACAATGGTAACGCTGGCTTAGGTTCTTTGAATTAAGATATAGATTACCTAAACTGCCTTGTGGAAGAAAAAGCTTGCGTTACGTTTTTGTTGTAAATGAGAGCATGGTAAAATGACACTTTCTTGGAAGATTTTTATTTCCGATAGAAAATAATCTGAAAGAAATCAAGTCTTTACAATCTTATTAAATCAACCTAATTTAATTCATCTTTTAAAGACGCATTCGACGAGTGCACCCAAAGAAAAAAAAGGTGCACTTACTTGACAGTAGTGTGTTAGCAGAATATTTTGAAAGTATTTTGCTTGTAGTTATGATTTCCTTTAATACAAATAGTCTGTGTAAGTCTCGTGGTATCGAAAATGAGAAAACCAGAGAAAACAATCAAAACGAATACCCACAATTTTTTTTCTTCTTATAAATGCAATTTCATTTGTTATTGATCAAATACTGTTAATTATCGTTGAAACAAAATTTAAACTCCGAGACAAGAATTCTTCAATTCGATCTAACCTTTTTAGAAACCCCTTTTGTCACTGATCTCAATTATGCCTTTTGAAAATCACGGCCGAATCTGTGCAACCATAAAAGGCTTGATTAAAGGCAGACGCGCGATGGTCGGGCGGGCGTGAAAATGACGCATGATGCAGGTTATAGTGGGATGCTGACTCATCAGATCAGACCACAGATTGCAATGAAAAGGCTGAGCGTCCGGAAATTAAAGCGACTGGTGATTATCATCGCGCGACCAAAACAAGCGCTGCGTTAAGTTTCATGATGTCAGGTGGACAAAATTCAAAATTGTCTACAAGTAACCAGAAACTGAGTTCAAATTTATTCCCAGGTTTTCTTTGTTATTTTGTTAAAGTTATGTTAATTTCATATATATTTCTTATACATTCCCAACAGCATATATAATTTTCATGGCCATAAAATACGTTAAACTAAAATGATCGACGTAACAAAATCTTGCCCATATGGTTGGGTCCACAATGGACTTGCACAGTCTATTCCCAGACACTCATTCACCTATTCATCAAACACATCTGTGAGAACATTACGACCAATTACTTTGGCCTGTGGTCTAATACTTAGAGGTCATTGTTCTAGGATTGTCTCATTCTCTGGTATCATGATTTCATTGTAAGAACACAGCTGTGTGTGGGGATAGTTTATCATTAGTTTTAAAGGAAGAGTCAGTTAATATTATTGGTATTTTTTTAATCCATACACCGATGTGTGTTAAGTACTGTATAAAATCCACAGGCATATTACTCAGGTGGGATTTGAACCCACGACCCTTGCCATTCTAGATTATCGGATTCAAGCTGCCTCTAGCTACCAGGCAAGCTCTCAGTGGTAAGAGTGGCAAACATAATGGGTTCGAATCCCACCCGAGTATTTTGCCTGTGGATTTAAAAAAAAAACCACAAATAATATCAATTAAATACCTTTAAAACCGATTAATATGGCTGTAAATTTTGTTTACACGACTCAGGAAAGTACCGAGTGAACAGTGCTTAACACACATCAGTGTATTTGGTAAAACACAATATAACACTTACCCCTGATGCAAATTTTCACGTATGATAAAAAGAGTAAATTCATTCCAATCTTCTCATTTGTTTTTTAAACACACCACACAATCAACCTGTTAACATTTCATTAATAACTTACTTAATCCTCTTCATCCCCAGTGCACTGGGACATAAAGCCGATGAATTCCATTAAAGCCCCAGCTCAACATTGGTAAGAAGAAAAACAAAAATGTACACAGATTTACATATACCTTACATGGTATAAAGAGAACGATGGTAGAAAATTTTCCTTCAAATGTTTCTGCCTGAAGTGGGTTTTTTTTATGATAAATGAAATAAGAATCAAAACTAGTTTTCGTCTCAGTGAGACGAAAACTCTGCCAATGGGGAATGTGTACAAAAATGCTGAATGCCTTTTTACTGTTTTCACGCAAACGAAACAACGAAATGAGCTGACATTTTCACAGGTTGGTTTTATTACATATATCTTGATTTGTGCCAAGAATGGAAGCATTCACAGTCATTTTACCAATGTTGAGCTGGGGCTTTAAACACGGTAGTGCGATAAAAACAACAAAGTTATGTATTCTCAGACATTTTGTGACGGTCATACTTTGATTGACGGAAATGAAATAAACAACTGTGAGCCGAGGAGGTCTTGAAATGCTATTGTTTTGACTTTGACAGTATTTCAGATGGAAATGTGTCTCTGAAGGCTTGGTACTGGTGTGAACTTTTCAACATTAAACAATAAGCTTTCAAAGCTATTAATTAATTTCCTGATGAACACTTATCGTGTGCTTCGTCTTCAAGCATAAATACTTATCTCAGCAATGATGGTTAAAGACTCCGCAAACATTCCTGACATTTAAGTGTTATTAACTATTCCGTGGAAAACATCTCGTAAGTGGAGATGCTTGCAACTCGCAATGTTTCGACTTGATTTTGGTAATTCTCTGCTTCATAAGTTACCACAAACTCGATTAGGTCGCTAACAAAAATGACAAAATGCAGCTGCTCCCATGGTTACACTTACAAATCGTACATCTCATATTACTCCTGTGTTGCAATCACTCCACTGACAACCTGTTCATTTTCATGTTATGTCCAAATTACTCTCACCTGTTTTTCAGGACATTCATGGTTTGACTCCGGTATATGATACTAATTTAGTAGTTAATCATAATCCTAATTGATGCCTTTGTTCTTCTCATACTATTTTGCTCGTTGTACCTAAGAGTAATAATCCCTCACTCTGGAATGAGTTGCCTCTGAATATTCGTTCTATTTCCTTTGTTCACATGTTCAAAAACCGTTCTTAAGACTTCCTTGTCCCAATTAGCTTTTTTTTGTAACTTCTTTCTGTTGTTTTTGTCGTTTTGTATCTTTTTTCCCCTGTGCCTTTAGCATCTTATTAGATGGAATGGCGCATTATAAATTCTCGTTATTATTATTATTATTATTATTATTATTATTATTATTATTATTAGATTGCTCTAGTTGGCCTCAGGACAGAGTGTTGCAAGGGCCATGTCATACGTGGTCATTTTTACAGGCAACTTGATAGACTTAACAGCACGGTCCAGACATAAAAAGTCAGTGCTCAACTGTCACCACATCTTAGGTTTGACGGCATATATTGGTAGAATATGCCTAGCAGAACACTGCTAGGTAGTATGAGGTCTCAAAATGTGATATCAGTTTTGACAACAAGATTTTTTTGAGAGTCAACATGTGTGTAAAACTGTGCACGTGCTGTTGTTGTTTATACCAAAGACACTTTCATACAAGTATTAAATTTTGTGACACAAGTTTAGTTCTTCTTTAAATGTTATTTTATATACTTCAAAGAAAAAATACCTTGATTATTTTCTTTGTTTTTGTACCCAGATTGACATGTGTCATTTTAAATAAAAGAAAAAGACATCTCAATCCATGTAAGATTGTGTTTAAAGAGCATTTGCTTTTATCAAGTTAACCAACCAACTCCTCTGCATTTAAAATGAACGATTCGATTCCACAAGAGTCTTTTCCTAACAGTATCTTAACTATCCCATCCATTTGGTAAGTCATTGCACCACATGCAAGTGCATTGGTAATGCGTGCCTACATTTCACTTACTTCCAGTTCCAAAGCTGGCATTCGTTTGTGTGTAATTTAACCAAAAAACCTTGGTTTTTTTTACAGTTAGACAAATTTCTTAAGAGAAGGACATTAATAAGAAGATTTAGTGTCTGCACAACACATGTGTTAAATACAACCACCTAGCTTAGTTAGTTTTTTTGTGTAAATCGTTTGTAAAAATGTTGGCCGATGCATTGCAGTTGGGCTTCTGATGATGTTTGGCGCTGACACGTGGGAAGTGGGAGTGGTTTATGCTGTAATGACACCAGACTTACCAACAGGATAGCCCTGCTAAATAGCCCTGGTCAAGGGTGTCGATTGGTGGGGGATGGTGGGGGGGAACATGTCCCCCCACTTTTTAGAGTGGGGGGGGGATAGCATATCAATGTCCCCCCCCCACTTTTTGACCCCCCCCCCCCAAAAAAAAAATAAACAAATAAAAAATATAAAATATACAGCATTTCGGGGAAAGTAAACGTGAGTGGTTTCAGGTTTTTCGTACATTTTTCTTCAAAGAACTGATAACGTTCGAATGGTAATGGGTGAAATGATTTTGTGCATATCAAACATTGCCTTGTCGGCAGCGCATACGAAGATGGACAACGCGCGGAATGCTATTTGGGCTTACTTCCGGCCAAGCTATTTCCGATCTTCCAAGGCTTGCACGCGCACGTCCCCCCCAAATTTTCGGTAGCGATCTGGTAGACCGCTAAACTATCCAAGAAAATATTTGGTGACAATTAAAAAAGTTCCGTCTTCTTTGAGATTGCTTGAACTGTTTGCAATGTAAATTGTGGTAAATTGTTTGCTTGTCATTTGTGTGACATGGCCCACAGGAAACTATTCGTCAATACTGTTATAAAAAAAATTATTCCCACAATTTTCTTTATTGACAAAACAATTTAAAACACAAACTTTTATCACAAATGTAAAGCATGAGTTCAATCGAATGTATTAAATGGTATTAAAGCCCATCATTGTTCCTTGAAAAAAAAAACATCAAAAAAATGTACTTGACAAATAAAACTTGGAAAAATTTTACACAGCCCCTATAATATCACACCAACTCTTCAGCTAAGTTGAGCTCCAAATTACATTTTATTTTCTTTGTGCATTTTGTCTTGCCTCTGATATGCAGTGGTGGGAAAAAAAATAAAAGAGAATTTTCCCAGCCGAAAATATAAATTTCACATCAATGTGTCCTTGCCGATGAGACAAAGGGTCTGTAACAAATTAAATCATGTAATGACGTCAATGATTTTAGAGTCAACCGAGGTTGCTTTGTGGGGATGTCATTGTCAAACCGCTATAAATGCATTCAAGTCACCACGTCGGCCAAAAGCAGCAGATATAAAATGCCAAGTTGGATAGGATAAATTTTACAAGTAAGATAGCATACTCGCATGGGACTACAAGAGGCTGCTCTCCATGCAAACAATTTAAATCTCCAAATAAGTATTTCATGACAGTGTCTGTTTTTCCTCATAATTTTGTCTCAGTATTTTCACACTGAATTCCTTGCGCGTGTTTACATCTTACAAGAAGACCACAGTACCACACACTGGCCACAAAAATAATCCACGCAAGTTCGGTTGACAAAAATAATATCTCACATATGAATTATTCCTCCAGCTGTCAAATTGACCAACATCGATCTATTCGTCATACTATCACATGAATTATTATAATCGAGGTAATACTGGTGTAAAAGCTAGTCATTGAACACTGTCAGAAGGCTCCATCTGGTCACATTCTTGTAACATGACCTTCTCTTTGACATAACAGATGTACTACAGGCCATTGACCCTACAAAAAGTGTAAGGTTTGACTGGAAAAATACACTGCACATTTTTTTCTTCCTTGAAGCGCCCTCTGTTGGCAGTGTAATGTCAGATGGGAAGGAATGGGGTGAGAAGTTTGTATTTTTATAATCAATTAAAAACTCATTTTTTTTTATGTGACACACCATTGTTTGTTGTTTACACACACTCCGAATTGGGCCAAATTTTTTGCCAGAAAAAAATCTAAAAGTTAACGAGCTCAATATGTCTTCATTCAGATCAATTTTTATTTATTTTTTTTCCACTTCACATAGAATATAATTTATAATGAAATTTCAGCCCGGCAAGGATAAAAAGCCACTAACTCGTCTCATCAATGTTGTGTTGAGATTGCAATTGTAATTCCTTTTGATAATAGAAACTCTCAATTGGAAAACTGGATAGTGAAATTCACCATGTGCATGTAGGTGGACAGACATTAAGAGTTTCCACTAAAGCCTGTTTGAATTGAATATTTAATGGGTATGGCTGCTGCAGCGACGGCCACTAGCCAGATGCAGATATCTAGCCATGGCCATGAGTAAAGCTTCCATTATGGCTCAAGATAACGAGTGGTCAGGATTTGTGTTGTAACAGTTTGTTCTTACCTCACTGTTGAGAATCATGATACAGTGATCAAAGTGATGATGCTCCATGGTGGAAGTTCCATACAGCTGAGACAGGGCTGATGATGTCCTGCAGAACAAAAAAACAAAAAAAAAAACAGAATTAGATCAGCAAACTAACTGGTGTACAAATGCACAAAGGTTCTTTATTAGATTTTGTTTCCCTATTTCTGTTTAATGGAAAACACTTCTTGAGGGTGGAAAAATTCATTTGTTTCTTAGTTTCCCTGTTCCATTTTAAAATGATAAATTTCTCTATTTTTGAAACTTTTTTTCTTCTTCTTTTAAGACAACAAATAACTTTGATTGCCACAATATATACTACTACATGTGCATCTATTAATTGTTGAAGCTAACCTGTTGTACGTTTTGGATTGTATAACATCTTATTTCCTATTATTGAAATAAGATCTATTACTCTAAATTGTATGATTTGTGTTGGGATCTCCAGTAGTCACATATGTTCATAATGTGTAATTTATTCCGAGAGATTCTCCTACTGCTTCCAGTGCCCAACGACAGACACTCAGACAGCTGAATCAGCCAGCCCGACAAGTCACAAGCTCCATCGGGTTAGGAGTCCAACAGTCTAGAAGCATCAGGCCAGTTTCACTCACGCACGCTTCGCTGCCCACCTTCCGTCTCATCATCTACATGACCTGTGTGTGCTCTGTGTTTTCACGCCAACCCCCCAGGTCGGAATTTCAGCTTCATTTACAACGCTGATGCTCAAGATGTCAAGATTTTTAGCGCAGAATGGAGAGTCCCCATTTTCTCAAAGTGTTTTACTTCTACCTGTGTGAAGCTGCTTTATTTTTTACACCAGAATTCCAGTAGAAAATAAGAGGTGACATTTTCCTACTTCAAAAAAGCCTATTTTTAAGATGGTTAAGACTTACTTGAGCTGGAAGGCATTGTTTGTGCCACGATGGTCAAGATCGTGGCAAAGACAAGCGACGAGAAGTGCAAATGACTCCAGATCTGACATCACTTTACTCATTCCTCCCGTCTAAAATTAATAGACAAATTACAAAGCATCAATTAAATCAATAAAATACACAGATTTACAAAGTTCTTGTTTAAAAATATAACTTTCAAAGACAAGAAACATGAACAGGAGGGAGGAGATGGTAGTTGAAATCATAAAGATCGCAGAAATAAATTCTTTCTGGAATTCTATAAGTCGGTGACATTTGGCAAAATACACTTTTAAAACATCTCAGCAATAAAACCCGAGTAGGAGGGGAACAACAGTGGGATGCGGCAATTCCAATGTCTCTGAATATGTACAACAGCATCCTAACAGACAATAGTTCTACACCAATTATAGGAATTATACAAGCCAAAGAGTTCATCATTAACCTAGCCATTTTCCTGCATACATCGACGACGGCAATGACATACATATCTAGAATCCACCCATTCATCTCTTAAATGCCAAGGTCACTCCAACCATGCTTTTTTGTAATGGTATAGATTTCCATGTTTTTTCAGTTTTGCACGCTTTCTGAATTTTCTCATTATATAATTTGATGAAGTGGTTCAGTTTGCTTCACTGTTTTTTGCTATTTTTCCATTACTTTTTCCCGAGGACAAAGGAGATGGGTAGTCCAGAGAAATTTTTTTCATAAAATCACTTTATACAACCTTTAAAAAAGGCAAATAAAGCACTGTCAATATAAAGTTTTTTTGTATAGTCAAACTCAAATGTTGGTGAAGCAGTCTGACAAAAAAAACACCACAGAATCTTTGACAAATTACAAACAACTTGAAAAGGTTTGTACCTTAAACATCGCAAACATGGTCTGTGCTACATTAAATGCATGTCGCCAGTTATGATAAATGACGGGACGGTAGTTCTTGCGAACGCTCAGCAGCCAACGACATAAAACCTATGGAGAGAGAGAGACAAAAAAGAAAAATATCAGTTTATGAGTGACACATGAACCGAATTTGTTCTTCCCTCATTCAATTGTGGGAGGTGAATGCAATCTGTTGCACATTAGCGTAAATGCCACGGTATCCAGGCCCTGGCAGGAGCAGTTCTCCTAATGCATACTGCATATGCGCCACTTCACATTGGAATGACAGCTGAAGTGGTGTAGGGCCCCCCTGGCAGCTCTAAATTCACCGGTCAAGTCAATGCTTAGATAGACCGGAGTGATCACTGGACGGTGGTCACTCATAAGGGTCATCAACAATCCCACTCAGAGTGCATCTTCTGTCACTAAGGCATTATGTAAGCCCATAACTCAATTGTCACTAATCGGGTTCCTCCAAAGGGCTGTCACCGTTCGTTTCTTTTCTGACTCCTGCTAACGGTTTAATGGAACAAATGAGGCAATGAGGCAAGGGCACAGGCAAGGGGTGTGACATTAACGAGGGGATTGAATTCATCTGAGGTTGTGTGGACGAATCTGAGACCAACTCAAGGTAGAGGTACAACATTTGCGATTCAAAAATGCAAAGACCAAATGGTCATAGCATAAAGATGTACTCTGGCTGTGCATTCAGTGTTACCTACACCTACCATTGACCATCATCGCCGGGCGTCAAGGTACATGTTTGTGCAATCGTTATCAGTGAAGCTGACAAACTACCTGCATTCATTTACTTCGACAACCACACTAAACAAGGTTCGAGAACTTTCTTATGAAAACCGTCCGGCTAGCTAGCATGGTATGCAGGTTAAATGATGAACAAACTACCGTCGTATTCCAACGTCACCAAAGATAGCGTCTCTAGTTAAAGAAACTACTTGTTGTTCAGCTGATGATAGCATCAACCTTACTGAGTATCATGTTTGCCTAGGGTGTCTAAATTTGACTAAAAACTTGCAATGTATTTCCCGAACCTTATAGAAGAGGGCTATTCCGTGTATATTCCTTCAGCTCTTTTCTTACGGATTTAAAACGTAAAATGACCAAGTTTCACTGGATGGTCATAAAAAGACATTCCCCTAATGCCTAGAAGAAAATGAGCATATTTATGAGGAGTAGTTGTAACGACATCACCATGTCTTTAAGATCGCTCCGAGACAATTCACATAGGACTCTACAAGTCTTCACTTAGTGAATAACGGCCCATATCCACAGAGTCCAGTGCTTTTCATATCTTTCTGGCCCGCCTGCGGCTTCAGAAATAAATAACGATTGATGAAAACACCATTGCAAAGATATGGATTGGGACTTGACAGATATGGAAAACACTCAATAGTTTCTTGTCAGAACTGTAAAACGGTACTACGTGGAACTTTCACTGCCCAAGACTAGTGAAAATAACAAATTATAATATGCTAGGAAACGTGAATAAAGCTTGAGATTGAAACGATTTCTTGGGTGCCAAAATATCTACCTTAAGTGTCATTGCAACAAATTTTGAAGTAAAATTTCTTCTTTTTTTTTAACTTTTTTTGTTAGTTTCCTTTGTTTAAATGGAAGCATTTCTGAAAAAGTGCTTTTCAATTATAGAACCTTCACTTTTTTTTTAATAACATCAACAAATTGATAGAAACAAATTCAAAAGTGTAGAGCAGTAATTATGAAGTGTTGATTCTTAAGTGAAATTATTCTCCTTCTTTTTAATTTTTTTTTTTTTAGCCTTTGAGAAAGACTCTGCTAGGGTCGAAACGTGAGGCCATTAAATTATACTTTTACATTCTGATTTGTGTAATTGGCGATTAAGTTTGATTATTCTTCAACTGGCATGATCTCTGCCCAAATATCTATGATGTATAAATGCGCACTTGTAAATATGTCTACATATCCATCTAAAACTATGGGGTTTTAACCTTAAAGCCCAAGCCAATAAATTCTGGTTTTCAGGCATTTGTATCACAACCGAATGCTGTCCTCCCGACTGGTATAAACTCTCGACCTGAGTTCAGGTTACAGGTTTGGTTTCAATCAATAAAGTTATCCAAGGTTAGATCCAAGTTCCAAATAGGCTGAGCCAGCTAGGGACATTAAGATCTTCTCATTCTGACCAAAGGTAATAAATATCCTACACGAACACACAGCGCGTCGTTCAATAATTACTTGAAACGTTTAATTCACACACAACAAGAGGCAATCCGAACAAGCGATGTTTGGACAGATGGGGGGGATAACTTGGAAGGGAAGTGTTAATATCCTCTACGAGTAAAACCTCCGACCTTTACATGAGACGCTCTCAGGCCTCTCAGACACAAGATTTCAGTTGTCATGGAAATTAATTGGCAATGGTTACGTGAGCGTGTTGGATGAGGACAAAGGTGGGAACTGCAAAAAGAAAAAGAAAAAACCCCAATCTGAACACCTTTGGAGGTGTTACACCACACTCTCTTTTTAAATGCTTGTCATGAAGATGGCATGTAAGCTGACCAGAGGCCTCCAAAATGCACAGAGGGTTTTGAAATGAAGTGGAGGAGCAGGCCCACCACCGTCCTCAAAATACCCTAGAAGCAAAGGAGACAGGTAAAATGCAAAAATAGTAATACTTTTAGGACAGACAAAACAAGAGATTGGATTGTGAACAACAGCTTGGCTCTGGGCAACTGATCCAAAGAAAATGTTTTGACTATTTTTTCCCACGACATAAATCATATAATTCAAACATCTGTTTCTCTAGAAGTTGTTTAATACGGAACATAAAACTGTAATCTCCTGGACTGGACGCATGCGGGTACTGGAAACCCAAAGTTTTATTTGATTGGCCTTATGACATGAACTACAAGGGACAATATCAGTGACCAATCAATTGAAACAATTTGGGGCCCAGGGGAGACTAGAATCAATACAGTAACCAAGTTGTCCAATTATAAAATGGTGCACTCTCCACCCGAGGTCTGTACGGTAGACAGGAAGGTAAAAGGGGATGAGGATCTGGGGCAATTGCGCCGAGACCAAACAATACACCGTCCTTTTCTTTGATTTCCTCTAGCCTTGTGGGTAAATTACTTCACACCTTGAATTTCTCAGTGAAGAATTGGACGATATTGTGCGATGATTAAGATTATATATAAATATTCATAGGTCTTAAGCATGAGCAATTATTGTGGGGGGAAAAAAAATAAATACTGGCACTACGTGTTCAGTAAAATACAAAAGTCAAACCAAAAAAACCTGCAAAAAAAAACAAAATACAAAAAACACAAGATAACCTTTGGTCCTGCATAATGCAAAATTTGCCGCTGGAAAAATTGTCTTAAAAAAAGTTTGTTGTGCTCAATTCTACAAAACAGCTTCCATGAAAGACATTAACAGCAATTTCACACACAGCCCCAAATTGATTGAGGCTGAGTGTCAGGGCGACAGCTTTGATCAATTTGAAGAACCTGTTTTCTGCTTTCCAATTGAAGACTGTTTTTTTTTTTCATATGGAAAATTAATTTCATCGCTGACCTATGCATTCTCCTGTCTTTGTTAAATCCATTCACAGATTGTCATGCCCTTGAGTTATGATTGTGTATGCACGCAACCACAATTTAAGAAGGGATACAAAACTGGGTTTCCTGATGACAAATAGAGTGCACTAGTTGAAGCATCCGTAACAAACCAACTGGCTCTTCTCAGAGCCAGCACTTTTTTTCTAGAAAAAAACTAACATATAGTGTACCTTTATCACAATAATCTCCACCATATAAACAGGGGTGAAAGTCACTGCTGACAAAAAGGTTTGAAACTAGCATCCAAAAATCAGGAGATATGTTGAAATGATGGCATTTCCACCTTTTGTTAACCCCTGGAGTTTACAGATTTCAAGGAGCTTCTGGGAACAGTATCCTCAGTGCTAGAAAAATAGATCATAGAGCAGGATTTCTTTATATCTGAAGAAAATAACAGCTAGTTTTTTTTTCCACCAGGCAGACAAAAAAGGACTGAATTCGGATACAAGTCTGAAATTTCTCATCCATGATACAAAGCCTAAAATTTTACATCAAAACCGTGTCCCAACACCAGGTTTATTATAGACCGTTCTGGCTTTGGCAACAAGCCCCGCCCACACACCTTAGTTTGTGTACGTTTACGCTGCACGTGTGACCGAGTTTGATGGAGGTCACATGACCAAAAGGTGTGATCCAATTGGTCAATGCACACAGTTTGAATGACAGGCCGGAACGGTCTATTGTTTGAAAGCTCAACCTGGATTTTTTTTTTTACAGAGACGCAAATTTAGCCATTCTCTTATCTCACAATATACACTCCATCATTGCATGATTATTCATATTGAATTGCCATGACATACTGTCCTATTACTGCTACTTTACTTCTGATCGCAGACCTACTACCAGGTAAGATGACACCTATTCTAAACTACATCGATTTAAAACGACACATCATTTTACATGATGGTATTATTATGATGCCTACTTCATAGTCTCATCCAAAGCACATTAACTGCTTCATTAGTACGATCAGGATACCTGCATAATCAACAGATCAATTTCAAAACTTGATCACAAAGGGCCAGAGCTTGACTTTATTTTTCGGCACAGGCAACAACCGACTGTCTGTGCGCTTTGATCAAAGCCTTTCTGCTCGTTCAAGTGTCTGTTAGAAAAGTGACATTTCCATCATGTAGGTGATCTTTACAAAGACAAATCTACCCCTTCATCAAGATTAAAGACAAGTAGACAGCTCAGGTATCTTCATTCTGTAAGAGGGAAGTATGATCACTAAAACTTTAATCCAATTCCTTAGTTTCCTACACGTGATTGAATAGACAAGCCACTCAGACCTTTCATAAAACAGCACATTTGAATGTGACCAAAACTACAAGTTGTCAATATATAAAATCACTGCTATAAACCACTGAAAACAGTTGTAACTAATTCCATTACATACCGTTCCTTTAGTTTCTCTGTGAAGAAAAGGGATTGAGTCTACATTCCTTCAAAGGATGACATTGTTGTAATCAAATTATTACCAATGTTTTGTATTTGTTTTTTTTAAATAAACGGATTTGCCACATTTTTGTAGTTGACACAATGTTCAATCATATAACAATGGATTGTTATGAAACTAAACAAGGAAATCATTGGAAAATTTATTTGTAGCGTGTTGGGTCCAATGGTTTAGTGCATTGGACTGAAGTTCTGTTTGCTAAGTCATCAGTATGTGGGTTCGAATCCCGGTCATGACACTAATGTGTCCTTGAGCAAGACACTTAACTACAATTGCTTCAAATTGAGAAAGATGCAGTTTTTTTTTTTCTCGCAACGGACTCATTTACCCCTCCCTGTTCTTAGCTGTGCTGTTAGGAGACTTGCGTTTATATCTTGCCATGTCTTGTTTCTGTGCATTAGGGCAGGTTTCTATCCCTTCTGTAGCCCACACACTGAGTGGCCTTTGGGCCTTGTGGCGGGTGACTTGCTTTAAAAAAAAAAAAATTTAAATCTGAATAAAAATGAAGTAAAATATTCTCATTCTCCTAGAGCAAACCAAATCTTGGTTAAAAGGGTCAGAAGTAATCAAACAAATTTTTGAAACGTTTCCCATCTTGATTAAGACAAAAGCCTCTGGATTCTTAAGTAATGCATGCAAAACTTTCATCAACTATCTAACTGCTTGAAGACGTAATCCCCAGAAGAAGGAAAAAAAAATCAACCTGAATTCTAAATCGCTTGTTTTATTTGTAACGCAAGAAGGCCGGTGGTCTTGATGAAGAAGATTGTTTCTCAGAAGTGGTGATCAACCTGTCAACCAGGGTCGGATCATTTATTTTTTTTTATAACTCTCAGATAGCAGATATCACCCACTGCTTAGGTTCCTGTTTCTTTCTAGACATTCAAATGGACTATTTGCAGATCTTCCGTTATTCAAGGCTGGGAAATGAGAGTCACGTTTGCAGCATTAGGAGAAGTGTAGTGCTATTTATTCCGTGCAAATCAAATTTCCTTTTGTTAGAAGAAGGGGTGTCTGAAATTACACGAGGTAAGCAATGGACTGGGGCATGATCTGTAATTCATGGTTATACAAATTAACATTTCATGCTATATTTGGACAAGGGTTTGTCCCTTTCCTAACTAGATATTTATGCATGAAGGCTGCATTACCATATTACCTGGAAAATGTTACTTAATTAACCAGTTGCTGCCGGAAATCCTTCATTATTTTCTGTCTAGCTTGACAGGATTATTTTCTCCGAATTGCCGGAATCATTTTTCCTTGAGAGTACCGCTGGCACAAAGAAACCTAGACTTGACAAAGCCAAGAGAACAAAGATTCTCTTTATAGCACCGGGATTTTTGTTTTCTCTATCAAGAAAATGTCAACTTCATGCACTGTGAATTGCGAAAACTTGGATGTGAGTTACAGCCAAGGACTGGTACTAAATCCGAAACCAAGGCTGGATCCCCGGGTCACTCTGACTTACCTCCATTGAGCAGAAATAAAATGAATAAACAATGGTGGAAACCTCTCGATGTCTCATAATCCTCTTCCTTGGGTTACAACGGGAAAACAAAGCGTAACGATTGTGTGCGTTCCAAAAATTCACATCACATTCACTTTCACATGAAGTATGTCACTTTAATATGAACTACGAAATAGGCTTAATGTCTTCAAACAAAAACAAAAAAGTGTTACTTTTTCAAAGCACCAATCTTGCAACAAAAAGGAACAGTTGGGTACAAAACGCGACACTTACGTCATAGGGGACGTGGAATTTGTTAATGAGGTTGCACTCTTCAAACATACAAATCGCAGCTTGTAGAGTTTCATCTTCCAGCAAGGAGAAGTCACTGAATGAGAAATTCTGAAGGTTCAACTTCTCTAACTTCTCAACTGGCCCGGCTTGCTGTGGACAAAAATCAGAACAGAAAAGAGACAATACTCAACCAACTGTTGGACAAAAATATGGCTCACCATGGGATGAAGCTGCCACACTCTTCAAGGAATGACAAATTGAATATGAAAACTTAACCCAATGAACCTCCACATATCAGTCAGATTCCTCCAGCCAATGGTAACTCATTGGTAAACCTGACCCCATGCTAAGCATGCATTGTTTGGATATCACTCTGAATTTATCCAAGTCAGGCAAAACCTGGAGAAATATTTGTGGCAGTCAAAAGTATGTAAAAAATATCTTAGATGGCCGAGTAAAGGGTAATTGCATTCACTGTACACATTATACATACTTTGAGTTTATCTACTTCATCTTGCTGTGCTGTTGCATGATAAGACAGCACCTCTAGCGCCACCTGCTGCTTGGCCATCAGTTTCACTGCATTCTCGTACATCTGCGTATTGTGGATGCCCAGGCCGCAAAAGATGGCAAAAGCCTGTGAGCAAAAGTTAACATTGTAATAAGATTTCAGTACAGCCAGGTGTCTTATATGTGCTACCTGCAGGGCTAGGGTGGGGAGGGGGGGGGGGGGGGGGGTGGAGCAAGGCTTTCCCTTTCCCTTTCCCTTTCCCTAGGCCATCCTTAAAAACAGGCCAAGACCTGCCAAGTGCCCCTGAGGTAGACTTCTCTTTTTATTACCTTGGTTTCTAAGACACACACTGAAAAGTACTAATTTAAGCAAATGCATGTTCTAAAGCCCATGTGATGACATTAAATATCTGCCCCCCTCCCTCCCTCCCTCCCTCACCCCTCCCAATTTGAGTTCCTCTAGACCCCACCTCCCAATCAATGCACGAGAGCATTAGCGGTGCATCTCAGCAAAAAGGTTCCCCCCCGTCGCAGGGATTACACAAATCCAATTTCTTGCAGTTGGGTGCCATAGCAACCACTTAGCACACCAAGAAATGCGTCTGGTCTTACATGTGGTCCCAGGTCGTTCAGAGTTTGCCCAGATCAAGACAAATGTATTAACTTTATTAACTTTCCGAGGGGTTACTAATTAATGTATTGCCGGGACAGGTTTTTTTTTTTTTTTTCCTGCCATGGATTTAAGAGCTGGAATGACATCACAGGGGCTGGACTGGTGAAAGCATTGGACACCTTCACGGAGTCCAATAAATTTTGTCAATTAGGCTGAGGCAAGCGCCAATAAAATTAAACCAATTACCCCCGTTTTCAATATGAGAATGACTTCACGGAAAAAATATTTGAATTTTATTTGACAGGTTTGTTGATTGAACAGGGCTTGGAATTTCCATTTTTTTTTATCCATTTTTATAGAGGATTCATAAATCCCAATCTTCAGGCATCAGTCTTTCAATTTACAAGAATTTCTCATCAGTCTAAGACGTACCTGTATCAAAATAACAGCAGCAGAATTTGACTGTTTCTTTCTAAGGAAAGCTCTGTCGTTAGGATTTGCATGGTTCCAATGAAATCTGACTGCATGTTGGCGCTTTGCATCATAATTACACTTTTATTTTATTTTGACTGCCTAAATGTCAATTTCTTGTATCCATTGGGCCAAATAAATAATAATAACAATAATGTTTCCCATCACATAAATTCGGTTGACACATGCCCTCACGAGGTCAAAAATATTACGAATTGAGTTATCTTGCAATACTGACAATCTGCAAAGGATGATTTTTGCTAAACATAGAAAAAAACAGACTATACACATGAAATCTAAAGCCGTGTTCGCATTGGACTTTTTGTGGGTAAACTAACAGAGCAAATGGGTAACTTGACCATTTTGAGTACAGTATGAACAGCCCAGGCAAATTTCACCCTGGTAACAACTAAGACAAATAGTTAAACTAATCTGGTCAAAATAAACCGAGCCAAAAAGTCCACAGCGGATGCATCGTCCCGGTAAAACCGGCCGGTAAAATACCACAATCAGTTCGCACGCAAGCAAAGGCTAGTTTACAATCGGTCGTGTGATGGTCGCGTGACGAAAAAATCGACGCGTAACGCAGCTCATAATCAACGCTGATGTCTCAGTTGATTTCTTACAACATCATCTTGGCTAGTTTACCCATGTCATATATAATCCCAGTGCGGACACCGGTAAAATTTACCAATTGGGAAGTTACCCATGTCTCAGTTAAATATGAATCCAATGCGAATGTGGCTTTAGCTGTTATCAATATAAGTCCGCTAAGCAAATCGGCCAGCATATCAAATTTATATTTAGTTCTTACAGCTCCTGAAAGCATACTATACAAGCTTCAAATATAGTTACTCATGAGAGAGTTAAAGGTTTGGTGAATTTACTATGTATTTATGTTTTTAATTTACACCTAATAATTATCATACAATAATTCAGCTGGAATTTCTTTTTTTGTGCCTTCCAGTTTATTTTTACATGATTTATTTTCTTTAAAAGTAATGGTCTTCAGGAACGCCCACAAAAATAGGTCACTTACTGACATGGCTGGATTCCTTCCGTGACATCATCATTACACAATTTATTCATGAGCTATTCCAGAGGACAATCGTTTCTGGACGGGGTCTGCCAAAGGAATGACAAATATGTGCTCTTTCTTTTCAAAAATTCACTCATGAATATATATTATGTAATGCATGTGATGTCACAGAAGGAATCCAGCCATATCAGCAAGTGACCTATTTTTGTGGGTGTTCCTGAAGACTACTATTTTGAAAGAAAATAAATAATGTAAAATTATGCAAGAAGGCACAAAATGATTTTTCTCAGCAGAATTATTGTGTACTAACTGTAAGGTGTAAAATAAAATCATCAATACTAAGTAATTCACCAAACCTTTAAGTTTGACGAGGATTGACTCACCTCAAAGAGATTCTCGTCTTGGTCAGTGAAGCTGAGGTTGACAGATAACCCAGTCTTGTTGATCATCTCGGCCACGCCGATGATCTTGTTTTGGCTGTTGTAGATCGGCTGACAGAGCAGCGAGCGGATCTTGAACTCCTTGTCTGCATCACAGATCAGCTTGAATTGTGTCTGTACCTCAAACTTCTCGATATTGATGATCTATAGGAGAGATGGAAAGGTCCAAGACGGGTAGAAGAATGATGGGGGCACAGAAGGAGAGAGATTGGGGGCATGCAGAAAAATTGGGGCATTGAGGGAAGAGAGATTGGGGCAAGAGAAATGGAAGAGATGTTGGCAATTAAGGAAGAAGCGGTACATGTAAGAGACGGAGACACAAAACGAGGCACAACTTGAGATGGCATCTTAGGGTCTTGTCAAACCTGGCAACTTGGAGCCAACAAACTGCAGAGAGCAGTCAGAAAGAACATTCTGATAGCACGAGAGAAATTGTTCAAATATTGTCTTACTATCCCCAAGGAAGTTGTGTAAAAATCTTAAAGGTAAAATACAGGATTGGTAAAGCTGATAGTGCAGTGTTCTTACTTTGTGTGATTCAGAATTTACATGAACATTTTTTTGTTGTTGAAAATTTGGGCTCAATCCGTCATCCGAGTTAGGAGAAAATAGTGAAAACCCACGCATAATTTTCAGCATGTAAACATACTGACATTAATTTTGATTGCTACAACCGAAACTAAAATCGAGGTCTTCAACTTCTATTTTCTCGACTGTGAAAGTATTTCAGACAGAAATATTTCTATGGAAGATGGTATGAACTTCATAATCAGCGAACAAAATGGATGAAAACCAATCCGGTATTGTACCTTTAACACGAATCAGGTTTTTTGTTCTGCCTGTACATTTCCTTGTGGGCCGTGGTTCTCATTGGCAAAAATTACAGAGAATAAATCTAGAAGAACCAGGAGCTGTTTACAGGTCAAAGCCTTTGACGGCTCTAGCTCATTTCCGAAAACTCAAAGACAAAATCAGGACTCTTAACAATGTGGGGAAAAGGTCAACACATGGTTATCAGGCTAAGATTCTACAAACCTGTTTATATTTTCTCTAAAATAACAACACGTCGGTCAAGAGGATTCCGTGGGATGTTTGGGTATTTCTCAATAGCTAACACCAGATGGTGAACTGTTTCAAATTCTCGCTCCATTTCACATTTTCATGAAAATGACAACATACCAGATGAACTCCACTTTTCTATATCAAATTATTTGTACATATTTAAATCATCTCAGTAATTTCCAGTGTGTTCAAAGGTTTCATGATAATATTTATGTTGGCAACAGATATGTCTACTAATCTGTAGACTCTCAGCAACATCATTTCTACTGCTTCTCAACTGGCCAAAAATCCAGAACTAAATAAGAACTTCTTGGCAGAGCAGCAAGAAAATCAAAACAAAATCTCAAGTTAGGGTTGAATACAAGAGACTACATTGTTCGTACTCTTTTGCAATTTAAAAAGTTCTTTCTGATGCACTTGTGTACATTTTTTAAAGAGCTGAAGTATTTTTTATTGTGAAATAAAGTTGCTCATTCATGTGCTCAGCCCAGTAGTTTAGCTGACTAAAATATGCCCTTGAAATAAACTTCTGCACTAAAATATGCCCTTGAAGTAAACTTCTGCACTAAATTCTCGATCTAGATAACACACTTTTAGTAGAGAATATAACTAAGTTTAACCGAGACTCCACTTTGCGGTAGACAGAAAAATCCTTTAATTTCACCTTCTTTGAAGAAGTTGTCCCGACACAAACAAGGAGGGACCGAGGCACAATGGAACACAAACATGAAGGTAGGCCGGTAATAAAATCTGATACTCAATCATTCTGAGAGGGTTCTTCCTCAAAGTGGCGGCTCAAATTGGGCCCTGGTGGCACGGCATTTGTTCAAACTGTTTCTGGATTCAACTGCCACGCTGTCTTCGACACGATGCTTTTCAACACTCCTCTGGGTTACTGTTACGCGGCGTGCCGTTGCAAACCCTTTTCAGAATGCAACACAAAAGCGTTGCAGATATTTCCGAGTGGCATGGGTGATTCAATAACAGGCGCATGAGGCATGTTTAAAGAAATGTTATATTAATGCCCGCGGGCGAAGCGATGATAATTTGTACATGGTACAAAGAGTGATTCTTGTGTCTGTATTGCAAATGCTGAATCGGGCATACAAAAGTCAAGTACGTATCTGTGTCAAATTTCATTTTTATTGCATTAATTTCAACTTAGGAAAAAAAGGCCTTCCTGCGATAGCCAACATAGAAATAAAAAACTGTTACATACCTGTGTTTAGCGTTAATCTGTGATAATTCAATAAGTCTAGTATTACATCTTTATTTATTTGAGAAACTGGGAACATTCTTACCTAAGGGAAACTAAGTGCAGGTGGTTTTTCTTTCTTTGCAATATAAAACTCACTCTCTATTCTGATCTAGAGAAGTGCTTCAGGTCTGGATAGTCCTTGATTCTGCTTTATAGAAATGCGTTATTTGATCAAAAGATACGCAATCCCTCAAGCCCCCCCCCCCCCCGACCACGCACCATCTTCTCACAAACAGAAGGGATCCTCACAAAATACTTGAGCATTAAATCAAAGTCTTTTTTTTTTTTTGTACAAAATCTGTACCGAACATCTACGTTAGAACAGCTTTATTTCAGTCCAAAGTAATGCAAACTTTCCCCCCTGATTTTTTTTTTTCACAACCAGTCAATTCAATCCTAACCATGGCCTACTTTTTGATGACGGCACAGGGGCACTGTCTTCGCAAGCATAACCCCCATCCGGCATTTGCAGGAAAAATTCTTTAGGGGCTTAATTTTTTTTTCTTCGCGCCTAATGCAATAAGGCATGCCGGAGACAAATTATGTAGATCGTTATCTCTTCTCACTGATGATCGCACAGATAGAAGAATTGGTCAAATGCACAGTGCAATGACTGCATTGCAATGGGGGGATAAGACACTGAGGGGAGGGGGAAAAAAAACACAGTCTTACCTTTCCCGTCAAGGAGACATATTTGGCGATCTCGCAGTAGACAGACTTTTTCAGCACGTCGTCACTGGGTACGAAAAACAAAAACAGAACTACTATTTTTTTGGGGGTAGTAGTCAACCTCGACAAATTCAACAGAATACAGTGAAATGTTTACTCTGTAACTGGGGGGGGGGGGGAAAGAATATATATTTGTCGTAACTCTGTCAATGGGGTAGTCAAGACAACAACAAAAATGTCTACTATGACAACGAACAGTATATATATTTATACAAAATAAAAACAGGTACTTGCATTTGTAATAGGTTCACGTCCTCTAATATTTCTGCCTCAGATTTGATTATTTCCAATATAATGGACATGGGGGGGGGGGGGGGGAATTCAACTTTTAACAACACTTTTTTTTTTAAATCTACTGCTATGAAGTTACCAACAGTTGATCTTTTTTCTAATTAATGGAAACAGCAAAGAATATCCAACCTAAAGCTGCCAGAGCCGGTTCTAAATTGGATTCTCCATTTTGGAAGCAATACATAGATATGTCATCTCAGCAGAAAACCGCAAAATCAATTAGTCGCTGGCCAGGTCCCAGCTATATGTATTTTCCAATCTCAGTTTGATGGATTTGTTTTTTGCAGAGTGGGAAAGGTTCATGTTTTGTCAACACACCCCAGCTTACACGATCCCCTCCTCTAAACCATAACACTATCACCTAATGGGATTTTAATTAAAACGTTCAATCTTGACTCCACAAACATTAGGGAAAACAACTTTCGGTCTGAACCTAGCTGGCATTACGACTTCCCTCTTGACAATTGAAATGTCACGTGGGGAGAAACGAGCTTGTACAGGGAACCAGTCTGAAGTTACGTATAGCTGTAAGCCGATCAAGATAAATGAAACCAAATTGGTGACCTATTTTGGTTAACATGAACTAGGTCAAATGTATGCACAGCACTTGCTGTTTTCAATCTTTCTGTAAACATAAACATGAAATTTACTCAGACGCTGCACTCCAAATTTGTTCTATCATGTTTTTTTTCTTTTATTTATAGTTACTTTCATTTGTTGCCGTTATTTTTGTCTTTGGGTGGTTTGAATTAATTAATAAAAGCAGTAAGGCACAACAAATTAACATTGCTTCTTAGAGTGAGATGTTGCGTCGGAAGTTTTCTTGTACAGATCTTTGGAATATGACGGTATCACTGTAGTATGATCTTGAGGGTTTGAAACAGGCAACAAAATTGCCCGATACTCAGTGTGTCTCCTCAATGTCTGTCATCTAACATTATACCGTGATGACACAGACATGAAACTCTATGAATACATTATACCGACAGGAAAAAAATCTGTTTCTTAATAAATTCAAAATTAAGAAATAGATTGAGGGTAGCAAGAGAAACTGACATATTGAACCAATCATTAGATGTCTTATGGGCTACCTCAGACAGGCTGGCTCTTGGGACATGCCACCCATGGTGTCTAAAATGAGTTATGTCGCCCCATCAATTCTCATCAATGAACATAAAACATTCATGATCATGTTTAAAATATTGACTACATTCATATGGTACACCATATAATAACCTCTTCTAGAGGGAAGACATGTCTCTGAAAAGAACCGGCTGACTTGTTTTCAACATAAAGTAATAGTAATAGAGTGCTCAAGTCATTGACAGTGTTGAAAATGTTCTTAGTCAAATGGGGTGTGGGTACATTATTTTAAAGGACAGCGGATGTCAATTAAAATGAAAAGGCTAAATCTCTTTTCATTGTGTGCTTTTGTTCCATAAAAAAGTGGGTAACGCTTGTTTTTTTGTTTGTTTGAGTACATCAGGAGTTTTTGCCCACTGATTAAAAATGAATGCATGGCGGTCTTCAGACAATAAGGTCGGGAAAAAAGAAGGCCCTTCCTCTGGTCCCTTGATATTACTAATTATAAACTTCGCTGCGTTAAAACACTCCGACTCAAAATACACACAAGACGTCAGGGCAGCAGACAGAGTGGTCAGGCTATGCACAGGCAAGAGAAGCTCCCGACCTTACATCACAATCTTGCTTATGTTTAATGCAAATTAGTGCGCCAAATGGAGGGGCGGGGTCAGTACTTGAACATCTTCAAAATTAATTTAAAAATATTTATAAGAAACTTTTTTAAACACAAAAAAGTGCATATACACCAGAGTTTGTAGGACTCGATTCCAGGACTCAGCCCTGAGACGTCTCGAGTCGCAATTGTCAGGACTCGACTCTAGTCACAGCGGCAAAAGACTGGGACTCGGACTCGACTCTTGTGACTCGGAATTGACAGTGATGACTCGTGACTCACGAGTTACATATAATTTTCAAACAATCCTTTCTTGATGATTAATAGAATAATTGAAAACTGTAACTTATAGAATCATTTTCCGCTGCCATAGAAATAAAATTTTACGTGGAACATTTTGAACTATAAAATCGCAACAGGTGATGGACGTAGAGTGCAGTTATATTCAAGCCCGCACAACTATAACACATGTGAAATTACGCTAAATAGAATCAATGTGCTTTTGAAAGATTGAAAAAGAATAAGCAAATTTATTTCCTGTAATCTGCACGCAGTTGGTTTTGCGCATTTCGTTTGTAACTTTGATTTGTTTTAAATATTAAAAAAAAACAATCAAATTGTGGTATTGGGGAAAAACTAAAAGCCATTGCTGGTGAGTGCCACCACGGAGAAAGTCATCACATGCCTGCGACTCTTGTTGCTGTTTTCAGTCAAGATAGCCTAATCGAAACTGAGTGTTGTTGTCTTTCCCCCAATGTTTTTCTATTTGTTCATTTATGATTTATTGCACTATTCGCTTTATCACCCTGGTGCTCCCTTAAAATAATTTAGGAGCTAGCTGTTCGCCTAAGCCAGTCTAGAGTATTTTTATTGCTACTTTTGAATAATCGTTTGGAACAAACTTCATCTCATCTATTTAAATTTAGTTAATCAATATTTGTCTTTCCGTTTTGAGGCGTTAAAGGTAGCAAACTTGGTTACTGCTTCGACTGTTTTATTCATTTGCTTTTTTTTTTTTATTCAGAGTTATTCTTTCATTTGTAAGTTTACAATTTAAATCATAATAAGTGTAAGGGACCCCTCAAATAAATAACAATCTCCAATCTTGGTTTACAGAGCACTTAAAGGGAGCAAACTTGTTTTATTTCACATCGTAACTGGTTGGATAAAATCTAGCAGTTAATACAGAAACATTCAAGCGCTTGAATTCTTTTAACTGAAAGAAGTAACTCGTGACTCAACCCAAGTGACTTGAGGCTCAGACTCGACACAAGTGACTCAAGCTCAACCTGAGTGACTTGAGACTCGGACTTAGACTCAGGTGACTCCGCTACAACACTGATTTACACTTCAAAAAATAACTTTTTTTCAATTTGTAATGAGTGACAACTCCATTTCATATGTCCTTTAAAACTGTATTAGGTGAGACACACATTGTGTAATATACCGGGGAAGCAAAATTATAATTTTAAGACTTTGACAAGTGGAAGTACAACCAACAGCAATGTAGTAGTACCATAAAAAATGTTTGTTAGGAGTTGTAGTGACCCTAAGAAGAGCCAGTGGTATTTACGTCAGACTTTGTGACTGCAAAATATGAACACTAAAAGACAAGGGATACCTTTGGTATTTGGAACCGTACGTTTGTTTCAATCGTATATAATTGTAGATATATACCATATAACTAAACTGTACAAATTCTGTTTCAAAAGATGTAGTGTTTTTGAGATATGTAGGCCAAAATCTGGGATGGTTACTCCCTTGCAGAAGGATCCGAAAATGCTGAAACTGCATGTTTTTCATTACGTGAGAAACGATTCATGCATGAATCATTTCTCAGATTCAAACTTTGAGGCAGAAAATTATCTCTTTCTGTAAAACCACACTACTTCAAAGGGAATCGTTTCTCACAGTGTTTTATACTATCACTAGCTCTCCAGTGCTTCTTACCAAGTAAGCTTTTATGGGCATTCATTTGTGGAGTGATCACCGAAGGTATACACTGCCTTTAAAAGTCCAGCTCAACATTGGTAAGAAGAAAAACAAAAAATGTTCACAGGTTTACATAAACCTTACAATGGTATGAAGATTATGATGATAGAAAACTTCCCTAGAAGTATTTCTGCCTGAAGTGTTATCGTTTTTAAATAATAAATGAAATAAGATCCAAACTTAGTTTTCGTCTGCCTATAGGAATGTGTATAAAAATGCTGAATGCATTTTTACCGTTTTCTCGCAAATGAAAGAACGAAATGAGCTGACATTTTCGCAAGTTGGTTTTATTACAAATATCTTGATTTGTGCAAAGAATGGAAGCATTTACAGTCAGTTTACCAATGTTGAGCTGGGGCTTTAAGATGAAAACATGTTGTGTTCACCCCAAACTAGAGATGTATGATCAATGTGTCGTACCATGTGTTTTTCAGATAGGTATCTTCATTTACAGAAAATAAGCCATATTGTTGTGCTGAGGCTCACATGTATGTGGTTTTTTCTACCAAGGCACTCTAAAGAACATTCCAAAGAATGTGACACATGAATTATATCATTCATGCTTTGGGAATATATAAAAACTAATTTTGAATTTGCTCTTCCCCAGACGTGGTTATAGAACACTGCCCTGGGAGGGGGGAAAACAGACTACTTGGGCAGGCATCAAAGTCACATGAGAAAATTCATGAAGAAGTGAGAAAATGAGATCTTGCTAAAAAAAGGTAGGCAAAGAGACATTAAATACGACTCAAAATCTTTTAGTTGCTATGAATCCTGATCACAGTTAGTTATGTTACAGCTTACACGTTCCACACATTTCATGTATTTTTAACTACGCAAAAAGGGGGGGGTAAAGCCATAACGAGGATCATTAAATCAGACCTTAAGGACTGACAACCCGTCTTCCTTCCTTCCTTCCTTCCCACCCACCTGGATCCACCAATGCAAACAAACTTCCCCTCTCTTCGGTGCAATCTAGCGTCGCACTCAAGAGCACTCTTTTCAACGTCCAAAATGGACAGGCTTCCCAGTCTTGGATGGCAACGAGCATTCCAGATCTATAAGAAGCAGCTTAAGAACCACAAGCACTCTTGGAAATTTAACACCAACAGAGACTCTGATCTTATCCAAAAATATTTCAATAACATCTCCCACCATCCTCTCCCACCCCCCACTTCATGTTTAAATCTAGTTTTCTTACTCCCTAACGTTTTGTCCCCGCATCTTCCCCTTGTTCCATGATGAGAAGGAACAGCTGTGCATTTGGAATTCGATGCTTTGACTGATATTATTTTTTTGCTCTCTCTCTCCCTCCTCCTCTTGCTCCGCCAAATCACATGTTAGGAAATGTGATGCGCTGGGATGATTATTGAGGTTTAGCTGCCTCACTATCCACCCTCTCTGGTAATGCACTGGCTTCGACTTGATTCTCAGGAGATAACTTTATTGGGAAAACTTAAACTCCTGAGCTACACAAATGTTTGCCTTACGGTTTATCTGCAAATTTTCGCAGATACGACTAAAATGGTTTAAAGGGGGCTGTGGTGTCACATCTGCTGCCTCAATAAGGACACATTCCCTCTCTCTAAAGGAAAAAAAAAAACAGAACAGCCCTAGCTGCGAAAGTCTTTCACTTCAGAGAAGCTATTAAAATAAAATCTTATTGACACGCGGCTGTTTTTAATTAACCAATGTTTGCATCACAACCCTCCATATTATGTGTTGCACCGTCTACATCCGATGATCTCAGACACGTTGGTATTTCCCGGTTAACCAGATCATTTCTCAGGATATTATTTTTAGCTTCTAAAAAACCCATGAATCCTTCGGAGAGAGTCTACAATTTTAGAAATGCAGCGCGTCTGGGAAAATTATCATCTGGATCAAGGAGTCGTTGGTCCTGGGAATGTTGCAAGTTTCAACAGCGCTAGATTTTCTCCTGTTTTCATGAGTAGAGCCAAAATGCGGCCCTACGGTTACTTGCTGGATAATTCCGGTTCCACGGCACCTTTAAAACATCACATCCACAACATGCACAACAACTTGCAAGCTCTGCCCCTCTCATTATCCCCACTCATAACAAAATATCAGAAAAATTATAATGCCATGTGGGAATTGCAATCATTTTCTTTTTTCTTGGGGACTGGAAAAGCAATTTGTTAGATTTCAAAATTGCTCCATGGTACATGAACATGAGCACTGATAGTGATTGCACCTGTGTGCTGTAATGCACTAATCATGTGAGTCAATTACCTTCTTGAGGTGTTGAATATGTGCAAAGTCTACCAGATAATGCAGACAACACAAATTAATTTGTCATTTGTCATTAATATTTCAACGGACCACTTCTTCCAACACATAATATGTAACACTTCAACAACATAAATTGATAATTTAAGGATAGGAACAAATTTATTAAGGTTTCTTGAAGCTTGTATTATTGTTATTATGAGGTGTGTTACAAATACGGAGTCATATCAACCAACAACTGAAATAAAATTCTGTGTAAAAAAAAAAACTATTAAGAAAAAACTGGACAAAAAAAACCAGCAATTAGTCTCTAAAATATAAAAAATTTAATCAAAAAATTGAAATTAAACGAGCAACCCAGCGCAGAAATTATCACAAGAAAAATCTCTCAAAGTTTGTCAACTGGACTTCAGAAACAAACCTAGAATGATCCCACCTCTAAATCAATGTCCCTGTCAGATTTTTGAATCTTAACTATTTTCATCAGAACTACACAACTAGAACTTGAAAAATTTGTTGGACTGAGTAAATTTGCACCCAGTCTTTAGGAAACAGGATTCTGTGCACAAAAGCTTGTGTTTACACCCCAGATGTGCAAGTTTATGCAAAACCAACTAGACAAAAAAAAATAATAATAAATAAATAAAATAAAATGGTACAGACCAAACAACATTGAAATCAAGACTTTAATTTCAAATGCAAAACATACCGTGGATATCATTGGATGTATTCGTTGGATAAAATCATCACAAATACTCAACAGTTCTTTCAAAATCATGGGATATGATCCAGTGGAGTGAAACTTAAAAGAAGCTAAACATTCTCAGAGAAGATCTCTTAGCGAACCTTGTGCAGCCCCTTTAAAAGCTGGAAATTACAGGCTGGTTGAAAGCCAGCCGAATTTCAAGCACTTCATCACCCCCATACGGAAATCATCCTGCACAAAAGCGAGTACAAATAGATGTGGTTTCCTTTTTGTACGGGTCATCACCAAGAAGGCATTACACATTATTTACATGCGTTCCAATGTGTTTATCCCACCCTTATGGAGCCACATGAGAGGATAGGTATCCCAGGAACCCCCCCCCCTTTTCCCCATCTTATCGAGCACGTACGACGACATCTGCGCTAGTGTAGAAATGGTCTTCCGACTCGAGTCTGGATACACTTGGATGATAATGGCAAGCAAGGCGATGTTGAGTACTTTACCACGTTTGGCTGACAGAGAAAAATGCATCTGAGGCACACATCTTCATGGCTCAGAAGGAAAAAAAATCCAATCTTTAGGATTGCTGTGATGTGGAGCATCATCTCCTCTTCTTCAAAGACGCAACGTTTCCATTTTGACAAAATTTCTCTTCCAAATTCCTTTTCTTTTTGAAAACTTGGTTTAAATGGAAAACCCTTTTTAATGTTAATACATGTAAATGTTTTGTGGAGACTTTTAAAAAAAAAAACCATGAAATTTCATCAAAAGGTCAAACAAAAATTTCAAATTCATAAAAAAAAACCATAATAAGCATATATTTCTCATATAGAGCAGCTCTTTTTGAGTTGTAATCACAAGTTTAAGAGTACGTGTGCAGGATCGAGTATTTCATGGCACCGGCTTTAAAGTATGCGGCCAACATTGGTAGTTGTCAAAGACAAGAACACGCACTTTGTGTGACCCAAAGTATACTTGAAATAACAAACCTGTGAAAGTTTAAGCTCAACCGGTCACCAGAGTCACAAGAAAATAGTGAAGAAGAAAAAAAAAATACCACAGTTTTTTTGCACTGTTTTTCAATGTCGGAATTTAGAATCACAAGATAAAAATTAAATGTTTTATCCATTTCTCCCCAAACTACAGCATTTCAGGCAAAAATATTTTGAAAGGAAGTTTTCCACCATGACCATCTTTATATACCGTGTAAGTTATGTGCAAATCTGTGAACATTTATATTTTAATCTAACCCATGTTAAGCACATCCTATAAACAAGCATTAACTTAATTTCGATACAGCATAATGAATGCAACAGACAAAAACAAATAAACAAATAAAACTATGAAACTGCTCAACAAAGCTCGACTCGGACATAGAAAAAAACATCTGAGTACAAATTACATCCTCTCCACAAGGAAGCATTCCAGAACACCAACATCGAACAGTCCTATGTATAGGTCATCTTTATAGAAAAATAGAGGAGGTCTATTAGGGATCCTCAGACCCCAAGTCAGTTCACATCAGTCAAGCTTCAATTAATGGTCTCTAAAGAACGGGAACAATCACCGGTAAGTAGTAGCGATGCAAAGACCGAAGGAAGAGCACCGTCTCCTGACTGGGATTATCTAGTCCAAGTTAAACTGCCCCTCTGCAATTACAGATGCTATTTATTTCATACTTCCTTGCTATTAAGGTATATATTAATCATGAACCACAAACTGTGGATTAATTGTCAAATGGACGTTCCCCTTTAAATCATTCGGATCACTTCTTCAACATTACTTCAAATAGGTTTCTGAGTTCTTTTTAGTAGAAAGAAACTGCTTGTAAGTCCACAAGGCCTTTTTTCAGATATCAGACTGCCAAAATGCAGTTTGCATTTTGGTTTGATGTTAAGGGAAAACTGTGTAATTGCGTTAAGAATTTCCTTGATTTTCTGTGAATGATTCATTCAATACATTAAAACAATATTTGACCACTGTATTTGCTGTATTGTTAGCTTCATCCTGAAGTTTTATTCTCACTCTTCAGTATCCATTCTCCGAATCAATTCTGGTTACAAAATGTAACAAAGTCTTTTTATATTTAATTATTCCGGTGAAATCAACACTGAGTAAGCATTTCAAATCAAAGCGCATCTCCGCAAACTATCAGTTACATATTCAGTTACATATTCTTGAGGGCATATGCTTCGGAGGTAAGTAGCCAATCTCCGTTTATTTGTTCAGATTTCTCCCCAGTGTTTTCTCACGTTCAGCAGGATGGACACACACAAAAAAAAGAAAAGTCCCCTCGGAAAAATTCCCAATCCAGTAAACGTTGAAGCTCTGGTACGGATTAATTGAAATCTCGTTGTAGTACTCGTGCTCGGATGATCGTGTTCCTATTTCTGAATTCTCCCCCAAACGCTATCGAATATTGACTGTCTGCTTCTTTGGTCATCAGGAATGCCTTGAAGGAGTCATAAACCACAGCTGGCTTTCCATCGGTTTCAACACCTTACCATGGAGTCGTCATAAATAAATATAATGAACTTTAACATTTGTCAACTTAAAGTCGTGACAAATGGGATGATGTGTTTTATATATATATATTATATATATAATTTTTAAAGTATAATGGATTTTTTGTTTTGTCCCCTGTCTAGTTTCCGGGGATTCAGGTATCTGATGAACGAGGTGGCCAAGTCAACAGGGTGTGGGTTCAAATCCCACTCATGACACGCGTCTCATTGAGCAAGACGCTGAACTACAAATGCTTCTCTTGACCCAGGAGTACATGGGTACCTGTGAGGTTCTCATGAATGCTTGGTGCGCTACGCTCTAGGCAGCACAGGCTGAATACTCCCAAGGGAGTTGAGATGGTTTAAGGAATTAAATAAACGGCCCAGTTACCAGGGTAATAACGTTCATGCGCGATGAGCATCAACACTGGCTGAAAACGGTGCTATGTAAACGTCCATTATTATTATTACCATAATTATAAATAGATGTATATGTATCAATCAATTTAAATAGTAATTTTGTAAATGTTATGTGTAACTGTTCTTCTCATTTATCAATCACAACTGAATGGGTTGATTGGTTTTACAGATTAGATAAAGGATACAAACACTTTCCAATAAAAATGTATCTGATTTCTGTACACGTATGACTCCATGCCTTACATAGTGGTGTTGAAATAGGATCTTTTACATCTCATTCTTGCAATTCTGTCAGGTACCGCAATGCATACAAAAATGTCTGGGAAGAAGAGATGCCCTTTGTTGGATAAGCTATTCTATTCTCAACATTTTGACTCAAGTGATCTTGTCAAGGAACCTTCATTCAGTTTGGAACCTGTGAAAGTACAACACAACTTCACTGCTATCTGCCCCTTGGGAGACACAGAATAATCTTGTGCTTGTCTAAATGCATTTTCCGATTTCAACGGTGTAACATGACCGCGGGGGTGAAGTGACTATTTATCAATACTAAAATAATATAGTTCTCGGTGAAAATATATGAATAAAACGCTCATGGAAATTGATGGACAGAAAGGATTTTTGTCTGGATTTGCCACCGAGCCAGAGGGAGTGAGTGGGTACCCGATAAAGCTCATGAAAGCTATTAAGCACAGCTTGCTGAAGAGGTTACACTCTGTAGGTAAGACGTCAGCGAGGTGCTTCCAAATGGGTTTGCGTCGAGTAAGCACTTTACTGCGTTGGCGAAGTGTGAAACGATGGGACATTTGCGCAAAGTATGTTTGCATTTTTATGTGCACAAAGTGAAAAATCCCTAAAACGACTTCTTCTTTGTCTCTTACGAGATCCTACGTTACGGTTCTTTTTAAATCTACCCCAGGCAGGAAAGGGGGGGCGGATTGGCTGATTCACCTGACACCCAACATTCTTCTTGTTTGTAAGATTTGGAACTACACTCACCTGGGTTGTTTAATCTCTTCTTTATTTTGGCAATGGAGGTCAAAGGCTTTGCTGAAACCGGCGTGGAATTCCTGAGCAAGAAAATAACATAAGAAAAATAGGTTTGGGAGGAGGAAAGGAGACAAATATGACAACTGCTGATTTTAAAATGTGCTTTTACAATAAACAGTTTACACATGTGAAGAGAAAGTGTATCAATGGAGAAGTAAAACTGGTTGGAATCGTAGTTAGTGTACCTTCCATAAAACTGAGTTATATACCAAACCATGCTTTTTGAAGAATGTTCAGACAATCCTTTGCTTTTCTATTGTTAAAAAACATACAAGCTTTCAGAGGGAACCATTTTCTTCTTTAACTCAGGTATATTCCCGTCATACTACTTAGTAGCATCCTTTATGATACAATTTTTACAATTGTGGTTCTGAGTGCTGGATTTTTATTTTATTTTTGTTCTGTTTGTTTTTTTAACATGCGCAAATTTGCTGCTGTTCTCTATTGAAGCTGTATTAAACAATTTTTTTTTTCCTTCCTTTTTCAGACTCAATTACAGACATAAAGATGTCGTTAATTTATTTAGAATCTGCCCAATTTCACTCAATAAGAAGGGAGGGGTGGATTTCGCTTGTTTAATCAGTAACTTGATTAATACTTGAGGTGTTGCTACACTTGGTCGGCATACTGATGATGTAAGAGTTTGCCTCCAGCCCCCAGAGCAGATTTCCACCATCGTACAAACTGTCCGCATCTTCACCGGTTAAGGTAGACATCCCTTGCCTGGGATATTAAAAACGCTCAAGCCCCTTGTAAGTGAGTTGGACAAACAGGGCCTCGTGGCGTTATTATTACTAGCGCACGGTGTTAAGCACTGGGTTCTTAGCTAGCCCACTTTTTCCCCCCTGGGCTTTTGGGGGTTACAGTGTCACATATTCATTTCCCTGGCCGGCACTGCGGAGGGGATCTCGGGGCAAAGCGGACCAACAATGTTCACAAGAGTGTACACCATGCCAAGAAACCCCTTGTGTAATTGTTAGGCCAAAAACAGTGTGCCATCATTGCTCTGAGGCAAGTGCAAAACACTTCAGCAGTACACAGTGTACAGCAATAACATTCAATGTGCCATTTAATTACAACGTTTCTCGAGGCCCTCTTTTTTTTCTTTTTCTTTCTTCTCTATCTTCTTTTCTTATTCAATTCTCGCTGACTTTTCACGTGCCAGTCCATGCGAGAAACTTCCTCCAAGACGGAGTTTATCTCATGGTAGTACAGAAACAAATAAGCGTGCATCTTGCATTATGTATTCATCTCCAATAGGTGGCTTTAAATGAAGTCGAAGATTCCGATAAACTTGAAAGTTCAATTTCAGATGCATTCCCAAAAAGAAGCAGTGAGCAACCTGTTTAACTTCCCCTGTGTTCCAACCTGCCATTAAAAACTCAAAATCAACAATCACCCTGGAGAGCTTTTACCGAAGCAAATGTAATTCAGAAAGTACCTTTGAAACTCCACCGATTTCATTTTGATTAGGATTTGCGTAAAAACGTCATCACTTCATAAATTTGCTTTCTGAACTTCTTTTTCAGAACTTTGATTTCCATATTTTAAATTGTACTTTTTGTCGGTACACTCGTCATTAAAACTGTGAAAACTCAAGGGAAATTGAGTTCTAAAAATGGTTGAGGTCGTAAAAGTTTGAATTTGTAAGGTGATATCTGCTGAGACAATTTTTCAAACTTTATGATAATTTTATTTCTTCTGAATGACCCATCCTTGACTTAAAGAAATAAACAACCTTACTCTCAGAATAATTCAAATCTCAAAAACAAATGATTTTAATTAATTTTCTAGGGCCGTTGGGCTTAGACGCTGACCCAATTAAAGCTATTTTTCTAAGCAGTAAAGAGTCTTCATAATTGTTTATTTTTGATAGTTTTTTTTTTCATTAGTGTCTCGATCAATATGGGCGGGGGGAGAGAAGGGAAAATTGGGAAGATATTGTCTGTATAAGATGGGATATGTTGACGCCTAAGGAATGTATGGATTACGAAGGGTGCACCGCTGACACATCATTTATTTTACACTCACGGCAAGATGGCCCGACTGATTTAATTAATTTTGCAAGTCACAAGAGAAGCAGGTTTCTACTGGTTAGGATCAGGTATCCCCTTTGCTACCGACACTCAGGAATTACTCCTCGACAACTTGTCAAGACATTCTTTCTTTTTCTTGTTCCCTTTTGGGAAAGAATAAGAAAGGGTGGAGAGGTATCCTCAAATGGTTTGGATACAGAACTTTGGGTTAAATAAAGCTTGCCTGTGTGCTTAAAGCCAAGAGCTAGCCCACAAACGCATAAAGTTTGCATATTAAGTTTGTATGTAGTGCCACAAATTTAAAAGGTCATATATCTGTAAGTATGATCTCATTTAAAGGTCATTTCCACTGGTAGAACAGTACGAGGTGATACTTATTAAAACAAACTGGTCAGACGTTTTGGTGTAACTTTTTATGCCATAGCTAGAAGGAAAAAATACATGGTCATATCAAGTGGTAAAAATTTTGCAAGGTCGGATCAAGATTTAGAAGGTCACATCTGTAAGTATGATCTTACAAGGTCATAAGTGTGAACTTACAAGGTCATACCAACCAGTACAGCTTTTCAAGGTCATATCCAGTGGTAGAACAATACACGGCCATACTTAATAATACAAACTAGCCCAACATTTTGATGGAACTTTTTATGCCATAGCTAGTGAGACAAAAAACAAGGTTATATCTAGTGTTAAAACTTTTGCAAGGTCAGTTCTCGAAGGTAAGAATTAACAAGATCATAGACAGGGATGTGACCTCAATATTTTGTAGTGAATCAAATGATGTGAACTTTTACATGTGCTGCCACATTGATATGTATGTACAAAATCCTGGCTTGTGATCTGACCCCAAAAGGTCATTTCAATGTCAATAAGCAGTCACTTTCAGTCATACAACTGCACAAGGTCGTATCTAGTAATATGACCTTTCCACACTAATGCAATCTTTATTGTAAAAGCAGCACATGGAAACACTCTGATTAACAAAATACAGTGTAAGTCAGTAAAAAAAGTGTTAGAGAAACGGCACACTTATAAAAGAACAGGAATGAAAAAATTGACAAAAGATACAACATCAATCAACCCAAGAAATGGAAGTTGCAGAATTGTTAGAAAATTATGATATTTATCAGAATGCAGGGTTTATCAGAATTCAGGGGTTAGCCAGATTCCGAAGTTAGTATGGCGAGGAACAGAGATCAAAAGTTAAAAACACCACCATGCACTGAGACTGAGAGAGTTCCACATCATCACAACACACCCAGGTGAATAAAAGAGTCTACGATTTCCTCCGATAGAAGTTAGCTTTGGTTATAAATTCATCGCTGTACAAACAAACCAAAACTAGACGCGTAAAACAGCCTTCATCTGATGTCGTTCCTGCAGTGAACAATCATCCTTGGAAATAAAATTCAACATGTAACAACAAAGAGAAATGAAAACACAACGTTTCAGTTTAGAAAAGTAGAAACTGTGGAAATTGTTAACCTACAACATTGAATTTTGTCTAAATGATAAAAAACATGGAATGTAGTCTATCAACTCTTCATGATTGGAAGTTTGTGAAAAATAAAATAAAACCCCATCCTGTTTCCCCGAAAGCAGGGTTCAACATCGATAAAAAGGAATGTTTGCTCATGATGAAAGAACACTTCTACTGATGGGGTACAAAAATGTTAGGAATGTTTTAATAAGCGATGCAGTCGATTCTTTGGAATAAAGTCACCTTGCCTGAAACACTCCTCATATCTCACAATTTTCCTCCAACATCGTCTTTTTTTTGTCTTTGACTCTCACATTCGAACAAACAAACACAAAGATATTACTCAATTATCACAACATGGGAAAGAAATGAAACGGTCAAACTGGTCAGAAATCTGAGCACTACTAGACCAATCAGGGAGAGGAACGGCACAGTGTGAACTCAAAGAAATGGACATTTTGGAAATTGGGCTAGCACAATCAATATGAATACACTGATGGTAAAGATTCAACTGAAGTATACAACAGAGGAATCCCTCTGCACATGTCACATTCATTCCTTTTTAATGAAAATTAAAAAAAATGGTAAATTACAAGGAATTCTTTTAAAATATTCCTTAAATAATTTAAGGTTTTATATCAAAAATCATTCAACTCATTCATGCCTGTTAGTACATATAAAAATAAATCAGATTTGATTATCCTAATGAAGTTTTTGACAAACAAACCATGCGCTGTTCCTGCACATAAAGCTTGTCTACATGCAAAATGAAGCAATCATGAAGAAAACCATATAAGGAGCAGAAAATGATTAGAGAGAGCAGAACCAAAAATAAAACTGGAACGTAGTCAAGCATGCGTAATGTTCTGACCAGAGGAGCGCAATGAAATTCTTAATTGAATGGCAAAATGGAAATTAAAATAGAAAAAGTAAAAATAAAGTCAAGTCTGGAAGGTTCCTTAAATCGGAACTCTTTTATCCGTTGCATAAAGGGATTTTTTAAATTTTAATCAAGCTCACTTTTACTTTAACAGAGAAAAAGGCGGAGGTGTAAGTTTTCAATCTTGTCAGTAACTCACAGCTCCATTTTGTTCCCTCTTTTTCCTATTCTTTTCAAACTTATTCGGATACGCAGCCGCCCCCTAAAAAAGAAGACAAAGGAGCTGCTGTAGGGCTGATGTTGACTTCCTTGACAAGGCTAAGGACATAGCCTTCCAGTCTTATGAAATGGTGTCACAGTAGCTAGGAGGCGGCTCTATTAACCCTGATTCTTGCTTTTAAATCAGAAATTTGAGTATGTCATTGTCAAGCCAGTTCATGATCCAAACTGCTGCCAATTGTGACATTCGCTCACATCAAAAAGCTGGCGATTGTAAGAAAACACTGCTGTATTCTAAACAAAAAAGGGGGGGGCTTCAACATTTGAATACTTATGAGCCACATGTCTCTGCCGGCGCTATAGGGCTTCAGAACGGTACCAAGGAGGTAGGGAGGGGAGGGACAAGGGGGGGGGGGTAACTTTCCAGACTTGACTCAAGCATGCAGCAGTGAATATTTACCTTTGTCAAGTCGAGATCTGCATTGCTTTTGATGGAGACTGGTGATTCAAGTGCCTTCTTGTGGCCCTGGCCTACACTGAGCACATTTGGAAAGGCCTGCACATCAAAGAGAGTGCAGCAGGAAAGACACGAGACAGACAGACAGACAGACAGACAGACAGACAGACACCAACAAACAAGTGTAGGAAGAATACAGCAAAACGGAGACAACAGATAAAAACAATTAGCATGGGGGTGATTAACATGTTAAGTTTTTGATTTGATCAGAGAGAGGCATATAAAAAAAAAAAAATCAAAAGTGATGCAGTGCAAAGCAAAAGTGAAGTGCATTTTGTGTGTGAAGGCAACATAAAATGTGCACAAAAGGATGTGACAGAGAGTATTGGTGTTGACAATGGTGATGGCAAATCATAACATGTATTGCAAAGCAAGGGATGAAGGAAACGGTGAAGAATTAGGACATACGTTGAGAACAAGAGAGGGAGCACGAATCAGAAGGAAGGAAATTATACGAAGATAAAAACGTTGTTGAAGCGCAACAAATAGCAACATAGAGAAAGATTGTCGAGATAGTCAAGAATGCAGGACATTGCGGTTGATATGCCGATCATGAAATAAAAAAAATGGCCGCACAACAGTCCGCGCCAAAGGACACATGAAGACACATGGACGAGATCAAACGTGACGAGAGAAAAGGACAGGGTGGTTGGAATGCCAGTAGGATATGAGAATCAAACCACGATCAAATGACAATGAGTACCAAACATTACAGAGGAACAATTCAACGAGATGAGAGAACGAAGACACGGGAAAAAGGTAAAGAGAGAAAAGAAGAAATGGGAGGAAGGTGCAAAGATCAAGCTGAGTGAAACTGTGCGAGCCCTTCTTAATCTTCAAGGGGCTGTCATAAAATAATTGCTCTTTGATTTAAAGCAACATCCCCATCAACCACTTGACTCACTCCCTTAAATTATCGCAAATGACAAAGTGAAAGTGGTTTTCTCTGACTTGCACAAAGCGCAGAAAAATTAACAAATAAAATCTGTTGGGAAAAATCTTTTGCGAGGAGTTATTGGCGTATTGATTTTGTTGTTAGCAGAGGCCACCTGCTTGCTGCGATAACAAATAAATAAAAGGAAAACGGGTCAATGCAATGACCAAAATAGACTTAGTGATCGAGATCACTCCAGAAGATGAAGTAGAAAAAACCACTCCAAACTTGTCCTGAGTACCAGTTGGAAAAACATATTTTACAAAAAATAACAACCCAAAACACTTTACCAAGGTGGCCTGCCAACAGCAGCCATTAGAATCCCATTGCATTTCAATTTTCAACATAAGTTTCCTGGTGTCTCTGGACACTACTTTATGATCGCCAGAATAACGTCAGCCCAGAAAGCACAGGCATATTGACATAGAAAACACTTTGGGATCATTTCTTTCCCAAAAGAGGTTTTGAATCTGTGTGAAATTTCTGATGTTTGTGTACAGGAACCCTGTACATGGTGACGACAAACTTGGGATGAGATCATCATTCCAAATCTAGACTGATAAATTTCACTGAAAGAAAAGGATCGTATCACTGAAGACATTTTTGGGATGGTTTGCTGTTGTTGTTGCTGTTGTTGTTGGTGGTGACACCATGGCGTCCATGTTGTCAGATGATGATTAAGTGATTGTGATCGACATGGCTGCATGTGACAGTGCAACAGTGGCATGGTGCATGTGCGATGTGCTCATTCAATGACTTGCAGTCTACCAACACACTGATATAAAATGCACACATTACTAGAGAAAACAAAACAGATACACTATTTGTCCATTCTATCATTCTATCACAGCACACGGTCATATTTATCAACAGTTTCACAGACTATGAATGAGAAATGAGATGAAAGTGGTTAAGGCAGATGCCTCTTAGTGAGTTACACAAGTGATCTTCAAGACATACACATAATCTTAATCCAATCTCAACCTCAACACTCTCCATTTCAATCACGTCCAACCACATTGTACACTAAGGTTCATGAATTACATTTTGTAAGGATTAGATTGTTACATGGCGTGTGACACAAAAGTCCCTTTTACGTGAGGATCGATCCCTTGCATAGGATGTCAGTAGCTCAAACACAGCCCTCTCTGGGGTCAAAGAAACACCTCTCATTGGTTGGTATACGTGCGTGGCGTGTACACACATGCGGGTTACCATTGTTTGACCTCAGCAACGGCGGCATATGCAAGAGGTCTATGAAAGTTACAAGTTAAAATCACCCTGCACTAAGACTACCCTGCACAGCACTCCTGAGCCCGATACTTTGCTCATGTTATTAGGGCACGCCGATTTAACCATGTACATATAAAGGGCACCTCTATTATTGGGCAAATGTAAATTTCAAAGCTGTTAAAGGGCACCAAGGCAATGACCAGGGGCATGAAGGCAATGGGAGACTTTCCAGGACGCTAGGTGTCAGCGGACACACGGGGTATATATACATTGTTCTTTGAAATGAGAGGGCGAGCTCAAAAACTACGTACACAATTAAAAGGGACTTAGTAAATCTGCTGCCACTTGGTGCTCTACGGTCTGCCATTGCCTCTGTCTCATTTGTTAAGTGTCGAGCCTGCACCTCTGCTCTATAAGATTCTAAAATTGCAGGGCCCAGTGCCTCCATATTTGTATGCATACTCTTTATAGGCAAATCCATTAGGAGTGTTCTGTACCGGTGTATTCCGCTGTTACTGGGCCGCAAATACGGCCACCGTTCATTTTGTTAACACATCGCGGGCATCTCCGACCAGTGATTGTGACGCAACTTTACAAAATGCCAGCAGGACGTGAGTAAATGCCTTGAAGCCTTAAAGCATACGCGAGGTAGAAGCATCCCGGTAATGGCAGAAAACACTGATACCATATGAAATTGAAGTAATTAAACCTGATTGGTCTGACGTAAAAAGAACTTCAAATTTCCACTGGAGTGACCCGCCGTATAGTGTGCCTCCTGTTTATAAAGAGAGTAAAGTAAATGCATAACGGGCTTGATACAGGTAATTCCAATGAAAAGTCCAAGCTTAATTGCTAAAAGTCCCATATTACTTGTTATTTCTCATTTCAATAGTTTGTGCTTTTCGACGTTATAAAATGACATGCTTTATAATATAATGGCTATACTCAGTTACTTTTTCCAGTTTTATATCAGTCTGAATTTTAAAAACTGACATTTTTATTCATTGAAGAACCACCTTATTAATATTTGTCACTTTTTATGAACCATTATTGATAAAAGCAGTTCTTCATCAAACAGACTGTGTCATTTATAGTAATAATCCTACATCACTGATGTCTGCAAAAGATTTATCGTGAACAGGTTGGGGACAAAAATAATAAATTGTGAGCCCTTGAGAGAAAAAACTGGACTGGGCCATTTTCCACTTGACTTCAACAAACAACGACTTTCCCACAGATGTAATGACCCGACGAACATCAATTACTAACGAGCTAATTGACTATCACTCAACCCAGGACATGAGTGTACAGGGCATAAATTTTAGTGTCTGTATCCTATAAACGTATTCCATTTCGGTCGCATGATGAATGACTTACATACGTGCTAACGTATTCAAATGGAGTTGGACAAGTTTTTAAGCTGAACATTTTCGCAAGAAAATAAATCAAATTGTTCAAGCAAACTTCAACATTGTAATAAATTGATGTGTAAATGCCAGCTGCTAATCATTTGTTAAAATATTGGTGTATCCCTAAGCAACTATCAGTAAAGTCTATCTACACTGAGTAGTGCTTCAAAAGTAGCCGATTGAAGCGTTGAGAATAAACCTCGGATGTAACGATGATCGGGAATTGCCGGGACTAAGTAGAGATAGTGGGAGTTTTTCTTTGAAATGTAAACATGACCTTTGTTTAAGCGAAACGATAGCGTTGATGGGCGACTGTCCTAGCGCCGAAGAGGATTTATGACCAACAAAATTTTCAGAAACTGTTTACAAACGACAAGATTGCCACACTGAGAGAGAACTGCCGTCTGATTCAACTTCATCCACATTCTGCTAAATTATAAAAACAAATTAAAGTTTCCAAAAAAATGTGCTGATTTTTCGTAACTACCAGCACCTTTGGAATGGCTGTGGAACAAATTTAATTGGAAAATATTCACTCGAAGGACTTCTTTTGAAATTAAGATTGGTGGATAATTGAGTTTTTCATTTCAAATGTATTTTATTACAAAAGTATAATTTATAATTTTTTTTTAATATGACTGTGATGGGCACATATCAAATAAGTTGTCCAAATCACTGACTCAAATGTTCTATCAATTACATTGGCAATACTGCAACAACTCCGCGCAGATTGCAATTATATTTCCATCATTCCACGGTTTCATAAGATGGCACGATTTACTTCTCCAGGTCGGAAAGGAGAAAATTTGTCCACAAATTGCCTGTTGCTAATGAAAAATGCAATCTCAGGTGATTTAATCATCTCCATGAACGCTATGTAATTGTCATTCAGTACCGGTCGGGTATATAGCCCATCTAGAGGCCATGTTTCATAACAGCCTATTCTATGGCAACCACCGAGCCTGTCGGTTGACGTCACCATTTGTTATTTTCCTGAGCATGTTAATTTGAAGCCGAGTCTGTCACAATCTACTGTCACCCTGCTGGATGTTTAAATATCGGAGCCCATGATTGCACCCAGGGAATTGAGCCCTCCTTATAGCCCATGGGTTCCGAGATAACAATGCGGGCTCCTCTTGTATTCTGTTGAATTGTAAACTCGTACCATACTTAACCTACATTGTACCACCTTATGAAATATTCAACTTAACTCATTTGACAGTAACCAATCCACTTGAAAAAAAATGCTGTGCCTTGTTCACGGCTTATCCTTGCTTTTATTGGTAGTGGGGAAAAAAATGCCATTTAACCAGCAAGTTATAATGTAGGTCTTGAATAACAAGTTAATGCATGACCTAGACTTTTGAATGTGAATGCGCTAATTGGCAAGCAAGGACTGTCCATCCTGGACTTGGCAAGGCCTAGTCATAATGAAAAACCGGCTCAAATCTAAGGATAAAGATATTGTCTTCCTTGCTCCTCAATCTGTGCAGTTTTAACAAAATATGACTGAGATAAGAATAGCTTAGCTTTCTATCCAAACCGGACTTTCGTCAGAGGCATAATATACTTATTTTATTTATTTATTTATTTATTTACTTATTTATTTGTTTATTATATTAGACTTATTATTATTATTATTACTGTTGTTTTTGGGTTTGTTTTTTTGGGGGGGGGGTTGAAAAGGGGGGGTTCCAGGGAAAGGAACATCGTTGAATGTTTCAGCAAACAGAAAAAAAAAACATAAATCACAGGTTCAAAGTTAAGAAATTGGTATTTCAAAGTTTTCTTTGTCTCAGTCTGCCAAAAAAGAGGGTCCAATTCTTATTTAGGTTTTTAACCAACTTCTGTAGGGAACAAAATCTTATTAGATGAAAGGCATCTACAAAAATTTTTATCAAACCAACAACTTCCACAGACAAGCAATATTTGAGACGATTAGGAAAAATTGAACCAATGTTTGACATTCAAAACCAAACAGGTTTCCCTGACGATGCTGACGATCCTAAAAGCTCTGACATAACACTCCCAGACAGTCAATAATTATGACGGTCAATCCAGGACTGCTATTTACATTCAACTTGTCACTTTTACTCATCAATATATTTGTCCATCTCTTTTGACCCGATGGACTTGTTTGCTCACAAGTCAGGCAGTCAATAATGCCATTCTTCTGTTAGAAATTTTGGTGTTTTTTTTTTTTTTTTTTTTTTTTTTGGGGGGGGGGTTGTTGTATTTGGGTTTTTTTTTTTTTTTTGGGGGGGAGGTAGGTGCAGTTTACTGTAAGAATACTTGAAACACATTTTATCAAAACAGACTAAGTTTTGCAAGAAATGATTTTCTCCAATTGAGCAAGTTTACAAGAAGTGAAATACAATTAGTTCATGAAAACGTATTGTGTTCATCACTCTAGTCTAAAACAAAATAAATATGTAGTTATTAATGAGAGCCCCTTTAAAAAAAAAACATTAAGTGGTCCACACAAATTGCACCTACAATTAGATACGCCTGAACTTTGGCTATTTTGTACAGATTCTGTGGATGGTTTGTTGGAAGTTAGAGTTTCCGTTCCATAAAAAGTGTGAGTGTGAATGGTTAGTGTGATGAGTGTCAGATGGAACCCACACTGTACAGTGTGTCTAATTAACAAGTGTACAAAGACTATGGTCACTATTACGTTAATCACACATTGTGTAATTACAGTGCCACAACTGGGGTGTCCACAGAACAAGGCAGGCAACTGTGCAAGGGGTCCATTTCAACAATCAAGTACGGATATTAATTACAGCTCTGGGTATGGATACTGGTTACGCTGTCATTCATTCATACGTTTGGCTGTGTACACAAATCATAGCTGGTCAGTTTCCTTTGTGAACCATCGGAAATGAGAAACTTAGTTTGTTTTCAATTATGCTCTTTCTTGACACTGTAAACATTGATTGTTAAGATGGTTAAATCTTCTGATAAAGCCAGATAATTCAACTCTGTAACAAGTAATTCAAAACAAACATAAATTGTGTATCGCTTAAAAGTGTCATACTGATATCGTACTCATATCTTTATCTCCAGTGAACTAAGGTTTCCTGCCCCCCCCCCCCCCCCCCCCGGAATATGATATCAGTTGAAGGACACCGACCAACCAATGTAATTTCTTTGGCCGCATAACTGAAGATAATTCTTTCATCAATGTTGTAGCATAACAAGCATCAGACTAAGCCAGTGCTGATAACTGCAATTTTTGTGTACACCTCAGTTTGACCTTGTGTCATTAGTAAACAGGGGACCTTTATATCATGTGACTTGATTAGTTAGCCAAATGCTACAGCTGATGCATGCAGTTTAATCAGTGGCTAGATGCTTTCCCATATGCATTACATCTTTAAGACAGAAACCGAGTGCGGTGGTGAGTTAGAGTTGAAGACGTGCTTGAGAAGGAAATAATAACTAACCACACAACCCGTCCCTATTTTTTTTTTTTTTCGTCTTCTTTCTTTCAACCGAGCGCCCTGAAACATGCCCTCATTTTCTTTACAACCCGCACGGATCATAAAGAAGAAAGAGGGAGAGTGACAAAAAATCCTTGCTGGAAAATCGCTGTCTTCATTTGCTCCATCTGGGAATTCAGTCATCATCTAGCTTCACTGATCATCCTCCACTACCGTCTGCAGCCTCTTTTCTCTCTGTCTCACTGTCTCCCAGCCGTTCCATTCATCTACATTTCATCACCGGCAGCCTTTTCATCATCTTTATCCCCCTTGCTCAAAGCCTCTGTCTCTCGCCACCTCATCATCATAATCATCTCCCTTTTTTTAGTACCAGGTCAGCCCTTCTCTTTACATCACTTCCAATGTTTGTACAGTCTACATTTCACTCTCTTTTTTCCCTCTCAACTTTGGGGAACACACAATTACTCTTGGAAAAATGTACCAGATGAAACGGGTAAAATCCTGGGCATTTTTAATCGGTTAATTCAACAAGAGATGCCAGAAGGCTTGGTTAGAAGCTGTGTTCAGCATCACCTCCAGTCTCTTGGCAACAGCACAGTAAGGCTTTAAATTTTTAATTGACGGCGAATCCACAATTGCAATCCTTTCAATATGGTGGAATTTACTCAGGCACTAAATCCTGTAGGAATATTGCTGTTATCGGCAGCTATGGCTTTGGCATTTGAGTCGCATTATATCTTACCACCGGCATGCATTGTACCGTACCCATATAATACTCAGAGAATGATGATTGCAGAATACACCGTTGGACACATTCCAAAGAATGTTTTCCCATAATGCATCTCTCCTTGTTGGGATCCCTGACTACAAAAACAGTTACTCACTGTCAATCATAAGGGGAGAATAACTACTTGTGTCTTTTTTTTTTTTTTAAATACATTAAAAATAAATTTAATACCGCAGGATTTTAGTTTTCAGGGGGAACAATCCAGCTTGTCAACTTAGACAATGTCTAACCATGGATGACATTATTGCCTGGGTAACGCCACTATCCTTTTCCTTGTGATTCTCTTCACAATATCTCATTATTAAATTTTTGTCACTGTCGTCGTCACAATGACCATTCACTATCTCTCACTCACTATCATCACACAAACCGTGCTGTTATCATCCTCAAAATTACTTTTTACGTCATTTCATCCTTATTGTCATCATCAATGTCATTTTCATCATTGTATGGGTCATCAATATCCCTCTCCATGTCACATCGTCATTGTCACATCTCTCTCTGCGTGTCCATCATTTCGTATCACAATTGTCACCAACACCACAATTTCTAATTTTTCCTCATTGCCATCAATTTATTTATTTATTTTTTTTTAAATATCAATTTCAACTGCTGAGTCATCATCAATTCAACCTCGTACGGCATCTTTTTATCATAATACCTAGGCTCTATACTCCTATAATCACAAGGGCTTGAATCCCCTGCTTCCCTCTTACCGATTTATCATGATCCTCCAGTAGGAACACCAAGCAGCGTTCGCACTTCAGCAGCGTGATGGCCTCCTTCATAATCTTGTGGACGACACTCTCCAGGGAGGTCTGTTCCTCAAAGATGCCACGGGCCAGCTGCAGTAACATCTGCAATGGGCAAGAAGATCACGACACGGTCAGTGCTGATGGCCAACAGGGGCCCTTGCAAGTTGTGCTCATTTTTCCCGAATGAAAACTGGATTAGGTGAATATCGAAACGGCATTTACGGCCCACACTAAAAAACTAAATAAACTAAGATAAAGCTAAGATTCACACTAGAGCGCCATTTTGGGTCTCAGGCATTGTGAATGGTATTCAAATCCATCAGCAAAAACATCACATTTTGTGGAAATATCAGCAATGTTTTACACAAACTTTCAGTGTCTTCTGATGAAAAGGGCACTAACAAAATTACCATAAAAATTCAAACTTTGGTAAAAAACAGAATCCCGAAGTAAAGCTTCATGCCACTTCTTGCTGATTTAATTGTTTATTCTTCATATTTAATTTGTAAAAATTACCACAGGTGTTGTCGTTTCCATCAACATCATTTTAATATAATTTTTTAGTATTCAGTTTCAAGTAAAAAATACTCATTATTCGTAACAAAAATAGATGTTATGCAACTTCCTAAAGCTCACACAAGATGACAAATTTCATTGCTCACACCAAGGAAATAACTGATTTTTAAACTAAATGTGAACAGAGCACGCACCAATGCTAATGGATTGGTTTAATTTGACCAAGCTGTAATCCTCTTTTTTAAATTTGACGTTAAGTGCTGGATTTAACGGCCATTGATTTGCAATTTGCACGCTCACGTTTTGTCAACTACTGTACACTAAAGGCATGCCATTGTCAGACATCCCATCCTTCACTCCATCCCTCATCCAACTCCCTCGTCCCGAACAATACCATTGTCCTTGATACTCCACCAGAGATAAGCAAATAAAGCCAGAACATTGTGACACCTAACATGGAGATTCCTTTATTTTTTCAAGCCACTGTCCAATTCAGGCAGTGATTTCTCAGAGTAGGTCAGCAAACATTTTTAAGGGGGTCTCGACTGTTGTATAGAAAACATGCTCTCTGCCGTCACAAAAACCGATCCAAAACTATTGGAATGCCGGTAAGTTTTTTTTTTTTTTTTTTTCTGTTGCTTTCTCACCATCTTAGATGGAGAGCTTCCATGGGGAATTTGAAGATGCTGATTCAGGTCATCGAGCGGAAAGAAATCCAACTCTTTAGTCCCTCCCATGGCTAACTAGTGCAAACAGGCCAGACCAGTGCATGGCGTTGCTGGGCAACACATCATCTTGTTGGACTCTCTCCCGCTCTTCACTTTTTTTTGTCCCTTCTTTTTCTTTTTTCCTTCATATCAACTGTTTTTTCTTTTTTTTTCATTTATTCTTTCACAACAGACGAGTAAATCACTTGGTGTTTATGAGACTGAAGATAAAAGACCAAAGAAGATAAAAGTATTTGATGTCTTGATACGTAAATATTGGGTGGACATTATGACCCCCAGCTAGGATGCCTCACACGTATCATTTTCTGTGGGAACAGTTTCAGGGAACGTATCATGCTGGCCATAACCAGGAAATGACAAAGTACGAGATTAGTAATTACTGACAAAAAAAGCAGATTAGTTTGTATCTTAAAGGTCACTGATTATACACCACAAAAAAACTATACCCAACTGATCGGCCACACAAAAACATTTCTGTCTAAAATACTTGAGAAAATAGCACTTGAAGACTAAAAACAAAAAAACACCACACCGTCGTTTATTTTGATTGTCGCAATTAAAAGCCTGATATGAACGTGCCAAAAAATCACTAACAAAACATAAGTTGCTGTGCATTATTTCAGAGGTTGGTTGTAAGTGTGTTCACTGAAAATGAGAAGTTGGAAATTCCTTATCAATTAAAAAAAAAAAAAAAAAAAAAAAAAAATGATGCACATTCCATTTATGGAAACATGTCGCATTAGTGATTTATTTGTTTTCATTTTAAAGCAGGTTTAATTAGGGTCACCAATCCAGCACAGCTGATCGTTTGGGGCCCTCACAGTATACAGAAATACATAAAAGATAAAAAACTAACACTGACAAGGACTTTGGCAGAAAAGGCACAGACAAAAATGATAAATAAAAATTTAAAAAGAATCAACCTATCTTAATCGACAATATACAAAAACAGATGGGACCAAATTGCACCCCCTATCAGCCTACCACACGATGATGACCCACATAGTGATAATGTTAGCCCTTGTATAGGCCTAGTTATGAAACGGAAACATGCAGCGATGAAATCTTTTCCCTCAATAGAAAATCTTTAACTTTCCAAGCGCATGTAGGCATGGTCAGCTATCAACAGACTTGGCTTTCAGTCTGATTAATTAAGCAAACAGTGGCAGCACCAATCTGGGCCCAATTTCATAGAGCTGCTTAACCACAAAAAGTAACTACAAAAAACACACAACAAAATTATGCTTACTTGAATAAGTTTTACAGCCGAAATAACGTTTAACACGTACCATCTGTGGCTGGTATCCTGCTCATCTTTGCTTACCAGAGAATTGTTAAGCAATGTTTTCTGCTTAAAAGCAGCTCTATTAAATTGGACCCTGGTCATTAATGGCCAGTAAAGACCAGTCCATCACTCTTATGACCCATGTACTGACATACATGTGCCGATCAGCGGTTGCTGTAAACAGATCATGACAAACTATGGCCTGATCTATTTACAATAACCCCATCCAACCACACCCCGGCCACGCCCCTGGCCTGTAAAGATCTATCCCATTTCCCTCAAGAAAAAAACCCAAAGTCAACACTCATGTCATTTAGCAGATTCGAGAAGTACCGTAGCCTAGGATGTCTGTAACAAAGTCCAATGGATACATTACCTGATTGCGCTTGTACTCGTTGACAGACATCTCAAACAGCTGCGCATTCATGATTCCAATACCGCAAAATGTCAGGTAATTCCTGAAGACCTAGAGAGTAGAAAAGAAAAGAAAAAAACAAGAAGAGAACGTCAACCTACGTGCCGTGTCTATTTAAAACAATTACTAAGCGCTATCAGTTGATCCCAGAGTGACCTTTGGCACGGCCAATTTGGGAGACAGAGTAAAATGTCTGGTAAATTCATGGTAAATTCAAAGACAGGAACTTCATTAAAGAACATTATGAGCTTAATTTTCTTACCCTTTTCTCTCAAGTACGAAGGAATTGTATAAGTCATTGCTTTTAATTAAGTGCAAAAAGTAATCAAAATATTTTAAATTTGGTGAAAGCTTAAGAAGTGCAACATGCAACTGCCGAGTAGCATTTCTCGGAACAAGAGCATGTTATTCCAAGAACCATCTACATTTAGACTACCTCTAGCCCAGAAAATGATCATTGTTAAATGTCCTTCTGTTTGTTTGCTTGGGACATTTTCTAAGTATATTTATTGGACTAACATTCCTTAACCAGTTGGGACAGGTTGACAAGTTTCTACGAAAATATTTTTCAAACCAGAAAACGGGTGACGCAAAAACGCGCCAATGTTGTGTAAAATTGCAATACTTGAACAAAGGTTGCCCAGACATTCCACTGCTGAGCACGCACAGAGTACGCACAAGCCAGGTAACACTTCGTTTCAACCCTCACACACAGGACACATGGCGCTCAATATTCTGCCAATTTTTGGCTATGGTGCAGGGGTTATTGTGTAATCCCCGATTCCAGACCTTTGTCCTTTTGTTCCAAGAAGAGGATTACTAGGCATCCAGAGGACTCCACCATTGTTCATTAACTGTATTTCGGCTCAATGGAGGTAAGTCAGAGTGAACCGGGGATCCAGCCTTGGTTCCGGATTTAGTACCAATCGTAGGCCGTGGCACATGGCCCAGTTTTTGCAATTCATGCTGCATGAGTGAATTTGACATTTTCTCGATTGAGAAAACAAAAAATCACGAAGCAATAAAGAGAATCTTTGTTGTCTTGGCTTTGCCAAGGTCAAGTTTTATTTGTGCCAGCGGTAATCTCAACAAAAAATGATTCTGGCAATTCTGAGAAAATAATCCTGAAAGGCTGGATGGGAAAAATTGAAAAATTCCCGGCCGGCCACAACTGGTTAAGACAGTACATGTACATGTTTTCAACTCTGAAATTCTCTCTGCACAAACAAACTATTGACCCGTCTATGACAGCATAAAAATAACCTACATGAAAAAAAAACGTACAAATAAAATCGACACAACAAACATAAAACATGAAATGTCCACATGAGTTTGCAGTTCAATTTAATTTACCATGAAACCGTTACAATGACCAGACAAATTTACGAGCAGTTGCACCTATTCATCTTTATCTTGCCATTACCGTTGTAACCTCAATAAAAAGTGCATTGAGTAATTAGAACTACAATGTATGTTACCCACAACACGCATGATTAATGAACGTCACTCAGATGTACATTACTGTAAACTAAGAATGGAGTTCCCATCTTTAGGTTTGGTCTAAGTTGAATTGGCTAATGGCTCCATCAGAAGGGTCCGATTTCATGGCTCTGCTTACCGCAGAATTCTTGGCCCCAGTGCCATGAAATTGGGCCCTGCTTTGTTGAAGTTTAAGAAAATGTTGTGGTCAAACCATAGCCAAATCCTCATCTCAAGCAATGGTTTGGTTGTTTATTTTAGGGTTTTTTTTTTGTGGAGGGGTGGGGAGGGTTTGGATGGAGTGGGGTGGGGTGTGGAGTACTTTGCCATGGAAAATAACATCTTGATGATCAACTGTCTAGGCTACCTGGGGTTGAAGTTTCAATGAGGCCATGCCCATTGTCCAGGGCCCCCCCCCCCCTGTGATGTCCTCATATAAATCTTTGTGCCCTTCTGACAATATCCCCCAAACACTTTTTTAATGGAAATGGCCTTTACTGGAGGGAAAAGTCTGACCTTGCCCTTACAAGAATAACACTCCACGCTCACAAATCTATCAGAGGTCCCCGGATGATTTACGACACAATTTACCAACAGTGTGTACATGAGTGTGTAAAACATGTGTTGTGATCCACACAACATCTTTGCCTAAAGCCCCGACCAGCCCAACCCTTTACACTCCAACTGCATGTTTTGTTTGATTCTGTTTGGAACTGAGGAATGCACAAGTCAACTGATTACAACAAAACAGAATTGTTACACCACGAGAATTCCTTTATCATACCTTCTCAAACAGACCATGGAGGTAAGTACCTTCCTGGAATGCTTTTAAAAAACTACTGGTTTGGTGTATAATTTGTCGGTATAAGTCCTGGGTTTGAATGTCAACTACAAGTAGACCTACACGCTCATCCACACACACACATACACACAAGTGGGTATTCACCTGCAATCGGGGACCTCCTTTTTTCCATTTTTTGTTTGTACTTCAACTTTTTGGCAACAGCTCCCATTGGTTTTGTACACACTTTCCAAATGGTCGACCCTGTAAATCGAGGACTTCTCGTTGTTCTCCTGTTGTTTGGACTAAGTTTTTTGTTTGTTGTGTACACGAAAGCAGAGCGAGGACGTACCTCGCTCTGTCGGAACACCCAAATCCCTTTTTTGTTAAAGTCTTCAGTTTCAACGGTAAGACACACCCCCCCCCCCACACACACACACACACACATACTTGTTGACCCCATTAAATGGAGGACTTCTTGTTGTTCTCTCATTGTTTGGACGTCCCCATTGTTTTGTACATAAAAGCAGAGCGAGGGTGCCCTCAATCTGTCAAAACACCAGGATCCCTTTTGTTAAAGTCCTCGGTTTCAATGGGTAGATCCCTCCCCCCCCCCCCCTTACACACACACACACACACATACTTGTCGACCCTGTTAAACAGGGGACTTATCTTTGTCCTCCAACTTGTTTTTTGTTTTCAGTGACGTCTCCATTGTTTTGTTGTACATAAAAGCAAAGCGAGGTTTTAAGTGTGGACATCTTTTGTTTCCAGGTCCGCACTTCGTATGTAGCGCTTTAAAAACATTATATAAATAAAGCTCAATAAAAAAAATTTAAAAAATAATAGACTTATTACATAAAATTAAAAAAAAAAAAAACAGTTTTAAAAATAAATCAAGTTCATCTGACATACTTGGAGCAAATGGAACGGGAGATTGTTATAAGATTCTAACAAAATATTTGAGCCAGGAATGAAATCAAATGATTGGTTTTTAGTGAGGTCATTGCCCCTCAGGTGAGGAAAATGTACATGAGAAGCACGCGTTTACATAACACACCAAGGACAGTTAGCCAACACAATTATCACATTATCATATTAAACCAAAGGTACACTGCACAAGTTTTAAAATGTTTTGAAATTTTATGTGCTAGTTTTCAGGAGTTTTGTTACAGGTTCCTTTTGATCACTATTAAATATTATTAAAATATCAAATACTTATGTACACTTCACTTTTTACAAGAAAAAAAGAATTAAAAAATTGAGAGACTCGCGGGCAAGCGCACTTGACCCAAGCTCTGGTGTTTCTTGTCAGCTGAGTGTGGGTTCGAGTCCCGGTCTTGACACTTGTGTCCTACAGCAAGACACTTTTAAACCATTATTACTTTGTACCAAAGTTTATAGAGCGCCGAAGGTGCAAGATGGGGAACTCTGACTGAAACGTGAAATCTCACTGGACGCCATTTCAGCAAGTAATTATACGGATACAACAATAGACAAGTGCAGATCAGTGCACACAATGACCATTGCTATTAATGGGAAACAAAGAATTCACTTATATATATATGGGCCCCGAAATGGGGCCCATTTTTCACGTTCCAACAATAGATAAAGTCCCAGTTCCCCATCTTGCACCTTCAGCGCCCTGTAATCTTTACTTTGTACTTCGGATGGGACGTAAAGCTGCAGGTCCTGTGCCTTGTGTAATGCACACAAAAGACCCCTGTTACATTTATCGCTAAGAGAAGGGGTTTGCCCCAGTGTTTCTGGTAGTGGCTGCTGAATGCCCTGCAGCACCTTGTTAACCCTTATAAAGTGCTACATAAATGGGTCTCATAATTAAGTCACTTCAAAAACCTGTCTTATAAAACATTATAATAAGTGCCTTGAGTAACTTATCATTGAAGTGTTCCATACAAGACAGCGGTATCATTATTATTATTATAATAATTTGTAAATTCACAAATTTACCATATTTTGACAAGTTTCATTGATGAATTATTGTTTTCTTTGGTTGGGTGGATTGAAGATGAACATTGAGGATGACACAGTTTTCCTGAAATTGAAACTTGCCCTTTAAATGTATCCCCTGACAGGCCTTGGATGGCGAATCAATGACAGTGTTTATTATTGTGACAAACATAACACACAGGTGGGCAAAGATAATTAATTTTCTTTGTCCAGAAAGCTTCACTTGCGTCATGGGATTAAGGAAGGGAAATTACTCCAGATTGAAGTTGTACAATTTAATTGCATTACAGTCTGGAAATGTTTCGGACAAAATTACTTCATGTTTTCTTACACACATGTAGTAATCTTTTCTACGGAAATATGAAATATTGATTAATCTTCAATCTGGGTAATCAAAAGGCTGAAGTGTAGGTTTCTCCTTCAAATAACATGTAAACCTAATGTAAGAACACTTCAGCACGATGTTGATGTAGCAAATTGCAGGAGGTGAAATGTTTCATCTCCTGTTACATGGAAATTGTCGTCACAGAAAGTACAACGCACCGACTTGGTTTTAATTAATGAGGAAGTGGTCATGGGTAATTACGGTAAGGCTCCCTGTTAACACCGTCTTCAGTTTTCAATGATCACCTTCACTTGACAGCACCATTGTTAACCTCTTAACCTTCTTGTTCGCTTTAGAAAGTATCGAATCATTCTGTGCATGAACACGGTAAATGTCTATTTCTTGTTTATCCTGTAGATTTCTATTCTAATGGGAGACTTTTGAAGACACTAGGTGGCAGCAGACTTACCCAGGTAAATCCATTGTTCTCGGATATGTGCGCATGCTCAGAACTACGCAAACAGTAGAAATTCACCCGGTAAGTCTGCTGCCACCTGGTGTTCAAAAGTCTTCCATTGCAAAAATTTCCCAACAACGATTTCTGTTGAACGCTGCGATCACATTTTGAATACCACGTAATCTTTAGTTACACAGGTAAGAGAGACAAGGACCATAGATTATTCTCTCCCTTATTATCTTGGTGGGCGTTCTTCCCCCCCCCCCCCCCCCCCCCGCCCCAACAAAAATAAAGGTATCTCATGATGGTGATGTCTTTTTAATATAAGGTGCAATTACACAAATATTGATGTTTGGCTGTCGGGAATAGATTTTTGTCTCTTTCAAGGTAATCACGGATTAATAATGTAGACAAATTACAGATGTGATGCAGTTTGCTACAAGGTTGTGTTTGCAAAGTCTAATATAACGGATAGGTAAGCTGAACACTTCTTAATATCCAGCGTGCTCTGATACTGGGGGCCATCTGCAATAAGGCGAACACCATGACACAAGGAAGCCGTGGTATAACTCCAACCATCGGAATTTTTTTTATTTTATTAAATGGGGATGCTTAGCCGTACATGTAACAATAACATCTCCAGCTCAGGCTCACAGCTTCAGTCCACCTTCTAGTTTTTAGAATTCTCTCTTGGGAAATCAACAAAAGGCACCGTTGCCAGGTTGCTTGATGATCCTTAACAGTCGTTAGTCAAGTGTTTCAACCCATTAATGAATATCATCTTGAAATATTGACCAATATTTCAAAACGTCTGTGCCCATTTTTTTTTTTTTTTCCTTTTTCTTTTCAAGTGCCTAGTGCTTTGCAGTACATTGCACATACAGGCTAATAGATGGACTATGTTTGTATAATTTATGTAATTTAGCTTGACTAATACACACCAAGGCCTCATGAATCATAACACAATTAATTGTAAAAGGTTTCTGTGCTACATATTTGAAGTGTTTTCGCACACTGATGTACTTTTCCACAGAAAAACATGCAGTACAATCAATCAGCACACATTCTATACCATCATGGCCGTCAGTAATAGCGTGTTGTTGTTGTTGTTATTTTATTTAACAATTGCAGAAACTATTTAATTTTTACTTTGATTTATTTATTTTTTTTTTTTGGGGGGGGGGCCAAAAGACCATAGGGCTTGTAGCTCATGTTTTTTTTTATAAGACCAGAATTAAAATGAAGGCAAAATATTTATATATCTGCGCAATTTTTAACAAAAGGCTAACCTGTTCAACTATTTTAACAAGTACAGAGAGAAGATTTATACTTCAGCTGAGTACACAGCAGAATTAAGAGATATTAATCAGAGTCAACATCAAAGTTTGAAGAAAAAAAAGGTTTTTTTTATATATATTTTTTATTTGTATTTTTTATTAAAGTCATAACACAATGAGGTAATTTATTCGATTGAAAAACACAAGAGAGCCTTTCAAGTCCAGCCCTACTGGCCCGACACTAAAATCATTGGCCCAGGGCCTGCGATCCAGTGAAACATTTGAGACCCTGTTTAGAGAAATATTAAAAAGTTTGGAAAAGAATCAAGGTGGTTCAGTAGGTAAAGATGAATGTGATTTGGCTGACATTTTAGTCTTCAGACATGTTACAAAACACATCAAAACTTAAGAAAGTAAAAGTATATAATATAAGAAATATTAAAAAGTTTGGAAAAGATTTATGGTGGTACAGTGGGTAAAAAATTAATGTAATTTGGCTGACATTTTAGTCCTCAGACATGATACAAAACTCATCAAAACTTAAGATCGTAAAAGTATCTAATATAAGAATTATTAAAAAGTTTGGAAAAGAATTAAGGTGGTACAGTACATGTAGGTAGAGATGAATGAAATTTGGTTTACATTTTAGTCTTCAGACATGTTACAAAACACATCAAAACTTAAGAAAGTAAAAATATACAATATTAGGGGGGTTCCCTATAAATTGGTATCAACAATCTTCCTTCATCTGACAGTGAATCTGGGCATATCTTCAAACAACATCCCAGCAATGAGACCCACATGGTATGATATACTTGACAAATTAAATTTCCAGAGCACATATATAAGCGAGACTATTGTCACCAAAATTAATCATACACTGCACAGTTTGTAGTTTGGTTCTGCTAGCAAAGATGAATAATAAAAGAAGAAAATCAAATATTAAAACAAAAAGGGAAATGTGTGTACTGAGTGGTTTCTTGAGATCAATCCCATCGAAAGGAAGTCTAGTCAGCATCTTACAGTGTTCAAGCCTTTTTTTTTCTTTTTCTTTTTTAATTGCAAACACTATACAGGAAAGAAGCTTTTCAGTCCTGTCAAACACTTAAGGTATTCTTGTCACAGACATCTGTTTGAGCTTGACACAAGTCACGCACTCCTATGCAGCAGACCAAGTCTGAAAAGCAACATATTTCATCAATTCATAAAACCCTTGGGTCCGAGTGATACTGAATAATTGATACGTCTTGCCTTCACAGATGTGCACTTATAAAATGTTCTATCCCTGATAAAAACAAAAGGGGGGGGTTTTCCCTGACACTCTGGCCTGCTTGCTGTCATCAGGAGAAGACTTGGGCTGTGAGACACATCAGTGGGAAAGCCAAGGTGCGTAAGAGCATCAACCAGTCGTTAAGAATGGGGAAGGGGAGCATGAGGGGGGGGGGGGCGAAGAAACGCATAAGTACAGAGTTGTATACAATCCCACACGTCCAAAGCATTTGAATAAAAAATAGTTAAATAGTGTGAAAAGCCTGTATATTAGCACTGCATGTAGACAGACAAGTATAAGAAGAACATTCGATATAACACACAGTTACAATCATCCCTTTACTCTTGTAGCTCCAGACCAATTTACCTTAATTCAGATCACTGCTATCAGTTCCTCTCCAACTTAACAAAGAACATGTACATTGTGATCCTATTCACCTAAAAGTGTTCATGACCAGTATGGTAGAAGTCATTGGTTACCGCTGAGACTAACGGGGAACCGTGTTAAGAAATCGGTAGACATTTTCAAACTATCTTCCAAATGACTTAAATCACACAAGAGCCGACAATGGATGCGAAACCAATTTTGGATGTTACGTATGTTGGACTGAGGTACGTCATGGAAGACGCATGATGATCAACAAAGTATAGCGGGGAAACTAATTGAGTTTTTAATTACTACATCTAAAGCACACACAGACATGTACATTAGGAAAGCAGATCACCTTCAACAGTCAAACATCTGAGGAATGGACGACAGAGTTCAACTTGCATCTTGGATGAAAATCAGACCGCCTTGTAATATATCACTCACGCAAAACACTGTGTCAATGTGTAATGTCCCAATGGTTTGGAGACCAGGTCCAAGACCAAAGCAAAGACGAACTACAAGGTCTCTGTGATTGAGAGCCATAGGAGAAGGGATAATGGTTAGAGTTACAAAAAGAGAGGCAGGGGTGACAACATATTCATCTCCAAGTCATGACAGGTGCTCCTAACATAATCAAAGAAAATGAAGACGGGGGAAATCAGAGACAGGACGGGCACCATGCCAAAAAGATGGAGGGGGTACTCTTAGACAGACACCTACAAAGAATAGCAGACAGAATCCCAAAGCCACAATTAGACCGACGAGGCTGACAAATTAGAAGGTGGTGAGATGAAAGCAAGGAGCACGGCTAGGTGAAGCATATAAACAACCAGTAAAAGATTAGCTCTATGCAGACAATCTGTGGAAGATCTTCGGCACTTTTCTTCAGACGTCCGGAGCGAAATACACGCTCACCCGGAATCCCAAACAGTTCATCATGTTGAAAGTTAGTGGTGGTGAGTGAGAGCCAACCTAACTCTATCGTTACTGCTGAGCTGCAAGTACAAATTTTCCACCTTGTTGAAATTGTTCGTTCTGCTTTGTATGCTTGCCAGGTCATGTGTCCAAGATTCATTGCCTTACTCGTTAAATAAAAGATAGATCAAATATGTGTTTGACAATATTTATGTTGACTACTACGCAGCCAAGTTTAAAGTGACTGTCTGAACTGGAAAATACTTTGGGGGCAAAAGTTAAAAATTCTTGTGAGACGGGCCGTTTCTAGGGCGCCTGGCTCATAAATCTCATAAATACCAAGGAGGTAAATACTTTATGAGTAGTTGCAAAAAACCTCTTGGTTAATAGTGTAGTGTCTCTGATCGAAATGTATTTTATTACTATTTTCACAGACAATTTATTCCTAATTTGATGCAATTACAATTGCAATGTATTTTGCATACTCGACCAAACAACAAAAAAACGTTGCAATTACACTTTTGTGGGGATTAAACGACTGTATCTATCTACTGCATCTTTAATCAGTACAGAAATGAGGCCATGGATATTCAGCATTGTGAGCATGCAGCGAGATATTATTAACCTCAATGTTGGAACTTCATATGGAGTCCATCACAGGGAGAAAAAAAAAAAGCAGGCAAGAATGTAGCCAGGCATGATGCATGACATTTGCAAACATTCCGCTGGCTTTAGGTTTGACTTTCATTTCCCACCAAGGGCACCTGGTAAACATGCCGAGCAGCAGAGACAGGCCAGAGACCGAAGTGAGGGGACTGAGAAGGAGACCCAAGTAGGAGACCGAAGGCTGGCCGCGTCTGCATCTGTTGTTGAACAGGAGATTGCCGGGATGTACAGAGTGACTGTTGACTTATTAGCTGTACAAATTATATTACACGATGCTTGCTTTAAAGATAACATGTTTGTGTCAGTGTTCTTTATGGATGTATCTCTTCTACATGTGGAAAGTATTAGGTTCAAGGCACATTTTGAACCTTGGATTTCAGCAACGGGTTGCAAGTAAGCAAATATGAACGTTACCAAAAATAAATTCCTTAATGAATTTTGCATAAGAGGAGGCATAAATCCAGCATGGATTTGTTAATTACCCCCTCTCCCACCCTCCCACGAAAAGAAAACCAGAACGCATGTATTGAGATTATATTTCATTGTTGTTACTTTAACCAAAGATCCACACAATGTTCATCTGGACTAACATCCTTGACACAATTTCATAAGGCAAGTGATAAATAGCAAATGACTATGCTAACGGCAGGAGAAACAAATGTGTTTAGCAACCATAACCATATTTCCAATCAGTAGGTTCTAAATTGCGCCAAGTATCTGTTCATCACAGTAGAATTGCATTGACGCTTCCTTTGCTTTTCCAAAACAGTATGCTGGCCTAAGCATAAAATGTCTGCTTTAAATTGCAAACTGTTTGCTAGTAAGCAGAAAACATCTGCTGACAGTTGAGTTCCTCCGCATTGACAAATACTTGCTGTTTGCTAGTAAACACTTGTCCCTCTGTTTTGGATTGCAACCTGTTTGCTAGTAAGCAAAAAACATCTGCTTACAGATGATCCCCTCAGCACTGGATTGCAAACTGTCTGCTAGTAAGCAAAAAAGGTCTGCTTACAGATGAGTCCCTCAGCACTGAATTGCAGACTGTTTGCTAGTAAGCAAAAAACATCTGCTCACATATGAGTCCCTCAGCACTGGATTGCAGACTGTTTGCTTGTAAGCAAAAAACATCTGCTTACATATGAGTCCCTCAGCACTGGATTGCAGACTGTTTGCTAGTAAGCAAAAAACATCTGCTTACATATGAGTCCCTCAGCACTGGATTGCAGACTGTTTGCTAGTAAGCAAAAAACATCTGCTTACATATGAGTCCCTCAGCACTGAATTGCAGACTGTTTGCTAGTAAGCAAAAAACATCTGCTCACATATGAGTGCCTCCACACTGGATTGCAGACTGTTTGCTAGTAAGCAAAAAACATCTGCTTACAGGTGAGTGCCTCAGCACTGGATTGCAAACTGTCTGCTGCTAGTAAGCAGCATGAAACTGGCCCTGACATTAATGGTACCAAGCACGTCTCCCTTCAGGAAGTAAAGGAAGGTTTCCTCTTGATGGACAGAACTACATCTAATTGTAACTCCATCATAAACAATGTCCCTGAAATAAGTGAAATGCATGTTTGTCATTGCTCCTCAACTTCACCAACAAATTCATTAGACTACAATTTCCTCCACATCTCAAACCGATGGAACATGGCAGACTTGAAAGTATGTCCAATGTCCTTAAACTCTCTATTTATTTTGGTAATATTATTATGGATGGATCAAATAACAATCTCAAGGCTTTGTCATATATCACTGGTAAGGTAGAAGGTATGTACGTTGTATCCTGAATGCGAAACACTATTGACCTTAGTGGATGCTCTAGTCAGGAGTGTCTGCAGATGCATAAATCACAAATAATTGATCGTCCACGCTCCATACATTCACAAGCAGAGCACAGGAAAATATTTTGCGCAGAAACCGAGTCTGGGACAGGACAGAGATTCAGTATTTTCACTTCATTTTCTGTGGGTTGCTTTCTTTTTTCTTTTCCCCCCCCCCCCCCAATCAATTACAGATTGCTAGGCATTTCTGGTCAATGGACACCAAGAACGACCACTTGGGAACATCAAACTCCCACTCTTTGAGGCAGACACTTCTGCAACTGGCCGATATGCCCATCCCAACTGGACGTACAGATTACCTCCAACAATATTTACCTTGGCCATTTTGCAGCCGACAACTACTCATAAATGGGTCATATAATTTTCTATGTAGGGAGAGGCAATCCTGAAATCATATGCCGAGCCATGCCCCATCCTCCCCACGGGCAAATCCTCTGCCGAGTCTAATCACCCGGCGTGTGATCTGCATTAAGGAAACTCTGTCCTCTTTTACAGAGGAGCATTTTACACACTGACTGCAGTATTTTCATAGCAGTCCGGGATGATTAAATTTTGAAATATGGGTTTGTCTTCTGAACAGCGGGCACCAAAGACAGGAGTGGGTCTGGGGGAGAGATTGGGGGGGGGGGGGGGGAGAGATGCTACTTTAGAGACTTGGCACATGAGCAGAAGGGAGTTTGCCTCGGGCCATCTTGCCCTGAAATCCAATTAATGAACTAATCAGTACGGGCAATACGCAGCCATAATTTGTGCAAATTGGTATTGCAGACTGGGCCAACATCACGTTCATCACATTCCAGGGTACAACGCATACAGATCTCCACGGAGGAAGTTCTCATAGTTTACTATTGATAAAGAGACCTACACACAACCGTCAGAAACAATATCTCTGAAATGCTTGTTTGTTCTAAAACCACAGTTTCGCAGATAAATTGATCGGACTAGCTATACCTTCCTCAAAGATCATTCTGAGTTTGGAAAAACAAACAGCTTCAATCAAAAATGCTTGTCAGCAAAGAGGGGATGAGATGATAAAGAATGAAGGCCTTGGAGTGCTGAAATTGAGCTGATTGTTAGACATGGAGAAGGAAAAAATGGAAAACGATCCTTTTAAATGATCAACATCTAGGCCACTCTTCAATAGGGATGATTAAGGCGGCATTTGTAACAAATCAATGGAAATGGGAAATACTCCTTGCATACCAGGAATGGCATGACGTTGTTTATTTAGTTTAAAACAGAATCCAATTGCTTCTGTGTTCACGTCACCAGCTTCCAAATGAGTGTTTGCCCAGCCCAACTGTCAAAACAGGCAGGCCGCTCTGCGACTTTTATGAGAATTTGTTCAAGCGGTAGGCTCTAATCCGCACGAGCTTTTGATCATGACTTTACAAAGCGCTCTTGCACAAGACGGCAAACCCAGAGACCTAGAAAACCTAATGAAAAAAAAAGATCGATTGTGCTAAAATATTTACACCTCATCAATTGCTTTCCAGTTTAAAAAGGCATGGGAGTTTGATTGTAATAATTCCATTTCACATGAATAGCTAGAGCCTGGAGAGTCTTGAATGAATCTCAAGTAAACCCAAACCCTTTTATTCTATCAGCCAGTAATAGCTAAATAAAATCATGGAAATACTCTGTCTTGCTTGGTTTAACACAAACTGGAAAAGCTTTTAAATTTCCAGGTGCATATTACCATAGACTTGGTGGAAAATGAAATTGATCTACATCTGCGGAAACTCAGAAACCTCAATTGGTAAAACACCTTAACATCGACCTGGAGGTCACAGGTTCACATCCAACTTGTCTTTGTCTGATATTGTCTTCTCTGAAAGACACCAAGATGTGATTATTGTCGGCCTGATATCTTTAATTTGCTTTCAGTGTTATCACAGACCTATACACACCCTATCCATTTAGGGCCTTTCATCTGAGGACAGGGTAAGGATAATTGCCTCCAAATCCAGTTGACCGAAAACAAATCCGTTTCGGTTGGCCTCAACAAGCCCCTGCTCTTGCTGATCCTGTTTGTGAAATTAAACGATGCCACCCTCTGGTCTAGTATGGCGGCGGAGAGAGTTTTATGCTTATCCTGTTATTCACTGAACCCCTCTTTGTTATTTCCCTTCATTCTCTTTTTTTTTTTTATTATTATTTTTTTTAGTAATCCTATCATCAGTGCTGTACACGGTGGCCGCGGTTGGCTGGGATGGAGTAACTACAGAGGTTGGTTAAACAAACGCCATAGAATATCGGCATTCTTCTGATCTCTGTGCAACTGCAGAATTTTAGAATTATTTTAATGAAATACCAGCTGTTTAAAGTGTTATTTTTACTCATCCTTCAAAAGGTCACACATAAAGAAACACACATGATATGCCATTTCAATTCCTCAACTTTGGTGCTTCTATAATTTGTAAAATTGCACCATGCACTCCCTAAGCACAAAGCAGTGTACATAAATTGAATTTTGATAGGAAAAAGAAGGGAAAAAAACAGCATAAATTAATTGAATTTCAATAAAAATCCAGATGGGTTCCAGAGTCACAAGACTCTCCCTTGAGTTTATCTTATTTTCTGTTTCCGAAGACCCAAAGTGTTTTTGACACCCCAAAATCCCAGCCTCACTCCACTGCATGCAACGGTTAATAAATTCAATCTACAAAATGATGACAATTTCACAGTCTGAAGCCTCCTGTTTTCTCATCTAGTTACCTTTTAGACAAGTTAGATTCATGCATCTGCGGGTAATTTACGCAAATTAAGCAGCGAGAATGTCAGTGCCTCTCCTCACAGCAGAGGAGCGTAATGATAAAGAATACAGCATCAATACTGAGAAGCAAGTGCCAAAAGTTATTAGTTACTATGTCAGTCGTCATATCCTTGGCTGCATTCTTGTTCCAATGAAGGAACTCTCCAGATAAAACATCACAGTGCTTTTAATATTTGAAAAGTTTCATCTACAAGGAGGCATCAGTAGGAGAAGCAGCCTCAGCACAACTCAAACAGAGGAAGACAAAGTTTTGTTTTATTTGAAGTTTTTGTTTAATTGGTTTAATGTTATAGGTGAAATTGTCTTCTTTTTTTTGTTGGCTCTGAAAAGAGCCGATTGGTCTTAACTCTTTCACTACGGCGTGTCACTAACAGCGGCTTGGTAAATTACCCCCACACACCAGAAAGCCGCTACCAGTGGCTCGAGGTCAGCACTTTTGAAACTTGCTTCCTATCGGCCTTTCCCGATACTATGAGTAATCAATAGCCAATGAAATGACTTGTTATATACCTTGCTCATTTATTTATTACAAGCCAAGTTGCCCAATCTGAAGATCAGGTTCAATTATCAGACATGGTTAAAAAAAAAAAAAAAAAAGGAGGAAATGGCCGAGCAGCAAAACTTTGTACATCGTTTTTCAGGGGTTTTTTTTGCAATATAATATTCTTAAAAAGAGGAAATAAGGGAATCAGCTGAAATTAATAAACATAAAAATTAAGGGGAAACAGTCTTTAACCAGTTGTCACTGGGAAACTTCAATTTGTTCACGTCCAGCCTGATGGGATTATTTTCTTGGAATTGCTGGAATCATTTTTTCTTTGAGAGTACCACTGGCATAAAGAAACTTTGCATTGAACTAAGATTCTCTTTATTGCACTGTTATGTTTGTTTTCTCTACCGAGAAAATGTCAAATTCATGCACCGTGAATTTGCAAAACCTCGACCGTGTGCCACAGTCTACAATTGGTACTCTGACTTACGTCGTATGAGCCAAAATACAATGAATGAACCATGGTGGCAGCCTCTGTATGTCTCGTAATCCTGTTCTTGGAACAAAAGGACAAAGGTCTGGAATCGGGAATAACGCCTGCGATGTGTGCTCTGTGCACGCTCCGCAGGGGAACGTCAGGGCAACCCTTGTTACAGTATTCCGATTTTACACAATGGCGCGTTTTAACGTTTAAGGGTTTGTGTACAAACACCATCTACAAAATGTCCACTTTATCAAACTCTGTGAAATTGTCCTTTATCATTCTTTCCAAGGATTTGGGAAAGTTGTGTCAAATGACAAAAATAAGAGAGTTGTTGCTTTTTTATATTTTTTAAAATAATTCTTACCACAGTCCGTGTTGATTTTTTCTTTCTTCCTTTTTAATATTCATAAAATAAGCATCAATTGAAAAACATTGAAATACCCTCCACTATTCATCCATTTGTTTTAATCCTCCCAAAGAGTGACAACGATCCCTTTTAAAATTTACATTGCCCCAATGGACAGATCTATCATTGGGCAAGGTCCCGTGTGATGTCACCCCTAACAATTCTAGACGTTTTCCTTTCTGCAAGTATACATACTTTAAGATGTTAAAAGAAATGTTTACACAAGTAGTAAATAAAACTTTGGGAGTTCTCAGTAAGTAGAACTTAAATCCTTCCCTAAGTGCATATCCTCAGCATGAAAGAATACCGTGCTCCTCTTTACCAACCAATTTTTTTTCTTTAAAGACTTGGCAGTAAATGTTAACGCTAGACTGATCGGCGCCTTGCAACCAATAACTCCCCTTCAGACCTGCTGGATGTCACACATCCAAAATGACTGCCCCTGACGATGCAGAACCTAGTGTATGACCTAATGACAGCTACGATCAACTCATATATTTTACTGGCACGACACGCACAAACATAATGATGCTAGGAGTTAAGTTGGGAGTCTTGCCCAGACATGTACGAATGGACGAGAGAATTTCTTTTCTCAACAACTTTAATTACAAAGCGTGATTTAGCAAACTTCCGAACTTCTGACTAGTAAGTGCAATGGTGTAAGGAAACCACAGGTACGTTTGTAAAGTTTCAAAGCTGCATACATAATCATGTGAATCACATGCGGACTTTATTTTGAGTTCTTCAGAACTATGTGTACACCAATACTGCACATGTCTATTTTTGCATCAGGGATAAAGAAGATTATTTAAGTTTTTACCCATACACCAATGTGTGTTAAGCACTGTATACTCAGTAGTTGCCCGAGTCCTGTGAAAAAAAATCTACAGGCATATTCCTCAGGTGGGATTCGAACCCACGTACCCCGCCATTCCAGAGCAGATGTCTTACCAACTGGACTACTGAGATTGCCCGGCAGCTAGAGGCAGTTCGAATCCTATCAGCAGCGGGTCCCGCAACCAACCATTATAATAGATGTTATTTTTTGCATCTGGGATAAAGAATATTATTTGTGTGTTTTTTTACCCATACACCGATGTGTGTTAATCAGTACTTTCCAGAGTCCCGTGGAAAAAAAAATCCACAGGCATTTTCCTCAAGTGTATAAAATGGAGCCTTCAAATGTGACCAAGCTGCTGTGCCAAACATTATTGAAAATTGCTTATTGAATCACTTCCATAAAGAAAAATATGTGTTTACCAGAGTGGTTTTAATAGTTACAGACCTTTGCACATCATTCTGTTTTTGATTTCTCATGCACAACTCCATATCAGATCCAAGTTGTAGACAACATTTTACACTCGCCCACCAACTACCCAACTAACATTACACCTTAGCAGTGAATACTAACATTTTATATCCACACAGTTCTCCTCTGAAACTCAGTCGGCATACATAGACTGAAATTATCACCATACCAGTGTAAACAGAGAATCAACCCTCGCCCCCATGAAAAAGACAAATAAATGAACGTGTTTCATAAGCATGTTGCCGTTGTTCGATTACTGACGTGCAAACATGACGCCTCTGAAACATCGCTGTTTATTTCACATTAAAGGCAATATATTATGCTAAAATATCTGTAAATGGACCCTTGAAAATCAAAGACATAGGCCTACCCAGATGTTTCAGCTGTACTTTTGAAACAATTTGGGGGTTAATGAAAGTGGAAATTTGATATTTGCATTGTGACCAAATGGATGGTTAATTTCTGCATGCACAAGTTCATTGTATTTCAGGGCAAAAAGTCCAACCATTCTCTCATGATAAATGAACACTTTGTTTTGTTTTTTACATCAGAAACTAAGTAACATTCCACCACAATCAAAGCATACTGGGCCTTCAAGACTGCACACTCTAGCTGATTTAAAGACAAAACACTGGATTGCTTATTACTTTACAAATTTGATTAGTTTCCATCTGAAAGTTCACAAATCTCATTATAAATGCCACACCAGTACCTATATTTACCACCTGAAAGTCAAACATTTGAAGACCCATGGCTTATTTTGACTGCACAAAATCCCACACAAAATATAAACCATTTTGCATCATATTTGGTTGTATGTGTGACCACAGTGTGTTTGTTGAAAACTAGAGGATGCGAATAAATTCACTTTTGACAACAACAACAAAACCAAAAAAAAACACAATTCTAAGCATTCCCTTCAAAAAACTGTAGTGTTTTAGCAGCAAAGGTATTTACCAATCACATTCAGAGGCGTAATGGGAGAATAACAAGCAAAGAAAGCATGGCCACGACTCCAAATTAATCACATTCCCAGATCCCTTGGAAGTTCAGATCATTTTTATTGTATGTACTGTAATCAACAATCCATTTGCACTAACTCAAAGCATTTCAACTACTAGATGTTGCGTGTCTCATACTTTTGTTGATGACAATGACACGCGATCCACATGCCTTTATTTGTGCTTTTGGTTTCAATGTTTTCTCTATTTATTTATTTGTTTTTGTTATCGAACGATTTCCGGTTTTTATTATTGCTTATGTTCACAAATGAATCTATTTATTGATATCTTTTGTGTGCCCCAGATGTGGGGCAACAGGTCTATGGATCATAGTATGTATTCGCTTTTGCTGTCACTTAAGAATAATTTCCCATTTAATTATAATGTCAAGGTTCTCCCCAGGATTTTTCAAAACTGTGGAGCATGCTGTACCCAATTTGGCCGAAGCATGCTAAATTGGTAATAGGTCCTTGGAATGTTTTTATTTAATGTTTATGTTTGGTTTGAAAAGCTCTACTGTGCAATCTGGAGCATTTAAAATGGTTTTATGTTAGGATTTTTGTTTGAATTTGATATTAAAATCTAAGGAAAAAAAAAATTTTTTTTTTTGCGTATCGGCCCGTAATTTCTGTGTATCGACCCGCAATTTTTGCGTATCGGCCCGATACGCTAGCTTGTGCATGGGGAGAACCCTGAATGTCAACATAATCTGTAATTTCTAGCTTTGTTATCTGGTACTGAATGATTCCCTCAATGCTTAAATCTCCGTTGTACACACTAATTTGTTTTCGGGAGATAAAAGACTTCACAATTCTGACTCCATTTCAGCTTTCCGTGGATGCAACATCTTCCTGTCTCCTTTCTACACTCTTCTGGTGTGTTAGAAGAGGCAGCACAAGCCAAATGAGAGAAAAATGAGTTTTATCAATTGCATATTAATCCTTGCTCATCCCAGCTGCTGATGCAGTCCTTCCTGTTCATCAAGAGGTTGTTCAATTACGGACCAGCTCTCGGGTGGGGAGCTGCAAACAAAGGCGGGGGCATTTACGGAGCAGGTGCAATCAAGCCTGGCTGCTTCAAGATGATACAATGAATTTGTTCGGTGGCGGCGGCACCAATGAAGGACCGTCCCACTCAGTGTCATCTTTAAAGATGTACTCTCGACCGACTTGATTTCCACAAGTTTATATAAAATGGTTAATTTCTGACAGAGAAAAAAGCCACGAAGGCAAAGCTATGGCTATAACTATCGGTATATTTGTATCATAAAATGTTAATTTCATTACTGCTACTGTACATTGGAGGTTTTTAAGATGATACTAAGAAAGTAAAGGGGAATGTAGTAAAAAATCACCATTACCAATGCTCCAATTTACAAAAACAACATTGCTTCAATACTTAGACTCAACACACTGTTTTTCATAAATTGACAATCTTCTTTTTACTTATTACTTGGCTGGAGTGTATCTCCAATTTCAGGAGGAACACGATGACGAGAGTGCATCTTTAAGACTGAGGAGACCAAGGCATCGATAGCATCTCTTCCCAGACAATGTCATCAAACTCTACTTGAGAAACAAGGAAAGTAATCTTAATACGACTACATGGGACTTCAGGGACAAATTTACAAGCTTCAAACATTGCCTTTTTTTTTCGTCGCACCAAACGAAATTTCAACATCACCAAAATGTCAACTCCTCTTAAGGACTCGCATAAAACATCTTAACGCATTTTCCAGTATTTGCCCGAGATGACATCTACAGATTGCTTCTAAGTATGGATGCATTTACATACCTTAGGTATAAGTGTTTACTCACTTGATGCATAAAAAGCATTGATGCACCTTGTACATGTTTGTATTGAGTAGAAATTGTCAGCCAGTGGACGACCAAAATACCAAGTGGCCGTAATGACGGGACATGGACGCAACGGTCCACTATGAGTGGCCTTTGAGGTAACAAAATTACAAACAACCTTTTGAGATGTCTATTTTAAGTCCACGCATTATTGGTGAACCACAGGGGGGCATAAAATGTGATTGTGCGAGACACAAAATATTTGCATTTCATCAGATTCTCGTGATCAAACTTTAGACACAACCGACTACCTTCAAACTCTGGCGACTATGTTTCTTGATGAGCTGGCCGACATCCAAGACGATTCTGTCGGTCTGTGGGCGCATTCAATCAAAATAAGGGTCCCTATAATCTGGCCGAGAGTCCCTGGGTTGCCCGGGGTTCCCGGCCTGCTCCTGCTACGGCTCCCAAAAGAGTCTGGCCAATGATGTAAGCTTGCGGGATGGGACTCATGTTCAGGGCAGGTATGTTATCAATCACTCTGCATGAAGTGCTTAGGAAAGCATCCACAGAGGCCTTGTAGCTAACCAGTTCGCACAGTGCCGCATATAAAATACCAATAATGGAATATCATGCAGTGTGAAAAATTGCATGACTAATTGAAATCTGAAACTCTATTATTTATAGGGGGATACAAAAAAAAAGTGTGTCTTAATAATCGCTTTCGCAGCGGGTCTTCACTGGAATACCAATTGAACAAAATTTGCATTTTTCAAGGGTGGTGAATATTCTTTGTGGGACGTCACATCTGAATTCAGACCAGATATTTTTCAGATTGAAAATGGTTTTCTTAGAAGAAAAAAAATGTAGGTACTGATTTGTTGTCTGCAGAGCGAGGATGACACGGATTAAGGGGGAAATCTGAGAGAAACATTTCAGAAAGCCAAGATTGGGAATCAATTCCAGCATCTGGAATGAATTCACCTTGACAGTGCAGTAGGCACGCACAAATGTTCGATGATAGCTCTTATTACTAAGTCTGAGTATACGTGCACAACTACCACCAATATAAGGGCATGCGGGACATACATGTATGTACAAGTACTATGATAAGCAAAGGTTAATGACGGTTTAAGGAAACCAAAAAAGAGAGATTCACTGCTGAAAACAGAAATCAAAAGACAGCAAACCCGCACAGACAAATGCCAAAAGAACCCTGGCTAACTAATGTGAGGGAAAAAAATAATAAAAAGGAAACACTTTTTCCATGACTTACACAAGAAGTATTTCTGGGTTTTTTTTAACAGTGATAATACTAAAAAAAGGTGTTTGTAAACTCAATCTTTTGAAAACAAGCTGGAGACCACACAGAAAGATTCACTGCTGAAAACTGAAACCAAAAGACAGTACCTGTACATCCACACAGACAAATGCAATATAAAACTAGCCAACTTATGTAAGGAAAAATATCAAAAGGAAATATTTTTTCCATGAATCTACACAGGAAGTATATATGTTTTTTAACAGTGATTGGTATAAAAAGACAAACAACAAATTGTGAAATTTATCTTTTGAAAACAAGCTCTCAGTAACAGTGGTCAAATCAAGACAAGACACAGAATTGAGTAGACCAGGGAACAATTTTGTCCAGTAATTTTGCATTGCGAAACATTCAGACTGGACATGTTTTGTGCGCACTGAATGCCAACATTGATTGGCAAATGATGATTGTTGAGTAGCAACTGATACATTTTGTGTAGCATTTTGATCAGCTGTAAAAGGGAAATCGTTTACTCTAGACCTCCAACAGATTTGTTGCGCCAAAAACGTTGCCTAGAGAGGAAACAAACTGTGGCCCCACTCATCCCCATCCCCAAGTAAAAAAAAAAGGGCGTGGTGGCCCTTCCTCATTCTGATACAGGTAGTTTCTGACAGGACCATACCTCTTCATCTTTGTTGGTGAACTCATGAGATCCCGAGACTTTATTGATGACTTGAGCCACTCCAATCACCTCCCCGTCATGGTTGATGATAGGCATACACAGAATACTGTAAGTACGGTAGCCAGTTCGCTTGTCAACTTCTGGGTTAAAGCGAGGATCCTATTGGGGGGAAAAATATATAATCTGTTAACAGAGCCACAAAAGAAATAATTAGTGGTGTAGCAATTAGGGCAACTGTTCTATAATGCAGGAGTCGTGGGTTCGAATCCCACCCGAGTAGCTTGCGACTTTTTTCCACAGGATTCACTGAGTATACAGTGCTTATCACACATCAGTGTTAGGGCAACAATCAAAGTAATACATGCACACTTACTCAAATCTATTGGAAAAATTGAGATAATTGATAAAGTTTTAAAATAACAAATTGGAATGTTACTAGACTGGTTGACTTTTCAAATTCATGATTCAACTAAGGACTCTGTTTAGAAAATCAAAATGAGCATAATTTTCGAAAGGAAAAGATGACTTACAAAAAACATCATTTATTACTATCTAGACCATAAACAGTGACTACTCAACTGTCTAACTGTCTTCCTACATTATTTGCCATCCTTTTTACCCGTTGCTGCCGGATGATGTGTACATTGTCCAACCCAGCAAACAGACCACGTTTAAACATGTCATTGTGTAAAATCGGAATACCGAAACAAAGGTCGCTGGGACATTCCACTACTGAGCATGCACAGAGCACGCAATCTAACGCTTCCTTTCACCCACAAAAAAGAGGAAACATGTTCTTAAATATTTCGCCTATTCCACTTTGTCCTTTTGTTCCAAAAAGAGAATTACAAGACGTAATGGAGAAGTGTCCACCATTTTTTATTCATTGTACTTCGACTCAATGGAGGTTAAGTCAGATTAAACCAGGGATCTAACCTTGGTTCCGGATTTAGTACCAATCCTCAGCTGTTGGTAATGGCCAAGGTTTTGCAATTCACAGTGCATGCATTTGACATTTTCTCAGAGAGAAAACAAAAATCCCTCTGCTATAAAAGAAAAAAATCTTTGTTCTCTTGGCTTTGTCAAGTCAAGGTTTCTTTGCGGTACTCTCAAAGTAAAAAGATTCCGGCAATTCCGAGAAAATAATTCCGTCAGGCTGGACGGGAAAAAATGGAAGATTTTGTGTTAAAAGCTTACTGATTATGAAGTTCACAACAGTAACAATCTTCCATAGAAATAAGTTGAGAAAATAGAAATTGAAGACCCGATTTTAATTTCGGTTGTAACAATCAAAACTAAGATCAATGTGTTTACATATTGAAAAGTATGCAGGGTTTTTCACTATATTCTCCTGACTCTGACGACGGATTGAGCCCAAATTTTCACAGGTTTGTTTTTTTATGTATATTGAATCACACAAAGTAAGAACACTGCACTATCAGCTTTACCAACCCTACATTTTACCTTTTTAATGTTTATGTCTGTCAACAAAGAAAACAGTTTTTTATGTACTTTGGCTGAAATTGTTACTGTTCAGTGAATCATCAAAAATTGTTCATCACTCGATCAATAAATCAAGCTTTACACAACAATTCTGTTGTGGTGAATAATACAGCAATTTATTGGCCATTTAAAATTTCTAGACCATAACACCGATAATTTTTGTAAATCTAATGATTTTTATATTGACCATTGTCCTTGGTTACTGAACATCACTAGTCGTCTGAATTTGTTTCACAGTGGTAAGCAAGAAACTAATAAACCATTTAAATAATTTACATATCAAATGAGGACAATATCCTTGGTATATAGAAGAGTGATGGTGACAATTTCAATTTCGTAAAGTGTCATTGAGTCTCATAATTTCAATATATAATACTGCATTGAACAAGTAACCTTGGAATCGGTTGCTTTGCATAGCTGCAATCGCCTTCATTCTAGACTAATTAGCAAATAAAAAGTATGACAAATTTACCATTTGGCAAATAACCACACCTTCGCTGACTACATAATAAAAATGGGTCAAATACTTATGACAAATCCCATGGGAAAATCCATAGTTGAAGGTAATCTTTGTTTGGGTCAAGCTTGAAGGTTTATTTATTTATTTCGTCTTGTTTTACCATACAGGGTTCTGCCCTGGATCTCTTTAGTGGGGGGGGGGGGGAAACTTATATAACTGGCATCATGTCATGCCAACTGTAAAGCCATGATCAGCGTGACTGGAAACCACTGCAAGATCAATACAAGTTTTACCAGTAAATATGCAATTTTACATTTTGTTGAAAATCTGTGAAAGGAAATTGGCAAGTTTTAATTCAAAAAAGTTGACAATTGTGTGGTGGTCTGATAAAAGATAAATTTCCGCCAAAGGTGGTCGGGCATATCTTGAGTGCCGGGCAGGTTGTCTGGCACCTTGGGCAGAATCCTGACCAGGGTGTAGTCACATCGATTGTCAAAGAACCATTCTCTATGGAAGCCCTGGATATGTACAATGTACCATACACAAAGACAAAACCAGCTATACAATATCTCAATGGTTAAATACTGTACATGTCAAATTTACAACAAAATAAACAATACACAAACAAAAACAACACATCCATTTACAAAAAAACAAAAAATGTTCCCAGGCTAGGAAATTAAAACAAGATCAAAACAAAAAGTTATTGGGTTAAAAGTTATAAAAAGGTAAAAGTTGAATGCTACAAAGTTATACTGTATTTCAATTTTGCATCAAAAAGGGTAAGATTTTGATGGTACCATCTCCTAAATGAAATCAATTCATCTGAACAAATTCAAATGAAATGCAGTAAAATGCTGGATTGTTTCAATTGCAATCCCATTCAGATTTTGACGGTACCGTCTCCTAATTGAAATCAATTCATCTGAACAAATTCAAATGAAATGCAGTCAAATGCTGGATTGCTTCAATTGCAATTCCATTGAAAGTCATCAGGACATATGGACACTAGGTCGGCACGAGCTATATTTTTAGTCGTAAAGCTGAATATGTGTATATATTTGTGAACATGTATTGCATTTCAATCAAATGCAATTAAGTCAACCTCTCTGGCCGTTAATTGTGAGACTACTCCGCCACTGCTTGGTAACCTAGCAACCCTCTGTAGAAGCAAACAAAATATTGTAGATGAGAAAAGCATTTCTCCTTGGTTTTATGTTTAAGAGCTTTTCTAAGTGCTGCATTGTGAGTACTCCGTTACATTATGTCCACGTTTTGTTTGGTTCGAGTAAAACAACAATGTCGAACTCTGTTGGCCTTTCTTTTGTCAAATAAGTGTGGTACAAAAATAAAATCTCCTTTCTAACAAAAGTGTTCGCAGACTTTGAAATGATTTTATCAAAAAGGTGTTTCAAAACTTTATTCTGTGATTGAATTTGATCAAATACATTTAATCTTATTAACTTTATACAAAGATTTGCAGACACCAGCTATACAAAAAATATTTGAATACAGGAGTTTTAAAAAAATAAAATAATTTGAATGAAGACATTGTCATAATCTTTGGTAGTAACAGCAAGAATCAGTCCTCCTTAAAATCGCTACAGATTTCATGAGTGAATACGGCGTTACAAGACGAAGCAACCATGAATATTTAATATTCACCTGTTATACAGGGTAAACAACGTGAAGGACAGAGGCATACAGCTCTTGGCACCTGGCAATGACTGAAACAATCGAGCCGTGCACCTTGCCTTTAATTCACCAGCAGGAGGAATTTAAATAGATTCCGTCAGTCATCAAGCATTCTTCTTGAGAGGTTTTCTCTATCTTATAAAAAGACCGGTCCCTTTGGGCGATTGGATTGTATAATTAGAAAGGCTGAATATAGTTCTAGTGTACGTCAGTGATCACAGTCATGCTTAGGATTTGTATTTCTTAGGCCAATTCGGGGAGATGCAGTTGTTAGCGTATTTTGATCAAATAGAAAAACCAGCTGATGTTATAAAAACTTCAAATAAATTATATTTAAAGGCAAGATTAAGGACACCCTTTTAAAGTTGCTAGGTGGGATATTTGGCCGATTTTACCCACAAATTTGATTTAAATTTTAAATAGCTATTTTTATTGATTCAAGAAAGTTATAAGCTTTCGATTAAAGCATTGCAAAAAAAACCTGAAAATGATAAGTGGTATTTAATTAAAGACTAAAAATAAGTTATTGTTTGGATCCCGTCATTCCCTCACGTCCATCAGCCATGTACAGAACAAACAATTTTGCATGGTAACATGTATTTTGTGCATTGTGCCTGGTATATATGCGAAAGTTTTTGTATATTTTTCATTTTGAAATATCATCATCTGTCAAAATTTGTTCAGAGAAAAAAAAATAACAAAAATTGTTTGAGAAAATCCGGCCATGCAACTTACAGGTACTGAACAGTCCCAAATCCATCAAAATCAATCAACTGTTTGAATGCTTGATTTTGATTGATTCAGTACACCATCATATTGAAACATTTGGTTGATTTTGATGGTGTTGGTCTTTCAGCACATAAAATCTTGGTGGATTTTGACGGAGTTGGTCTTTCAGCCCTGTAGAACCACTGGTTGATTTTGATGGAGTCGGTCTTTCAGCCCTTTAGAACCACTGGTTGATTTTGATGGAACTGAGCGATTTGTATTGGGGCAGGGATCCAGAATCCAGGGATCCAGAACAATGCTACAACAATGCTACCTCATGTACTTAAGCACCGAGGACTGTCCCCGGTATGTCATTTCCCCGGATCCCTTTTGTTCAAGTCCTCGGTTTGAATGGGCAGGCACAAGTTTTGTGTACAGTGTACACTGTACACATACACTGTACTACTTGTGCTTGATAAAAACACAGTTACAACAGTATGATGAAAGCAATGCCTTGTTCTTTTCCTCAATTTGCCATTGAGCCACAACCGCCCCTAAAATTGTTTGCACACACTCACACGTTTGTGTATGGTGTAGACCAAGGATATCCCTTTGTTCTCCCATTGTTCGGACTTAAGTTTTTTAGCGACGTCCCCATTGGTTTTGTACACAAAACATACCGAGGACTGTCCCCGGTATGTCATTTCCCCGGATCCCTTTTGTTCAAGTCCTCGGTTTGATTGGGCAGGCATGTACACCTACACACAATTCATTCCCTTCAAACTAATTGGTTGATTTTGATGGACTCAGTACCGTAATAAGAAAGGTAGTGAACTTGAGTCTAGAGCCTAGTGTGCCATATTAATCAAAATACTCAACAAACATTGCTGATTGATTCTGATTGATTCAGTACTTTACCATTAAGTACACTGGTTGATTATGATTGATTCAGTACAGTTGCATATTGAATGTCCAACAACTGATTGATTTTGGGGGATTTGGTTTGGTTTCTACCAAAAATACATACATGTAGGAATACAATGTAGGTAATAGTAACAAAAATAATAGTTGTTAGTTTTATCATCATTGTTAAAAAGTTATAATAATAAAAATATTAAAACTTTCTACTTGTTCATGTTTTGATTTACAACTAGCTGCGGAGTTTGCAATAGATTTTAATTTTTGAATGAAATTATACATTTTGTTTTCCGGTTTTATAAAAGTAATGCTTTGGTCACTTTAACAAGTTTCTACAATCAGCGTGATTGACTTGTCTTTTTTTTCACCTTACATTCGTCATATGAAAATCAAACAGCCGTATTCTCAAACTCAACGATACCCGGGCTGAGGGTTATTGGCTACGTCTCTCTATCATGATTTACAGGAACAAATTATGATCTGATTAAAATCCTGTCTGGCATAGTGACAAGCACGTACTCACTCCAGCAGACTCATCACAAAGGAGACACCAGTCATACCAGACACGATTTCATTTCGACCAACTGTGCAATACTCAGCACATCAATTAATGTTCACTTGACAACGACTATTATATATACATGAACCTCTCCAGTAAAGTTTGCGGTATCACCATGTACATGAAAAATTATCTCTGTATGAGTTGCGGAGAAACAACCGTTGGTGTAACAACTAGACTGTATCTCAAATGTAAAGTTTGAAATCTTACTTTAAAAATGTGTAAAACTGGAGAGAAAAAAAACAGTAGACCCTCCCACTGATTTGCTTTTTAGTAACCTTGGAAACCACACAATGAATACAGTGTGATGTTTACACAAGTAAAATGTACACTAATGAACACTGCTGTATGTACTGATGGTCCATTACAAACTGCATCCACTGCACATTTTCTCAACAGCTGGCAATGGTAACAATATAAATTTGCAAAGCACCATCTATGACCAAACATATTCTGAGGCACTGAAAAAAATATAAGAAAAGAAAAAAAACATACATTACAAAACACTTGGAACTACAAATTTGTATACAAAGTACACAAGGTATGTAAGTAAGAGCACAATAAAGAGATGTTTACATGCACTGACAAAATCAAGAGGATAAACACAGTTGCACAAAATGCTTTTGAAAATGTCCACAGATTGTGTAGCTAGGGTATTTAATGGTGGTAAAGAATTCCAGAGTTTGGGAGGACAGCAGATACAGAAAAAGGCAAGATCACCATAGAATGTGGTTGTTTTAGGAACAGTTAGAAGAAGTAAACTAGCAGGCAGAATAACTTATTTCTTGTTCCCCTTTTATCCAAGAAATATCTTTAAATGAATATCCACCACCATAATTCCTGTGGAAATGAATTAGGGATTATTAGGAATAATAAACTCAATTGGTTTGAATAACCAAATGTGAAAAATCACCTTTACATGACGAACACCATACTAAAAATACACCGGAATAATTATACCACTTCAAAATGTGTAAACTACACAAACTCAATTAAGTCAAGTTTGACCAATTCAGTTTTATAGGGTTTCTTTCACTGTGTCCTATGCCTTCACCACACCTTACAGTTCAGACTGGTCATTGTAGGGTTTTGCAAGACCCATGTGGAGTGGCATTTAGATACATCCTTGTATTTCTTGAATTTATCAGAGGTGCTCGCTCATAGCAACATTTGAAGTCGCGTGCATGGTGAGCAGAGGAAAAAAAAAAAAAAAAAAAAAAAAAACCCTTCAAGATGCATGTTTGGACAGCTGTAAAACTCACAGCTTTATAACCACAAAGCCAACTCTTGGAAGTAAACCCGTAATGAATTTACTCACAGCACAGGATGATAGGATTCCAAGGCCCCTACTGATAGCGCTTATTCCATTTCTCTTGCGAGACTGTTTTTACTCTGGATACCTCCCTAGTGTATGTAATTCACTGTATGTCTCATCGCATGTAGCGCTGTCATTAACCACCAACAGAGCACTCAAGACCTGGGCCCAAAGTGATAAAGCCTGTAAGCAGATGTTTTCTGCTTACGGAGCGGCCATTAGCAGGAATTTCTATTTCATAAACAATGCTCACCATAAGCAAAGTAAAAGGCTGCTATCTTGCCGGTAAACAGCTTTATGAAATTGGGCCCCGATTCTAGAACTCTTCTCTGCAGCTGTACTCTGCACACCCTCCTTTACAATTTTTCTTCTTGCTCACCCCATTTTATTTATTTATTTATTTTTTCCCTCCTTAACAAGTCCTGTTGTATATTTCAAATCAGAAAGCTTCAACAGAAGTATTTTTTTGGATGAAGAACTAAATGAAATGCTGCCCCAAATAGTTCATTGAGTATTAACAGCTTATCTTTCTTGCTTTGAATGTAAAGGAAAGTTCTAAATCTAGAAAAAGACTCAAGGTTAACTCAAGGTTTAAACAGTATCCTGTATAACTATTGATTCTTTAAAACATGCGAGCCTCAAATAAAAAAAAAGTAAAACAACGGAAGCTGAACACAATCATCAAAATGATATGAAAGAGACATAAATAAAGCCCAGCCATCTACATTTACCACCTCAGTAGTGACTGCCTATTGGTACATGTGTGTAGGTCTTGAAGCTTGTCCAAATAAAAGATGTAGGTGACTAGGTTTACAACGCAATAAAAAAAAGTAATGTGTAATTTAATAAGCCCTCCTCAAGTCATAAACATCAGTAAGCTCTACTCTTTATAGCTGTGTGAAAAGGAAAAAAATAGACAATATACTAACCCCTCAGTCATAAACAGGCAGGGGTTGTATTATCACAGTAAAGCCATCTTGTTTTCCATCCAAACAAATATGACAAACTGGACTGCTGGAAGCAAAGACAGTCTAGACCCCTTGCATGAACAACGGATCGGAATGCTTCACATGTTGCAATGACATGATAAAGGTTTACAGTGGGGGGAAAAACATCACATGGCCAAACATTCCCAGCAAAAATACACAGCCCTTGGAATTTATTACATACATTTTTTTCATCGGTGCTTTACTACATGTACATTGATACTACTGGTTATCTACTTGATATTAAACGAGAATTTCGATTTCAGTTACATACTAGGTGAGACCAGTGTTTCGTCCCCTGCCAAATCAATCGTGAGGTGGCCCAACTTGCTCAAATTTTTGCCAATATAACCCACCTTGATGTGAAAATTTTCCCAAATAGGAAATACTAATCCAAAAAATGTTCATTTTGCCTCATTGAAAGACCCTTTTCCATGACATCTGTGAACAAGATTTCACAATTTGGTGTGAATGGAATCATCATACGTTTGTGTGAGCATTCTTGTCAGTTTGCAGGCTGCGTCCATTTTGCTTCAATCATCAATTTGAATTTCCACCACCTCGCTCAGTTCACCGTCCAGGGAAAACACTGAGTGAGACTATGAGTAATTAAGTGAACCCTACGCAAACTAACAGTCCACAAACCAACACCATAGAAAAAACCCACAATGTTCCACTAAAAGGTCTCCCGGGTTGAGTCTGAAATAAATAAATACATAAATAAACATAGACCTTGGTAACTTGCAATGCTTGCTCTACGCTTGCACCTTGTGCATAAAATGTTTAGCATCTATATGCAGTACACAGTTTTATTTTATTTATTTCTTGTATTATACAAGATCATCATCATAATTCTGATGGTCCCCAGCTGTAAAATAAGAGACGGCTTCCCAACCAATTTATTTTTAGCCTGTCCAACTCTACCTTATTTCCTCATTTGGAAATCTGAATTCAGTTGATGAATGATTAATTGCACAGTTCAGGGCATTGTAGCAGGAACATACATTTCATCCAATGATAAATCTACCCCTGAAATGATGGTGTAACACTCCCCACGTATCACAAACCCAATATACAATATACCTGTAATTATTCTCTGTGTACAATTGCTACGAATGATCCTTGTTGCATGACTGTGCACGACGACGTAGCCCACGGCGAGTTTTTCTAATTTGTAAGTCAATACAGGAAAGCAAGGAATGGTGGGGATATATATCCTAAGATATTAATGGCATTCTGATCTACGTGTATATTGCTGTTTAACACCACATGCTTTTTTACACTCGGAGTAAATATATATATATGAAGATTTCTGTGGGGTTCGTGTAAACAAATGCAGGTTTACTTTGACATGCTGACATGTACTATACAAAATGAAATTTCATTTAGGATAACTGACAATGGCCTTTCATCAACAATGGGGGTTTTAAAGACGGGACCGTCGTTCATTGAAGAGGGGAGACATAGCCATATGGCAATTAAAATGAGGCAGTTTACATTTATTTCTTGATCCCTTCCCGCTATCAGACAATGTATTTCTTTTTCTTTTTTTCCCCATTAAGGAGAGATCCATTTTTAGACTTTTAAAATGCATTTTTTTTTATACAACTAAACCCAACTCATGATTCGTAATTGTACATTCATGAAACGGTTGAGTTATTTTCAAACTGACATCTTGAATTTGTTTCCAATATAATCCCGGTATCATGCACAGTTGCATTTTTTCGCGTGCAGCTAGAATTTCATATTCACGTCAAAAAGCTTTGACAATAGATCAAATATAATTACTCCTATCAGACGAGTTTGAATGACACAATTTGGTAATGAGTAATCATGCCATGCCACAGGCTGTGCATGTACCTCTCTCTTTGCCTTGATAAAGTAAACCACATCCATGGCATGCTGTTTAATTATCACACCGCGAAGTTTTCATTTCATGGTTAGTAATCAATTCCCTGGAAAAATGACAACATTAGTCTGCCCGCTGTGACATTTCTCTGAAATTTAATCCCGCCAGGACCACAGATCCCTACCCCCTGGAACTCTCTTGCCCTGCAGCAAGATAAAAATAAGTATTTGTAGGACACCTATAGTAATCATTGCGGTAGAACCTCTTAAGGCTATCAATCGAATGAAAATACAGTGCCGGAAGCTCTGCAGCCATATTAAGGGCATACAAACAAAGACATTTTAATAAAAATGAACATTTTATCAGGCCTGATACTTCATTCACGTAACGGCAGGGCAGTTTTTCCTTAACAAAAGGGCACCTCTGTGGAGGGAAATTTTAAATTTCTACTGGAACATTTCAAGGGGCAGCAAGGCAATGGCCAGGGGCACTAGCCTCTGTTACCTACGTGATGTATCACGTCTGATTAATGCTACAGAGCAAACTATTCACTCTGTTGTAGTTTCTCGTCTTGACATGTGCAACTCACTTTTACTTGGTCTTCCAAATACTCAAATTGAACGGCTTCAGAAAATTCAAAACTCTGCTGCTCGTGTTAGTTCCTTGTCAAAAATATCCTCCCATATTACACCTATTTTACAAGAGTTGCACTGGTTACCAGTGCATAGCAGGATTAAGTACAAACTATTGCTCTTTGTTTTTAAATCTCTAACCAACAGTGCCCCAGCATATATTGATGGTTTGCTTGAACCTTACAATCCACCTCGTAAACTCCGTTCTGACAATTCAAACTTCTTAATTGAGCCTAAATCTAATCGTTCCTGGGGTGATCGATCTTTTTTTCATGATGCACCACGTCTATGGAATAAATTGCCATCACATGTCAAATCATCAATTTCTTTAAACGAGTTTAAGAAGAACCTTAAAACTCATCTTTTTATTAAAGCATTTGCATAATGTAGTTTACTTGGGTTTTCTGCTTTATCGTTGTATTTTGTATTTATTAGTTAGTTATCATGTAGTTTTGTACAAGCGCCATGAGCACTTTTGTGGATTTGTACGCTTAATAAATTGTCATTATTATTATCATTATTATTATTACAGTTGTGGTATGGATTTGTCTTTGGTTTTTAAAATGTAGTAAGTGAAATTTACAATTAATATTTAGCAGGAGTGAATTATTTTTTGAAACAACTTGTGACTGTAAGGCATTCAATATTAATCAAAATCCTATAGTTAGTATTTTTAGAGTACTTTGTACTCTGATAAGTCTGGAATTGTGGTATAAGCTACACATTAGTACAATTTGTGCAGTACTGAATCCATCACACTCGGACAAAACCACCAGAGAAAGGGTTTTGGAATATTTGGGAAAAAATATTTGTCAAAAGAACAGCGTGTTTACGTTTTTGTTTAAGAGTACATTTTATACATTTTTAGATTCTGACCTGGGCACAATCTTATGGCTCTTGCTGCATGAGAAAAAATCAGTGCTTAACATGAGCTTATTTCCAGTCTTTTTGCTTGAGTGTATATGTTACTTAGCATTCTTCCCTTACACAACTAGCTCAGTAATTTGACACTAACCTTGTATTGTAAGCAGAGAATGGTGACCTTAAAGGCAGAATTCTGCAGTAAGCAGGGCCATGAAATTAAGCCCAGATGGTTCCAAAAAATATTAAAGTTCAGGGTTCTTCCCAGGTTTTTTTGAAACTGTAGGGCATTCTGGACCCAAATTTTGAAAGTGTGGCCAAAGCACGCTGAATTGGTAGCATGTCTTTGGAAAGTTTTCATTTAATGTTTATGTTTAGTTTGAAAAGCTCGTACTTTGCAATCTGGAGCATTCTGGTGAATTTGATACTAAAATCTAAAAAAAAAAACAAATAAAAATTGTTGCGTATCGGCCGTAATGTTTGCGTATCAGCCCGTAATTCGCGCGTATCGGCCCGGTATGCTGGCTTGTGCATGGGGAGAACCCAGCAGTTGTAATATCTTACATAAAGCAGAACCACTATGAACAGCTGTGATGCATGGGCTATCCTCACTCAGACTATTTAGAAATAAATTTTAAAAGTACAATTAGTTTTTTTTGTTTTTTTTGTTTTTTTTGCATGCATCTTATGAAGCCATCTTGCTGTGGTAGTTGTGTAAATTACCAGATGTCTAATTGGAAAATGTGTTTTTATAAGTAAGTTGAAACATGAGGAACGGTTGCACTCTGATGAACTTAAAACAAGATGTTGGATTTGACGGGCTTCAATATTGACGTACATTTTAAGACGGGGTAAAAAATCCAAGGGCATTCCATTATTAAGCCATGACCTTGCGTTAGATTCACAAATGTCATTACCTCTAAATGGACAAAACCATTGTGGCCTAATGGAAAATTATTTCCCAGGATACAAAACTATAAAAGCAGTTCCTTCTGAATCCAAGCGATTCACATGGTAACACTTGCGTGGGATGCCGTAAGAAGGCTTTTCAAGTGCCCCATCCAATGATTACACAAGTAGAAACTAACACATTATTAGATCTCTCAGTCTGCCTCAAAGGGATTTTTCCTACTTTCTTATAATTATATCTTAACAAACCTCACACATATTACAATGTCCAGTTTGAGCTACATACACGCAGAGATTTTTTCTTCTTCTGAATTCACAATTTTATTTTCTCGATCCCCACCCAATTAAGTTACCAATTGTCATGCAAATTACAGCAACCGCTTAAAACAAACTCTCTTTATAACTGTACCCCCCCCCCCAAAAAAAAAAAAAAAAAAAAATGGGTTTGATATTTTATCTTCATTCGACTTTTTAAATTTTAGATCTAAAATACAGCATTATTAGCAGTGTTTTAAAACTATTGAAATAGTTGAAGTTGCAAGGCCTGATTTTTATTTTTTTTTTCTTTCTTTCTTTCCTTTTTCAATTTTTTTCTTGGAATGAAATTTGACAAAACAGACAAAATTTCAAAAACTTCCGCATATGCCACGGACAATTCACAATTCAAAAAAATGAAACATGCAAAATTGTTTGTACATGACTGATGAACATGAACATGAGATCACGTTGGGATCCATACAATAATTAGTTTTTAGTTTTTAATTGACTACCACTTCTCATTGGCAGACTTTTTTTTTGCAATACCTCAAATGAAAGCTTACGACTTTCTCAAATCTATGAAAATAGCTTTTTAACCAGTAGGACTGCCGGATGACCTGAATAAACGCAAATGTTTCCCCTACCAGGTGTGGATTTCACAAAGCACTAGGACTAGGCTTATCTCCTGTTAGGACGAGTAAATAGTCCTAACTTATAGGACTAGTCCTAAGTTAGAATGCTTTTGTGAAATCCACCCCTGGAAACAGAAGCTGTGTAAAGACGCCATTATGTAATTTCGGACCACCAGAGCAAAGGTCAGCCTGTCATTCAACTGCAGAGCCTGGAACTGCAGAATCCAGTTCTTTGTCCTTTTGTTCCAAGAAGAGAATTACTAGTCATCGAGAGGCTTCCACCATTGTTTAATCATTGTACTTCAGAGTAAGTCAGAGTGAGCTGGCAATCAAGCCATGGTTACGCGTTTAGTACCATTCCTATGCCGTAGGTAACGGTCGATGTTTTGCAAATCACAGTGCGTAAAATAGACATTTTCTCGGTCGAGAAACAAATCTGACGATCCAATAAAGAGAATCTTTGTTCTCTTTGGCATTGTCAAGTCAGGTTTTTTTAGTACCAGCGTTACCCTCAGAGAAAAAATACTGTCCCGGCAATTCCGCCAAAAGAATCCCACCAGGGGGATGGGACAACAAAAAAAGAATCCCTCCGGCAACTGGTTAAAACTTAAATCAATATTTTCTGGTCAAATCGGCAAAAAAACAGACCTAGCATCTTTAAACTGAGTTTTGTGATTTTTTTTTATATATCATGACATACATGTAGACTTTTGTGGGCACTAACAGACCATTGAGGAACAGACCATCAGCATACCAGACCAGAGGTTCCAAGGCAACAAAATAGTACTTGTATAAAGACCAAGCTGAAAGGTATGGATCCAATCCAAGTAACATTGTCAACTCATAATCTGTGTGGGTACATGGACATGTCAGGCCGATGCCCACAGCAATACCCTTCGCACAGCCGTAGCGTAGCCGTAGCCGTAGCTGCCAAACAGTAATGTAATGAAGGTTACCAGTATCTGACAACTTTCTCACCATAAGCATGCAATCACTCAGTCACACTCACAGCACTGTACTTTTGTCTTTAAACTGCATTTTTCAACCACAAGCTCTGCTTTTGGGACATCTTCCTGCCAACAGTCCTTGGTCAAATCACGTACACGTACCTTTAGGTCAAATACACTGACAGACATAAAAGGATCTTTGTTGACATCAAGGGCTCTATGGTACTCAGACACAGTCTAAGTGTCCTTGCTAGCAGTCAACATGGACTTCCCTAGGATTCAGTCGTCAACATTTCCAATGCTAGACTTGTACATTTTTCCCAAAGCCAACAACTTCCCAGCGGACACACTTATGTAGGCCTATTTTCATCACAACTGTGTCATTTCAATATAAATGACACATTTTTTAGGTGTTCGGCCAACAGCCGAACAACTATTGTTATTGTTCTGTTTTTTTTTTTTTTTTTGTTTTTTTTTTTTTTTTTTTTTCCTCGTGTTCTTATTTCCCTGCGAACCTTCTCCAGCAATTTTAAACAAAAGTAAAGCTTGTACAAACTTAAAACTTACTGTGTACATAGGCAATAGTGAGTAGATGAAACCGCCACTTTTTTGGAATGATGACGTCATTGATGACGTCATGACAAGGTTTTTAATGTTGAAAAATGACCATTTGCTTTTTGCTGTATCTCAACGAATATACAAGCTATGATGTTCATACTTAGGCATCAAATAGATAAAGACTTGGACAGCATTTGAAAAGTTAACGCCAAAATCATACGACCTTAACTTCCAGGTCGTTACCCTGGGTCAAAGTTCGCTTCCGTGTTTTTTCATCAAAAAACAACTTTTAAGCTTATCTACGGAATAACTCAAGATTGAGATTGATTTGAACGTTGAAACTCAACAGAAAGGTGAACCTTGGTATCAAGACACCACAGGTCTAACTACGTCATAATGACGTCATCGGGCATTAAATTACAATGAATCAAAGTTTAAAATTTGTAAAACTCGTATGGCGCGAATTTTGGGCTCTAGAGCCTAAGTGCATGAAAATATGAAAAAATGTTCAATGCATAATATTTTCTTTAACTCAAGAGCATTCTAAAAATATGATGTGTGACGTCATAGCTACGTCACAACGAAAATGGTACACGAGGTCGAAAAAAAAATTATTTTGCTATCTCAAAAAATAGAGCATGTACGGACTTGAAACTTACCACGTACTTAGACCAAAGCGTGTACATGACAAAGAACAAAATTTGGAATGATGACGTCATCGATGACGTCATTATATTAAATTGAAGTTTTTTATTAAAATACTCATATCTCCAGAATCAGATATGCTACATACATGATCTTTACAGCATATGAAAGGTCATGAAGTATTAAACAAATCTTACACAGGGTGTGACCCCATTTGACCTTTACTTCCGGTCGAAACCGGAAGTAGTAGTTTGTTTTATAAAAAATCGTATCTGAATAATATTATTTTGTGTATTAATATAATAACTTAATTTTAAGGCCCTTCGACGATTCTACAAATGTTTACAATGTGTGACCTCATTTGAATGTAGTTGATGACCTTTGCAAATATTACATTGATGACGTCATCAAATGTTACAGTTTGTTACGACGACGAGTTTAAAAATATTTTTTTTTATTTTAATTTTATTTTTTTGAGCAAACTACGTGTTGAATTTTTTGGTAATAGATAACGACTATAAAAGCCTAATTGTGAAATTTGAACAAAATTGGCCGTTGCATAACGAAGTTATATTAAGGTGAAAAGTGCCGTTTTTAGCGCGATCGGCGATAAAGTCTGTACAGTTCCCTCAATGTATTGCACCCCGTGCGTGTGCACTCTAGGCTTTTACTGCATGCTGTGTATATACCTACACGCGACAAGTCAGGTCTTGTCACAGTTCATCGAACTTTGCGGTGTGTTGTTAAGTTCTGTGTGTGTGTGTGTGTGTGTGTGTGTGTGTGTAATAATGGCGACGCAAAGAAAAACATGTAAGTCATGCCAAGTCCAGTGTGGAAATGTTTCCCTTTATGTCATTCTGGTGGCTTAATTGTGACAGGGAGAGGAAGAGGAGACTTTACTGAGACGATCACATGCTCACGTGAGTTGTTTGATGTATAATGGTGGAGAAAATGCAATTGACAAAATGATCGTCTTTCGTTCTAAATATACCGATCACGTACGTGCTTACGTACGAGAGTCACAATGTGCAACAGCGGGGCCAGAGGCACTTTACCCCCGCGAGAGTTGTTGTCGGGATACGCTGAGTAAAACTGTTTAAAAGTAAAGTTTAAAAGTAAAGTCATCGCCTTTCAAAATGTCCGTGTATTTCTTTAGCCGTGCACACTTGTGTTTATGATGTTTATCAAAGTGGGGTAGTTTTTATAAAACTTTGGAACTTTTTAATACAGATAATGAGCTCGGAATTTGAATCTGTCAAATGTCAGATTGACTGTACAGTACACCAGTGTTCGTGATGTTACAAAATAAGACCGTTAATTTGATATAGCGCCACCAACGTTCACTAGCGATACACACTTTGTTTTATTGACACCGCATAGATGCCGAACAAAACGGAGGGCAGCAAGGGTTAATGTTTTGATAAAAGGCAATAATTATGAATACTATTTTGAACACTACCTGGCGGCAGCCAATTGCACGGCGTGGAAAAGGAACACTTTGGAAAGCACGAAAACATTGTTTTTCCTGGCAGTTAAAACCAAAAAGGTCACTTGTTTTTCCTCCAGGAGTCGAGTTACAATAAATGTATGCGGTTCTTTACAATTCTTAGTGACCTGAGTTGACCTCGCTTCCTGCCCAAACCGGAAGTCCCCATGAAATACATATGATAAAGCTCTTTTTAATTATTTTCATATTCATATTTAAAGGTTTTATTTGATTTCACTTTCAATATATCAAACAAAATCAAAACCATGTGTTATATGGTGTCTCATAGAGACCATTATGTTGCTTTAAATGTTAATTCCTCCAAAATTTTCTTCAAATAAATAACTCAAAATTGAAATTAAACTGAACCTTGAAACTGTGCATATACTTGAACCTCAATATGAAGACGCGAAATAAAACAATGACGTCATGATGATGTCATCAGATGTTGAGTTACAATAAATCAAAGTTTATTCATTAAATCAGAACTCCTGAAGTGCACAATGGATTTTTACAATCTACACATCATCGCAAAAGTCTTTTGGAAATAATTTAAATGTCTCAAAGAAATGACCCCAATTTGACCTTGTATTGCGGTTCCAACCGGAAGTTGAAGGAAAGAATTGTTATAAAGCCATTCTTTTTTAGTTCTTTGGTCAGTATAAAACAAGCTTTGGACAGTGGTTTCAGTGTGTGAGTAGGTAAAGGACTCTGCGTTTTCAAGTTTAAAACTGATGACGTCATTACATTAAACAGCGTCCTCTGGTAACAAGTTTCAAATCAATGGTGCTACGACACTAATTGTAACGGCTTTTTTTTCCCTCGTGTTCTTCTTTCCCTGCAAACCTTCTCCAGCAATTTTAAACAAAAGTAAAGCTTGTACAAACTTAAAACTTACTGTGTACATAGGCAATAGTGAGTAGATGAAACCGCCACTTTTTTGGAATGATGACATTTGTCTAGAAACGGGAGTTGTTACAAAGTGTGGTACAAGTTTAACTATAAAAACCAAACATTGTATACAAATTCATCTTTTTATGTTCAATGTTTTTGAACTACGTCATTATGTAACGTTCAACCGAACACCGTATTTTTGTAATAAACAAAAATTCTATGTCTAGTTTTTTGCTGTTTCAGTTAGTAAAAAGGATAATTAAATGCACTTATTGTGGGTGATATGTTTTAATTTTCTGCTACACTGCCGTTCTTAACCAGTTGGCACTGGCTGATGTGTATCCACGAAAATATTTTTCGAGCCAACAAACGGGCGACGTTGAAACACGTCATTGTGTACAACCGGAATACCAGCACAAAGGTCGCCCGGACATTCCCAGAGCACGCACTGGCAGTCTAACGCTTCATTTCACCCATACAAAGAGAAACATGGTCTTGAATATTTCACCCATTTCACCCATTGTTGGCTATTGTGGGGTGGTTTTTGTGTAATCCCCCATTCCAGACCTTTGTCCTTGTATTCCAAGAAGAGGATTACGAGATATCGAGAGGCTTCCACCATTGTTTATTCATTGTTTTTCGGCTCAATGGAGGTAAGTCAGCCCGTGATCCAGCCATGGTTCTGGGTTAAGTACTCACTCCTATGCCCCATTGTTTATTCATTGTTTTTCGGCTCAATGGAGGTAAGTCAGAGTGAACCCGAGATCCAGCCATGGTTCTGGGCTTAGTTCTCACTCCTATGCCGTCCGCCAAGGCCAAGGCCAAGGTTTTGCAATTCATGGTGCTCGACTTTGATATTTTCTCGGTGGAGGAATTCAAAACTCAAAAATGCAATAAAGAAAATCTTTGTTCTCCTGGCTTTGTCAAGTCAATGTTTCTTTGTGCCAGCGGTACTCTCAAAGAAAAATGACTCGAGAAATTCCGTGAAAATAATCCCAACAGGCTAGACAGGAAAAAAATGGAAGAATCCCAGCGGCAACTGTTCAAACATGTTTTAGTGAGGCGGGTATTGAAAAAGCTCATAATGTTCATTCATGGAGTTCCATGGTTCATTCAGATGTTCCAATGACTTAATTCAAAACACTAGAGCTATTCTGATTTTTTTCATTTGAAGTTTCTGTTTACATCTGTTCTTTCTTTCTTTCTTTATTCAATTGTTGTGTTTTTTTTCTGGAGAAGGCTTGAGCCTACACATTTGCAAAATGCAAACATGAATCTGTCAGACCAACTGTTTGGTAACACTGTAAACGATGCACTCTAAGAGTGTGCATAAGCCTGTAATCTACTCAGCTCATGGAGTCAAATATCTACATTTACAACACTCAAGTCAAGTGCTTTATGGAGATTACACTACAGTAAACAAATAAATCTATACAAAGTTCCTTGTCAGGATGAAAGGTCATAATCAACTCAACACCTCGCAGCTTATCGCAACCCACTCCAAAGCCACCTCAGCAATATGTTCATTTCTAAGTGCATTATAATAATGTAATTGGCTTTCTTGCAGAATGTATGGGAATATTTACTATTTTCAGTATTACAGCATTGTAATAAATGTTATCAAGCTAACTTAACTTGAGTGTTTTCTTTAAAAACATTCTGCATATGTAGGATGCAACATTCAAATTCTGATCTATTTTGGTTGTCAATAACACAACAGAAAAGAAGTGATGTAAAATTTTTCCCTTGGCTGACATACTGTTGTACTGAAAAGTGTTGACGCCCCTAATAACCCATTGCCACTTTATGACTATCTTTGTCCATTTCCCTCCACATCAATCTGTGAAATACAGTAGTATTGTTTCTTCCAACCTCACTTCAGTTATATTAAGTTGAATAAGGGACAAAACGTCTCTATCAGAATAAAGAATGCATTACACAAAATCAGATATCGCTGTGTCAGTGCAAAAACATTGTATCTCCTAAAATAGCATTAATTTACATTACACGCGAGTTTGAAAGTGTCAAAATGTCATCTCACTTAAAATAACCTGGATGTACACACAAAACCAATAGGCGTGGAGATTCATGCATGGAGCATTTTCGTGCGAGATACGCCATTTTTTATGATTAAAAAAAAAATGAAAATAAAAAATGGAGTCGGGATTTCGTAGGGTCAGGCGGGGACGATCAACAATTATTTTTTAATGTGGCCTTACAAGCAGAAAGTACATGTACCAGGCGTACAAATTATCATTCTACTATCTAAGTTGGTCAGTCTTGTGGCTTCTCATTGATATTTTACGGAGCATCTTACTGCATGAATGTCAACTATTTATTTTTTATTTTCAATGGTGACACCGTCTCACAAGAAATTACACTGCACACATGGTTGAGAAACTGCCCTCTACTAAACAGTCTACACATGATCTTTTAACAACAAATTACATGAGGTCGTTGTACCCGGGTTATGGCTGAGAAATTTTCATATTAAAAAAAGCACTATTATTAAATTTAGGTGTTGGTTTTTGCGGTGACACCACATACTGTAAATTGATTCTCTATCATGCATACCAAGGACTGCTGCTGAGTATGAACTCATTATGCTCTGACAGCTTTACATCATCTGAAGACCTTCCTTACAGGAAACTACATTTTTGTGCAACACATGTACTGCTTGCTGTACAAATTATATCATGCACATATACAATTCAATCAGGTCACACATTTACACTGGTCTGAAATGCTACAAGCATTTTGCACTTGGCCTTGATCGCAGCCCATCCATCCACCCATGGTTCTGACCATTTATATGGTGCTCTGGACAAGTCGAATGACCTGGTTTAGTATTTACCTGGTGAACATGCAAAGTGCCGACTAGCTTTACATTTATTGTTGTATTTTACATGTATGCCCGTAATATACTGAGCACTGCCAAAGGAAAATGCAGTTGTAATTCACATAATGTACACGTGCATACACAGGCATTCCAGTAAGGTACGCTTTTACACAGTGTACATGTCAATTCTGTGAAAACAAATTTACTAGTATGCACTGTATAGTACTGCCTCTTTATATTTATTTATTTCTGTGCATTCAATTAAATTAACAGAGTCAAAACTAGAAACTGTACATTTGTACAATAAAATAATATTATTTACACAGCAACCCTCATGCAGGTACTGCGTATAACAACTTGTATACAGGCAAGTGTAATAAAACATAAGAGTGTATACTTCAAATAATGCTTTATGTTTATGTATTTAAGGGACACTTGACATTTCTCCTCAGTAGATTTACAAGCACAGCGTACATGTAATTCATCCTGGACACTGGAGTTTTCGTGCACAGCGCTGGGACAATTAAATACAAACAGTAATGAACTATGTGTACAATTGGCAAATTTGCTGTCAAGCCTGCTTTGAAAATAATCTTGCACCGAAGCGATAGCAGAATGCAGATTTCAATCATTTCTGTGCGGTGGGCAGAGGGTGCATGTGTTATAAAAGTACACGTATTAAAAATAGTAAATGATAATGGCCCTCGTATCCAGATGATTGAGTTATAGCCTCTTACAATTTTGAATGATGCGGAATATATTCTGTGTGAAAGTCACTTATGGATTACATAACTTCTGTTGCAATACTATTTTCATAGTATTAAAATTATACATGTGCATAAGTAGCTGACCTATAGGCACAGTTGCATCCACAGGCTGCTAATACAAAAACCTTAATAAAAAAAAACTCTTATTTTATCATTCAGTTTGTTCAGTAACATGTATCTCAAGGATTCAAGATTAGCAATGATGAACAATTCAACGTACTGTGAAATTGGTATCGAGTCATTTGAAAGAAATTCTCAGAAAAATTGAGAAAACATACACTCTCCAATCCATACGCATAATAAGTGGTCATACATGTAAATGTTCCCTAAATAAATAACATCTGTGTCAGTGTTCATCACTAACTTATTGTACCATATCCTGATGCAGAAAAACAATTGAGTATTACAGAGTCCGTTTTTTTTTAATGCATTAATTATCAGTTAAAAACACAGAAACGTTGGGTTATTATGTGCATAAACCACAACACTATTCTGAAGGCCAATGCTGAAAGTCAATTTTAATATTTAAGGAAATAAAGCTTAATGGAAATCTGGTGAGATTAATGGACTACGTGTGAGAAGGGGAAAAAAGACAACATGCAAAAGGGTAGATTAAGTGCATTTAGACAATCATGTACAATGATAAACAGGCATGATATCTGGCCCTTTGGAAAAAAGTAGGAAAATCTTATTGAGAACAAGGGCTGACCTATTCTTGTACACATGGTATAGGTTTTAATAGGCTTTTCAGGCTATTTAAACAGTTTTTTTCCCCCTCCCCCAGGATTCTTTTGGTGGAGTTGCCGGATATTTTTTCTTTGAGGGTACCGCTGGCACAAAGAAACCCCGACTTGACAATGCCAAGAGAAGAAAGATTCTTTTTGTTGGATCGTCCGTTTTGTTGCTCAACCGAGAAAATGTCAAATTCATGCAGCGTGAATTGCAAGACATAGGCCATTGCACTAAACACGGAACCATGGCTTGATTGCCGGCTCACTCTGACTTACCTCCATTCAGCCGAAATACAATGAATAAACAATAGTGGAAGCCTCACGATGCCGCGTAATCCCCTTCTTGGAACAAAAGGACAAAGGTCTATAAACAGGGATTACACAAAAACCGCCTCTCAATGGCCACAAAATACGAGTATGCACGACCTTTTTTTGTCCTTGTGTGGGTGAATCAAAGCGTTACACGGCATGTGCGTGGTCTGCACACGCTCCGCAGTTGAATGACCGGGCGACCTTTGCTCCGGTGGTCCAAAATGACATAAAGGCATCGCAAGATGACCTCCATTTCCAGGCAGGGGAAACATTTGCGTGTATTGACTTCATCCAGTTTCAAATGGTTAATAACTATTTCCCTGATTTTTCTGGATTAAAGTAGGAAGAATATTGTCTGGATAAGGTTGTAGTGTTGGTGCAACAAGGTCGTATATATCTAAATATTACAGCGCTTACGCGAAATGCGAGTTTAAGAATTACAAAAGGTCGTATCTCGCTTAAAATAACCCCGATGGACACACAAAGTCAATGGATGTTGAGATACAACATTATGGCATGGAGTGCTTTACGTAATTTAAACCGTTACCACTGTAATCTAGTCCATTATTTACCAATACACTGTACATCAAATAAAAATTAACAGGAAATAAATTCAAAAATTCAAACTTAAAATTTTTTTTATAAGATTTAATATCAAATTCACAATAAAAGCAATTAAAACCAAACATCAAATAAAAAACAAATCCAAGAACCTTGTTTTAATTCAGCGTGCTTCGGCCAAACTTGCAAAATTTGGTCTAGAGTGCCTTTCAGTTTGGAACAATCCTTGAAGAAACCCTGAAAAAATATACAGGCTAAAGCATGCATACTTGTGACTTTTTAATGATATTTTAATCAAATAACATATAGACCTAATGTACTACTACACGTAATGTACTATAAAACGCAGAGTGTGCATGTAATTTGCAATATGTTACCATCATTGGACAATATAAATTACTAGAATAGCCCATTAAGTGTAATTTTATTGCTAAAATGTTATTGCTAAAATAATAATAATACCTCAAAAATGTTTTTATTGATTAGATATTATGGTAAAAATTCAGTATAAAAGATACCGATTTAACATAAAGTGTGTGTAGTTTTAAGTGCAAAAAATACTGCAGCAAAAACCATCAGGATTCGAAATAACCCGATATAAGCCGTCTGGACAAATAGTGAAAACTATAATAAAACACATTATCTTAAAGCAAACTTGAATACTCGATTCTGGTTGGTCAATCCATAGCAACAAGAGTGTGATAATATTGCACAGCCCATATCACACACTATTCTCTAACGCACTGAGCGTGCTTACACGCTGTTTCAACTCCCATCTGCAGAATTCACTGTAAATTCAAAAGAGGCGCATTTTCTTGACGATAAATTCGTTACCACTCGCACGCTCGTGAAATTCCGAAAAATATCCAACTCGGCCTGCAGTCTCCTTGGATATTGGATGCAAAATCGCTATTTTCTGTATTCCACTCGCGCGAGTGGAATACGGACAAACACATAATATTATCAATGTCATTAAAACAAAAACCATTGACATGCAGTTTTCTTCTAAATATCTCTTTTCCAGGTAAATTATATGGTACATGTATTGTACATGTACATGTACTGTAATAGTAACCGCTAAGAAAACTAGTCAACATCTTCACATTAATCACTAAGAGATTTAATCAATTCACAGACACCTGACAGACACCTGACAGACACCCACAAACAATGGAAAATTAAAATTAAAAATTGAAAAGGCTTGGCAATTTTCATGAAGTGCTCCATGTAAAGATTACTCCAATGTATCCTACATGAACAGTTCATGCTGAGATGACTTCTTGCACTTAGGGACATACCAGACAATTCATTCAAGCGTAACGGTTGAGAAGACATGCCTGGAGCTTTAAGATTAGTAATGACCTCAACATTTCAAATGACGTAGGCAAATAAACAAGACAACAAATCTGCAGTCATGATTCCAAAACAAGAAACACGTTATTTGTTAATAAATGTTTGCGAGACTCAGACGTGATAATAATTTTTATTGGTCCATGTTCCTCTTATTCAGATGCACTAAATGCATGTTTTGCATTAATTTGTCATTTAAAAAAAAATTATGGCACACAAAAAGAAAATTTACAGATTATTTTTGTACCGTTAATTGGGTCTGATATTGTTACAGATTCATTCCAAATCTGAAAATAAATTTTGCCAGGTAGGAATTTAACTCACACTTTTTCTGATGTTGTAGCACAATATTGCTGGCATCTACAAAGATACCAGCCTGTTTGGAGTTCTATATTGACCTCCATTTAACTGACCCTGCTGTCTGCTGCATACTGAACCATGGCTCGTACAGTGTAATATTGATATCAGGTGAAGCGAGTGAAAAATATAATATTCAAATGTTCTGTTGACATAAAAATCCCTAATCCTCCTGAGATTAAACTGCTGTGCCTCCAATAAAGCCGCTTAAAAAAATTGATACAGATAATATGGTTAGCTGTCTCACTGGGTACATCATAATGTAAGCACAGTTTTATCTACTTCATCACAGAGCAAGATAGTTGTTTACACCTTTCATCAAACAAAAGCATCTTGTTTTGCCTCAATTCAAATCAATGCAACCATACTACAGCCCTTTTCGAAACCAAGGTTTCTGCTTGGGCTCTGGCTTAAGCTCTGTCCGCCTGTTTGAAGCCCGCCTGTAGGAAAGTGCACGTTTTCTAAATAACCGACGTCGCCTAAGCCGGAGCCCAAACCATGGCTTTAAAAAAGGGTCTAATAAGGCCGATTATATTCTGCTTCGGAGAAAAACTGAAACCTCGCCCTCACAAATCACCCTCACCCTCACAAATCACCATACTGGACCTAGACCGAAAGCACTACCAGATTTTCCATGGTACTTGTTTCACTGAATAGCATAAAACAGAACATTTCCAGCCCAACTCAAAATCAAAGACTTCTTAAGATGAAACATACACCCTCTGAAACAGAAAACTTTGGGCATAACCATACTGAGGTTGAAAGGGAAAAAGTACAATCTCCTGAAAAAATGTTAGTATTAACTGAATACAGGAAATATGTATGATGAAGATAGCTGGCTGGAGTGCTTGAGCATTACCGTAGTCTACATGTATAGGACTAAAAGGAAGAATAACGATGGAATAACCAACATCTTTAATGGCTTGTATGAAAGAGTATTCACTAACAACAATTCACTATACACTGTAATTCATAGTGCATAATGAACACCACTTCACTGAGTATTTAATGTAGATTCCATTCTATTGGACGCAGACGTTTTCCACTGCGTTTCCTTTGATGGGGATCACATCATCATTTCTTGGTGCATTTGTGTGTACATGTTCATTATTAAGTTAATTGATGTCTTCATTCACAATTCACATCCATTAATGAACTGAGGACAGCAAATGAGCACATGCTGTGTATCCAAGTTGAACCACATATTACATGTACAAAGGGCACTTTGAATACGAAAGTCCGTTGAATCTTTGAATCTTGACCATTGATGATATACACTTTAATGTCAGCTTAAGATGTGCATGTCAGATAAATAATCGGACATTGTACATTGTACATTTAACAAATAGAGGCCTGATGGAGAAAACATTAATAAGAAATTGTTTGAAAACAATTTTGATGGATATGAAATTATTAAATGAAAATGGAGCCTATCAAATAAAATAAATTTTACTGGTAGTTGAGGGGAATAGCAATTGGACTGCTATATACGTTATCAACCTTACCATAATTGAATGACAAACATCACTCATAAAACTATTCTCACTCATAAAACTATTCTAACAACAAATGGGTCTGTACATTCCAAAGAGGGATTTTTTTTGTGTCAGTCAAAGGTCAAATTCAATGCCTTTTTGATTAAATATAGATCATCAAAATTCAGGGATGAATTAAAATTTCCTGCATAAAAATGTACAGACCCATATATTTGAACGTTGTCATTGGACGTTTTTGGATTTTGACAAAACTCGCACTGGAAGGGTATCAAACACAATGGCATTTTAAACCATTTCAACCTGAGGTTAGAGACTTGTGATTTTCTTCACAAATTCATTATGTACTCTATCTATTGGAAAATGAGTGCGACTTAAAATGAATGTGACCTTGGAGCACCTCTTTAAAACGAGTCTCATATGCTGACCCATGATGCCAGGTTCGACTCCCTATAGATCTGCCCTGACATATATCCATATGTTGTGGTGTTCCATGGAAAAACTGCAAAGTTTTTTTTTTCTAGGATTTTTTTTTTTCGTCACACTGAGAGTTTTGTCACATTACGAATTATTTATCCAACTTTATTTTCTTTCTGACAGTTTTAGGAAGGGCTGGAGGCTTCATTGCCAGCACCTGTTAACACACACACACACACACACACACACAAAGTTTTAAGTTAATTTTTCAGCGCTCAGGTTACTGCCATGCTTGAAATCCTTCAATTGATATGCCGAAACGCTGATATTCAATCAGTGAATGGAAATGAAAAGCAGGGCCGGGCACATGCCAAGCTCAAGCCCCACGGCGATTTGTTTAAATCCTGCTGAGGAGCAGTGTTCCAGAGTATTAAAATATATGTTGGATTTGGGGGGTTTTTTTGTTCATTATTTTATTTGTGAAATTTCAAATGATTTATTGTCACTTTCATACAGTTTCCATAGTGTACACAGGGTTATTTCATCAACACCAACATATATAGCATCTAACATGTCTTAAAGCGTGACAAATCTTGAAAAGACAATAACATGGCATGCATATCAAGCACTTTTGATACTTCCATTTCAATTCAGTACACGCTTTCATCTGACTTCAAGTATTTCTTATCAAGTGTCTTTATTCAATATTCAATTGTATGAGTTCAGTAATAACACAGTACCTAAAGGTATGTGAACTCTATCGCGTGTGTTCCCGACTCTGGGAGAATTCACAATCACAGGGAGAGGAAATCAGAGGAATTATTTCGGAAGCCATTCACAGTCTAGTATAACAATGTGTCAAACCTTTGCAGTCTGTGTTTACTGTCTAATCTGTGGTGGCTTTTCTTTATTGCAATTTTTTGACCGCTTCAAGCATTGTGCTATCGACAGCTATTGTTTGATTTTTTGTCTTACCGGTTTTCAAATTGAGACCAAATACAAACACAGCATAATATAATATTATACAGACTCATTGTATAGCTCTTTGACATTTTGGACTTTTTATTACAACTCTAATGACTTGGCTATGAAAGGATTTCAGAGTATTCCTTTGACTTCCTGTTCCTGTAAATTCACTAAATAGTTCACACGAGTTCAACAATTGTTGGTATGTACAAGTACATTCGTAGAGAGAGGAATGAACATGTGTATGATTAAAGTAAACATCTGCTTTAAAACTTGTTAGACTGAGCAAGGAGGTAGAATTGTAAAAGCATTTGGTGTTAACATTGTACAATGTTATCTCCCTATACTTAAGAATCACAGTGCAGAAACTGACAAAGGTCAAGTGTGTGACACAAAACAAAAGATCAAGTTATCCATAAAAAAATATACAAAACCTGACAGCTAAATTGCACAGTATACAAAAACTAAGAAGCTAACTTCACAGCCGCTCGTCAATCAATATTTTCCAGACATTGTTTATTTGTTTAAACTGAAGTTGTAGGTGGGAGCACCCACCTAAAAACAAGGACTTCAACCACATAGGTTTGGTCACTGCAAAATAAATAAACAAGTTTGGATTCTTGATAACAACATTGTACTAGTCAATTTTAGGGTAAATGAAATCAAGTGAGTTGGACTTCATAATCATTCAAACCAAAGAGATTGAAATAGAAGTGTGCATTGTGTAAAATGTTGGTAAATATCAGGATTTTATCAAAATAAATATTCAAAGTGGATTTTATGCCAGACCTAGTTGGGCCTAGAGATAAACAAAGAAAACTATAGGGAAATTACACTGCACCTGATCAAGAATTTCATTTAAAATTGTTTTTAAATGATTTTGTGCAAGACATTTATTTAAATTTCATTGGTAAATTGTAATGTAGGTCTTGATAAAACAAAATAAAGATATCAACATATCCCAAAGGACAACACACTTACTATGTATTAACTATTAAAAATTATACACAAAAAGTTACATTTTTTAATATTAAGGATACATTTACTTTAATATTATTATAAGTTTACTCCTTAAGTCCTGTTCACTAAAAAGATGGTTGCCTTGACAACATAGCTTAATTAAAAAACTTAGTCCCAGCATCAGGATACCTGTGAGATGAAACAAATGCTTAAAACAATTACAGAACAAAATGATGTTAATGAACCAAATTTTAGTACAGAATTTAAACTAACCTCGTATGCATTTTTGATGTTGATGGTTTCCTTGGTTTGTGCCACATGACCTGCGATACCCTGACCCCATGGTATGTGGATTTCATCTGCCTCCGTATGCAGAGCATCCTCAACCGTTGAATTCTCCGTCACATCAAACAGCTTCGACACCAAGTAGCGATTCTCGCGATTTCCGCGAGCTAGAAACAGACTGCATCGATCTCCATTCGTCAAGATGCTTACATTCATCAGAATTTTATGGCTAAGTGTGTTCAGGTCAAGTTCATCTGCTATGTCTCGAATCAGTTCCATAAACAAATCTTTCTCATCCAACTGGCGGAGTGCAGATTTATTTCTCCTGACAACTTTCCTCTTCCTTGGTGACAACAGGCTCCGCAAACTCCCACTAGCACCTGCAAAACTTTTCCGTAGCGAATGCAGCATTTTGTGCTTGTCTGTGCTTGATGCACAAGCAGAAACATCAGGCCAAGAGCCAATTTCATGGCTTGACATACTCTTCCCAACATGCCCAACTGCATTTTTGGAAAGCCAGCCATCAACAAGCTCTGGGGTCGCCTTCGCGGCAAAGATCTCCATGGCAATATCATGGTGGAGTTCCAAGTATTTTTCGACATCCTCACGGCATATATCCTTCTTTTCCGACATTATTGCTGCACGTTTCCCTCCACTTTTCTACAAAGTCAATGCCTGAATTAAAACTATGATGAAACCATTAGCCGGCCTATAAGTGAAATCGGAGAGCATGATTTAGTTGTGATTGTCCAGCAGTCAGAATAATCTGACTTGTGAAGGTTCTCTCTCCTGACTCGGTCGTAAAACGAGCAGACGATATTTTACGACATAGCACCACACAGACACTTCCCACGATGCGGTTGCAGTTCCCAAATGGTTTTCAGTGTCATTTTAGTCCGTGAAATGAACGGGTTGTCAACATGTCAAGCACTGCAAGCGAATCCCCGACAAAATGCATGTACTGTACCTGGTAACTGCTTGAAACCATACCGATAAAGCGCTGGAATTCCGGTAAATAACCTTCAATCGTTGGAGTGGAGAGCCTATGTCCTGCGAGTATGGCATCACAAGATGCACGCGCGTGTGTGTGTAAATTATTGTGTGCACAGTACGTGTTTGGATGGTGGATGTACGGACGGTAACTAGCTACACAGCACACAGCATGCAGCAGCAGTGTGAGCAGGAGCAGACGGTCAGACCCGGCCGTATACGCGTATTTCACGCACACGCACCCTCCAAATAAAATGGGTAGAAAATACACGGCGGCTGTTTGTTGATAATCTTTAATTTCATCCGATCTGTCAAAGTTAATTCAGGGCACAGTAGTACGTCACCGTAAGGATTAATTACTTTATCCAATCACGATTTGGTAAAAGTCCTCATTGGCTGTGGTTCCCTAGCAACATATTTTGTTGCATTATACATGTACACTAGGTTTATCTATGTACTGGTCAAATCATCAATTATTTTCTATCCACTGCAGAGAGGTGAGAGCATGGGTCTGTGAGTCACGTCACGGGTTGCAGTCTAACGACGGGGAAAAGGGCAGACCGAGGCAACGGGGCCAGAAAAAAAATCAAAAAACAAAACCAATAATAAGTAAAAAGAAAAGACAGACGAATAATCTCAATAGTTTTTGTTGTTGACTGCTTAGTCGGCTGTGTATTATTTTCCCCTTTACCTTAATTATCTTTTTGCTTCGAGACTGCGTAGATTTAAATTCTCAGTCTGGAATCACTTAACTCTCTCTAGCCGTCAGTTTTTTGCTGAAAAGCGACACATCAAACCACCTCCTCCAATTTTCCCCGCCCCCATAGAACTTGGTTATGTAATTGAATGTGCCGCGCAAAAATATATAAAAACTGCCCGTCTTTTATTAGCAAAATGGTCTCTGCAGCGCCCCCTATTGCTGAGGTTACTTTGGCGTGATCCAGTTTTACCTCATGGCCCTTTTCGAAACCACGGCTTCGGCTTGGGCTCCGGCTTAGGCTTAGGCTCCGTCGGCCTGCTGAAACCCCGTACTAAAAGCACACGTTTTTTTTTAAGTATCCTGTGGAGTCTAAGCCAGGGGGCCAAGCCCAAGCCATTGTTTCGAAAAGGGCCTTGTCCAGTTCGGTCACTGAACCGTTCAGTCACTGAAGCCCATACAGTCCATATTCCATCAAACTCTAACAGCAGGTTAATTTGTTTGATTTTGTTGGACTGGGCACTGCATGAGTAAACTGATTATGCTTTGCATGCGGGTTCAGGCATACCACCACCAGAGTATCACAGTTTGGGTGTTGAGTTTCCCATATGGTGATAGAATTTGTTAGAGTGAAGATATCCTAGTAAATCACTCATTAAGGGAGTACAGTACCGATGCGCGCGCCGCCCCAAATCCACTAACACTGCATGCAACATGCGGTCGGAGGGACAACCAAACAGGTAGTGTTTGAAAACATTAATACAAACCAATCCATCAACACACGTTGGGAGAATCAAACAAAGGCAACTGTTGATTAATTTCATTACATGGCTCCTTTTCCCTCCCTTCGGCACTCAGTTGATGAAGCTAATTAATTGTATTAACGAAACATTTAGCTCTTAGAAACAAGCTTTTGAATTAATGAATATTGCTGGGGCAACTTTTGTTCCATCCCGTGCGCTAGATAAACAACAACTAATGATTATGACGTCTTCTGCAGATGCGCCGGTATCCACAAAAGTGCTCATGACCCTTGCTCCAATAATTAAGTAACTCCCTCGATGCCTTCAATTGGTGTAGCAAGAAATGTGACAAGGGGTGCTGCATAAAAAATAATAGTAAATGAAATAAAACCGAAAAACGAAAAAAAAAAAAAAAAAAAAAAAACCACCACAACCCCCAGCAGATTTAACAGTAATACCAAAGTCTCTATGTTAATTAGCTGATTGTAATCGAACCATAATCGAACTGAATGTTTATTCCTTCACAAAGATAATTGTCTGTCCCGCCTGAACGTCCCGTGTATTTTTTTATTTATTTATTAATAGTTTATCAAACATTTCCACCTTGCTCAATCCTTGTATTGGGTAAAGAAAATTGTATTAAACCTTTTAAGCTGAATTCAGAAAAGCAAATAATAATAACTACTTGATTATATATCAACCAAAATTTACTTCAAGACAGCACTTTATTTATATAAATATATATTTATACAATTTTATTTCGCCTCCAGATTGCCTTTATAATTATTCACTCATGTTTGCTAATACAATATAAAAGTTGAGGATTTTGAATTCATTATCTTCAGTTATTACATCAGTGAGATTTTAATTCTACAATGATTCATTAAATATGGGTAATCCTGATTTTGATAGCAACTTGAAAAAACAAAACAAAAAACAAATAAACTGACTCCTTCCCTCCCCAAAATGCTTAAATGTCTGGTGAAGTACTTTAAATCAAGAAATTAATTTTTAATGAAACCTAACCAAATGAGGAGCCCACTGTGGCCTTTAGGACCTCACACTTCAATGAATCAAAGCCCCCTATGCTGGGGAAAAAAACCCACGAACCACTCAATCAAATTTAAACCGCAGACCTTGACTCATTGACATGATGTTACATCTTGACACACATTACGCCCAAACTCAAGCCCACAAAACACCATAATGTGGAAATACAACCACTGCGGAAAGGACACAGTAAGATGAAAAAAAAGGAAGATTAATTCATCCCTAACGGATCAACTCAACGAAGCGTTGCAGTAGAAAAACATGTGTGGCAACACTGTGAAACCCTTGCTATAAATGTCATTTTCTTACATGTCAACTGTTGCATAATAAACCCAGCCCCTGGGAACGCATTAATTTGGTTGTCAAAATGAGGTGTATTAATTACAGATTTAAGAATATATTAAACAAGGGTCTCTCAGCTTAGGGTTTGCTGTACTTCTTGTTACTTTCTGTTTTATGTACTTTCTGATATTTGGCACTAGATTTGATGTACTCTGATTGAATTAAAGATGTACCACAATTACCATTCATTTTCATCATTTGCTCGGTTACTTTACCCCCAAAAGTCCTATGCGAACATGAATAAGACATGAAAAAAATGGAAAATAAAAAAACGATCATGCTAAAAGCCCCAGCTCAACATTGGTAAGAAGAAAAACACAAGTGTTGACAGATACACCTTACATGGTATAAAGATAATGATGGTAGAAAACTTTCCTTGAAATATTGCTGCCTGAAGTGTTATCGTTTTTTAAATAATAAATGAAATAAGATCCAAAATTAGTTTTTGTCTCAGTGAGACGAAAACCCTGCATATAGGAATGCGTACAAAAATGCTGAATGCATTTTTAATGTTTTCTCACACATGGAACAACGAAATGAGCTGACATTTTCACAGGTTGGTTTTATTACAAATATCTTGATTTGTGCAAAGAATGGAAGCATTTACAGTCAGTTTAGCAATGTTGAGCTGGGGCTTTAATGCATACTGTTTATTATAAAAAGTAAACCATATTTTCGACTGACTAGTTGTAGAAAATATCTTAAAATAAAAATATAACAATCAAATGTAGAGTAGATTATATGGTCTGTGACATCACATATTTACTGAACAGCCACAGAGAATGGACTTCTTCCTCCAGGTACAATTCGTACATAACTCTGGCAAAAAACAGAAAATCTTCAATTTTGTGAAAATTACACCATACCACCTTTGTTGACTTTTGATATGAAGAAAGAGGGCTCATCCCAAACTTTGTTCAGCTGTTATTTTAACAATTCTTGCTTTAATGCGATAATTATAACACAAAATGTAACATTTATCCTATGACCAGTGCAGTATCTTGCCTGCCAGGATATGCCATGGAATGAACAATGTCTCTCTTTTAGTAAACAAGGTGATATGGGCTTCCTAATCTTCCTAAAACTGTTTACCGGTAAGCACATTTGTGTGCTTACTACGGCAGAAAAGCATACCTGAGCTTAAGTCTATTTTATAAACAACCGCATGTGTGCGCTTCCATAATGGATTTGCATTGTTGCGTTACTCTTCTGCTATCAAGAACTGCCGGCAACTTAGCGTGCATTTTGCTTTGCTTAAAGGGGCTGTGTCATCATGATCGTAGTCTGCCTGTTTCTGGGCCAAGAAACATGAACTCTCACCCAGTTACTGCACGCGCTGCGTTGACCATCATATCACAAAGGGCACCGTCTTTATTATTCTGTGATGTGACCGCTACTCGCGCGCGTGTGCGTGCAATAACAGATTGTGAGGTCATAATTCAGTCTAGCCTCAGACTCGCTGTGATCATGACGACACAGCCCCCTTTAAGGTCAGCACTGTTTTTGAAATAGAAACTGTTCTACGCTCGCTCCGTAAGCATAAAAACGTTTGTTTACAGGCTTTATGAAATTAGGCCATACTCTGTACCATCCCCTTTTTTGGTCCAAATTATGTAAACTAGTATCAACAATCCGTGTTGACTGTAGAAACACGTCTCCGTTAAAAAAAAACATGCCTCTCCGAAATGCTTTCTTTTCTTACCAAAGGTAAAGTCTCACTGTTCTGATAAAACAAAAAAAGCATTGCACAAGCTCCTGGGAAGAAAAAAACTGAGCTAAAAACACTGGTTATGCATTTTTTTACTTGAGAGTTACCATAGGAACAGACTGATGCAAAGTATGTAGAGTTGAATGGACTTTTAATTTTCCTTCAGGCGCAGTACCTGCACTCCCTGGCCACACACTGCAACACAATGGTCAGTGTCCCTGGAGAAAAAAAAAAAGTTGTTTTCACTTCAACTATATTTTTATGTAGATTGTTTTAATACATTGATCCTGATGCTCCAGTCATGTAAAAAAAAGGACACAAATTTGAAGACAATTTATAAACACATGTTTTTTCAAGAATTATTTTGAATATCTTCCCCCATAGCAGCACCAGAGGTTTACATATTTTAGCTATTTCTAGCTGGGAGAGAATCATTCCACTTTCCTGATAAAATGGACCGACAGTAGTCTTCTGCACAGTACATTCATTCCAACCCTCTAGTTTTCAACAAACATCGAAAGAAAAATATCCCAAAACTTGTTGCTGAATATTGGTCATGTTTTCCTTTTGTTTTATTGCTTCAAACCCTATTCTTCATCTTTTTGCATTGTCCTCTTTTTTTCCCATTTCTTTCCACTTGACTGCTTCTGTTACTCCAGTATACTTGTATGTGTGTGTTGTGTTGTCATTTAGCCTTTGAGAAAGACTCTGCTAGGGTCGAAACAAGAGGCCAATAAAAAATATGTGCCATATATAATATTATATCAACTCTATATATGGTTTTAAGTGATTAAACTAAAAGGGTAAGTCCTTTGCCACTGGACAGTGTGTTTATGAAAGTTTGCTTTTAAATGTAAACACCCATGAAATGTACCAAGGTCACCTTTTTTTGCGATATCACGTTTTAAAGATCAGCAATTCGCTTCCGATTAAATTACCAGCAAAAAAAAACAACAAAAACATGCAACAAAAAAAACACATCTTATAAATTTAGAAGGCATTTCAATAAATTAATGTTTTTTTTCTGAAGTGTTTTGGGGGAATGAGACCTGACGTTTTAATGGAAAAAAAAATTTCTAAAAGTGCCGCAAAAAATACGCCATCCATCTCCTTAATGATCAGCTCGGACGTTAATCCCTTTCTGTTCTCATAATTTTTACGGGCTGTTATGTTTAACTTATTATTATTTCATATGTGGTTTATTTACTAGAATGCCTGATTTACTTTTTCTGTAATTAATAAGTTTGTGTATTACACGTGGGAGGACCAATAAATTTGATTGATTGATTTTGTTCAGAAATTTATAGTATTTCATTTTTTCACTTGTTCAAGTTATTTACCTTGTCAGTGAATTCAGTTTAGGAAAAAAAAAATTTCTTCTTCTGAATTTAATAGTCTCAGCTTGAATAATACTTTTATTGACCTAATGAACTGGGACTGATTTCACAGAGCAGGTAAAGAATAAAATATTGCTTAAACATTTTCTGCTAAGCTAAAATAAGCAGCATACCACTCACAGATTGCACATGTGATATTGTATTTTGGCTGGTAACCTTATTCTGGTAAGCATAACTTTGTTTGTGCTTAGCTTCTGTTTGTGCTTAAGCAGAAAATATTGCTTAAACATTTTCTGCTAAGCAAAAATAAGCAGGATGCCAGTCACCGAGTGTACATGTGACATGGTGTTTTGGTTTGTAACCTTAATCTGGTAAGCATAATTTTGTTTGTGCTTAGCTACTTTTCGCGCTTAAGTAGCTGCAAATGGCGCCAGTGCGAGGGGTTTGGTGAAAGCCTTGTATCCTGCATTTTATAAGCCTATTTTCAGGCTTGGGTGAGTTTTATAGTTATAAAATACTCTTTGGATTACCTTGATGTCAAGAGGGTTATATCAGAGCAGTCGCCAATCAGGGTGAAGGAGCTGCAGATCTGGTTTGCCTGAAAATATGTAATTGTGTGTATTTTTAATTGTGCTTAAAACAAAGGGATCAGTCAACATTAAGAAGTATACATTTATTCCAATCCTTTACTCTCCAAGAAATCTTATTCCGGTAATTTTTAATCTTGGACGTCAATTGTGGGGGCGGGGCATGGGCATCAGTGGGGGGCACGTGCCCCCCCCCCCTTAGTTACGCCATTGATCATAATAGGAAAACAGTGGGTGGCAACTCTATGCGACGACGCAAAAATTCATTTTGCTTGAAGTATGCTCGGTCTTTCGGGTTACCTTAAAAGTGGGCGTGAGATCAATCTTCCAGATGATCATTCTCTGGTCAATCGAGGAAGAAACAAACGTAAACCGGTCGATAAAACACAGACCTGATAAAGAGATCATCAAAATACATAATGAATTGCTGGGAAACAACTCTGATTTTAAGAAATGCTGGTAGTCGTAAAAAATATTGGCCTGGTAGTCATTGTTGGACATAATTACAGCAGTTGTTTTGATAGAAGTGTTAAACTGGGAAATTTAGTTTTTAAAAGTATTTTGAATTCATCACTTCATTGAAAACGTGGAAGACAAGTAAAACAAACAAAAATTGTAGGAAAACATTCAAGTGACTTGATAACGTCATTTTTAAGCAAAACTTCAGCCATTTTTTAATCAGAAATATTCAATTAAGTATTATTATTTAAGTAGTCTTGTAGTTTTGTACAAGCACAATGAGCACTTTTGTGGATTTGTGCGCTTAATAAATTGTCATTATTATTATTATTATTATTATTATTAAGTAATAAATTACACTTCTTTAGTTTTGAATTCCCCCCACCTTTATAAAAGAATTACATGACAAATAATCAAAATATACACTTGATTACATGAACGTGGATTGTCGTGACTGAGCGGTCTTGTCCGGCGAACGTAAGTTCTGCAGTTTACGGAATGTGGGTTCGAAAGCTTTCTGTTGTGTAAGAATGTGTGCTTCACGCTTGAGTGGTCTAAGAATGTGGTCCTCAGTGGCTGTTTATGTCCAAACAATTCGGTAATGAAAGGGATAAAACAACAGCAGTACGCACTAATGGCGTCACCTTTGCTTAAAAATACCCGAATATAAGACAAACATTCCACTCCTCATGCGATCATCGCATCGGCACGCCAGACTGCAGTAGTACAATATACAGAGCGTATTGTATGTACGATCAACGTACGCGTTTGTCATTGAAATTTCACTTGTTGTCTGAGATCTGGGTACTTGCATGATCTATTTTTAGCATTAATGCGGAGTGCTGTCATCCAGCTCTTTGTCCACAAAGAATAACTTTAGGTTTTTCAAATTCACAATTCAAAGAGACATTTCATGTACATTGTGCTACCCCAAACCTCACTAGATTATAGCTCCAAGGTTTCATACAAGACCTGCAAAGAGTTCTACTCTATATTTCTATGTTGTTGGCGATGGTGTCTTTGTAGCTAAAGAAGTACCAAGATCGCAGCTATGCACATAGAAATATTGCCTGCTTGGTAAAACAAACTGCATCTCATTTTAAGTATAATTTAACTTAAAGCCGTTATACACTATTGGTAAAGTGTCTGGAAATACTTCCATACCTTATGAGCATCAAGAGTTATTTAATAAAATCAACCTGCGAAAGTTTCAGCTCATTTCATTGTTTCCTTTACAAGAAAACAATACAAAGTCATTCAGCGTTTTTGTATTCATTCTAACGGCCGGAATTTTCGTCTCATGAGACGAAAAATCATTTGTGGATCTTTTTTCACTAATTATTCGAAAACGATAACACATCAGACAGAAATATTTCACAGGAAGTTTTCTACCATCATCGTCTGTATACCATGTAAGTTATGTGCAAATCTTTGAACATTTTGTTTTTCGGTGTTCCCAAAAGTTAATATGGGCTTTAATTTAATTTACTTTTATATATATTTTTTGCTATATTTTTTTTCAACCCCAAGTATTTTATTGTCTGATTAATTTTACAATCATATTGTTTGAATGTTTTAATTCAGCCTCTGGCTGCGAGTGCATTTTTAAAATTCTGAATCAAATAAAATCAATCAGTTCCCAAAACTGCTACAATGCCAACTGAACAAATATTTGCATAAGCATTTTTCTCTATTGACATCTTTTCAGTCCTTCCCTACCCAGGGGTTAGTGATGTGAGGTATCGGTACAACGCGCAGCCCACGGTGGCGAGGCTGATCTACACATACCTGTCACCTGTGCAGCATGGGAGTGAGTCACACTGTGGGACCTTTCTAACTTTAATGTGATGAGTTGGTTTGATTCACTGGACGATACTGACACCAGAGCAAGATGAATGGCATTATCATCACCTCCACTGACCACGATATAACGATCATCTGAAAAAAGAAAGAGAGATTACAACTACAGACTGTGTAAGTTTTTCGCATATTCAAAAACTTTTGTGACCAGCTTGTCCCACGCACACTGCTCAAACATGTGAAGGAAACAAAATCACGTGCTTTAAACGGACCCTAATGTTCAAACACACACCAGAATTGCAGTCTATAACATTTTGGTTTACCCATACCCCAGTGCTCAGAGCTTTCTGGGCTTTCCCCCCGACTTCTGTGAGGGAACAAATCCACAGGCATAACACTCGGGTGGGTTTGAACCCATGATCCCCACATTCTAGAGCAGATATCTTAACCACTAGACCACCAAGCACGTCTGCTGATGAGAGGCTAATTCGAATCCTATAATCAGCAGCAGTTACCACAATATACCAAGTATTTATTTATTTATTATTTTTTTTTCATAGCCTGCCTACCTTGTGGAACTCATTGCCCATCGATACACGTTGTTTAACATCTAAGTCTTTATTTAAAGTGGTAGTCAACAGTTTTCTGCGTGATACAATCTAAAGTCTGTTAATGCTAATATTTTTAATGTTTCATGTGTAAATGCTTGTCCAAAACTTTTTAAAACCTTTTTATGGGCAGACTGAACTTCTTGGTTATACATGTAGGAAATTTCTTTTATTTTCCTCCTCAGTCTAGCCTTCTCCACATCTAATGTGCATTTTGTTGTGTTTTGCAATGAATTTTGTGGAGAGAAATAAAAAAATAATAATAATAATAACCAATTTAATAGATGTAATAATGTGCATCAAGGATAAAGAGTAGTATTTTGCTTTTATCATATCACTATATCGATCAATGGTAAAACCCCAATAATAGTTGTTATTCTTGACGCAAACTGTTTCATCCATTACAGATTAAAACTGTCACATATCCCTTACAGGAAATGTTCAGGGGTGAGCAGATGAGAGTCAATGCTGACACAAAGGTCTGAAACAAGGATCCGAATGTTAGGAGGTTTGTTGAAATGATGGCGCGCCCACCTTTCAGTAACCACTGGAGTTTCACATTTCAAGGAGCTTTTAGGAACAGTATCCTCTGCACTGGTGTAGTAGATCAAAGAGAATAACTTCTTTAAAATGGAGAAAAGTTATTTTCTTTTTCAACGGGCTGACATACAAAAAGTCTGATATCAGATTAAAGTCTGGAGTTTCTCGTTCCTAAATGTTGGTAAGCCGGGGACATTTGCATCTTGTTCTGAAATATTGTATTTATTTCACATAGTCAGCTTTTAAATAAGATTACAAATCCAAACAAGTACTCACTATCAATTTGACTGAAGCAAAGTGCATTGACCCCTGACTGATGGGCCGATATTGAGAGCAATGGTCTACTGATGTCTTCATCGGTATCCCATAATGCATCAGACTCTTCTTGACGAATGCAGGATCTGTCCTTCCCTTGGTGGGGCAATGAAAGTGATTCTTCGTTTGTCTCAAAGTTTTGATCACTTTGTGATTTTCTTTTCAAGCCTGACTTTGGAACCGCCTCCTGGCTTGGTAATAATTCTGTTGTGATTGTTTCACAGGAGCCCATGGTGTTACCGTGGTTACTGATGGACGCTTCCGGCGGTGAGAAACAAACATCTGAATCCATTTTGATTTCATTACTTGAAAAATCTCCTTCCTCATTGTTCGAAAGCTCCCTTCTGACCTCTGTACCACATTCCTTGATTGCCTTCTGAATATCCCATAAGGCAATCTTCCCATTGGTTCCTGCCGAAAGGAGAATGGGGACAGTGCCCCATGGGCATTGATGGACAATGCTGACTGTGGTAAGAAGACAACAGTGATGCCAGTCTATAGAGAGAAGTGGACTTAACACTTTGGAATCCTCACTGAAAGTAAAGACCCTGCAATAGAAAAATGCAAATACAAAAACTGCAAAGTTACATTTTTGAGTCTAATTACCTACTTTAAGACACATTCACATAACTTCTTTACAGTTTGCACAACGTTGAATCAAGACATACACATTATTCTGAGGTGATAGAGATATATTGAGATTTTAACATAAACTTACATACAATTAAATGACAATTTGACAGGAATTAAATGATAATTTTTTAAGATGAAAGCCCTTCAAATACTAATAACTCTTAAAGTGTTTGGAGGAAGTCTGCCAATAAAATCACATATCTTTGCATAAACCAGTAGATGCCGGATGGCGTGTAAACACAAAACATATCCCAGTCAGCAAACAGGACACACCATTGTGTAAAATCGGAATACCGGAATACCAGAAGTAAGCGTGCACAGAGCACGCACACGCCGTGTAACGCTTTATTTCACCCACACAAAGAGAAATCATATTCTTGAATATTTCGCCCATTGTGTGGGGGTTATTGTGAAATCACAAATTCCAGACCTTGATCCAAGAAGAGGATTATGAGACATTGAGAGGCTTCCACCATTGTTCATTAACTGTATTTCGGCTCGATGGAGGTAAGTCAGAACGGACCGGGGATCCAGCCTTATTTTCAGATTTAGTACCAATCCTCAGCCGTAGCTCATGGACAAGGTTTTGCAATTCACAGTGCATGTGACATTTTTCTCGATAGAGATTCTTTGTTCTCTTGGCTTTACCATGTCAAGGTTTCTTTGTGCCAGCAATTCTCTTCAAGAAAAACAAGTCCGGCAATTCCAAGAAAATAATCTTGTTAGGCTGGACGGGAAAAACTGGTTAAGATCCACAAACGCTACCTGATAACAGCATCAGATCCTCCCACGCCTAATAAGCAGTCAATCTTTCTGCCATCAGTCTTTGGGAGTCCTAGCTCACTTTCCTTCCATACACACACCGACATGAATCGTGTCTCTGCATCTATTGGCCGACCATGTTTCCTGAGCCAACGTCGTTGTTTGACATTGTCCGTGTTTCCGTAGGATGCGAGATGTTCAACTGTGCAAGCTGATTTCATCCATTTGTGAATCTGAAGTTAATATTAGATTTCAATCTTTATAACCGAGGTTTTTCAATAAATACTTCCTACGTTACACAGTGTAAAGTCTGCCATCTTCACATGCAATAGTATAATTTTTTGAACGCACAGCTATGCATTTTGGGTAAATACCACATGGAGCATGCATATTACCAGATTCCTTCAATTCAATTCAATTCAGAGAACCTTTATTTCTCTTAAGCAAAACCGACAAAAATATAAGTAAAGATACGGTAACAGTAATAGAGAAAAAAATGAACTCAAATAATGGGGAAAACAAAACGAAAAGAGAGGAGAAATAAACTAAAAGACAATCCTTGCATTATTGGTCAGTGTTATTGGTCCTTGCATTGTTCTGCCCTGCAGCACCATATCCTACAAAATCAGACAATTTCTTGAATAGAGTTTTGGAGGATTTGGAAGGTCTAGGGTAAAAGAATGAAAGTATACCTAAAGGCAACAGGAAAGTTGTTTTTAAAAATCCTGAAATCAGGAAGAACATCTTGACATGCCAATCCTGACTGACCTCATCCTGAACGCGGCACTCTGTAGGGATTCTCACTCTCCAACACTGAATGGCTCGCCTCCCTCCAACAGAGAACAACAGTAACCTTTGACCTGGGTCATGACCTCCTGTGACCTCTCCTTGGCCCATGACATCATTTGTGTACGAAGAGGGACATGTGGCAAGACAGCGAACGCTAGAAATGTGGACGTTTAGACGATGAATCACGTGAATCGTTGGAGGGTTACGTAAGGGGACTACAAGGTGCTTGCTAAGGAAAAGTTAGGAGGTTTTTAGAAGAAGGTGTAAGAAAAACAATGATTCTTTTCGAACCAAAATAATATTAAATTAAATTGAATTTTTAAAGGATACAAACAACAGCAGAAATATTAACAGCATTGTCTTCGCTTCCTGTGGCAACAACTGCACACTCACCTACAAGAAAACAAGAAAATGAATCGTCTCATTAAAATACTGTCTGGTTTCTTTTCATCAAATGTGTCTCTAAAGAACCACGTAAACACTTATTTTTTGTAATATAATCTTGAAGTCAAGTCCAAAAGATAAAAGATTACCATAGGAAGTGTTCACAATAAAGTGCACCTTCTACAGTTTGCCAAGGAGAGGCAATTTTCGCAATGTATCACGGGTAAAAGGTCAACAAGATTTTGGTCATCACAGCACCTGCTGAACGATACCTGTTGTTTAAGTTCGTTTGTGGTTGCAAAGCAGCAAGGAACCACTGTATTGTTAATCACCCATATTAACAGTGCCTCTTGTAATTTTGCAAATTCTAAAGACACTCTGAATCCTTCAATATCAGTCAAGATTTTGTTGCGTTGTTAAACATTCAAGCTTTGAAGACACGTGGACCAGGGGCCAAATTCATAGCGCTGCTTAACAGTAAGCAAATTTTTGTGCTAACTATAGCAGAAACATTTGCTTAAGCGTAAGTGCATTTCACAGGTTAGCAAGAAAATTAGGCAGCCAGCTTGCGCGTTCACCATTCATTTTCCTACAGTAAGCACTGGAAGGGCAGCTTGCCTTTTCGTGTGCTTATGGTTAGCAGTGCTATGAAATGGAAATCGCACAATAAGCACAAAATCCGAAGTTAAGCAGCTCTATGAAATTGGGCCCAGAATTAGATCCGGCTTCACAGTACTGAATCCACCAAAATAAGTAAAAATCAGGGTATAGATTTGAGAGAATTTGGAGGTATTTACTTATATGAGTACACATTGCCTAGCCTACCTCCGTGCACTGCCACAGTGGCTAGATGCTTGATGCAGCTCACTTTTCGTCCATGTAAACTGTCCTGTAGAGTAACAAATTCATTTCATTTATTAATTTCACAGGAAAAAACATTAAAATTACAGTACAAAAATGTGCATATATACAAAAAGCAAGAGAAAAAAAAACATAAAACAAAAATTAAACAAGACCGTAAACATTCAAAAGACAGGACTATGGCACAGCTGAAGGATTATAAAAAAGTAAACTTAATTACTATCTAGTTGTTTTCCAAATGCCAACTATACAATACAGCAGATGGTTGATGAGTGTGAATACAGTACATGAAACTGCAACCAATACCACAATTGACTCAAGATGTGGATTTAGTCGACAGAGAGAAGACAAGGAAGGGGTCAGAAGGTAAGGGAGAGGAAAGGGCAATTTGCCTTGAGGTTGGGGAGGGAGATGGGGGACAAAGACTCACTTGCAATGGGATGTAAATGAAGCTTTCCTTCTCAGAATAGTGTCTATCAATCAGGAAGGGCAAGTGCTACCTGTCAGGGGCAGTGGGGGAGGGGGAAGAGTTTGTGAAGGGGAGGGGTAGGTGGAGGGAAGGAAAAGGTCAAGGGGAGAAGTCAAGGGTTGGGGTAAGTGGAGGGGAGGGGGTAGGTGGAGGGGAGAAGTGGAAGGGTAAGTCAAAGGGAGGGGTAAGTGCAGGGGAGGGAGAAGTCAAGAGCAGGGGTAAGTGGAGGGGAGGGGTAAGTAAAGAGGTGTAAGTTGAGGGAGGGGTAAGTCAAGTGGGCCGATGGGATAAATGGAGAGGTGGGGTTGGGTCAAAGGGTTGGGTAAGTGGAGGGGAGGGATAAGTGGAGGTGAAACTGTAAAGACCCACCTTTAGTATGGGATGTTGTTGAAGCTTCTCCGCTGGTGCTGTGCACACAATTACTTTCTTTGCCTTAATACAAGCAAAGACAGCCTGGGCACTTCCAGTTGCATCTACCTCTGTCAAATTATCCCCTACGGTGGGGGAACTACCCCCTACCGTGGGGATACAAGTGGCAAAGCCCCAAGCCCTGTGACCGCCACCGCACTGAATCTCAACCAATTTCTCACTACTCTGTGTACTCCAGATGATGAATGATGACTGTAGACAAACACATAAAATAAAACAAACAAATTAGGTAAAACAATTTAAAAAACCAATAAAAGGTGTCAGTGTCAACATTCAGACTAAGTGAAGTGTTGTGGAGTGCCTGGCCGAGCGGTCTAGTGCACCAGACTCAAGTACTGATGTTTTCAGAGTGTAGGTTCAAGTCCTGGTCATGGCACTTGTGTCCTTGAGCAAGTCACTTAACCATAATTGCTATTTCCATTGGATGGGATGTAAAGCCGCAAGTCCTGCACGCTGTGTAATGCACGTCAAAGAATCCAGTACAAATATCAAAGTAAACTAAAGCCAACGGGTTTGCCCCGGTGTCTGACTTCGGTGGCTTCAGATTGCACGGCATCAAATTGTAAACCCTTAAAGGTAAAATATAGGATTGGTAAAGCTGATAGTGCAGTGTTCTTACTTTGTGTGATTCAATATATATATATGAGAAAAACAAACTTTTGAAAATTTTGTCAGGAGAAAATAGTGAAAAGCTGTGCACACTTTTCAGCATGTGAACACATTGTCCTTAATTTCAATTGTTGCAATCGAAATTACAATCGGGGTCTTTTTATTATTATTAATGCTTTCTGGTAATGAAACCAAGGGACCCTCAAAAGTTACTGCACTGTGACCCGTAGGCCTGAAGGTACCTGTGTAGAGAAGATGTTGAAGAAATGTCAGTTTTAGATGTGGGAGGAAAACCCCAAATAGTGGAAAACCCATGCAATCAGGTAGAGACTGAAAACCCAATCCACAAGCAAGGCTCCGGTCTTCAAATTCTATTTTCTCGACTTTGACTGTATTGCAGACAGAAATATTTCTATGGATAATTGCTACTGGTATAAACTTCATAATCAGTATGCTTTCAGACTAGTACTAATAAAAACAAATTGGAGGAATACCAATCCTGTATTCTACCTTTAAAAGGTGCTGTATAAATTGGTCTCATAATTCAAAAACTTGGCATACCTGGCATTCAAAGATAGTCAGTGCTTTGAGGCACTTGTAAATTAAGCGTTACAAAAGGAGTATTAGTATTAATGCAAGGCTGGGCAGTTTTATAAATCAATAGAAACATAAAAAAAAAGGCATCTGTCAAATTCAGACATGAACTTTATTACTTGAAATCCGAACACATTTAAAAAAAAAAATTAAATAAAAAGATGCCTGAAGGTTCGATTTCACAAAGCACTGAGATTCATCTTAAGATGAATTGTAAATATTATCATCGTGATTTGTATTGTGACGTCACACTTTAATTAGCAATTAAAATTTGAGATCAACTTTAGCTCTTTATGAAAATAAGCCCTGCCCCTCAAAAATTGTCTCTGATGAAGATAAATGGTAATTTATTTTGTACAACCGAAATATCAAACTCACTGAATGGAAACCTGACACCAAAATGTCATCAGATGACGTGAACACTATACTCTCAATCCAGTTGAATCCTTTATAAATCTGCGTAAAGAATAAACAATCAAGTTAATTGAGCTGGAATTCCAACTAGCAACCTCTGGATTCTGGTACATGGGCTCTACCTACCGAGATACAATTTCAGACGAAGTTCATTGGCACCAGTCTGAACACCATCCAGTGAGGTCAGAGATCATGTCCTGATTGAACATTACAAACGGAATAATGCAATAGACTGGGGACACTTTTATTCATCAAACCAACTTTACCTTGAATGTGTTCAGCATCTGAAGTCTTGTGCCCTGTATCCCGTACTGTCTGTAGGTGCCGTCTCTACCTGCACTGTACACATATCCAGCATGGTGGCAAACATGAGTTACACCAGCCTTACCGTGTACACCTAGAAGACAGTGTGCTGGACCAGCTGGCTGGACAAGGAAAAAAAATAAAAATAACTTGGAGAAAAAATTATAAGTAATGGAATTATTGTATCTTTTATGGTTTGGTTTTGTCATTGCCCAGCAGTGTATGACAATGGTGAACATTCAGTGCTTCCTATGCCCTGCAACAGGGACACTTGTGGAATTGCTTTCTGCTGTCACCCAGCTTTCTGCTGTCAAACCATAGTTTTAGCTTCAGTTCTGGCTTACGCTCCGTCAGTCATTTTGACATCCACTTTTTGTACAGAGCTTATAATAGGCAGATGGAGCCCAACTCAGAGCAGGGTTTCCAAAGGAATCCCCAGCTTCCCTTAAAGTCTCCCATTCCATCTCCAGTGTGCTTTCTAAATTGCAAGATCTTACCTCTCTGTCCTCTTCCCTACAGGTGTATGATAACGTCGGCTCAGAACTATAAGGTCATTAACTTCCGTAATCGACAAAAGGTTGTTAACATTTCCAAACTAAAAAATGGTAAATAAGATTTAAAAATCAAAAACTAATGTTTGTCTATCCAAAAAGTAGTTTAACCTGTTATTCTAAACTACCTTTTGGCTAGACAAACCATCAGTTTTTAATGTTTAAATCTTATTTACTGTTTTTTAGTTTGGAAATGTTAACGACCTTTTGTCGATTACGGAAGTTAATGACCTTATAGTTCCGAGCCGACGATAAATACTGTTTAGAACTCAGTGCTTTCCCCAAGCCCTGCACCAGGGGTATCCGGGGACTGCTTTCTGCTGTCACCAGGCTGCCCTAGAATTCTCCCATTCCATCTTTAGAGTACACTCTGAATTGCAAGATCTTACCTCTCCATCCTCTTCCTCTTTTCCTCGTTGTAGCTGGCGGTACAGGAGTACAGATCCCCTACGATCTCCACAGACAAGAGCGCCCTCTTGGTGTGGAATAAGAGCAATGGTTGTTAACCATCGCTGTGGGGCTTCAGGTAGTATAAACGAGGCCTGTTTATCAAGACTAAATCTGTTGGGTGATCTGCTCAGCTTCAACCAGATCTGGAGGGGGAAGATTGTTAGCATTAATTTGGAATGAAGAAGTTGGAATTTTTAGGATGGTGTGCAAGACATTTCATTATTTTGAGGGTGAATTAGAAACAACTTTCTGTTTGCTGGTCTCAGTTTCACAAAGCACAAAGATTCATCTTAAGATGATTTGTCAATATTGCCATAGTGATTTGTAGTGTGACATCACACTTTGCTTAGCACTTGAGATTGTTACACATCTTAAGATCAAACTTAGCTCTTTGTAAAATCGGCACTTGGTTCTTTTGGGCTCACTAGGGCCTACCTGACTGTTCAAACATTTTTTGAACTGTTTATTCTCATATTATGTGTAAAGGAAACAAAATCATTCTTTTTAAAGGGTCCCAATATTCCCAACAAAACGGAAACCTTTAATTATTATTATTATTATTATTATTATCACTATTATTATTAATTCTTTCTGGTAATGAAACCAAGGGACCCTCAAAAGTTACTGCACTGTGACCCGTTAGGCCTGAAGATACCTGTGTAGAGAAGATGTTGAAGAAATGTCAGTTTTAGATGTGGGAGGAAAACCCCAAATAGGGAAAACCCACGAAATCAGGCAGGCACTGAAAACCCAATCCACATGCAAGGCTCCAGTCCGGGATTTGAACCGAGGTGTCACAGAGGTGAAAGGCAGGAGAAAAAAAACACTGAGCCAACCTGAATGCTCAGAAGAAAGAGCAAAAACGCCATGATGTATATTGAGTCTGAGCATTTACCCCAATTTTTGATCAGCAATCATTAGTGACGCTCCATTCTAAAACCAGGCACTTCTTGCCAAAACTCAAAACTGGGTTTATTTGCTCATCAAAACAAATAGATGATAGTAAGTGCTATCAAATAACACTTAATTAGGGCCTATAATGTAACTACTTCTCAACATACAGAATGTTTAAGGCGTGACATCATAATGACATCATGCCAGATGTTTTAGGTTGTTTTCACTTTAAATGCCATTTGACTATTTCTTAAAAGTGACTTTAGCATTTGGTGTCACATTTCCAGAAGTCTTTTTTGTTTCACAGCTCTATGAGAGTGGCATACACTATGAAAATCTTTGTCTTGAAAATACAGTGAAAAAGTACTTTTCTGTAAACAAATTACTCTGGGCAAATTCACAGCATTTACACCCCCCAGATTTTTCCCAATGGGATCACGGCAATATCACTGTGACTTCACGGCTCTGCTACTGTTATTCGTAACGGCAAATCATTCTACTCGTAGCTTCAGTTGTTTCTTTCCCTGCCTTTCACAGCTGTGGACCCCGGTTTAAATACCGCCCTCCAACCAGGACCCAATGTCATAGAGCTGCTTAACCACACAAAAAGTTAGCCAAGCACAACAAAATTATGCTTACCTGATTAAGGTTATCACCCAAAATGCCATGTCACATGCACCTTCTGTGACTGGTATCCTGCTCATTTTCGCTTAGCAGAAAATTGTTAAGCAATATTGTCTGCTTAAGCAGCTCTATGGAATTGGACCCCGGGCCTCGCATGTGGATTGGGTTTTCAGTCCCTACCCAATTACGTGGGTTTTCCCAAACTGGGTTTTTTCCTCCCACATCTAAAGCTTAACATTTCATCAGCTCCTAGTCATCCCGTTATTGGCCCTTGCACTGTTGGATGTGTTATGAAATAAATAAAATAAAGTGACTGAGACTCTAGGCGTAATAAGATTGAATAATAAAGCCTTGAGTACTAACCACTAACCCTTCAGGACCTGATGCAAAAAGATCGTCTTCATCCATCCAGCATAAACTGAACAACTTTCCTGAGAAAATGGGAACCTCAGCAAGAGTACGACCAGTGTCTGTACAGAAAGGAACACTTGAAATGCTGTAAAGTAACCGACTGAAGAATCACAGACTATTGAATAAAAGATTATACATATTGAGTGGCTCAGAGTGGAATGGGAGGAATATTATTACAAGGTAAAATTTGGACTGTTTCATTTCATGAGGCAAAGCTGAGTGAAATGGAACAGCCCAAATTTTACCAAGTGATAATATGCCTCCCATTCCACGAATTAAAGCCATGCAACTTCTGTTTTATATAACTGACATGTAGATCCTTGTCATATGATGTATTTTAAAAATAAATTAAACATTTTTAAAGGGGCTATGTCGTCATGACAATAGCAGGCCTTTGGCTGTACATGGAAAAATGAACTTCCATCCACATACTGCTGAGTATTTTTGATTTTTTATAGTGCCAAAAAAAAAAATTGGAAATCAGATTAAAGTAGGAAAAATATCATGCCTGCAATAAACTGTTTTTTTGTTGTCTTTTCATTTTGTATATTACAGGTAAATAATTGTATAAGGGGATCAGTAATGAGCTGAAATTTACAATAACAAAAATCACAAATATTAAAGACAGAAATCTTATGAAAATGTACAAAAAGGAAAGGAATCTTACCGAGTGCTATAATTTTGACGTTGCCGTGGATATTAGCTATTGCGGCTAATTGATGAGATGGACTAATGGTCAGAAGGCTGTAAGACTGGTAGTTTCCATCATGACAAAGTAATCTCCATTCCTTACTACGTAGAGTATAGCTTAATAAACAGCTACATGTAATGAGGAAGATGGAAAACAAAACAAAAAAAGGAGAAAAACATCCTTGATGACTAATCTTTGGTATCTATAAAATAGTTTACTAACTGAAACCCAAGAGTGACCGAGAACATGGAAAAGTAGTGTCTTGATTGACATCAAAGAAAAAATTAACAAAACTCTCAAATTTGTCAAATAATTTTATATGATATATTTTTAAAAGTAGTGGATTTTAAAGAATGATAATGAACAAAAACAGAATATTTTTGTTTCCTTTAACATGCTGGGGAAAAGGGTTGGTAGGTAAGGGGAAGACAAAATTGATTTTTTTTTACATGTGCACACCAAAAATTGAGTTCATTAACGAAGAAGAAATTGAGCTACCTGCAAATGTTTTGTGATTTACTTACTTTGCGGAATGGGATATGAAATAATTCTTGATGCAATCAGATTTGACCCCAAAATAAAAAAAGAAATTTTATTATTTATAACACATTTTTACGGTAGACAGGTTTTTAAACAGTCGGTTGGGTTACAGGTAACAAAGGTATTTTTTGTTAGTAGTCAAGAAAACATCTTGATACCGCAAGAACAAAAAAAAATTCAATATTTAATCTTAGTTTAGTTCTTGAGAACTGCGGTATCTCGAGGAGCAATTTTAAAGAAATTAGATCTTGTTATTCTTGAGTCAATCTTACCCATTTAAGGTCATGATGATTATTTTTCCAGAGTTGAGGACAGCGAGTTGTCTTGGAACGAGTTTCTCCGGATCATGAAACTCATCATCCATGCTGCTCTGAGAAGCCAATGAGTCATGACTACTTAGTACCGCATAAGCTTCTCTCACAAGATCCAACTCCTCTGTTTTTATACCTAAATACCACAATTTTATTAGATTTGAGTCATGACTTGAACAGACCATGCCATCTTGTTTACAAAATAAATAGCTATGTAATAATAATAATAATGGACACTGAAATAGCGCTGGTATCCGTCAATTCTGACACTCATGGCCAATGAACATGATTACCCCCGGTCACCGGGCCATTCATTTCATTCTTTAAACCATCTCAGCTCCCTGGGAAGTATACAGCCGGTGCTGCCAAGTAAGTAACACACCAAGCTAAAACAATCACATGAAACCATCTCTGCCCTCACAGGTACCCATTTACCCCTGGGTGAAGAGAAGCAGTTATAGTTAAGTGTCTTGCTCAAGGACACAAGTGTCATGACCGGGATTTGAGCCCACTCCCTGACGACTTGGCCACCAAAACTTGAGTCTGGTGCACTAGACACCTCGGCCAGGTACAATTCTGTTCATAAGTGTGACATTGTTCTACTGTAAGCCATGCTCACTCTAGACAAATTTGCTCCAACAATTGCCACAATCCCTTGTAGTGCATGGAGCTACATTTCTTTGAGTACTTATACATGACAAAAATAGTTTTTGGACTTGCCTGTACTTCATGTCTGGCAAAGAATCAAGGTCTTGTAAGAATTTTCAGTTTCTGTCAAAAGAAACGCCTCTAAACGACTGATTTGGGGGTTAAAATTACACACAAACATATACCAGGTTCAGAGCCGGAGTAAGGAAAACCTTGTGCATGCAGCAGATGCATGGGTGTGTGAAACATAAGTTTTCCAACTAGATACCAAAGCGTTTCTTGTCAGCATGTTAAACTGATGCAAACATTTCTGAATCAAATTATCCTCAGGCCAAAAAAAGCTGAAAACACAAACTCTGATTCACTTTAATTAAATGAATGACTTACACTGCTCTTGTTTAGTTTCAATGGACCACATACGTATACTGCTATCCCCACCACCAGTAACCTGATGGAGTCCGATGAAGGAAAAAGAAAGAAAAGTAATTAGTCAGGACTGTCTATAGACTATTTAACTCTTTCATGTATCTTACACAAGAGTAAGCAACAAAAACATTATTTTACCACCTGGAACTAGAGTTTCGACAATGAATGCAATCGTTTCTAATCTTTTACAAAATTCTCTTTAAATAGAGTTCTCAGATGGGGACGCTCACTGAATTCACTGTTTTTAAAAGTACAGATAAAATCTGGAAAAAATTCCAGACATTCCTAATTATGATACTTTGTGCTCAACCACACTCCAGCAGAAAACCCAAAGATCTCAAATATATTTCATTCCAAAACTAAGACTATTCCTGAAGTTAGTATAGTTTGATATATCAAGGAAATTAATATCAGACTGCTCACAGAGAGAAGAACTAATAGACCAATCCATTAAGCCCCTCCCCCTAAACGCATTGACCAATCACAGCATTGGCTACATCACCACTGTACATGTGGGCAGCGCAATGTGCGTCTCTTCAATGCCACACTGCACGATGTGAATGCGCACACTATAAGTACGCGCACACATGTATACGTTTTCCAATAGGATTTTATCGTGTTGGACTTTCGTCGAACTTTCGGTGGTGTAGCCAAGGCTGTGATTGGACAACACATAAGGTGGCGGGGCTTAATGGATCGGTCTTTTACAAGAAACCTATTTCACGCATCAGCACAAATGATAGCATCCCCATGTTTTTGGAAGTTCAAAACTACTACTACTAGACAGTGCTTTCTTGGACAACCACGAGGATAATCAATGACCCCAACCTGTATTTCAAGCACTTTCTTCGGCCACTTTTCATCACTCATGCATTGGATGAGCACAACCAACGCACCATGGCGTTGTCATTACGAGTCAAGACAAGAGATTTTCTCACCAGGTTTCACTGGCAACCAGGACACGACGGTAACACGAGTTGGGAAATGTGTCCCCTGCTGCGGAGGGAGATACCTTGATTGGCGAAAATTTTACAAAACTTCAAACAAAACACAAACCCTTTTTAAAACCATGGTTTTGGCCTTGGCTCTCTCTTAGGGTCCACAAGTTAATTTGAAAACGAACACTTTCAGTACAAGGCTACACTCAGGCGGACTGAGCCAAAGCCAGAGCCCCAGCAGAACCCTAAGCCAAAGCCATCGTTTCCAAAAAGGCCATATTATTCCATTCAGCCATTTGATAAGAATATCTTAACAGTACTTACAATAGTTTTCTGGTTTTCATGGACAGCAAGGCTCCATATACTTCGTCCCTGTAATAACAATCCGATGAAAAGTTAGATTGATATATAAAGCTAACTTTCGTAGCAGTCTCCACAAGAAACCCAAAGTCTATGTTAACTCAACTGAACATCTAAACCTTTGGATGCCAGACTCCATTCTAAGTGTAGTCAATGGGAGACTTTTGAGACGTTAGTGGGCGCCCCAGTAAGCGGTCCTTTTCTATTGTGAGAACAAGAGAGAAGGACCGCTTACTAGGGCACCTGCTAATGTCTCAAAAGTCTCCCATTTGGCCTCTTGGCATTCTAAGTGTAGTCAGTTTGGCTGTTTAGTACTGAATCTATTAACCAATACCATTACCAGTTTAAGGTAACTCAACATCCAAACCTTTGGATGTCTGGCTCCATTCAAAGTGTAGTCAGTTTGGCTGTTTAGTACTGAATCTATTAACCAATACCATTACCAGTTTAAGGTAACTCAACATCCAAACCTTTGGATGTCTGGCTCCATTCAAAGTGTAGTCAGTTTGGCTGTTTAGTACTGAATCTATCAACCAATATCATTACCAGTTTATGGTAACTCAACATCCAAACCTTTGGATGTCTGGCTTCATTCAAAGTGTAGTCAGTTTGACTGTTTAGTACTGAATCTATCAAACTCAATCAATACCAGTTTATGGTAACTCAACATCCAAAGCTTTGGATGCCTGGCTCCATTCTAAATGTAGTCAGTTAAGTTTGGCTGTTTAGTACAGAGTCCATCAAACTAAACCATTACCAGTTTATGGTACCTTAACATCTAAACATCTTAACACCTAAAGTGTGGTTGGTTTTACCACACAGGATTGAATCCATCAAAGTAAAATAAACATCAGAAAACAGATTCTGGAGGATTATGGTTAGTCAAGGTTAAAGACATTTTGATAAACATTGTGAGTATTTTTAACTAAAATTAAAGTCTCTACTCATGTTTTTTTTTTAAATCGGACTGAATAAAAAACATAAGTCCATACTTCAAATTGACTAAACCTGATTTTTTTTTTTTTTTTTTTTTTTTTTTTTTTTTTTTTTTTGGGGGGGGGGGGGGGGGGGGGGGGTTATCTACGCAGATAAAATTGAGGGGCTTACCTTATGACCAGTAAATCTGTGGATAATCTCACCATTAGTATTCCATACACAACATACTGCGTCCTGTATAAAAGAAGTAACATGGAAGTTACTTTTTCGGCAATGAAAAAAGTCTATTCAAAGGGTTCTGCTCCATCAAAATGAGAGTAAAAATGCTCATGTCTTTCAGCAGATATGGCAGGCTTATTTTCAAGAGAAGGTGAGTGTCTTGTAAATTTCTCTTGTTCAACGATGCTAAAGGGAATTACTTGATTCTATCTGCTCAGGCCGGGGATTTCATCTTTGAGAGGGCAAGGCCATTTTCATTTTGCAAAGGGCACTTCCATTGGAAAATCTTAAAGACTATGGGAAATTTTGAAGGGGCACCAAGGGCAACAAACATCATGGCCTCCATGTAAGTCCAGACCTGTTTTCTAACATGTTCTCCTTTTACATTTTTCAGAAACCAATTTTTTTTTTTTTAGAACTACATGAAGCTATTTCATTCCATGGATGCATTTTTATATCAACTCAGATTTTTGCTTTTTACAAAAGAAGTGCTACTGTACATAAATAGTTGTGCTGTTCTTTATTCAGAAACTGAATATTTACCATAAATTCTTCAAAAAATAATTTCCTTTTGCAATGTTTTTTCCTGTAAACCCTGTGCACCGTTTTTATAGGTTGATCGAGTTTGAGATTGTCATGTCAACAATTATACTTCCTTACCTCCCCTACACTGACAATGGTATCATCTAGTATCTTAGCATCCCATACCCTTGCACTATGACCATACAACACCATTTGGGCATCATCACTTTGTGCCCTAGGGGTGCTTTCAAGATCCAGATGCCATAGGCGGATGCTGCGATCATCGGACACAGAGCAAAGGAGTTTACGTTTCTGATGGTAACTCATGTTGAATATTACACCCTGTCAACATAAAAATCATATTTTGAAATCCTTCCAGCGGTATGCTCGCAATTCTTGTTTTCGTAAATTTGGTGAAGGAGTTACATCAAAGGTAACATAATTTGAAGTTGATATGACCCAAGACATCACTCTCAAATCAAAGTTACACAAAACACGATGTGTGGGCACACTGCCAGCAAGAAACATAATGTTTGGTTTAGCCATGAATTCAGAGAGCACATCGTCTATAATAAGTGAAACACACTTGAAACACATGTAGGCCTGTGGCGTGTCGTGGCCGCCAGTGGATAAGAACACCGGACTCAAGCTCTGGGGTTTCCGATCAGCAGAGTGTGGGTTCGAGCCCCGGTCGTGACACTTGTGTCCTTAAGCAAGACACTTGACCATTATTGCTGCGTCCTTTGGATGGGACGTAAAGCCGCAGGTCCTGTGTGTTGTGTAATGCACGTAAAAGAACCCAGTGCACTTATCGAAGGGAGAAGGGATTCACCCCGGTGTTCCTGGTTTGATCGGCTGCAGATTGCGCCACAGCACCTTGTAAACCATTACATGGTGCTATGTAAAGGACCAGGTCTCATACTTCAAAAACGCAACTCGGCATACCTTGCAGGAAAAAAAAACTGAGCGCTTTGAGAAGCCCATCGGGTGTGAAAAAGCACTATATAAGAACAGTTTATTAATATTATTATGATAAACACCTGTAAAATGTCCAAGAAAATATTTCAAACTACTGAGGAGTATTTTACCTGATGTCCACTCAACCTTCTTGACACCTCTACTCTCCCCATAGCATCTTTATCCTCTCTTGGTGTCCATAGTACAACCTGATTAAACACCGTACCAGCACACACCATCATATCTTGCCATGTCTCGCCAACAATCTTAGCTGAGTAGCTATCAGTGTCAAGGCTAAGGAGAACTATCATCACATTTCTTGTGTCCATACACTCATAGTATTGGCCAGAGGTGCCTGTTTTGGGGATAACTCATTTCCGAGTAAGAAACTATTTTTCATTTATTTACATGTAAAAAAATTGAAAGTGAGAAATTTTGACCCCATCTTTTTCAATTATATACAAAATTTTGATCTCATTTTTTCAATTTTATACTTAATTGAAAGCCTCTCTTTTTCAATTTCATAACAAATTTAGTCCCTCTTTTTAAAATTGTATACTGAATTTTGACACAAGCCACAACAGAATGGCTGTACATATCTATTGTCAGTAGTAGTAGTTTTGTGACGTTTCAGTAGGACTACTGTTGCCATAAACAAACACGTCCAATTTCGGAACCCCCCAAAAACAAAAAGAAAAGAAAACAACAAAACAGTTACCAATGAGTTACAATGAATACAGATTCATATCTACATAAGGATACAGAATACAATTTTCAGCACAATGGACATGCTCCAAGTAGACTTTCAGCTTCCAATCCCAAAGAACGACAGAATTATGAGCCAAAATGATGCCAATACAGTTTGACGATGACTGGGACGTTTCATGCCTCAGGAAAGCAACATCTAAGATCCAATCTGGAAACTCCATAGAGTCACAAAGCGTCTCGATCCTGTGCACAGACCAAAAAGATAAGACGCTGTCTACCACAAGGTACAGTGTTTGGGAAAACATTCCACAAAAAAATGGCAAGTTGAAACATTAAGGACCTACGTGACACTTTCTAGACTTGGGCTGGTCAAATTGCTAAACCAATGATGAATCGCATCTTATTAAAAAATTAAATCATAAAAAAATTTATCTTATCTTCCAGCACAAGGTAATCCTCCGATCAGATTGCTCGAAAGGGAGTTGAATGGAACATTCCCTCTTTCAACGAATGAAAGTATTCTTACTATTACACGAATGAAAAACATTCATTATTTGTTTTGTATAACATCCAAGTAGATCTTTGTCATTTGATTGGAGGATACCACTATAAAGTATAATAAGCTTCAGCCATTTTTAATCGAATAGTCACTTTCGTCAATGGAGGGCGGGCGAGCGTGCAATGGAACAAATCGGATGGAACGAAAAATGCACGGTGAATGACGTAGCGTGCAATGGTACGTTTATTTGCTATCACGTGACCGACCATCCTCCAATCAAATGACAAGGATCTGCTTTTCTATTGCACTCTGCGTACTGTGTCATGCATCACACTCTGCATACGAACAGTGCAAAATAATGTCCTAAACTTTGCATGTTGCAAATGCTGCTCTTTGTGCAATAATGCTCTAAAATTGTAAACTTTGCGTGTATGAAGTTGTATGAAGTTGTATGAAGGGGTATGAAGTTGGCTGGAAGCTAAATGCGTTAAAACATGCGCGCTCGTAGAATACGGAAAACCATAGTATGTCTGCATCCCATAATCCCACGAGGCCGATGCAGACGCACTATATTTTTCTATATTCACTTATGCTTATGAGATGACAATTAGTAGTTTCAGAGGAAGATTGTCAAATCTTTGTTTAAGAACAAATGTTCTTATATGGCACTTTATCTACAGGCATCTTAAACGGCGTATTATTTTGAAGACAGGTTTGCAGAGCTACATGCATGTTTGAATTATGACACCCATTTATATAGCACCTTGTAAGGGTTTACAAGATGATGTGGCGTATTATCAACAGCCTACCATGCCAGAAACACCGGGGCAAACCCCTTAAAGGAAAGTGTACTGGGTTCTTCAACGTGCAAGTAACTACGGTTAAGTGTCTTGCTTCAGGACACAAGTGCAATGACCAGGGCCCCACACTCTGACAATCCAATGCACAGTCTCTCCTCTCCCCCCCCCCCCTAAAAAAAAAAAATAATAAAAATTAGTTGAGAAATAAGAGAGTTTCAAGCACATTTGAGGTAGGAGGTTGATGACCTGAAGTTGGCTGCCCTTTTTGTGGGATGCAAGCATGAAGTCATATTGGTGTGGCATCCAGAGCCTGCCTAGATCCCCAGAGGTTTAAGAGCCAACTGTACAACGTATAATCTCAGGTGTTTAATCTGAGCATTTCATGCCACCGGGTTTTCATGGGTGAGAAAAAAAAAAAAAAAAGTAGCCGGAACAGAAGTCAGTAAAGTAGCCTGTCAAATTTGCCAGCTACTGGCTTATTATGACTCCCATTTACGTGTATATAACACCTTGAAAAGGTGCTATATACATGGAAAGAAAAACACAGGTGAGATAAAAAGAACATTAAGAAATGCAATCATATCAAAGATTAATGAGGTATTTAGTCAAAATATTGACAATGTTCAGCAAAGTTCTTACAAGCAATCAGCTACTTGTTTACCTAACATTCCCCTCCACTTCAAGATGGACTATGCAAACCGCTTTCTGTCCAAACACTGCACAAACGCCACATTTACCTGTACGTGAGAGAAGGTAAAAATTTTTAATGATTTGTTAAAAAGCAGTCTGATTCTCACCACGTATTCGTAACGCTAAACCTGACTGGTCTATTATACCATATAGGGTTTAAATCACCAACAATAATTAATAACAATGTTGTGCTTCGAATTTTTCAAAGTTTCACAGCTTAAAGACGCCCACTTGTCATCATTACCCGACGAATATTTCTGTGCCTCAAAAAAGATCATGTATCTGTACATAGTTTACGTACAACGCGTGCGCCGGTCAAACTTTCAAAGGTGATCTTTCGTGGCACCGGTCAAACTTTCAAAGGTGATCTTTCGTGGCACCGGTCAAACTTTCAAAGGTGATCTTTCGTGGCACCAATTTGTTTGTCGCGCGTTGATGAGCGGGCATCTTTTAAGTAAAGGTCATATTTATTTTATGATCCATAAACAAGATTCTAATTTAAGTTACCTTTACGAATGCCATGGATGACGTGAGGTCCCAAGACGCGCAATTGATGCAAATGATCTCCTGTCTTCAGGTTGTAAATGTGAAGATAAGATGTCTCCCCTGCAATTAAATAAGATGTATTTATATAGACGGATTTAAGAACTGTTAGAATTGGTCATCACCCCCTCCCTCACACGTCTAGATAGATGCCTACTGTCACTGTCACTCAGTGGCAGTGGGTGCATCGCAGAACGGAGACTTGACAAAAGTGACATCCACCCTACCACACTGGCACTATACAGTTACTTTAGTGTGCTATATGACGAGGAGGGGATCTCGTCGTGTGTTCCGGAAAATTGATATTATTAAATTTAAGGGATAAAACACACAGATGTACCTGATAAAATATAATTTCCTTGCACTTCTAGAGCTGCTATGGGAGCAGAAACTAGTTCTGAAATGAGGTTTCTCATCACGTTTGCAAAAATAAGAGCAACAAATTAAAAATCCAAGTTTTTCGAGTCCAAACTACAGACGACAGCGCCACCAATCGACACAGAGACACAAGTTCTCACTCTTGACTCGACTGTACTGTACGTGAACTCAATCAAATTTCTACTGTTTCACTGTACTCGGGAGAAAAGCCTCTTTAACAATTTTCCATTTACTCTATCCTGAGCTGCCTGTTGCCATGCAATGCCTCATATGTTCTTAGTTCATATATCCATCTTCTGTTTTGTCTCCCCCTTTTTCTGGTTTTGTTAACAGGAAGGTTACTTTAAAGCCCATATTCACTTTTGGGACCACCGAAAAACAAAATGTTCACAGATTTGCACATAACTTACATGGTATAGAGACGATGATGGTAGAAAACTTCCTGTGAAATATTTTTGTCTGATGTGTTATCGTTTTCGAATAATTAGTGAAATAAGATTCACAAATGATTTTTCGTCTCATGAGACGAAAACTCCGGCCGTTAGAATGAATACAAAAACGCTGAATGACTTTGTATTGGTTTTCTCGTAAAGGAAACACTGAAATGAGCTGAAACTTTCGCAGGTTGATTTTATTAAATAACTCTTGATGCTCATAAGGTATGGAAGTATTTCCAGACACTTTACCAATAGTGTATAATGGCTTTAATGTACGGTCAAGTTCAACACTGTGGTGCATTTCCATAATAATTTTTTTTCTTCTACAAAACAAAAAAGACAGTATCACCAGTAATTTGTTTTCTTCTACAAAACAAAAAGGACAGTATCACCACCTTTGAACAGCTACGAAACCATTGTAAAACTTAAGGGGGCACATGGGGTGCACCATTTGTTCTTCTTATAGGGGAGCACTGACTTCTGGCCGTCTAAAACTGTATAGCCTCCGTTTACGTTCAGTTGTTAAACAAGTCCCTTTTCAGCGCTCTGGTTATGCCATTTACTACTTTACAAGATGCGCGCGATCGAGTGCGCGCTGACTTGGTCTTCGCTGCAGTGGCTTCACGGCTACACAGATGTCAAAGCCACGAAAGCCTTGACGAAAGGCTATAGTGCCCCCTTTACACCACTGCCTTTGAAAAGTCGCTATGTAAATGGCAATACTGGGTCATTGTAAAACCTAACATTTCTTACGGATTGCACACAACCGTTTGCAAGTTTTATTTAGATTTTTTGAATGCAGGCTTATATTCGCTTATTTTCCCATCAGCATTAGGCTACAAAAATGATTGCATCCCTTGGTTGGCCTTATCGTATTATTTATTTCTACACTATGTCAGCAAAATGTTTCTTATAGCGTTTGTCCTCTAACCTACGGAAGCGTATTGCGTGAATAAAACAAAATCTCACTCTTATCGTGTACGTACACGATAGTTATCATGTACGTACACGACAAGTCAAAACTAATCGTGTACGTACATGATAACTTATCGTGCAGCGTACATGATAACTATCGTGTACGTACACGGCAAGAGTGAGTTTTATTTTTATTCACGTGGCGGCAATACGCTTTCGTACTAACCATGCAGGAAACTATTTCATTTATTTATTTGTTATTATTATTAGTATTATTTTATATATAATTACAGTGGTCAGGTTGGCCATCACCGTGGTTCGTCAATTGAAATTGCGACAAACGTTACACCACTCAAGCAAGTTCCTCATATTGTTGTACAATACTATTGATTAAATTATTTTGTAATTTATTTATTCAGTACATCATGTATTGTGTATCTAGGTTTTATTTCTTTACCCAGGGCGTACACAACTCAAAACAGTTAAAATTGGTTTTCATAGAGTTCTTTCGTTTAGACGGTTCATTGTACGTGTTAAACCGTTCCACGAGTACCATCCAATCAGAAGACACTTGACGAAACAAGGCCCGCCTTATGTCATTCATCCAATCGTGTGTGAGCACATCGACTACGTCATTGTAATTTCTGCCCATTAATGAATATTTTATGCATTCATTATTCGCGCTTATTTAAATACAGCTTGTGAGAACATACCACTGTAAGCATTCAGTGTAAAGACTCTTTAAAGCACAAAAGAATTCTTTCCCGGGAAATTCAAGGGTCGTTTATTGAGCACATTGCTGCGTTAGTTGGTCTGGTCTATAGCTCCAATATTCAGTTTCATTGCACACCTGATCATTATTACTGCAGTGAGTGTCTGTTCACCTCCACCATGAATCCAGTTGTGGTATTTATGTTCATCGACCTTTGCTACAAGATTTTGTCAGCAATACCACCGACACCACCGTATTTTGCCGACGACGAAATGTCACTGCTGTGGAATTCATTTGGCAGCATTTTCCGACTCTTCCTTTGCACATGCATTTTTGGTTTGCCTTTGCACGTACCGAGATTGTATAATCTTCTTTTCCCTGATTTCCAAGACCAAGATGACGTAGACCCTCGAGATTTGTTTGCTGACTTGGAGAGTCAGCAAGTCAGTACACTTTGATGCCAAGAATAGGACCAGGGCTCGATCTGCCTTTCCCTGAGGAGGCGTATCTACTTGGAGACAATGGAGATGCCAACAGATATCCCATCATGACCAAATTCCGCAGAGATCAGATCCGGCAAGTTGCTGATATAGATGACCAGACAGCCATGCATATATTCAATGAGGAGCACGCTCGATGTCGAATCCATGTAGAACATGCCATTTCCTACTTCAAGACATACAGGGCTGTGAAGGAACTGTATCGACATCCCAGATGGATGATGCCCATTGTTGCTGAGTTATGTGCATTCCTGGCCCAAAGACACATTCGTCTTTCTGAAGAAATTCATTAATAAAACCATTCCTCAATCAAACCCTATAATGCCTCTGATCTGTTGTTTATTCTTTCGTATTGTGTTATATGTCAGTTTAAAAACAAAGTTTAAAACTATAATCGATAATAATTAAATAAACCCAAATAGAGCCAGCAACGAATTGTTTGTGAAATAAGTATGCAAATGATATACCTACTCAGTACTCACCCGCCATATGTCAAAAAATAATTTGCATTTGACGTCAACATAATGTTTAACAGTGGTGTAACCGGCGGGGGCGGGGGCACCCGCTCAGACCCTTGCCCCCTCTTTCCCCAACCCGCCAAGTGAGCTCCAACACAAATGAATACACGCGCGCACTACGTATTTGCCCCAGCTGTCCCCGTATGAAAATGTCTGGTTACGCCTCTGTCTATACTAAGACAACAGCCACAAAACTATACTTAAAAAAGGTTGAGCGCGAAAATACAAAGGTTACACATTTCCGGGTGATTTTGTCATGTTCGCATCTTCTTAATTTTAATTTTAAATCATTTTGTTAAATTTCACATAAAAAAATTGCAAACGACATGTTGACAATATGTTAAGCATGTACAGGAACATGAGACGGTTTATAAGGTCTAGTGTATTGTCATTACTAATGAGGCGAACCGTCAGTGCCTTTAGTATTTGTACATGGAACGGCTCGGACGGATTAGGGCTTTGTTACTATTAACGAAATGAACCGTCAGTGCTTTATGTCATTGTACGTAGGACGGCTCGGACGGATTAGGGCGTTGTTATTACTAACAAGGTGAACCGTCAGTGCTTTTTGTCATTGTATGTAGGACGGCTCGGACGGATTAGGGCTTTGTTACTATTAACGAAATGAACCGTCAGTGCTTTTTGTCATTGTACGTAGGACGGCTCGGACGGATTAGGGCTTTGTTACTATTAACGAAATGAACCGTCAGTGCTTTATGTCTGATTGTACGTAGGACGGCTCGGACGGATTAGGGCGTTGTTATTACTAATGAGGTGAACCGTCAGTGCCTCTTGACAATTCCTAATATTACCTTTATTAGTGCCAGGTTTGGTTTTTGGAAATCTTGCAAGGCACTGCTTGGTTTGAACTGCTTTTAAAGATTTTCATGAAATATGGCACAAGAGCGAGCTGGCGTCAGAGTGAATGAAGATGAGAGACGACTCATATTAATTTTGCAGGCTACCGAGCCCACGGAAATAACTGGGGTAGGGTGGTGGCCCACCTATTGCAGCATGCTGATCCCGAAGGCCCCATATATCAGCTTTACATGCAACGGAACGCAAGTCAGCAAAGAAGAAGAGTCAGAGATGTAATTAACAGAGACATTATACGGTATGTATTTCAGTGTTTGGGGTCGGGGGCGGGGACTGAAGAGGGTTAGGAAAGGTGTTGTATAATGTATATATACAACTATTAAAAGACTGCAAAATTAATTTCTTCATATCAATTTTTTCAGTATATAGGATTCACATTTCTATTTGTTTTATATCCTTTCTCCGTTCCAATGTAACATTTTCAGGTTCCAAGACCGAAGACTGAACGACATGCGATACGCTGCCAGTGGCAACCCTTTGGAGAGAGCAATGCGAAACCACCCAGCACCAGCTCCACAACCCGACCACCCAGCACCACCTCTCCAACCAAACCACCCAGCACCACCTCCACAGCCCGACCACCAAGCTCCACAGCCCCAACAGCCCGACCACCCAGCACCCCATCCCCAACCAAACCAACCGGGACCTCCTCAGCAACAGCCCGACCACGCAGTACCTCCTCCGCAACCTAACCCCCAAGCACAACCGCCACCACCGCAACGACGAGACGGGAACTATATTCCCATTCCACGCGGCGAGCCTGGAAGGCTGCATTTTCATGAAGTTGTGAGAAGGAGCCATGAGGCGTTCTATGAGTACGTCACCAACACCCTGCCTGAATTATCAAGAGAACTCCGGCAGAGTGTCAGACTGTTTAACCGTTATCTAGAAGACAACTTACACCCCCGTCCTGAAGAGCCATGAAAAAAGAGGATACGGAAAAGAAAAGAAGAAAGAAAGAAAGAAAAAGGGAAAAAGAGTAGACCTTTGACAAATAAAGCTTATAAAGAAAATAAATTAAACAATAAAATAAAAATAAAACATCGTCTTGTACTTTTCTTTAACTGTCAGGTGTGTATCGTAATTCAATGCTCAATGTTTCATATTTATGTCCGTATGCATAAAAAAAGAGTTACCACATAAAAACATGCCAATTGTTATGTAGCTCGCCCACCCCCACCCCCGACGTCACGCAACCACTCCCCACCCCGACCCCCGAAACTCCGACCCAGTGGCAAGGCCCTTGCAAACACGTACAACCATGGTCCTTTCGCATGCTTGCTGTGTCATTCTTTTTGAAATTCCTGCTGTACACTTGTTCAGTAAAATGATGGTTCAACGCCCACGCCCAACATGTTTTTGGATCAAATACCTTTTAAATTACCCGCGATTACACCTGTCTTTCGTTGTCACGTGGTTTTCCAATACCACACACATACACGTACTTTTCCTACAAGCAGAATTAGAATGAATAATGCATTATTGCTCATTCATTAGTAACAGTGGACGTTGGAGACGGTTCGGTACTCCCACCTTGATTGGATGACACCGTGGTGGGTGGGATGTATTGTACGTCATGGCTTCTGATTGGATAGGATACTGTGTACCGTATCCCACGTATGATAAACCGTGTAAAACGACAGAACACTCATTGGACATGGGGCCCTGCCTGTACGTTATGAATGTAATGTTTACATTGTAAATTGGGAGTGCGTAGCCCAGCAACAATGCAATCCATGTCTGATTTTTACGAGTGTATAATGACAAACAATTATCAGCGAACACAAAGAATAACGTAGAAAAAAAAGAAAGATAAAAAACATTAAAAAAAAAACCTCCATAGAGAAGTTGTATAAAAAGAGGTTAAAATAAAACTTTTCATGAAACTCCCACTTAAATTTGACCATGACGAAGTTGATTTAAACATTTCGAACACAATACAATCCACACGCATTTGAAAAGAAATTTGATGTAGACTTATACGTTGTCACCTGTTTTAGAATAAAACAGACTGACCTACTTTTCCAACAAAAGAAACAAACTCATGCACAGTCCCGAATGACATTCTTGTTTTCATGTCAACGTTTGGAAAAACACCATTGTCCAGTGAAAGATAACATAGCTGCAGGCGTATATCAATAAACGGCTGATGGAAAATGTCTTCAATGTCGTTATTTTGCAAACCCTAACATACCCTGGCGGAAATACCGGTAATAAATTTTACTTTGGGCGTAGATACATTGTGTAAAGTTATTTTAACCGTTTTTTTTTATTATACACAAGCATATCAATGTGCACATATTTGTTTTCGTGGATTCAGAAGTCAGTCTGTTTGTTTATATTTTAAAGTATACACTCTTCTTGTCTTAATTTTCAAGACGTTTACTATTTTACCGACTATGGAAGTGAGGAGGTTTTCACCAGATATTTGGGTTTCCACATCCAGCAAGACTGTTTATCTCAATCATTGGGTCGTATACGTACGGATAAAAAAAATAGCAATTATTTTTACTACAAATTTTTAAAGATGTATGATTCGTGCTCAAGCCGATTTTACCTTGAAATTTTTAATCCAAATTGAATTGCTTTTTGTGAGGGACGACCAACTTTCAAATGAGACATCGAACGACAACAATCCATAGCAACGACGCGTATAGCACACAACGCGCTGCCAGCTCAATTTTAATCAGCCGGGTTTCCCTGCGACGCAGAGACACATGCAGGCAGGACGTACAGCTGACTTATTGGTGTCAGCAGCAAGGCATGGCCGTCGTACCGTACACATTCACGTAGTGTGGTTGGCCGGGATAATCGTTTCAAAAACAACATTTTTAAAAGGTAATCTACAAGGTGAAAACGCAATTTACTAATTTTATTCGTCTCAAAATAACATGCTTTTTTTTAAAATTTCGTTCGCTAGAATCAAATCATAGATCCAAGTTAAGCATTTACCAGTATTTGTGTGAATAAAATGAAGCAAATGCTTTTACATACACAAAAGCATTTGCTAAAATCTGACAGTTTTTACCTTTTAAGCTTTTTCTATTGACTATAAACGTTTACCTCGTTTGTATGAATAAAAAGGAGTAAATGCTTCAGATTTGGAGTATTTTCTAAGTCAATTTTCATGCATGGGTCAGGGCATCCTTGAAAAGGGTAAATCAAACACTACAATGTGCAAAATCGCAGCATGAATGAATGTCGTTCGGCGGTAGGGAATGCACGGAGAAGGGAGTGTCGGAAAAAAGTACAGACAGCTGTATCGATTTGAGGAATTCAATGTGATACGGATGGCCGAAAATTGATTGGAACGCATCAGACTTTATTCTCACAATAATCTTCATGTTGCTCAGCTTTTTTCATGATTGGCTTGTCTACCAGGGAGATCGACGCCAGTTGCGAGCTGATACCCAACCGCCATTTTCTTAGTTGCACACTCTCTCTCGGCTTTTACTAAGTTAGCTGAGACTTTTGCAAGGAGCACCTTGTAGTATTTTACAAGTTTCATAACAATGTTTTACTTGCAATCCGCAGGTCAAGATAACTTTTTCTTCATGGTAGATGTTCAGAATTTAAAAAAAATCACACCGCAGTTCACATATGGTGTTCCAAAGAAGACAGATCGCGTCGCCGTCGTCTTCGCCGTTACCCGCATTATACTTACTAGTCCCTCCGTACAACAGTACGGAAGCACAGACATTTTAACGAACAATCTTACTTTTGAACAATTGTTGATCAGGCAGCATTCCCTCAGACCTCACAACCTGTAACAACAGTATCCAACAGTTGCATAACTTCCGCAACAGTAGCCGTTTTCAGTTAGACTTTTCTACAATACTGCAATAATTGTTAAGATGGTGAAGGTTTTGGAACACTATAGAGTCTAAGCTCTGATATATACTAATGAAGACTCACAACAAAAAAGAAAATGAAGAAAAGAAATTGTCAACTCTTGAAAACAGTTGTAAAGAAGGATACAATCCCCACTCAGCCAAATTCCAACACCAAGTTTTCTATAAATCTGATAGGATGTGGGTACTGGCATGACTAGACCCCTAAACTGATTGTCTTTTACATTAATATCCCCATTATATTGTCCTAAATACTAACAATTTACAAATTAGAATATTAACGAACATTTGCACGGTTTGTGCATGGGGTTACAAAGTGGGGGTATTAAAGCGAAATCTTTCCCTATATAACTTAAATAAAGTAAGTAACACTTTATCAGTATATGCCACCATTAGAGTCCACAAAATTAGAATTAAACGGCGCCCTGATAAGTCCATCGGCGACGGCGACGGCGACGCTCCTTCGTCCACTGAGCCGGGGTGTTATGCACAAGTCAATGGGTCAAAGGCGACGGCGACGGCGACGCGATCTGTCGTCTTCAATAGAACACCATTATAATATCAGCCATGATGAGATTTTATTTAACCACAATCTGTTATCTTACGGTTTGCGCTGTATGCACGGAATGAACATACACACAATGGATCCCCAATATTGTTATCAACTATTGACCCAATTCACCTGACGTCCTCATCACAATAATCTCTGAAGTCAATGTCACTATGTGTTTTCCAGTATGATGTGGATTTTAGGCGACGCGGTGTTTACACGTAAACCTAAAGACCTATATAGATTGTCCCGTGTGCCTGGAAGGTCGTAAGGCTGTCAGACCTTTTTCCGGGCACACAAATTACAACTGTTTGCCCCAGCAGAAGGTCACAAGCAATAACATGGCTCTTTTGAAAAATAATAGACCTTATGCGTATGACGTCACTATGAGCATTTAGTACAGGAACGGTCTGAGGTCAACAATGCTACAACGCACGTTTGATGCTGCATTTGACCTCAAAGATGGCGGCGGATGCATAAGGTCTATATAATGGCATGACTGTCTCATGTTTTGGCTAGAATTACTCCTAAGACATGTTTGTTTTTATTTTCATACAAAATTTAACTTTTCTGCAATGATGTTCACACTCATTCTTCGTGAAACACAGTGTTGAACAGTTATTGCTCACGACATTTTGCCGGTCATACTTTCGTTACGACCATCTTGTGGGCACACAACGAAATGGGTTGCAATAGACTCCATCTTTGACAACAACTTCTATTCTGGCCTGTAGCTGTGTTAAGGCTGGTTTATAGTCGGTCGCGCCGCAGTAAAATTGACGCACGACGCAGTTTATAGTCAACGCTGACGCCTCAGCGACTATAGACAACAATGATAAGGCTCAGCGTCCAGCGATCACAGCGTCCGGCGATTATCATCTCGCGACGAACTATAAACCAGCCTTTAAGCTCTGTAAGTTTCAGTGCAGCTTGAGTTGCCTACCAACCAATCATGGAAGGAGTTTATGAAACGCACGAGGGCCGCGTGCAGTAATTACGCGTAACGCACAGTTGTGCGCTCAGAAATGTGCAGTCATTGTCATCAAATATGGATAATTTTTTTCATTGTTGACGCCATGTGTGCAACCCATCTTTGAATTCCAAAAATGCAATAAAGGGGTCAAATCGACTTTGCAATGAACCTCAAGTATGAAGCATTTACTACCATTTCAATTAGCAAATGTTGAACAGTAAAACTTTGCTTATACGAATTCGCAAGCATTTGCTTATCCTTCATGTTTTTCCTCTTAAGTAATTAATTATGTTATTTCCTAGCATTTACTATTTTTTATCCATATGTTAGTTAGGTAGGAAACGGAATTCTCTTCTCTTCGCATGTTTCTATAGAAATAAATTCTGTATAGTGCTGTATATATTTAAAATGACTTTTTTGCTTTTATTGCTTGGTCGATGTGCATAAACTCATCCCTCGTTCAAATGTTTGGTTCCAGCATAGATACCTCTAATAATATAGGATTTGAGACATTGCATGGTGAGTTGGTTTGCGGTAACACCCGTGATTATATCTACTTTGCTATATACAGTAGAATGTTCTTGTGAGAACTTGTCTTGCTATTATTATACAACCGCGGAGTAGAGTTTCGTAGGTACTTAAAAAGCAGGACAGATCTTTTCAGACTAAGTTGTCTCCCGAATTCCGAAATCTACTCAGCGGTAGTGGAATAATAGCAAGACAAGTTCTCACAAGAACAATCTACTGTATAGCAAAGTAGATATAATCACATGGTGTTACCGCAAACCAAATGTACAACCTATACCTACCTATTTAAAGCAAATCAGACAGAGCATTGAGGTCATTTTAGACGCCAATTTCTTGGAAATAAAATCCTTCGTTAAAATTTTTTATGTAAAATAACTTTATAACTGAAAGGGTAAAAGCATTTAGCATAATTTGACACAGTGTAATTGTTTGAATAGCCTACATATGAAAATAGCCTTCTATTCTTTGACACTCAATAATTCACGTCAAGAGTATTCATTATGTGTATGTTAGTGGATGTTACCGCGGTAATAGTAGCCTATTGTCGGGATCCTGACCTTACCTCACGTCCATCAGCCATGCGTTACATGTTACACTGTATTTTGTGCATTGTCCGTGGCATATTACGCGGATCTTTTTGTATGTTTTTCGTTCTGAAACAGCATCACCTGTCAAAATTCGTTCAGAGTAAAAAAAAAAACCTTTAATAAACAATTTTTTTGGCGAAAATCAGGCCATGCAACTTTAACCTGACGTGGTTTTAAGTTGCAACCAGAAAGACTGTCATTTTTGAGATCTTTTGAATTTATGATTAATTAAAAATGATTTTTATATATATTTACACCCCATTAATAAAATGTTTGGAAATGTTGCCTTTTTTGCGTACATACATTTTTCCATTAGGAAGTATTGCCTGAGATCATGTTTCAACAGAAGTAAAGACGGACGTTTCTCGTTCATTTTCACTATTTTCATTATTATCTAAAGTCTGAAACCTCACTTTGATCAATTTAATTCAGTGTAGACCAGCCTACAATAGAGGAAATTGCCTACATGCAAAACACAAACTTGATTAAAAATAAGCAAAATAAGGACATTTAAATCAGCGGTAAATTAACATAAAGGAAGCACAAAATAGTGTCAGAGTTTGTCGTTAAGGAGACGTGCAGCGTATATGGTCTATAAAGGAATTAAGGTGTGTATTATGTTTGTTGCATCGAAATGACTGCCATCTCCTACCGTTTCTTAGCAGTGGCGTAACTAAGGTAGAAGCGCGGGGGCACGGAGGCACGGGGGCACGGGGGCATGGGTGCACGGGGGACATGGGGAGGGATGCCCCCCACTTAATGTTCTTGCTCCAGGGTTCCCCATTTAAAAGCTGGACTTTTGAGATTAAAAACACCCGAATAAAATGTTATAAGCTTTTATGCTAGTAATTTCAATGTTTCCAAAACTATTTTTCTTTTTACACGCAGACAGACGCGACCTCTTCATTAAGATGAAAATGTTATAAGTGTGTTCAGTGAAAACCAGAAGATTGAAATTCATTTACTTTTCAAAAAATAGGCCGTAGTTCATTGTAGGGGAACCATGTCACCCCTGCGCATTATCTGTAAACAATGCCATGTCTCGACGCCATAAATACAGCAAGAGCAAGAAGCTCAGTCCATGAAGTAAACAGAGCTTGTTGACGTTCTGTTGCCAACAATGTCATTTTTTTTTCAAATCCTTTTCACCATTCTGTGGGAATGGACAAAAAGCAAAAAGATGAAAAATCTTTGGGCATAAGTTGATAAGATGAACTGTACAATTTTAGCCGTAACTAATTTGGATCGATTCAAAGGTTTTCAGAGGTCTTCCTAATAGAAAAGGAAAATGTATTTTTAGTTTAAAAACAAAGCATCGTAGAACTAAAAGTTTTTAAAGAGTTTGAAAAGTTGTATGAAAAAGGCATCTTTCAGAGAAAAACAAAATCCCTCGGAAAAAAACAAATAGTTTCTGAAAGCATTGACTCGCCTTTGACAGTCCATTAAAAATCAAATAAGGAACCCGCCACTTCAATGTCGTTTCATTGTTACGACCTTAATATAGAAATTCATATCAAGTAACTTTAACTTGACATTTGGCAAACATCATTTTACGGTGCATGCTGTTAATGAAATTACCCTGCCCACGATGTAAACCCAATGACAAACAGAATGTTCACAATAATTATGTACAAAAAACCCCATAAGAATAAAATGTATATAAAAATGAGGAAAGATATCATGTTCTTTTCTTATTTTAGACGAACAAGTTTGAATTAAAGACCATGGTTCAGTTAGACATATCTAAATTTGACATTTCATCAATAATAATTAGATTATCCGTATGTCATGACGGCCATAGTGGGAAACAATTTCGCTGACTTTATACCTTATCAATAATAATTTGATTACACTGCCTATTATGAAAGTATGCTCGAGCGTAACTCAAACTCACTTCAGGAAACAGAGACCTTCAAGAAATTATATAAAACAATTTTCTTAAATTAAATCAACTGGCCATGTCAACAAAAGCACACTGATTATTACAAACCCCACGTGAAGGTAACTTAGAAATACCAATATCAATGCAAAACAACATCTATTTCCATACACTCATACACAAAGGAAAATAACATAACGGATCAAAAACAACCAATTAACCATGGTCAATGAAATCAGCAAAATAAACAAAAGGAGTATGGAGGCTGACTAAGTAAGTTGAAACTTGTAAAAACCAGCCCTGGAACAAGACAGACGGCCAAACAGACAACAAGTCCAGACAATTAACATTGGACTCAACAGACAAGTACAGGATTAAATGTACAAAGGAAAACGAATAAACAAGCATTACTAAACAAGAAAACGAAAAAGTAAAAAGTTACGATGTATACAATGTGAGTCTCATGGAGAGAAAGCTATGGGCGCGTAATAAGAAGGACTCTTTATTTGTAGGAGGATTTAAAACGGGCTACCGAAGCGCTTCACCAATGGCATTCCACAGAGACGAAACCCATAGAAACGAAGAATGTTTATATGGAATAGGAAGTGCGAGTGAATGGCACCAAAAGTTTAGTGCAAGATCTAGATGTATAGATGCTGATCCCGAACTGAAGAAAACAAGAAAAACTACAAGGAAGAATATTTCAACTCAAAAATGTTTTTTTGGTCTGGCCACAAAGTAGGCCTGTGTGCCGTAAATTATAGGTAAAATATAGGATTGGTAAAGCTGACAGTGCTGTGTTCTTACTTTGTGTGATTCGATATATACCTGGGGGAAAACTGTGAAAATTTGGGGCTCAATCCATCGTCCGAGTCAGGAGAAACTAGTGAAAAACCGTGCACACTTTTCAGCATGTAAACACATTGTCCTGAATTTCAATTGTTATACAACGGCAATCAAAACCGGATCTTCAAATTTCTTTTTTTCTCGACTTCGGAAAAAATTTCAGGCAGAAATAATTCTATGGAAGATTGGAATTGGTATGAACTTGATTGTGCCCTTGAGCAAGACACTTGAAAATAATTGCTTCAACTAGGGGAAGAAGTTTGTCTCGCAACGGAGTCATTTACCACTCCCTATTTTTAGCTGTGAAGAGACTTGCCATGTTTTGTTTCTGCGCATTAGGGCAGGTTTCTCACCCCTTCAAAAAGTAGGTCATAACTCGAGTGGCCTTTTGGGCCTTGTGATGGGCGAAATGCTTTAAAAAGTAAGCGTTCAGACTAACACTAATAACAATTTGTTTGTGTGAATACCAATCCTGTGTTTTACCCTGAAACTTAGTGAATGGGCGTCGTCGATTACTATTTGAACTTCTAGAACATCAACCGTTTCTAAAACTTTCTGATACAGAGGAGGACATGAGGACAAACTTGGGTTACACAACGACTTCATTTTAAAGCCGTCTTTAAATTCACTTGCAATGTAAAGCAGTGTAAAATCAGGAGGTGATCAACCATGTATAGCAACGTTTCTAAAATGGTTAAGCGCACCGTTTGTTGTCGCGGAACAGTCTGCCGCCGTCATGCTTTACTTGAGACACCCGGCAAAAATCTAATTATTTTTCTGGGTCTTCTTCGTCAGGCTGTATTTTGATCAATTCCAGATGTTTTACAATGTGTTCGAACAGTTTGGACGCTATTGTTCAGAACCTGTAGTTTAGAAATAGCATGTAATTCCTGCCTCAGTGGAGGTAATGCTCGGAGGCTTGTCACCGGGAGTCAGTTTTTAAAAGGCATCTGTAGGAGGCAACCGACTTTATTGCAAGTCATACTTTGGTGTCACAAGATATTTGTTATCTCAGTGCCATATACACGGATCAGTATGAACCGGAATTGTGTCAAAAAATGATGACCCAGCAATGGGTCAAACTGAAGCAAAAGCCATATTAAAATCCAATTTTGTAACCAGTTTCCGGGTCAACCTGATCCAGAAATGGGTCAGGTCCTCTTAGATCCGTAACCCGGTATAATTCTGACCTGTGGATGAGTTGTTACGGTGTAATTGTAACGGGCCAAGGACGCGGGGTGTGGCGCGGCATAAGCCCGGACGGGTAAAGCCCGCCACACGTAACCTACAGGAGTTAAATAAACGCTAAGAAAGGGGGGAGTTTGTGAAATTAAACTAAAATCAACACCAACAGAAAATGGCACAACAGACCCAGCTTCAGGGGGGTGCCTCCCTTGATAAATTATGATTAAACAAACAACAAATATCAAATGATTTATACAATAAAAAAAATATAAGAGCAGAGGGGATAATTTTAAACTTACATACTAGATGAGGAGCTCTGCAGCGGGCACTGCCTGCATCCGGGATGGAGAAATAAAATGAACTTTAACCAAAAGAAAGAAAGACGAGGGCTTCGTGTCCAAAATCAAATTGTGACCCACGCCCCACTCCCTGCACCGAGGTTTTATTGGGTATCGAAACATTCCATAAACGGGTACTACTAAGGTAAATAACAAAAGGGTTAACCAAAAGGAAGATACGTCAAAATAAAAGTAACATGTATAATGTAACTAAGTTAGACTTGCACCGGTCGGTGCTCGTTACAACACCCCCCTTCCTTGAAAAAGACACGTCCCATGTCAAACATAATTATTCTTCTGAAATGTTTTCTTCAAAGAATTATTTTACGAGTAAATTAAATATGTTCTTCATTGTTTTTGAAGAAAATATACTTGGGTTCACAAATCAATAAATTTAAAATGTACGAGAAAAATACCCCGTTGATTAATGGTAACAAAAATGCAGGAGTGATTATTGACTGGGAATATTTTGAAAATTACTGCATTCCAGAAACAAATTTTCAGAAGCAGAATAATAATTTGTCTTGTTAAAAATTTCAAAACGGGATTAAAAACAAAAAACTATTAGAGGGAAAACTAATTGGGCATGATCCAAGGAACTGTGTGAAAATTGAAAATGTTAAGGTTCTCTCTCTAGAAGATTATCTGGCCCAGTTGTCTCAAGCGACGTGGCCCTCAGCATGTATATTTTTCATTAGAGTGAACGGGGTTTGTCTGTTCCAGTTTCCACTCAAATTATGCCATAAACCTTTTTCATTATAAGATTTACGTCGTAAGCTGAAAATCACTCTTTTCGATTGAGGCCAGGGACAGATCGTTTGCAGTTTGTCCTTAGTTTCAATCGAATAGAATAAATTTCAATCGAAAACTTCAAGAGAAGTGAACACTGTCAACGTTTGTTTGAGACTTATTTTAAACGGGTATATTGATCATCCCGTATGTAACATTTGACAATATTCCCAGCAACAGGTAGTTAACAGTAAAAAATATGTAATTTTTAAAACGACGACACTGTGAGAACTTGAGAAGTAATCTCCACGTTTGGATCTTGATTTTATCGGACTAGTAAACTAATCTCCACATTCACCTTTAACAACAAGTTTTCCCATGCATAAAATACAACCATTGGTATAACTCTTTCTGTTCAGATACGCCTGCATACACCAGTTTTCCTTTTCACGTTTGGAACGCATGAATAAGGAACTATAGCTCTTTGAACAGTGGCTGCCGGATAATATTCACTCGCTATAACAGGGTCAAACAAACATGGCCTACGTCGCCATCCTATTCCCCCACCCACCCGTCAAATTTTCATCGTAAAAAAAAGAAGACTTTTAATCCTGGGAATGATTATAAAAAGACCGGTCTATATCCTTAATTTCGGAACCGATCAAATTTTCATCGTAAAAATGACTTTTAATTCTGGAATGATTATAAAAAGCCCAGTCTATGTCCTTAATTTCGGAACCCATCAAATTTTCATCGTAAAATTGACTTTTAATTCTGGAATGATTATAAAAAGCACGGTCTATGTCCCTATCGTCGGAGCTAAATTTCAGAATTGTATATAATTGTAATGAATAATGCAAGGAAACATTCATGTTTATCAGGAGTAATAAGCGCGGATCTTACTCCCATGCCTTTGAAGTATGTTGCCAGATAGATTCATTAACTCATAATTTTCGTATACTGACGTTATGAGGATCGTGGTTAATGTGGGCTTAGGCCTATGACACAGTCTGATGGGTCCCCGGCGTCGGTTATTAGGTAAAACGTATAGGAGGTGAAAATCATCGAGAAAAAAAAGTAAGACGAGTATCCATCTGGAGACTTTAATACTGGCAGTGGAGAGGAGAGTTCGAGGGAGCTCAAAACCCTTGTCCCTGCATGCTCTCTAGCTCCCCACCCACTGCAAACGAGAACGAAACGCGCACAAATGAACGGTTCAATACGACCAAAGCCCCCACTTGTTTGCTTTGTCCCCGCACTATCCAAATGGAAATGTCTCAGCTATTACTTACTGATTTATACTAATGCCAATCTCGCAGGGAGATATTTCCGTCTGAAATACCGTAAAATTTAGGAAACAAACACCTGTTGACCCAATTAAATTAAATGATTAATGTTCGTACTGGTTGGTTTTATTGTGTTGGTTGTATATAATTTATATTGTGTGTCTGTACTGAATGCTAGAGCGACGGGAATGAATTCACACTTAAAACATGCATCCATAATTATCTTATCCATTGAACAAAAAAACCAAAAAAAACCAAAACAAAACAAAAAACGGGGGGGGGGGGGGTACGGGCATTATTTGAAGCATCCTTTAGTTACTTTTCAAACAGTATAAAGCAAACCGTGAATATGTCATTAAATTCAAATGAAGTGGTCCCTTTCAGCGAGAAGAACTTGCAATTATTACATTTTCAGAGAGCAATTCGGACGGAACATTTCTCAGGCACAGTTATAAAAAAGTAAGTGATAGATTTATAGATTTTAAATGCCGTCAACTTTTTTTTTTTTTTTTTTTTTTGGTCGATTATTAAACACTTTCTGAATTGTGCAGACCCACGGTTTTTTGTTTGTAAGTCATTGCGTCACATGCGCGCGCATTTGCTGCACGCCCAAAATGATCGCTACTTCAGTTCCAAAGCTGGATGTGTAATTTTTACCCCAAATCACACATTTCATCGTTAAAAGGCGTTTCTTTTGACATAAACTTATAATTTTGAGAAGACCTCGAGTCTTTGAAGCGAATGTGTATGCAAAGCCAAGAACAGTTTTGTTAAACTTTACTGACATAAATCCTCATACGAAAACTAGCTCAGTTCCTATGGGCTGTTGCTCGCAATCGGTATGGATGAGTAAAGTGGGTGCGGCTTACACGGGAATAACATCACACTTACCAGCAGGTATAGACTGACTTCTTGATTGGCCATAGTGGATGACGTAAGCTCTGTAGCTCGACCAATCATCGATGTCTCGCTTCATGCTACCGAAAGGTGAGCCAAGCCAATGCGGGACGTTGTATTTCTCACCATAGAGAGGTAGTCTACCCTCCAGGCTCTCACTCAATCTTCAATGTTCGTGTGGATACGGTGAATGACTGACGACTTTTTTTCACCGGCGATCAATGAATTGAGGTAGTAGCCGTCTGCTCGTGTGAACCATGGCCGTGTTACTGTTTCTTCGCATTTACAAAACTGTAGTCGGCCTGGTGGGTATTCTCGGCAACAGCCTGGTCATTGTGGTCATCTGTAAGGTCCATTTCATGCACACGTTGACCAATGGGTTCATCTGTCACCAGGCGGTCATTGACCTTCTTGGGTCACTCTTATTGCTGCTCCAAAGTAACATCCCCGTCCCGGACCCCGTTCCGGAAACCCTCTCCGGTGAGATCTTGTGCCGTGTTTGGATCGGAGACGCCCTGCTCTGGTTGCTCTTTGTCACGTCCACGTTCAGCCTACTCGCTCTTACTCTCGAAAGATACGTGGCCATAGTGTATCCATTCCGCTTCAATGCGATTTTCTCCCCAAAATCGGCCATAGGTATCGGCATTGGTGTGTGGCTGATCGGGATAGCTCTGAAGTCTTACTCATTCCTGATTTACACCGTAATAGACGGGATATGTAAATTCAAAGCTGTGCAAGGATCCAAGATAATAGGTCCTCTTCTGATTATCTTGCAGTACTTCATCCCTTCAATTATCATGCTGTTCTCCTACACACACATTACGGTAACCTTAAAGCGGAGTGCAGAGCAGGTAGCACCGCTGTCTCTCGACCGGCGTGGAGCCACCGCAGCCCCCGGGGAACGCGTACCGGTAGTCAACGAGCAGCAAGAATCGCTCCTCCGGGCCAGGCGTAACACCTTCAAGACATTGGTCATTGTCTTTGCGAGTTTCTTGATCTGTTGGACGCCAAGCCAGTTTACTTTCTTCTTCTTCAACATGGGCTGGATCCAAATCAAGTTCGATGGACCACTGATGGTTTTCAACACGGTGCTCGTTGCCTCAAACTGTTGCATCAATCCCATCATCTATTCCTTTAAGTATAAACAATTCCGCAAAGCATTGAATAAGATGATAGGGCGTAGAATAAGGCCAGACGACGGGCTACATCCATCTGCAATAACTGTCACGGCGGAGTCAGCTACTCGACAAACAAACCTATCTTAGACAAACCAACTCGAAGTCCGGAGACGCCCATCTAGGTAGGTTTGTTGAGAGCTACCGCAGCTCTATGGTTGAAGTATCAGTACCCTGTCATTTTCTCTGCAGAGCACGTAGTTGGGCCAATACTGGCAATAGAAACTTTGCACAATGTCGGCGAACATTCGTCTGTGGCTGGTACCCGGACGATTGCATGATATTTATTGAACCGTGACATCCAGGCACTCTGAATGGTCCTTGTGAAACCACGGCTACGGTTCAGCTTCGGCTTAGGTTACGTTAGCGATTTTGAAAGGCGTGTGCTTACAGTATATGGGCTTCAATAAATTGGTGGACGGATCCATGATGGAGCCAAACCCAAAGCCGTGGTTCGAAAAGGTTCTGTATTGAGTTTTGGCAGACCCTTTATAAAGACACATCATTTGAAAGTTCTTGCAATTTGGTACTTTTGATAGGGCCGGGGCCCATCGCAGCTGCATAAGTTCCACGTGTAGCCATGGTTGTCTTTCATCTTAGAATTTGAATATGAGTTAACAACATAAATTATATGGACAGTTTTCCTATCAGGCTAACTACAATACGAGATGTGCCACGAGTTGCAACTCTTTGCCCCCCGGCAACCTTCTGCTGTCGCCTCGAATAGTCAACTACGGGTGAGATGCAGGTGTGAACTTTGGTGTTTTGGTATCAAGTGGTGTCGCGTATCTTATTAGAAAATGACGAAGACGCATGCAAGTTGAGTTTAGTCATGGTGTGGTCGGAGGTGAAATTCTCGAGCGTGGATTGAGGTAGACCTCGGCTGCACTGGGGGATTTTTGAAACGCTAGGTGGCAGCAGACGTACCATGTAAATTGCCAGTTACGTAGTTCTGAGCAAGTGCACACTGTTTCCGAGAACAATAGTTCCAGACTGCCAGTTCAAATCTCCCTGTAGCAGAGGTTATCTTCTGTATGATATGTAGGAGGCAGCGAAGTGATAATGAGACTACTCAAGTCTTGCCAAATTTCTGGATTGATCAGTGAAAACGTCCCAGCTCTACAATTTGGAAAGACTAGTCTTGGTTCAAGACTTAACTCGGTGTAAGGAAAGCAGTTTATCTACATTTTACCACTGTCTCTTTCACGATGCCTGCCCTAAAGCACGACACAGTCAGGTATTACAAGTATAAAAAGATGTAAACGAAAACATTGATCAGTATTTATTATTTGTTAAAAGAGATACAAATAAAGAAGGAAAGAACTGGCAGCATGAGAGTATACTTATAGACTAATATGAACTTCAGTAACTTAATTCATAGTATTAAAATATACGTTCTAATTTTTATAAATCGCTGTGCAAATTGACAGAAATGCAGATTGTATGTCACCATACAATTATAAATTACGCATTATTTTTTACGAGGACCCGATCTCGCAAATTTGTTGAGAACAAATCATAATCGCTATAAAGCATAATACGAGTTACACAGGCAAGATATCGTTTGTGATAACTTGTTCGGGCAATTTCTGGCCTATACGCTGTCAGTTTCGTTCTTCGCTTAAACGACTTTATGATAGTTTGACCTTTCCATGCTTTTTAAAAAAGTTTACGATTCCAAAATGATGCACGTGACATTGTCACTTTATTATAGTATTATATAACGCACGATTAGCTGTGTGGTCCATGTAATTAAGGCTTCTCGGCCCGATTTTCGCCCAAAGAATTTTTTGTATGAATTTCTTTTTCTATGAACGAATTTTGACAGATGATGTTGTTTAAAAACGAAAAACATACAAAACTTTTGCATATGCCACGGACAATGCACAAAATACATTTTTCTTCAATAGTTAGATTGAAAATCACTCAAATTAGATTGGAACTCACTCTTTTCGATTGAAGCCAGGGACAAATCTTTTGAATTTTGTCCCTAGATTCAATCTAATAGAGTAAATTTCAATCCAAAATTTTAAGAGAGATGCACAATTGTTTATATATGGCCAATGGCTGACGTAAGATAATGTCGGGACCCCGACAATAATTAATTTTTAGTTTTTAATTAACTTTTCATTGGTGGAGTTTGTCGAACAACTTTAAATGAAGGCTTATAACTTTTTCGAATCTTTAAAAATGCCTATGTAAAAATTCAAATCTAAATTTAGGGGCCAAATTGGCCAAAAATCAGATCTAGCAACTTAAATATTCATCGCAAGAATTTCATTTATACAATCTTGATGTCTGGAGAAAGAGATTGCACTCCACGGCGACAGGAATGTAAAATTTGTTCTGTAATTAATGCAGCGACTTTTTTTCCCTAATACTTAATATGCACTACACATCAAAAAATATTTCTTCTTACAACAGTTTTAAATGTTTCATGATTAAAATAAACATGTCTATAAATTACATGCCGAAGGAACAAAACTTTTATTTGTCATCATGGCCAAGTACTTCAAAGCAACCCCATTTTTGTCATTGAGTATCCCGACAGTGCCATTACAAAAACAAGACGGACATTTCACCATTGTTTTCATTAACTTGGTAAATGTAAAACGGCAAATCAAGCGGATCAATTTAATAACAGGAACGAAGATGAAGACTGCATTTGGGAAGATTTAACCCAGTTTGTTTTTAAATCATGAAACAATCTGAGGTCTAGAAGGACATTGTGGAAGACCGGGGTACAAAAACGTTTATGCCTATTCTTCGTTCGTGCAGAAAGTACTTGGCTTTTTTCGGCCGATTTATTTATTTTAAAGGGGAAGAGATTTTGTTCCTGAAATTCTTTAGTTTTTATAAATCTGAAAGTGGATTAGCCCTTATCTTGAGCAGTTGACTTGAGCGCAAAGTTGAACCCGCGCAAGTTTAAACCTTGCCTGTATGTGGAGAGGTTCAAAAGTGACCTATACGCGGGCAAGTTTTTAAAAGGGACACATTGCCTAAGAATCGTGCGCTTTCAGACTAAATAAAAAGCGTTTGTTATGAAATGAATATGGTTTGATATAGATATTTTAAAAGTTTAATATAATGATTAAAATATTGAAATGGCGTGGTTTCGGTTTAACTTCGTGACTGAACACGGTCGGCCGTTTTGTGGAACCAAATTGTTGACTTCACAAAATAGCATTTAGTAATATTGATAGTGTATTATACTGTTTGTTTTTCTCTGGAAAACCTCCATCAGCACTTTTTCATGAATTGTTTTCCAGAATGCTGGTCTGATTTTGCGAAGGCCCAAAGTTGAAAACATTGAATGAGGATGTAGGCCTATACCTTGAAAGCAAATGGGCTAAACTATAAACAATGTTTAAGATAAACAAACAAACAAACAAACAAAAGTTTGCAAATTACCAAGAATGTTGCGTGTGAAAGGAACTGCGCTGACCTTTAACTACATTGGCAAATTATTTGAACCTAACCTACTCTGGATCATAATACGCCGTTAATAGTTATTATTTTTATAAATCAAGACAACGTACAAATTTTAAGGCAGCCAATTCCGTCCGCACGGAATTGAAATTTTTGATGAGAAAACCCAAAACACGTTTCTGAATGGATCGTTGACTGTACTTTGTGTTCAGTCTTATTATTATCATACATTTTTGGTAATGAAACCCAGGATGCCTCACAAGTGAATTTGATCGCTGTAGCTCTCATGAGGAAACATGCAGACAAGGGTGCTTGCTATATGAACCAGAAACACCGGTGTAATTCCCCCTACTCTTCCACGACAGGTGTTCTGGGTTCTTTTACGTGCGCACTACCAGTCCTAGTACACGGGCCCTACGGCTTAATGTCCCATCCGATGGTAAAGTATCGTGCTCAAGGACACACGTGCCACGACCGGGATTCGACCCCACATTCTGCTGTCCGACACCGGAACTTGAGTCCGGTGATCTAGACCGCTCGTCGACCACTCCACTCCACTTATTGATTATAAATGGCTCAGTTTTTGTAAAAGCCATTTCCTCTGCAGTTGGTGCTCGATATGTGGCAGGTTGTCCCCCCTCTTATTGTGTCTTCATTGTGTTCTAGAAATCTCTGGAATTCCTTTGAAGATTTTAGGGGGGAGGTGCTTCTGTACAAGAGGGGAAGAGTGTGTTAGAGAATGGGAACATTTGAGGTCCTCCCTCTTCCACATATCGGGCATGGTATAGGTTGAGTACCCACTTTAACATATTTACTGATGTACTGATCTTGTGCATGACTGCCGTAAATAGTCCACAATCGCATTTACGCATCATTTATAATGTTGAACATAATCCCGGTGAATGCAGAATTCTGAAAGAAAATCTCGAAAGAGCTGGAATGTTGTCAAGTTGAAAAATTACAAAACTCGAAAATCACCCTTTGTTTATTTTGGAACTGCTGCATTCGGAATGAGCATGACGATACACACAAATTCCCCAACGAATATGTTCCCACTGTTGAATCACTTACCTGTAATAAAAGCGCAAAAATGAAATTTGCATCATGGGTTGGTTGTGTGTGTGTCTTTATTGGAAACCGGTGGATTTAAATTGATGAATAAAAAACAGTGACGTCCAGAATTGATTTATATTGCGTGATCTTTTATTATGGTAAATGATCTTCAAACTCTTTATTTTCTAGCGATCCATCGCTCCCTTCGTCAAAGTAGTTTTCTTGACATTTCACGGAGACGTAAAGAAGGCCGTTATTAATTGTATTTACTCTTAAAACATGAGCTAGACTCAGAAATTAACTTTGGCATGTCCACTTAAAGGGGCTGTGTCGTCGTGATTGTAGCAGTAAATGGAATAACCCAATTACTACGCAAGTGTGCGCGCCGGCGGTCACTTCACAGTTTGACAAAGACGGTACCATTGATTTCCATTAAAGACGCCCGCTCATTTCTGTCGCGCAAAACAATCTAGTTTACGTACAACGCGTGCGCCGGTCACAGGTGACCTTTCGTGGCACGAATTTGTTTGTCGCGCGTTGACGAGTGGGCTTCGTTAACAAGGGCGTAAATACCAGGGGTGATGGGGGATATACTTTATCCCCCACACTTTTTCTCCGGGGGTGACTCATAGGATCAACCCCCCCCCCCTAATTTGTGGTCCTTGAAAAAACAATTGATGGTTTTCACTGAAAAAGCACCTGATACCTTAGTGAAGGAATAAAACATTTTTACAAATCCCTATCAAGACAACACCCATCCGTACACGCCCGTACACGCCCACCTGTACGTGCAAACAGTTAGTCGACGGTCATTTACACGAACGTCACGGAACTATACCCACCAAACAGCACCGCTGTGACAAATTGAGGTTGGTAATGGTATCGGCTACTCGACAAGGGCAAATGAATGTACAATGTACTATGCAGAAAAGCAGAAAAGAAATACTTTCTGTAATTATTTGAACAAACTACGTAGAACATTAACAACATAGATGGCATCCATAATGCAATCGAAAATCTGCTGTGTGTTTACATGTAACCTTCCCCATGCCCCCTTTGCTCGTGATCTCAGCATTATTCCCTTTTTTCCATTACCATCTCCCAACTTTTTCACAACAAATTTACGCCACTGGTCTTTGAAACTGTATTAAAGGGAGCTCAATGGACGGCACCCTTTGTGATTTGACCGCAAGTGTGCGCGTATGCAGTATCTGGGTGAGAGTTCATCTTTCCAGGCGCAGCAACAGGCCCGCTATAACTATGAAAACACAGCCCTTTAAATTGACCGAAGTCACATGACGTCATCATCACAATTCTCTTGGTTGCGCCATTTTGGAAGTCAACATGTCTCTGCGCGTTATACAGGTGGAGCGCTCATTCTAGGCGACGCGGCGTTTACACGTAAACCTTGATTTCCCAAATGGTGTGGCACAGTCGCCCCGCATGTGACGTGCGTGCAAGGGGTTTCATTATTGGTGTTACTGTTGGATCTAATTTTTGTTGGATTTAATTATTTCAACCAACAACAAAAAACCAAAACAAAAAACAACCCCAAAGAAAACACAGTATAATGGGATGAAAATCAGGGACATTGTTTGGCCTTCAAAACTGTCTCACAACACTTTTAGCTTTCTGCCCTTTTTTTGTATGCAGTTACTTTGCTCGTGGCATGTGAGAAAATAAAATTGCTGTTGCAAAAAATGCAAAAAATTGTTAATGGCCTCACGTTTTAACCCTAGCAGAGTCTTTCTCAGTCAAAAGAGGAACGGTTTTAATTTTCTTATTTGTTTTCTTAAACGTACGTTGAGTTGAGTCCGTGACCGTGTACTGTCCGTCTAAACTGATCCATTATTTCATTCTGTTATAGGCCATTTGCAAGCACGTACGTAGTAAAGTTGTTTGTCCATCAGTGACTTTGATAAACAGCGATCAATTTTATAAGCCATTTATCGAGATTGAAGATGGAGCAACATACATTGGTTTCCACTGGGGAAATGGATAAACGTCCTAACTCTTTCATCTCAAAAACGAACGGTTCCCACAGGGAGGTGGGGTAGAATTGCTTCACTTGACAAAGTACAAGAGAGTGACCAACGTGTCATTTACAGAACAGCGATTGCGGTGTGGATACCCGTCCGCCCTACGGCTGAGGGGCTTTTAACCAAATCAGTGAAGTTCGCTTTGAGTTTCGCTTTTCGTTTTGACAAGTTTCCATTCTCTCTAAAAGGTATATAAATGAAACCCAAATGGACCTATAAGACAGGGATTTATTTCAATTTCTTTATAAGCGGCTCCGTAGCTTTGAATAATGAACTAACGACTAATCAACAATGAGCCCTATGTTTGTCATCAACGCACATTGGAATATTGCAAGAAACATTGCAACAATAAACCATTACTGATATGTAGAAAGGGTTTTGATGGTGACTGTCACGCAGGATATTTTCCATGGAGGAATATAAATGAATGCGTAACGACCTGACGTCATCAACCGCAAACTTTGGTTGCGCCATTTTTGGGAGTCAAATTCCCCCTATGTAGTACTGTGTATAACGCATTTTGGGTGACACCATTGATCCCCATAGTATTAAAGGTACACACCGGCTTCGTTGGGCTATTTGGGCTACAAAATAGGCTAACATATGATTTCAAAGGTCTTTTAGGAATGGAGAAGAACGGTTCCTAAAAGAAACCATCAAATTTTGCCGTTTTCGAGCATTTTTCAAAAAACGATTTATCCGAACCCAAAAAGTGGTTCGGATAAATCACGTGATCTTCGGAGCTAGTTGTACTTCCAGCCGTATAAAAGTAAATCACTGAACCAAATTTAAATCCTTTCTTTTTTTACAATTATTCATGAGTATTTGACAAAAAAAGACTTATGGATTCAGATTATTGATACAATTTGTAAATAATGATGAAAAATCGAACGTAATATTCACATTCAGAGGTGTCCGTGCAACCGAAGCGTGTCTTACGGCGCACCAGCGTGGGAGCTAGCGGAACGTAAACCTTGGGGCATATCCCGTACAGCCGGTGCCGTGTCTCGTGGGCCCAGAGGGACAAACTCCGGGGCATGAACTCCCGAGCTCGCCGGTCGGTCTAGCCGTAAGCGTGGGAGCTTGTCGGAGGGGTAGGGAGCCAGACCAACAATTATGTTTTTTTAACGAGGGTTTTAGTCTGTACCCCTAGCTATTATCCCCTAACTATTGTAACGTGTTGCCTGCGCTACCCACACGAGCGACGACGATGGGGAATGTTTATCCCATACAGCTGATCTATCTACTTCTATGATAGCTGCATAATGTCCACTCCCCCCCCCCCCCCAATCGCCACAACAAAAAACCAGTGGCGGTGGCCGCGGCCGGCCAGTGAAGTCATCGCCCGAAAAATGGGAGAATGCCTTCGCTAAATCTGCCAGGATTGGCAATCCGTTTGCAGCGAAAGCAGGAGGCTTGCTTGGCACATGACTGTTATTGGCCAAGCAAATGTGAAAAGATGGTCCAAAATTAGGGACACTACCATTAGTTTTTAGACTGCAGCAGGCTGGTCACGATGAGAATATGAAGGAAGTGGTCTTTGCCATAATTTTGATGGACAGGTTTGTGTCATAGAACTGTATTGTGAACATGCCTGCGTATATTTGAATTCATGAAGACTCACATTTTGACAATATTTATGGTCAATCATGTCTGTGATGTCCACATTGTGCCAAGCTTATTCTCTCCCTTTCTACATTTGAACACGACCTGACAACACAGATTAGTCCTGGACCCAACTGGCATTCGTCCAAGTAATTTTTTACAACATAGGGCCTACTTGCGATATAATGAAGAAACGTTCTCCATCAAGTAAGTTCGTCCATTTCGTCGTAAGCAGAATACACTGTTTATGTCTGGGTTTTTTTTACACGTGAATTTGTGCTGGATGGATATGAAGTCTGGATCCTCATGCCTCGTCATTGTAATAATTCATACATAAACAGAGCACCAGTCTACTTACAACATTGCGCAACATTGGCACGTAAACTTGACAGTTGCAACGGCTGGAAAAGCGTATAAGCTGACCTTTGACCGTGTTTTGTTTTTTTCACATTTTTCGTTAATTGCGTGATATTTTGATGATTTTTTTTCAAGAACAACCATTTAAAAATTATTGTCTGTCATTCCACATCACTAAATTAGGTAAACAGTAAGCCGGTGTGTACCTTTAATGGAGATCAATGGGTGTGACACGCATTCAGCAGTTAAACGCGCGCGCACCCTTACTTTACATTTGCGCGATGAACTGAGTTTGCAGAAATGTCAAGTGCTGGATTATTTCACGAAAATTACGGAATTGTGAGGAATATCTGACGTCCAAAACCCATCGCCGAAAATTGTATGCGGCCGTGGAATAATAATCCGGTGAGGTTACAGGAAACATTTCAATTTAATGGAGCTCTGAAATTTTTCCGACTCAGAAATGGACTCTCATGTCCAATGCCCAATTTCATACAGCTGCTTTTAAGCAGAAACTAATGCTTAAAACGTTTCTGCTAAGCGAAAATAAGCAGGATACCATTCACACATGGTACATGTGACATGGTATTTTGGCTGGTAACCTTATTTGGGTAAGCAACATTTTGTTGTGATTTATACTTTTGTGTGCTTAAGCAGCTCTATGAAATTGGGCCCCAGACGTCACTGTAGTAGTATTTATACGAAGGTGAAGGCCTTCAGTGCTACATTTTTTAAGCACTACTCTGTGGAAAGCTAATTTATAGGACTGGTCGGTAATTCGTCGAGTGGAATAGTTATTGTACTAGGTTTTGCTCTTAAATTGCGGAAATATGCAACTTAATCCTCTGACTCTCAGATTCCTGCTGGGAACCATGAAGCTTTTATGACCATTCATTTTTTTGTTGGAGCTTTTCAAAAAAACTCTAACCGTTTAATTGTATTCTATTTTGCAAAAAATCTTATCTAGTAATACTATTAGCACATTGTCATATAATATGGAATATACAACGGGAGGCAAAATTAAAAGTTCCTGTGGATGTGTGTGTTTTTGTGTGCACACAGTGTTTTCACGAATTAAATCTTCTCGTTTTACTAAAAAAAGGAAGAACTTTCTATGCAGCATTGAATAGCTAAAAACCGCGTATTATATTAAAGGGATCGGGTGACCGAAAACCAGCTCTCAAAAGCAATGGCGGTGGTTTTAAAGATGTCTTGTTCTTAACTGCACGGTGACACAGTAATGTCTAGTTGTTACAAAGGACTGGGTGTGTTGGTGGGGTAACTATAAGGGTAGGGTAACTATAAGCAGACTGTGACAAAGCTGCAGACGCGATAATGGTGAGTCATCTTGTTTCTCTTCAATTCAAATGAATGTCACCAATCTGGGACTGGTAGTGCAAAAACGAATGACCATTTTTGATATCTTCTTACGAGCACGGGGTCCCGACCATGACATTGATGGCAATACATCCAACGGAGGTACTAAATTGACTTGTGATCTATCTTAGCGTTGTTGATGCCCCATAAAAAAAAATCGTCAGCAATAAAACCCAACACATTTCTCCTTTGAAAGGAAAACCATGCCCAAATAAGGACGTTCCAGACCTGGAGATGTTTTCAGAGAGATGCTGTGTTGATTTTAATCTATATAGGCCTAATGATATGCACGCTTGACTGTGTACGTTTCGCTCATAGAGCGAGAGTATGCTGAACACCCCTCGCGCCTCGATGATTTTGACCAACGCTTCCTCAGCTGTATTTGCCGATCAGAAGGAAGCCTTTTCTTGATGGTTACTTACGGGTGAAATCAATCTGTCAAAGTCATCCAAGTGTATTGCTCCGAAGGATTTGGTCATGGCCGATGTGTTTTATCTTTACGCCACTCGTCTTGAAGAAACACCACTCTCTTTACATTTTCGATTGAAATTTACTCTATTAGTTTAAAACTAGGGACAAACTGCAAAAGATTTGTCCCTGGCCTCAATCGAGAAGAATGAGTTTCAATCTAATTGGCGTTTTGTGACTGTTTGTGAACAGCGATTTTGTGTGTTATAAATAACTCTTGCGTTCGAAATAATTCTCCAAACACTTCCAATACCGTTAGGGTTCAACTAGTGTACACTCATGGTTATACGGTGGTTTTAAAGGGACATCGCAAATATATATTGACGCCAATATTGCCGTCAATATTCACGACTTTACCCCAAGTCGTAAATATTGAAGCCAATATTCACGACTTGGCCTCATGTTGCAAATATTGACGCCAATATTGTTGCCAATATTCACGATTTGTACCCCAAAGTCGCAAATATTGACGCCAAAATTGAAGCCAATATTCACGACTTGTACCCAAAGTCGCAAATATTGACGCCTGAGTGGGTTTGCGACTTGGGGCACGTCGTGAATATTGGCGTCAATATTGGCGACAATATTTACGACTTGGGACAAAGTCGTGAATATTGGCGTCAATATTGGCGTCAATATTTGCGACTTGAGGTACAAATCGTGAATATTGACGCCAATATATATTTGCGATGTCCCTTTAAAGCCACCATATTATGGTGGTTATGCTCAAGCGTACAATTTAAGAAATGATCGTACAGGCCTACTCTGTAAATAAGAATATACTACTGGCGAGGACGGCGGCGGGGTCTGCAACAACAGACGACTGAAGGATGACAAAACAAACAGTTCTCTGACACTGTGTATCTGAGCTAGAACGCGGGGCGAATTCACTTCCAACAAATGGCCGGAACCAGACCAAACAACGGGGACGCAAGCTGACTCCCGTCAAAAGCATATAATTATGGGGAATAAAAATAAACCCCAAAATACTGAACAGTATGTTTAGTTCATCAAATGCCTGTTAGGAATCACATTCAGGTCTTCACTGCACTCGGTCAAGACGAACTCTCTAATAATGATCCAAACAAACGGGTCGCCAACAATGACAGGAATTTTGTAGCCTCATACAATTCCAAAGTTTGAGTATTAAGTCCTGTCCGAAATGTCTGTCCGCCCGCGCATTTATATAATTATTCGTATTCTAGAAAAGACCAAAATATGAACTTTGAGATTGTATAGCAACTTCTTCATGAACTAAATGTTTCTAGTGATTCGTCTTACAGTTACATCACCTTCTAAAAACAGACATACGGAAAGTTCCACCCATTCACAAAACAGATTAGCGCCGCCCACTGGGGTCTATAAGTCATACACAGATTGATTGACACTTATTATAATATTAGGCGTGGATGTGCTCGTAACAACTAACGTAGCCTTCCTTCCATTTCATAAAGTGCCTCAGTGCCGAATTACACGCGATGAGGGTATAATCCCCGTAAAAGAAGAAAACAATTCGGTTGGCACCCCCTAGGCCGGCTCCCGGGGCACCGCCCCTTGCCCCGCCCCCTTGCCCTGCCCCTAGCTACGTCACTGTAGGTCATTCAATGGCTCATGGGAAGCGAGCACCAATCAATCAATTAGGAGGAGATATTTCTGGTTGACACCCGAACACTTGAAAAGAAGTATAGGCCTTAAACTAAGTTTCAAGTTTCATGGTCAGACCTTATTTTAAAGGTAAGAAATTAATAGTTCCTTTGACGACGGGGATTTCACATTTTTGTATCATATTGATTCACGAAGGACGTTTCATGTCTTTGGCAACGTGTTTATTTATATATATATGTTTTTTTAAGTGACGGATATCTGCAGCAAAATCGACAGGAATTTCCTTGAATGACACTCGTGAGGTTCTAGGATTACCCTAAACCAGCACAGAAAAAAAGAACTTCATTTTCAGGATAAGTTTTTCCGACTCCTGCTGTTGGTTTGACCATCAGATATTGTTTTGACCCATAGAGGCAAGGTTTTGAAACTATGCTCGCATTTTGATTGATGACATGATATTTCATTTACAACCCATTCTGTTTATCTGTTTTTTTTCTTTGAGACATTTCAACAAAAGAGTATGCAAAGTGTTTCACATCAATTTGAATCAAGGACGAAAATGAGGCGGGTGGGGTGGGGGTGGGGGAATGTTTCCTAAAGATACAAATTTCTGTCATTTCAATGTCGTAAATAAACAAGCTCCAACAGTCAAGGTTCGAACCTGTGAGAACAAGAAAAGAGAAAGGAACTGAAAGAGCTTATTGAGAGTGACTTCCACTTTCTGGAAACCAATTTATAACAATCTTAAATTGAAGTGGTCTGCTCCGAAGAAACCTTCTAGCGTGTATTGGGACCGTAATGCTCAAAAGGTACGGAGAATCAAATTAATGTCTGAAAAGACTACCCTCGTTTCAGTATACACTTTGATCACATTTTCAGAAGAAAAAAAAGAAGATTTTTCATTTCAATGAAATTGCTGACCCAAAATCGGAGTGTAAGTATACTCAGTCTTATAATGTATTTTTATTTTCAGCCAAGATGCATTGATCACCAACACCGTCGCACTCGACACATAAAACCAATTTTTGTTAAGTTGTTTTTTGTCTTCAATTTCAAGAAGTTTAAAGCCTTCAAGAGTTTTACTTTTGAATGACGGTTTCAACTGAAGAGGCAACATCCAGTTTCATATTGAATGCATTATAAATAATAAAAAGGCTGATTTTTTTTTTGCCGAAATGACCGGGATCTTCAAAGAGTTCTTTTAATTATTTTTTTCCAGACAAAAATAAGTTATCAAATAACAACAAATTATTTGTGGCACTGTCACTTTTTTGTTGCGGGAGATTGCTGATCGTTAAAATACCGCATAGCGACGAGCAACAACCGGTGATGGCTGATGAAGAGCGCCTTGTAAACTGTTTTGTTGAGACAAGGCTTCTAATAAAAACACACACGGTGCCGGCATGACACGGGCAAAATTCTCAATACTTCCACCTGACTTCAGTTCCTTTAATGATTTATCGGTTGAATACAATCCATATTTACCCCATATTATATGCCGCAGGTTGTCTCTCTATCGATCGAGAAGTCCACCACCCCCTACCCCGGTAAGTCAGCACTCATGCCTCAGCTTCGGCTTTCAATCCAGCTCAGGGTCCGGCTTAGACTCCGTCCGCCTGTGGCTCCGTCTCGCCATAATTTGAAGTCCCGTACCGAAAGCACGTGCTTTCAAAATAACTGTGTTGCGATCAAAAACAAAATCTCCAAACTACACGGGAATGTAAATAACTCGTAAAGCCTGAATTTTCTAACATGCAACAAAGAAATCAAACAAGGTCACACTGATATAATGAATAACAAGAAACAAAGTGATTTAATGATGCAAACAGGCCCATCCAATGCTTGGTTTAACAAGTAGGGCCCTAATGTACAATCTTGGTTAGGTTCAAGCGAATAAAAATTAAGAATGATCGTTCAGGCCTACCCTATAAATAAGAATATCATACTGGCGAGGACTGCAGCAACAGACAACTCCAGAAATTGCGAACACAATCAGTTCTCTGACACGGTGTGTCTGAGCTAGAACGCGGGGCGAATTCACCTCCAACAAATGGCCGGAAATAGACCAAACAACGGGGACGCAAGCCGACCCCCGTCACAAGCATATTATACTCACGGGGAATAAAAATAAACCCCAAAATACTGAAAGTATGTTTAGTTCATCAAATGTCCTGTTAGGAATTACATTCAGGTCTTCAGTGCACTCGGTCAAGACGAAGTCCAATGATCCACGCAAACGGGTCGCCAACAATGACAGGAATTTTGTAGCCTCTACAATATTCCAAAGTTTGAGTATTAAGTCCTGTCCGAAATGTCTGTCCGCCCGCACATTTATATAATTATTCGTATTCTAGAAAAGACCAAAATAATTATGAACTTTGAGATTGTATAACAACTTCTTTATGAATTATACTAGTGACCCGTTTTACAATTACATCACCTTCTAAAAACAAACATACCGAAAGTTCCACCCATTCACAAAACAGATTAGCACCGCCCACTGGGGTCTAGAAGTCATACACAGATTGATTTACACTTGATTTCTATTATTTAGCTTTGTATTGCGGATGTGGCATTATAATATTAAGCGTCCGATGTGCTCGTACAACTAACGGAGCTTTCCTTACATTTTACAAAGTGCCTCAGTGCCGAATTACAAGCAACGAGGATATAATCCCCGTAAAAGAAGAAAAAATTGATTTGGCGCCCCTAAGGCGGCTCATGGGGCACCGCCCCCTTGCCCCGCCCCTACGTCACTGTTTATAGGTCATTCAATGGCTCGTGGGAAGCGAGCACAAATCAATCAGCTAGGCGGAGATATTTCTGGTTGACACCCGAACACTTGAAAAGAAGTATAGGCCTTAATCAAGAAAAAAAGAGAGAGAAAAACAAACAAACAAACAAACAAACAAACAAACACACAACAAAACAAAATAAAAACAACTGCACTGCAACTCACCCTTTTCTAAAACTTACGATGAGGTTTTCGATTCACTTACGATGTTACGTAAAGTTTGATTAGTGTTTTGATTTGTAAAAATGATTTGTAAAAATGATCTAATTATGTGTACTTTCAACCATTTTTGTTTCCACTCAATCCTCTTTAACAGCAACGTTTTCGATGAAAAACAAAAATGTACACAACATAGATTCCTACAATAACGACATGTCATGTACAATATTTAAACAATCAAAACATGCAATCGAACAAAATTCATGTTAGATATTACAATATCGACAATGGCATCGACAACCACAACCACAACAACGACAATGACGACAACAACATCAACAATTTTGATTTTTTTTTCTACCAACCACACTATATAATCGCCATCGTATGGCCTTTGCGTAGAGATGGTCGTGTGTGCAGCACAATCAATATTTATAATTCATTACTTAACATGTGAAAGCTCTGTGCACGTGTTGTTTTTTTTGGTTTTTTTTTTACGTTTAATTTTTCTGCAATTTCATTTCAGAAGACAATAAAATTATGAGCAACCCTTAAACAAAGTTTCAAGTTTCATGGTCAGACCTTATTTTAAAGGGAAGAAATTAAGAGTTCCTTTGACGACGGTGATTTCACATTTTGTATCATATTAATGTTCGAAGGACGTTTTATGTCTTTGGAAACGTGTTTGTTTACAGTATATGTTTTTTTTAGGCCACGGATATCTGCAGCAAAATCGACAGGAATTTCCTTGAATGACACTCAGTAGGTTCCAGGAGTATCGTAAAACAACACAAAAGCGGGCGAATAAAAGAAAAAAGAACTTCATTTTGAGGATAGGTTTTTCCTGCTGTTGGTTTGACCATCAGATATTGTTTTGATCCATAAAGGCAAGGTTTTGAAAATATGCTCGCATTTTGATTGATGACATGATATTTCATTTACAACCCATTCTGTTTATCTAATTTTTTTTTAAATTTCTTTGAGACATTTCAACAAAAGTGTTTCACATCAATTTAACAATAATATTTTTGAATCAAGGATGAAATGAGGCGGGGTTGAGGGTGGGGGATGTTTCTTAAAGATACAAACTTCTGTCAATTCAATGTACGATACAATCTCCACTACAGTGAATGATCGAACCCGTGAGAACGAGACAAGAGAAAGCAACTTCGTAGATGAAACGGATACTTCTCGAGCTTATTGAACGTGACTTCCACTTTCTGAAAAACCAATTTGAACAGGAATCTTGAAATGAAGTGGTCTGCTCCTACGAAACCTTCTTATAACGTATATTGAGACCGTGAAAGACACAGAGAATCAAATCTGAAAAAACTGCCCTCGTTTCAGTGCTTTTGTCACATTTTCAGAAAAAAATAATTTTCAAATTGCTGACCCCAAATCGGAGTGTAGTACTCAACATTATAATGTATTTTTCAGTCAAGATGCATGCACTGACCACCGACACCGTATAGCGCTCTACATGCATAAAACCAATTTTTGTTTCCTGCGTATTTGTTATTATTCATCGAGGCCTACAGTTTCAAGAATTTGTAAGCCTTCAAGAGTCTTACTTCAGCTCTTAATAGACTACGCTAATTATCCATTAACCTTTCCACAAAAGTGACAATGTTAGTTGAACGAAGTAGAACCCAGTTCCATTTAGTATTGTTTAACGCACGGTGCGCATTCGGAACTTAATTATGCCACCCACTTCGCAGTGAAAATAAATATCATTTTTGGGGGGATGGATAAGCCCATGCAGTACCGGCACTGCTCCAGTTTAAAATTATACTAGTTTTAATGAGTGTATTGAACGAGGCTATACTTAAGAATTCTTTTCATAATGGCGAACAGTGTGACAAGACCGGCCTGTTTAATCGGAATTACAGTAAACGTTAGGTAACTGCAAACGTATACTTTCTTGAGGTAGGTATCGGTTTCTTGACAAGGCCTAATGAATGTACAATGTACTATGCAGAAAAGCCAAATATTTTCTGTAATTATTTGAACAAAATACGTAGAACATAACACCACAGAGGGCATCCATAATGCAATCGAACATCTGCTATGGATTTACATGTAACCACCCCATGCCCTCTTTGCTCGTGATCTCAGCATTATTAATTTTTTCCCATTACCATCCCCCAACTTTTCACAACAAATTTACGCCACTGGGCGATGACACACTAGAACAGTCGGCGACTGACTTTTCAGGATGATGCTGCGCCTGAGCTAAGACCGTCGGGGACATTTATGATTTACGACCAGAGTTTAACTGGGACGATGTTGAGACGATCGGCATCAGTCGCCGTCTGAAAAATCAACAGTCTCAAGAGTGGAAAAATTCCGACTTTTGCGACGTGTTCCCGACGCTTGTTCGCGACATTCACATGATTTTTCAGTTATAGTGACCTGAGCGTTAATTTGTTGCTTGATACATGCGTGATAAAACTCGACGAACAGGCGACGGGCTACGGACGACGGACGAAGGACGACGGGCAACACGGGACGGACGGCGGGCGACGGACGGCACACGACGGACGATGCACGACGCACGACAGGCGCCGCACGACGGACGACGCATGATGGCAGATTATGGAATAGACCGATTGCGCAACCCGCGTCACGTGACCATTTCTGGGTATAAAGTGTAAACACACACGACGTCCTCCATAGGAAGGTGCGGTACGGTACACGATGATTAATGCATTTGGTTTATTCGATCGAGGCTTTTCTTGCTTGAAATCTGTGAAACATATTGCAGAGTTTGTACCAGAGACCTTCGAGTGGCTGAATAAAACCAGTAAGGACAGTTCGAGCAAGTCTTGAAAATTGTAAAAGTACCGTATAAATGTGCACGATGTGTACAGTGCACTACAGAACGTTAGGCCAGACGACCGCGATCACCACACACTTTTCAACACAAAAGATTGAAAGTTTTGAAGCTGAAATCATCCAAAGAAATTGCTTTCCAAAACTGTGTAATTCCTTTGCCTGTTTGAAATTTTGCAAGGCTAGGTATAAATGCTCACTTTTCTAACGTTGTTTATCCCCCTTTTTTTTTTACACAGTGATTTAGGCCTACATTACAAACAAAATAACAGATGGGTGGCTAATAGTCGTCCGACGTCGGTAGTGCATGGCTAAAAAAAAACCTCTTTTTAGTAGAATTCTGTTAAATTATGAAACTGAGATGTGATTTAAATTAAAGCCACAACCATACTACTTTAAATAATTGGGCTGATTAACTAATTTATCACTTAACAAAAGTAAAATCGACTGTTTTTGAACTCACTCCGTGTCACGGCCTATCTCTTTACATGTATTTTGCCATCAGCTGTACGGCGTTATCCAATAGGGAGTCACGTGACCACATGTCAACATTGTCGCGCAATCGGTCTATTCAATCCCACTGCGCCCAACATTCATCATTTTAGGAGTCAACAGCTACGCGTGTAAACCATGGTGAAACGCTGTACAACACTGTATAACAAACGAAGACTTAGACAAAATGGCGCAACCAATATTATATTCGTCAGGTGAATAGACCGATTGCGCGATCTACGTCACGTGACCCCTGTTGGGTTAAAAATGTAAACACACACGTAATCCTCCATAGGAAAGGGTGGTACGGTACATGATGATTAATGCATTTAGTTAATTCAATCGAGGCTTTTTTTGCTCGAAATCTGTGAAACATATTCCAGAGTTTGTACCAAAGACCTTCAAGTGGCTGAATAAAGCCAGTAAGGACAGTTCCAGCAAGTCTTGAAAATTGTAAAAGTACCATTAATGTGCACGATGTGTACAGCGCGCGACGGAACGTTAGGCCAGACGACCGCGATCACCACACCACACACTTTTCAAAACAAAAATGTCAAAGTTTTGAGCCTGAAATCCTCAAAAGAAATTGCTTTCCAAAACTGTGTGATTCCTTTGCCTGTTTGAAATTCTGCAAGGCTAGGTATTAATGCTCACTTTTCCCAATGTTATTTATCCTTTTGTACAGTGATTTAGGCCAACATTACAAACAAAATAACATACGGTAGGCTACATAATAGTCGTCCGACGCCGGTAGTGCATGGCTTTAAAAACCTCTTTTCAGAAGAATTCTGTTAAATTATGAAACAGAGATGTGATTTAAATTAATGCCACACCATACTACTTTAAATAAAGGGGCTGATTAACTAATTCATCGCTTAACGAAAGTATAATCGAATGTTTTTTGTGCTCACTCTGTGTCACGGCCTATCTCTTTACACGTATTTTTTCACCAGCTGTATGACGTCATACCCGATAGGGGGTCACGTGACCACATGTAAACATTGTCGCGCAATCGGTCTATTGGGTCAATAGCCTAGATTGTTATTTTCAACCTCGTTCTTGTTACGATATGCATGATGAGAACACTATCTCAATACAGCTACAGCATTACAAATATAAAAGCTCTGACGATGACTAAACCAAGCTAATCGAAACGTTGACACCAATAAACTCACTCCGCGGCAGTGAAGTTTCTAAGAAGTCCCCTAGATCCACTAAGCGAACAGTAGTAGTAGTCCCGGCCGTTTTCCTCCCTCTCCAGGTAGTACTTAATAAGCAGGACAGTTCTTTTCAGAACTAAGTTGTCCCCGCCCCCCGAATTCCGAAATCTACTCCGCGGTAGTAGAATAATAACCGTTCTCACAAGAACAATCTACTGTATAATATAGCAAAGTACAATCACATGGTGTTACCGCAAAACAAAAACACATAAATATGACAGCCCTATACTTCCACCTGACTTTTTTTTTTTTGCCACTCATCATTTGAATGCAATCCATTTCCCTTCATAATCATGCCTGCCTCTAAAAGAAATTTCTTAATTTTCCTGTCTTAGTTCAAAAGTTCGCTTAGTTCAGACATCGGGTCAGCTTCACCGCTAACACCGTATTAATTTAACTGACATGTTCCTAATTGTTTGCAACAACAACAACAGTCAAACAATAGTACTGAATCCCACTATCCTTCAAAATGGCACCATTCTACAGCCTTCCAGCCTCGGTGTGATCACATTAATCTCAACGGGAGGAAACACGATTGCACGATTGTAAATGTCAGCTGAAGCATGTAGTCAAAACAGCCTTAATTAGTCATTTTAGACCATTTTTGACAAATTGTAGTCAAAATGTGGTCTAAAAGGACTAATTAACACTGTTTTGACTAAGTTAGTTTTAGAGTGAGTGCTTACGGCGCCTGTAAAGTCGAACTTCGGCAGTGGTACTCTTATCACTGCAACCAATGGCCATCCGTTGGTAGCCGAAGTCGCTTGATTGGAACGCCGCATAATGGGCCGTATTAAGCGCAGAATTCCATGGTCGCCCAGGCAGTGGCACGAAATTGGTCCGGATTAATACCAACAATAATATTATACGACGTGAGGGGCATTGATAATTGTCTCATTTCATGGCGTCCCGTGACGCCAACGCCCTTGTAAAACAAAACACCCGGTGCCCTTGCTCTCTGAGATAAGATCCAGGCATAACAAACTCCTTGAAAATAACTCAATTGCGATATCCTACCATCACAAATCTTCCCCATGTGTTTTTCTTAAAATCCATGAAGGTTAGTAATAAGAGGGCCTTGTGTTTAATTTAATAAATCCATTAGTTTCGATGATAATATCAGTATAGGCCTACAATATCAAATTTCTTCAAATCAAACCTCGTCTCCTATCATATTTTGTATAATTATAAAAATAACACACACAAATTGAACAATTACCTCCGCGTCCTTTGCCAATTGTTGAAGTGGAGATTTTATCTGTCCGTAGGCCTATACCTGCTACACTATACAATAGACCTTTATCATGGTGCGGCCATCTTGATTTTCTTCCATTCAAACCAATGTAACCAAACCGAGGCTGGAAGGGCAAACAGTCTGGTTCCTTTTTGTACAATGAATTTTAGCATATATTACTGTTATTAGATACAGGGAACGTGACCAAGATGGTTGCAGCATGATAAAGGTCTATATTGTTCCCGCTGTAATGGGGTCCATAGTGTTGTGTGCACCCTTAGGGTGCCACTTGCCCCGATGTACAACACCCCCTCATCACACAGCGCGCGACAATGGACCTTTCCCATGAAATATGCTTAATACATTCACGCATGCGTACAGACCCTGTTGGTTGGCAAACGCCATTGAAATGTGCACAAAGCAGACGCACAAAGCGCGTACGCGTCACGCTTCCATCAGTCCCATGTAAAAGGGCGCACTGTTCCCAAAATGTTGCCAACCAAAAGCTAAGTGCGCACGCGATATTTACATATTTCATGGTAAAGGTCTATTGTTTTATTATACATAATAATTTTAATTGCAGGAGGGGTAAACAAACATTAAGTGAAATAAGTTATATTTCATTGTTATGATTTATTGATGAACATTGCTTTTTGTTGTTTATTAAACGAATTCAAACAAATTTGTAACATCAGGAAGTTACGTACAACCTCATACACGGGGCTATTTCAATATTGTACAAAGCGGTGGAAACGATCAACCGTGGGCACGATCGCGCACGCCATGTGCATGCGTCTTTGTAGCAAACCACGTGAGTGGTTCTCGACCAATAAAAATACACACTTTATTACCGTGGCATATTTGTATACAAATGATGTTTACTGCTCGATAACTTTGGTTAAAATGGACTCTTCAAGTGAGCTCCGGCGCGTTCATTTTTTCCCCCGAGGCGAAGCCGAAGGAAAATAGAACGCGTAACGTCGTATATAAGCATGAAATCACAGATGTGGGAGAACTAATAGACAACGTAAGTTCTCTTTACATCACAGAACAGAATGATCCGAATTGGAAAATTGAAAAATCGCCTTGCCGCCAGGGGGCGTTCGTATGAATAAATGAATATAAATTACTTCACAGGTAATACAAAAAATAAAACTTTTTTTGATGATGTGACAGGCGAGAGCCTGTCACATCATTTCCCCTTTTAAAGAAATGTCGTGCCTCGACTTTTCTACCCCAAAAGCACAACAATTTACAAGAAGGATGATTGCATTGTGATAATTTGTGGATAGTTTTGGTTAATTTAATAATCATTTTGAAATGTGGCTACCTTTGAAACACTTTTAAAACGTTTAAACACGGTACATCATTATTGTTTTGTTCATCCTCTAGTTCTCATTAAACAAAACCATGCAAACAACCCACATTATAAGCTATAACAAATTCGGTGTTAACGTTTCTGCAAAAACAAAAGTTAGTTATCGGGATTTTGTACCCATTTTTAGCGTGAGCCAATCAAAATAAGCTACGGAGATTTATGTAGTCTTCCAAAGTAATTTTCTCGATCTTTGTTAACGTTGACAATATTTCAAGAAGAATTTGCGTTCGAATCGGGAATGGTGTGAACATTATAGTCAGCATCCAGAGTAAATTAGAGAACCTATCGTTTAGTTTATCTTTAAAATGAAAAAATAAATACGTCAGGCTATAATGTTTTGTGTCAATAATTGTCCGTGTTATTTCCAGAAAATCAACTGTGAGCTGAGAGCAGACAGGACGGTCCAATCAGAAAAGGGCGCCAAAACTACAGAGATTCTCTTAGAGTTGACGTCTGCCAGCCGTCATTATCAAACCTCTAAAACGCCAACAGAAAGGGACACATTGTAATGACACGGCCATGGACCTAATGAATGAGATCATAAATGCCATAGTTGCAGTTCAATGCCGTGTAACTTATATGTCTCTTAAAGGAACCAACAAAGAAAAGAGAAAACAAAAACCTAAAGTAATACTTTCTTTTGTTAGATTTGTGGGGCATGAGTTTGTGAGAGATACAACAAAAGTTTTGATATCATAAAGGCCTCATGCAAGAGTCCATAATTTAGGCCAAAGTCACATACTTTTTCGTCAACACTGATATCTGAAAATTCTCCGACAGAAAATTGTCTACGATTATTCTTTATTCCTGTTCTCTTTATTTGTTTTATTTAGTTATAAACTGACAAAAATTCATGTCTGTTTTACAATAACATGGCTAATGTTCATATTATATTTCAAATTTCCTATAGGCTAAATGACACCACAGGCTAGATAATATGAGTCCATCCGGCAGACGACTTTTCGGGACCCTTTCCATATTTGATACACACCCTTTTTCAAATAATTATTTTTTTCGTGCGAGGCTAACATTTCGTCTGTAGCAATCAACAATCCTAACAATCAACATTCATTTGCCTTAAGGTTATTCTTGATTATGCTTTCTGATTATTTCTTGATGAAATTAATGGCCAACGCGCATTGCAAATCCACATCTCATCACCTGTGTGTGTAACATTGAACGAGCGTAGGTTTTTTAGCGCAATGAGTTTCTTCCACATTCTGGACAAACAATAATTACTGTTGACACTGCACGACGCTTCTCTCCGAAGGACACAATGTCAATCCGTTATCTGATACTTTTGAATTGTTAGAAAGATTGAGTTATCATCTTGACAAAAGATGAATGCGAAGGGGCCGTGTAAGATGACTGAAGGACATTTTGAACGTCAAATATTATCTGCAGTGTTTCAGGACCAACTGTGTACCATATAATTCGTTAAAAATGTATATGCTGTCAAGGCGAAATCAAGTTTAGAATTTATTGAAAACGAGGACTTTTCTTCATTAAATTGGACAATGTGAATGATGTTGGTTGCCGGAGGCACAATGAGTACAATAATAGTGCCAAAGGTAATTTCATTTCTCGAAGGTTTTAATCAAAAAGAAAAAGTTACGTGAGGATATCAAGGTTTTCCTGATAAGCCTAGTTGGTTCTAATTCAAGCGCCTCACATTGTGTAGCTGATGAATTACTCGGCCCATCCTTTGACTCCCCAGTGGTAAATACCTTCCAGAGGTTGAGAGAAAACTTCCACGCTCTTTTCGCTACATTCGCAACCAGTCCCACATCATCTATAACAGCCTGCTGCTCTCTCGTCATCTTCAACTTGGTCAACTGGTAAAGTCAAGATCTTCACTATTTGTTACTTGACCACTAAACGAGCAAGTGTTTGACGGCGTCACACCAAGTAACAACTGCCGAGCCAAAATGATTTGCATGCAACTGTTACGTAATGACAGTCATCCTTTAAAGTTGCATGGCCCGATTTACGCCAAAATTATTCTTTATCTTTTGTTCTGAACGAACGAGTTTTGACAGAATGATGATGCTGTTTCAAAACGAAGAACATACTAAACGTAAGCCTACTCGCCTGTTATTGTACTGATTGCCTCATAAATACAACACATGATTATAATGACTCATGTTAGTCCTGAGCGTCATTAGTGGTAGTAGGCCTCCAAGCAATAAACAAAATAAACAATGAGAAATAAACTCGTAAGGAAAACAAGACAACAAAGAAACAAAGATTGAAGTTAGTAAATACAGAATAAGAAATAAGACACACAGAAATCAAGACACAAAAGCATACAAATCAAGGCATGCTCATCGCTCAAAATTTCACGAAGATAACACGACACTACGTAGCCTACTTTTTTTAACTACCATAGTTACCAAGACTATCATTATGGTTCCTGCGTTCACCCACCCCCTCATTACACCCATAGGGCCACCACACAGGCCGCACTATTGCTCTATGCTGGGGGCAACCAACTGCACTGCCATTCAAAAGGAGCACAGTTCAGTTATACAGGAGACATTTTCCAATTAGTATCTTACTGTCCCCAAGACAATTATGTGGAAATTGACACGTGAATGTTTTTTCTTCGTGGTGAGTGCCTAGAAGTGGTTGCCTATAAATTGCCCCGTGTGACACGGTAACACCACAACCCACAAATGGCACCCACCAAGCGCATGCCGCTAGTATTAGTGAATCATAATACACGTCTGAATTCAAGACTAGTTGACCTTTGCCTTCAAGCACATGCACCTGATCGTACGCTATACCGAATCACTAGATACAAACTTGGGAAACCAGACTAAATAAATGAACGTCTTGTACCTCTCGAACGTATGGGAGTTTTCGGTGTGCTGACTGTATCATCGATTTATCTTTTTTGGCTCTCTTTGTCTCTTGGAACAAAACAACATAAAGGGGAAGTAAAATTATTGAAGATATTTATAAGAGTACCCCAGTCCTTCGTTCCTTATGTACAACTACAAGATATAAGTAAGTGTAACCTGTCTCTCTCGTCGGCCAGTCATCTCAGATCTCATGTTATGTATTGTTCACTTGCAGGGACTGGATGTGATCACTGTTTGAATGTAATGTATTGACCGTATTTTTGACAGCATGAGGACGCCTTCAATGGCTAATTTCCTGACCTTGGTTGGATACATTAATTTTATCAGTTAACCCTTACATTTGTATCTCACTTTGACTGACTGACTGACTTGTTTTCTTGTAACAATGGCCAACTAAAATAATAACAATGGAAAAACCGGCAAGAAACGACTGCCACTTTTGCTTTATCTCCCTTTGCTTTGGCCTTTTAATTTAAGGTCAAATTAGGCATATTATATCCTTAATTACTAACATTATGTAGACAGACAGCGCTTTGATTAACTCGTGCAAAGTGTCGAAATCATGAAAAATAAACCAATTTTCGTGCCTACGGTGGTCTTGACAATGCTACTTGCTAAACAACCATTTTAGTTCATTTGGGTTGGGCATGAATGCGCGCGAGTTCCGGTCGCTAAATGAAATGTCCGCTTGAATTTCCCTTTTTAAAGGTCAATAGAATTAGAAGTTTTTAGCGTTTTAGCTAGACTCGGTAACTGGGGTGCTGTTTTCCTTTCTTTTTAAATTTTGACTTGGATGGTCGTACTAGTGCGCCAGGGAAGCATGGGGGTGTCTGGGATGACAGTGTGATACCCTGTTCCAAAAAGAATTCCCAAAATTACGACAAAGACTTATCCAAATTGCTGAGAAATCACCAACTGGCTTCTCAAGATATCAAAGATGAAATAACAGGCACTTAATTGTATTCACGATCATGTGCTGTTGCTAGGCAGTTGCTAAGGTAGGCATGGCTTAATGGATCGGTCTGTTGGCATATTGAGTGCCAACACCAACACCAACATATTTTGATTTAGATTAGACCCTGTAACTGGGGCACTGTACTCCTTTTTTGAGATTTTGACATTATTGGTCGTACTAGTAACTAGGGCGCTGTACTCCTTTTTCTAGATTTGGACATTATCAGTCGTACTAGCTAATACAACGGAAAGTCATAATAGCGTACAATATTGTCAAAATCTCAAAAATCTCAAAAACTAATGATACTACACTAGAGCTTGATGTTTCCAATTTTGTTTGTTGTTTGTTTGCAGATAACCACTGGTAACTGATTATTCTACCAATGGAGCAACATCAGAAAGTGAGTTTGACATCACTTTGGAGTGTCCAGGGACCGTATGATATAAACTGCGTAGTACATCATGTTCACCAAGATGAGAGGTTTGTACGTCTTATTTCAGTTCAACTCTAAAGGGTAACCAGAAGCTGTAACCTTGCTTGACCTTATTGATCGGTGAGTTGTAAAAGTATGCAAGGTCAAGTACTGTATAGGTCGTACTGATTACCTTTTAGAGTCTACCGTTATAAACAGTCAAGGAATTAAGCATTTAAACAAAATATTATTTCATTAACTCTTGTACTATCTGAGCATTCTGTTTCAACGTCATAGTTTTGAATGATTGATAGTCAGCCTGAAGTACGATATCATGTGGCAAATGCATCTAAACAGTCCACACGTGCAAGTTTAGTACTGTGCACAGTTGAGCCACCAAACACAAGCGTGCAGTTGAACTGTTTCAAATGGTCGGTCAACTCCCTGGAAAATGCTACCAAGGCAGGCCTTGAAAAGCCCACCAGGCCAGTCAGCTGTACGTTTGACTAGCCCTCACAAAATTTCACTAGTCAGTTGGAGAATTTGCTTTAATTCATATCTTGTAAATCAAACATCATAGGCTATCATAGTTTCATATCGGTAAGTTGCTATTATTGGACTAGCCAGCTTGGCTTTTTAAGAAGTTTGACTATCCTGCAGATCTTTTGACTAGTGTTTGCCTGCTGGGCTGGTCTTGATTGGCGACGCTAGTTTTTGTATTAGTCCCTGATAGAGGCCGCAACATCGACTAGCTCAGAGGGATTTGGCAAGTCCACGAATCTGGATCAAACTAGCATCTTGACAAGTTTGGCACAGGCAGATCAAAACGAGGCTCACTTGCATAATTTGAATTGAGGCATTCGCCAACAGAGTTTATGTATCAGCTGTGTATGGTACTTAGACGTATGTGATGTTAACGTTAAAGAAAATTTTCACCATTCACATAGGGGAGACATGGGACCAGTCTAGGCCGCCATCTGCCCATCATTGTGTGTGTGCGGTTCATTTTATGAATATTTAAATCACGGTCATAAAAAAGAAATGTGGGCGGGTACCAGTGCCAAAACCATCAAGACGTTTGTTTTGATCCAGATGTTTGTTTAATACAGATATCTCTTCTCCAGTAATTCGTGTTGCATAATCGGCGACGAACGTCACCAATCAAGACTACTGCTGGGCTAGTGACTAAATCGAGCCCTGAATGAGTAAGAAGGATAATAGCGATGGTCAATTCTAAAAAATCTTCAAAGATATCTGAAAGTTTGGGTGTTGAGTTACCATCCAGGAAGTTTCCAAGTGGTGAGAAATTCAAGGTGGCTTGAAACAATGTTTATTTTGTAAATCTTCCAAAATCTAGAACTGAGGAATCATCCGTGATGACACACAGCATTAAACTAGTCCCACCTCCATCAACCAATGATGATGACATCCCTGCCTGCCAGCTCCTTCTTACATGTGACTCTTGCACCTCGATCAGGTCACTGGCAGTCATTAGCAATGCCCGCCATGTTGAACTGTACGATGACCTGGATGCATACTGTGCCACTGTGAAGGGAGAGAGGGAAGACAGTGCAGAAGGGGATAGAGAGACAGATGTTGTGTCATACGTGGCTCACCTGGCAATAGACAATCCATTTCCACGCTGTAGGCTCAAGGTAAAATGGCTCTGAACTTCTCCAAATATTTGAAATATAATTTGCTCAGATTGTTCTTCTGGTAAAGAAACCGAGGAATCCTCAAAAGCAACTAGCAATTTAACCTGTCGGCATGAAAATACCTGTGACGTGAAAATGACAAAGACATGTCCAGTTTTAGATGTGGGCGGAGGGCAACCCGTAATAGAGAAACCCACATAATCAGAAAGGGACTGAAAACCCAGTCCGCATGTGAGGCGCCGGTCTCAGGCGAGATTCGAACCTGGGTTTACAGAGGTGAAGAGTGGTGCAAGATAACCATTAGCAAACCTGACTCTCTTGTCCTGAAACATCAATGTAATCATAGTCTCTGTGTTTGATACTCAACCGACTCTTGTTTACTCCGCCTTGATTCTTAAAACAGTTTGTTTCATTGACGGAGAAGAATCAACTGACCCTCGGCCAGCTTACAGTGACCACCATTGGGACAGAGAGAAGATCTTGCGATGTCGGAGGTCGTGGTATTGATATGGCCAAGGTCAGGGAGATCATGTCCACGTTGCCTCAGCCGGTTCCTTCTAATGTACAGGAACTGATGACGAGTGTTGAGCAGTACCAGAAGGTAACTTTTGTGATCTAAGCATTTCACTCTATAGATTCCAGTGATCACTTTGCTAGAAAAGAGTAACCAAGTATCAAGTATGGGAAGATACAATGATGATTGAAGTACTACAGGGGGGGGGGGGGAAAGGGGTGATTTTTCTTATTGCTGTTTTACATTTCTACTCAGAACCAGGCATCAGTTCTTGAAGACTTCCAACAAGCAGCAGCAACAAGATTGTCATCCTCGTTAAACGACCCGAGGGCTTCTCTAGCATCCAACATGGCAGGAATCATGTCCATCTTCTCAAAGGCCACCATGCTCCAGCAGGGAACGGCACAATCCCACTCCACCACCGGAGGTCATGTTGTAACAGAGCAGAACACTAATAATGTCACAGCATCCACCAACCAATCACAATCAAGCTCGGATAATGCTGATGCACTCTCCACCGATCACATGAACACTATTTCCAAATTTATGTCATCTTTCAATTTGGGGAGTCCATCTGTGAATGACGGGGTAGACAGGGAGAGTGGTGCTGAACCACAGATGTTAAATGCACTGCGGACTATGTGCAGAGACGTCAGCAAAATGAGGGCAGCAGACAGGCAGAGTGTGGAGAGACACTGTGGATCCGAAAAGCAAATAAACCAGGAGCATTCAAATACTTCAGACAGTAAAAAGTGAGGAAAACAAAATACATATACCATTTATTTGGAACCTTCATTAAACAAAGTTAAGCGATTGCTCGTTTTTAAGGCTGTTTCTGATTTAGTGTCTGTAGCTGGAGCACAATTGGAACACAGGCTAATTTATTTGTACTGGAGTATTGCGATTCCTTTACTTGCATTGCAAATGATGTACAAATTAATAAATTGTTTTTGCTACTGACCACAAGTTGGTATTTGATTTCTGATTTTGTTTTATTTTTTTTCTACAGCCAATCGGAAATGTCAACATCCAGAAATGGCATGCTTGAAGTGGAGCAGAGACTTATGGGATATGTTGCCGAAATGGAGAAGAGGATCATGGGAAGGCTCGATCGTCAACTTGAACTTCTACAAGACCACGTTGATTTACGATTCAACAAACTAGAAATGTTAATCAACGGAACAAGAAGAAACGGAACAATGGATGCTGATCATGATGAGGAACATATTGCAGTGGAATTAGACTGATAGACTAGCCGAGATGGAGAAATAGATACAGAAAATTGAACATTCTGTTGTCAACTTTACATTTTTTGAATAAAAAAATATCATAGGGACGCTTTCTTCCACAAAGCCATATAAAACTCTGAAATAATGGAGGATAAACCATGAAGAGGGACCTTGAAAAGAAATCGAAAAAATGGAAGAATCTCGGTACTCATTTACTATTCACTTGAAAGATTGAATGCCCTGATTAGTCCTAAATACTAGATGATGGTAGGCTGTTCTGGATCTTAACAACTGCAGGAGGAAAAGCACTGTCAACAAATTTGCAGAGGAGTGACCTTGCCATACCATCGTAGATTTTTTAAACCTTCGTTAACAAAATGGACAAACCAAGAAAAAAACATCACACAAATGAGTCGAAACCATTTTTTAAATAAACTGACATTTTATTTATCTTTATGTTTGAGTGAACAATTGAGGTTTAAAAAAAATCGAAATTCAGCACTTAATTCACAATTGAGACTGTTATTGGTTGAAAAAGAAATCAAAGTACAGGAGAAAATATGACAAACATTAACTATTACACAAACAATGATTGTTTATGAGTGCAATGGTGAGAATATTTTCATGAGTTGAAAAAAGGAACATTCCATCTTTCAACTCATGAAAATATTCTCTGCATAAATGCAAACCATTCATTTGTTCCATACCACATCCAAGCAGATCTTTGTCATTTGGAAGATAAAATTACCACAAATCAACAAGTAGTACAACATTGTACTGTGGCATCCACTACAAAGGCATTTTGTACTGCTTTGTATAACAAACAAGTGGTGTGGTGAAGCGTGCAACAGTAAAAAAGGATGGGACGAAAATGCACGCTGAATACATGGTTTATGACGTAGGCCATGTAATGGCTTGAATATTGAATGCCACGTGACCTAAGTTCCTCCAATGAAATGACAAGGATCTATTTGGGTGTTATATAAAACGCGTAACAACACTTTTGCAAGATTGTTATAACAAAATAGCCAAAGAACTCAATGTTACTTTGAAATCAAGGTGATTTTTTTCTTTAGGTAATTTTTCCCACACTTTTCTAATAAATTTTTGGTGTGCTCATTTTGAATAAACAACTCAAAAGTATAAATATAAGTTATTTCCTCTGGTTTTCTTATTTACAATGATGATATAAACTATTCCACATCAAACAAATATACACAAAGTAAAAGCAAACTTCAAGGCCCATAGTTCACCATAGTTCACCATAGTTCGACTACCTCTGATCGAACTGACGTTTGTCAACGATGGTTGGACTAGTCTAGTCGATGATTTGCAACCAGCTTTTCAAGGTTGGCCACATCGCTGGTTACCAATAGCCATTTCATAAGCACAGTGCAGAGGGGACCAGTTATCAGAAAAGTGACAACGTTGATTTTGCCATTTTCTCATGGTCGCGTTGACGTGACATGACTAGAGTTATTCGCACTTCAACTTCAGTGCTCATCACTATGTAAGTCACTAACCAACTACTCAGGCCTGATACTTTATGGAGGCAACGGAGGCAAGTGCCTTCGTTGCCCTTGGTCATTGCCTTGGTGCCCTTGAAATGTTCCAATAGAAATTTACAATTTCCTCACAGAGGTGCCCTTGATCAAGAGGTAATGCCTTGGTGCCCTTGCCCTTTCAAGAACGAAGCAATCAGGCCTGACCACTAGTTAACCATTACTCCTTGATCGAACTTGCCCCAAGAAAACGACAGCTGACCGACAGTGACTTAGTCCATGGCCGAGTTAGCAATACCAGCAAGTGTTTCAATCTCTCTGGCACCTTGTTTTGATAACTCGTCACTCAGCTGCCATATCATCACAATGCCATCTGCGTCTCCTGTCGCTAAAGTTGGCTTCCTGTAAAAGAACAAATTAAAAATCAAGAAAATAATGTTTGAATGTACTATTTGACCTTCAGAATCACCTCAATAATAAAGTGTATTTATGAGATGCTTTTTTCAAGCCAAGTAGATCCCGCAAAGCACCTTACATTATTATTACTCCTGCAGGCCTAAAACTTAATGGAAGCAATCGACTATTTTTGACCCCATGAGGGCGCTTTCATTAGCTCATTTCCTTTCATCACAATGACAGTTTTATGTTATTTCGACTGCCTGTATGTTGTTTTGTTGTATCAATGACCAAATAAATAAATGATAACAACGGAAAAACAAGTAATTTTACTTGTTTTGTATCACGTAAATTTGGTCCACACACGCCCTCGCAGTAAAAAACACTGTGAATTGCCCCAATCCCCTTGGTCATTGCCTTGGTGCCCCTTGAAATGTTCAAGTAGGAGTTTTCCTCATAAAGGTGCCCTCACAAGAAGTATCCGGCCTGTCCTGTTCATCGGGCCCTAAGCATTCCTCACACCATCTTAACTCCTTAGAAGTATGCAGCCCCGAGGCCTTGAAAGTAAGGAGAACAAAATAAATCAAACCACTTGATTTGATGTACATGTATACAAAGATTTACAAAATCTGGAGATCTCAACATTTCTTACTTATGGTTGAATTCTAATGAGTAGACTGCACTCTTCTTTGGACTCGCGTCTATAACTTGGACGGGCGTAATACGACTACTTTTCAAGTCGTATATCAGGAGCTTTCCTTCTCCTGACGTCACTGCAAACACTAGAGGGCGCACTAAAGACCAACGAGCAGAGAACAGATACCCTGATGATGGCTCAATTGATATGATGCTTTTTGACTAAAGAAGAGAAGGAAAAAGATGACGCTTGATGGGATCATAGAATTTACTACTCAAGGAAAAATATAATCTGTAAAATATTAAGACTAATAATTTGGTTTCAAGACAAAGTAATCATATATTTATGTTCATTTTCACTTGCCATATTTACAGTAGAAATTTATGTATTTTTAGAAGAAGCTCTCTCCCTTCTGAAAAATAATCTTATTCTCTCAATATATCAGATCTTATTTTTGTTAACTTACCTTAATTAGCGTATTGAGTTACCATTTATTTTTTTTAAATTTTATTTATTTATTTATTTATTTATTTATTTATTTATTTTTATTTTTATTTTTATTTTTATTTATTTTTTTTTTTTTTTTTGGGGGGCGGGTTGAGGGGGGGGGGGAATGATAACTAGGCAGCCTAACTTAGCCCTTACCTCAAGCATACTGTATATCTGAGCTGACATGTCCATCCCACATGTTAGGAAGAGGTTGCGATGATAGGGGGAGCATTGTATAGAATGTACAGGGCCATGATGAGGTTGGAAGGCAAAGATGACCGGTGAGTGAAGGGGCACGGAGCGTAACGTCTCAGCTGTGGGTACGAGAAAAAACGTCATTTGATATAGTATCTAAAAACTAAGGTTTGCAGTAACACCATGTATTATTTATAACAATAATAATACAAAGAAACAACACAATTAATTAAAAGTACAATTGGTGAGCAAAGTATTGAGCAAACAGATGAGTTCTCAACAAGGTTTGAAGGCAGAAGTGGAGGACATGCTACTTAGTTCTTGTGGCAGAGTGTTCCAAAGGGTAGGACCGGCATGTGAGAAAGCCCGCCGACTCTAGGAACTATTGATGTGGGGGACAGCGAGCAGAGAAGTATTTGATGATCTGAGTTGCCTACCGGGATTGTAATAACCGAGTAAACTATTATCTCTATTATGAGATGTGGTGGTTCTTATTGGGGAATTGGTGTCACCGCAAACCTTTGATTCTAGAGTGTTGTGTCCGAGCAGTCTAAAGTTCACTGTATTCAAGTTCTGTCGTTCACAGAGTGGGAGTTTGAATCCCAGCCTGGCTGGTCAGGATTCTTGTGTCCCGGACCGAGATACTTTACCATAATTGCTTTGTCTTTCAGATGGGATGTAAAGACAGTGCATATAAAACAACCCACAAGACAAAGTAAGAATACTGCACTTTCAGCTTTACCAATCCTGTATAGTGCCTTTTAGTAATGTGAAAAGAGAATAGTTGCAGATGTCAGATACAAGGAGAGGAGACCTCTTTTATAAATGCTTTTAAATCGTCTTCAAATAAAGTCAGGCTTGAAAACGGTCTCAACTACAAACTTTGATCTCTCAATAAACTGATTCAATCTTTCTGTGATTAAAACCCTCAGCGCAACTCCATTAATCAAAAACTTCGCTTGATCCAGGAGGATAAAATTTCGTCCACCCTGTCTTTATGGTCAACAACCCACCCTGCAAGCCCAAAGCCATTATAAATCACTGTGGGGGGGGTGAATTGGAGTGCCAGCGAAGACTTATACTTGTGTTATTTAAGATCCACGTGCCGCACAAGCTGTTTTCACAAATTGCATACCGCCCTGTGCCAAGGATCCTTAGCACAAGGTCAATCAATTACTACACTGAGACAGGTGGCTGCTGTCTTTCAACACTCCTTACTCTGCAGTGGTTAGGGTCTGGCAAATGGGAGTCTACAGGCTTGTGGGGTATACCAGGGGTGAGGATAACATGGAATCTTGGCCTTATTGGCCCATTGAAAAAAAAATTATGACCATATTTGGTAAAATGTGGATTATTTTTTAACCTCCCAGCTGACGCCAGGGTTTTAAACAGACACATTGCCGTCAAAGCTCTTAAGATGTTGCTGTTTGGAATTGCTCATTATCCTTTTTAAGAGTTATTCATGCAACAAAACACCTACAGCGTGTTGTAATTAGTGAGAGTGATGAAAAAAAAACCCCATAAATTTACCTCGCGTAAATACAACTAGCGGAGCCACACTCTACATAGAAACATATGATGTGCCATTTTGTGGAGTCAATAATTTGGTTCTACAAAATGGCGGACCATGGCTCTGTCACAAAATTAAACGAAAAACACACAATTTCAAGGGATATTCATGTGAATCATTATACTCTACATTTCAAATATCTTTCCAACCATATTCAGTTCTTAACATCAACATGCTTTTTATAGAACAAAAGCACCCAATCCAAAGGCAACATGTCCCTTAAATGTACCACTTTAAAGAATTTGGGGAATAAATACTGAGAAGACCAAATTACTCACTTGTAGGCACAGGAGTTGTTGAGGTCATGGAACATTTGAAGACTCCACCAGACTCGGAACCGATGACAAATAAATTCTGGTCGTCTGATACATAGGATATGCCAGTCACTGAAAAAAGAACATCATAACTGTTATCTAGTGGCGGGGGTTGTGGGTTCGAGTCTCACCTGAGCAGTACACCTGTGGATTTTCTTTCTTCCAAGTACATAGTGCTTATCACACATTGGTGTAAGGGTAAAAGCCAAAATAATATTCTTTATCCCTGATGCAAAAATTGCATATTACTACATTGCATTATTGCATCTGTTAAACAATAATATCAATTTGTTTATTTGTTGTTTACTTATTTGTCACAGTGTCACCTCATTAATAACTAATGCTTATCTTTCAGGAGTCTGCATAATTAGAGCATTTCTATATAAGTTTACAAAGTAAAAAATATACATTTAAGCATCATTTGGCATTTGGTAAAAGAAAATAACATAAAGACATTTATACTATGTAATTATTACTATTACTATTCTATACTGTTAGCACTTGCTGGCCAGTGCTTTGTGGAAATGTAAATTATGATCAGTGTTTTTATCAAAACATTCTTAATATTAAAATATACTATTGTTCAATAAAAAACATTTAAAATAGCTCCACTGCAATTTAACAGTAAAATCGATCTACTGCAATTTAAAAGAAAAATTGAGAAGTTGTGAACACAAAATGGTCAATAAATAAAACCATAAAACACCAGACAACACAGCCGTAAGTCTGATAATCTGTGCATACAATGGGGCCATCATTCTTTTTCACTGGAAACATAACCACACCTATCGCCCCTTGCACTGGCATCACGCAGTTACAGTCTGCCCATAGTCTGCCATTTTGGAAATTAAATTGCACGCAAACATATGGTGACCACGTAAGCTTACAAACATCGCCTTTCTTTTTTCTTTCCTTACATGCTGACAAGATGTAGGCCTATACATTCATAAAATCTTTCTGTACAACATCAAATAATATATATATATATACAATGTGTATTAATTCTGTAAAGTTAAAATGTATGTATCTTGTGTGTTCTGTTAGTGCAAAATAAATTTCAATGTCAATGTCAAAATGCACACTGTACAGTAGGCCTATAACACATGGACAAGCTGACACCCAAACTGACTCAACCAAGGTGTCTTGTGGTATTTGACGTCTGGTGAACTGGGTCAGTACGAGTAAAAAACATGAACCAATTCATTAAAAGTTGAAGTTATTGCTAAACAAATCAATCCACTACGCAGGAAAAGATTGGAAACCAGTCATAGTCAATGTTCATCCAATGCTGTTTTGGCCGGTAGCCTGCTTTGGAGCAAACTGTTTATGTGCCAGCAAAAGTTCATGCTTAATGCTCAGTTACGTTTATCCTAGGTCTATGGCGAAAAGCCAATGAATTCTAAAACCGATCTCAGGAGTGAGATTTGACAAGAAGGTGCAATGAGTTCAGGGTCTCCAGCAATTTCAGAGGATTAACAGACTCTCTATGTCTACAGAAACTCAAGAGGTTAAGATGCAGAAATGATGGACAACATCCTTCGTTTCTTGTTGACAACTTCATGTAAATCAAGAAAATCTGAAGGCAAAGTTAGCTCATTAACGAACTTTGAAAGAAGGAATAATCCCAATAAGCAACAGATGTTTATTTTTTTCAAGTTGTTCAAAGAAGGGTTCTTAACTACAGGTCTAAGGTAGTTTACAGACTTACCTCCCATTTCTCCTTCGCCTTTAGCCTTAGCATGACCCACAGTCGCAGGCAGACTGCTTGCTAGCAGTAAGAAGCCTTCGGTCAACTCTAACGCCCCCTTCCTGGCATTCACTCTCCATATTAGGATCTGACCATCACTGCTAACGCTCACAATCTAAACCGTTCAATCAAAACAAAACATCAGAAAGACATTCTCACTAGACTGCTGTTTTCAAAAGATTAACACAAAACAGAGACAAGCAATAAAGTCAATATTACTAGGCTTCCAATTCTGCTATCGACACAATTATAAAACAGATTTTTACAAAAGAAGGACTGCTAAAATTTTCACTTTTAACCGCTAAATTGCTACAGAAAGTAAGTGTAACAAAATATTTCACAAATTCTTTCTTTACACACCTTTACAAATTAAACTATTATAAATTAGGGAGAAAAAAATTAAAAACAATGTAGTTTTCACTTATAACCATTAAATCTCCACATCATGTAAGCATAATAAAAAAAATCACAAACGATTTTTTTAACACATGTTTTACAAAGAAGATTGTTATAAATAAGGACAACAAATGTTTAAAATTAAGGTAATTTTCACTTTTAATGGTTAAATTGCAACAAAAAGTAAGCATAATGAAAAAACTTTCACAAATAAATTATTAACACACATTTTACAAGTTGGAATCTTATAAATGTCACCCCTTAAGCCCTTTTCACACGACAAAAAAAATAACCAAGGTCCCTTGCTACACATTTTACGAGCGCTGATTGTTTATTGCTGTCATCGTGCTTGACCGATTTCGCAAGCTTTCACACGACTGAAGTATAAAAAACTAACGACCATTGTGCACACATCACTGGTAACTCACGTGCGAACGGTGAAATAGATACTAGTACCAGTGAAATCTTAAGTAATTGAACTGCGCGTGCGCGGGTTTCTATGCATGTATAGCTTTTTTGGCGCGTTGTCATGCAGGCCTATGTGTATGGATGTACGTGTGTAATTCTGAATCAATCATTGCAGCCAGCTGAACCTGAGAACGAAGTACTTCCTGAATCCTATACCGAAAAAAGAAACAAAATCAGACAAATGGCTGACATCAATGAAACATCAGCGTAAGAATACTTGGGTCGGCCATGTTGACACGATCGTTTGCAATAACAAGGCAGCACACGCACACGGGACGCCGGCGTGCATAGATACAGTCATGATCTTTCGTCGTTATGCGAAAGGTCACACAAAAGGTCGCCACGCATGCGTGGTATGTGACATTTCGCACAGGACGTCGTTCAATAAACAGAGTTTCCCTTCACACGATGATTTCGCGCACGTCCTTGGTGAAATCTTCCGCTTGCGGAAGATTTTGTCGTAGGTCCGGACCTGCGACAAAATTTAGCAATGTTTGAGAAGATTTCGCAAGGGACCTTGGACAATGTAAAAGTTGTTGTCCTTTCACACGAGGTGCATTTTGTAAATTTTCGCAACCTTGCTAAAATTAAGCAAGGGACCCTTGCTAAATTGCTCTCGTGTGAAAGGGGCTTTAGGGTGATTCCTGTACTGATGCTTTTAAGGTTGTATCGTAAACTTGGGTGTGATCCCTGGATATACGGCAGTTTCAGGTTGAATGGCTTCTGACTAGCACCCCCGAACAAATATATTGACAAATTAGGGAGACCGCCAACACTAGGGCTGGATAGCTCAGTTGGTAGAGCACGTCAATCTGGAGGTCGCAGGTTCAAATCCTGTGCTAGTTATTTTTCTTTGTTCACCCCAAAATGGACTATTCTAAATAAGGAAGTTACTTTTCAAATCAAGCTTTAATAAAGGTCAGCTGAAGGAGGACTATTGCACGAGTGGAGATCAAGTTCTCTATTGTTGAAGCTACACAGCGTTAAAGACTTACGTTGTATTTCTTGGGTTTGTTGGGATCTTTGAGCCACATGACCTCTGACACAGGCTCCCTGTGTGAATCATCTCCGATACCTGAGGTAGCGATGAGACTATCGTCCTCTCGGTTCAAATCCCACAGCAAAACCTCCCCTGAAATTAGCAAAATTCACTCATATTCATGCTACAACAAAATGAGAGTATAGTCAGCCTTTTCACAAACTGAGATTAAAGCATTTATGAAGCCAGTGTGAAAAAAGGCTTCCCAATGGCGTCCAACACTTGGGGTTGCAAATCTTAAAACTTTAAAAAATCCAGGCCTGGAAATACACAGAGGTCGCGGCCTCTTGCCCTGATCTTGGCCTTGGTGCCCCTTTGAAAGATTTTCCAATGAAAGTGCCCTTTGCACTTGAAAATTGCCTTGCCTTTTCAAAGATGAAGTTTCAGACCTGCGTGTATTAAACTATTCAGAGGTTCAACTTTGACTTTATTTGGTCATACTGCCTATCAGTGCTCAAAACTCCACTGTAAAAAAAGCAGTTTGAGTAAAACAATTTGAGACTTTCCAGTATTTTGAGATAATCTTAACTCACCGTTAAAGTTTCCTCCGACAAGCGCTGAAGGTTTCTCAGGATGATAAGCTATGCACATCAAGCAACTCTGTCCAAAACATAACAAAATTCACGTCACCAAGGCTTTTCGCTAAAACGGAAAAACATTATTTCTTTTTGAAGAGTAAATTATTGTCGTCCTCCAATTTTCAGTATACCATACAACCAACTGGTGATAAATTTAATTAAAATTGGTGGTCAGGTTGGAGTAAAAACAACAGAATTGTTTTCAAATATCTTGTCGGGGATTTTGCGCACGTTTATTGGGGTTATTTCAAATGCGACAATCAAAATAAGCAACATTATTTTGAGGGATTTTCAAATACTATTTCATTGACTTTGACATTATTTGTATTGGTATTTAGCATTGGATGTAGTACTGTTCTATTGAATCCATCCGGCTCGAGATAAAGACACTATAAAAATTACAAAGAGAAGTTGGTCAGATTGGATTAATTGTAAAAACGAATGTGCAAAAGTGTCCGTTATGATTGTTCTTTTATTAATCATTTACATACCTTGACAAGATACTTTGACAAAAAATAAGGTAAGAGAGTCTAGGAGGAGGGATTTTGGTTTTTCAAACTCACATTCACATCTACGACTGTGTCAGCTTTCTCTGTATTCATTCCTCTGAGGTCGATATTCCATACACACAGAGATCCCTGTCAAAAAGAAATCATTCAATATTTACTCACAGCTCAGAAGTCACGACGAACTCATGAACAACTTACAAACATCTAGTAGGAATTGCAGACGCCTTGCATGTGACGTCACAGGCTCAAACAGCGCCCTCACCGAGGTAAAAAAAAAAGATCCCCGGCTGAGGGTTGTGCATAGAGGTACACATGTGTACACTTCCATTGTTTGACCTCAGCGATGTCAGCGTATGCAAAGAATTATGAATGAAATCTGAAAACCTTTGATTTTAATCATTGACAAAAATTTATTTTTGATTAAATTTTAAAAGATGGCTGCAACTTGCCAGGCCAGTGTTTACACCCTGCCATGGCCGGTAAGAGTACGTGCTTTACAGGGTGCCGTAAGTGCAGAATTCTTCGGTAAGCAGCACCACTGGGCCCTGGTGTCAAGTCATTTTCAGTAATCATTTTAGTCCATATTTGTTACTAGAACTCCAGTCATGGGTTTAAGACAATGACAGTCATAACTCACTTTATGTGTGCACCAATCTTGGTGGTCCATCCTTCCATAAGCGACTGCTAATGAGGAGCCAGTGCAGTTCCAAGCCAGACGAGTGCATTGAAGCTCTCCCTTCAGGGGGGCATGTGTGAGTTTACGAAGGCACGTCACGGACACTGTGTCTTCTTCCCAGTTCACTTTGTAACCTAGCATCAAGTAAAACCGACTGATATGACAGAGCTCTTCGACACACACCCCTTAAAAGGTATGCTAAAGACAAGTGGCATAAGAAAAGAAACACAATAACGGGGAGCACTTTGCGTCCGTTACGTTAGCAGTTTTTTCAATAGTTGTAGTTTTTTTAAGTACCTGAAACCACCCAACAGTTTTTCAACATGTGAATGAACTTGCAGGCCTATACTGAAAATAATTTCGGTCGATCCATTTTTTTTTTTTTTGTATTTTCTTTAAATCACCCTCAAGTTTCCATAAAAAATAGACAGAAAAAGTTAACAATCTTTTCCATCCATTTTTTTTTTATTGAAATTTTTGAGTAAGTAAGAAATAATTCCAATCAATTCAGACTATTTTCAGTTTAAGCCTTCATGTCCATTCACATGATGAAACACTTTTGGGTGGTTTCAGGTACTTGAACAAAATAGTGACAACCATTGGAAAAACTGTCAAAACGACGGATGGAAAAATGTACACTTTCTTGTGTTTCTTGTTGTAAACTCTACCCGATCAATAAAACCATCCTAAGACTGTCAGAATAGGAGGGAGTTACTTCATGATATCATGACCTTGAAGGTCAAGGGTCAAATCAAATTGTATAACAAGTCACAATGCACGATCATACTGAGATCTCTAACTTACCATCGAATGCATGACTTCTTGAGTTACGATCCAACATTTTACAGATTTCCGGTGTGACCTTTTTGATGAACTCTCTCAAAGCCTACAAAATTAATTTTGAAAAATCTTCCGATAATACATTTGTTAAATCTAAATACTGCTTTTAAAGAGTAAATTGCTGCCATACATGTGAATGCTTATGTTGAGTATGGGTCATTTTATATTTATTTACTTATTTTTCAGGCAAGTTAAAAGTACACGCAAATACAAACTAAACAAAAGCGTTTAAAAGGAAAGAGTAGAAGTAGCTAGAGCCTGGCGGTTTGCCTAAACAAAGAAACAAAGTTTCTGTCAAAGAAACCTTCTCTAGCTAGCACACATAGAAATAGGCAAAACGTAATGATAATCTTGTACAAAGAAAACATTAACATTACAAAATGTGAATATTAAAACCACAAATAATGATAAAATTGCATAAGATTAGCACGAGTTGTGCACACACAATGAAACAATGCCAGCTCCATGTCAGAATGTTTGGTTTGGCACCTGAACTCAAAGAAGATTTGAGTCCAGTCTTATTTCTGTGGAATTTGTTTCAACTCTTTTTCCCTAGCAAAAGTTAAAAGCAGTAACAATAAAGAGATGTACTTTAATAAATTGGTGAAAAACAAGTTAAATGAAAATATTGTGGAAAACAGCAGGGCCTAACTCTAACGTTTCAACTGACCCAGGGCCTAACTCAAATGTTTCAATTGACCCCACTCACCTAAATCACCTCATCAACACAATAATCTTGCTTGGGCCATTTTTGGAGTCAATGTCCCTGTGTGTTATATCATAGGGAAAGGACCCACAGATACAGTGTAGTTAGCATTTTAGGCCATGCGGCAGTTACATGCTTACCTCTTGATTCCTATAATAGTGAGCGTGGCACAGTCACCACATGTGACATACGTGCAGGAGATCAGAAGACATAAATAAATCAACAAAGTTTCTTCCATGTTATTTCAAAGAAAACTTAATAACCGTCACAACATCATAATGTCAAATACCCACCTCAGATCTGTCGTCAATTAGTTCAAACTTTTTCTCTTTTTCAGGGTCAGTTTGGACCTTTGAGGAAAACAAAAATAAAATAAAAATAATTTATTTATACGACTAAACGATCTTCATATCTGAAGCTTACCTTCAATTTAGAACAGAAACTGATGATTAACCAAGTTTTGGGAAAATGATGCAATAATGATTTTACTCAAGACCCAACCAGTGAAACAATTGTAGCAGGAATGTTTCCAAAGTTTACTTTGAAAAAATTCTAGTGGAAACAAATGATTGTTTTTCCCCATATGCGTTCGTTTTTACTACATCGCTCTAGTAGACTGTGAATATTCACATTATTTTATACAAATGAATGCATGAGAGTGCACTATCGCAGAATGTTATGACGAGGTGAAATCTGGACCATTCCCTTAAAAGAGGCATTCTTAGCAGAGTATCATGGAAAAGCCAGATTTCACCGAGTGATTAATGTTCATTCAATAGGCCTATTTGTTTTGTATTCCTCACACATAGATCCGTTGTCATTTGAATTTGTTTTCACAATAAACACAACATTGACACAAAACCTCGTCCACACCACACTCTAAAATTATTTTTTTAAACTTCAAAATAACATGGGTGACTCCATGCAGACACCTTGTATGCCGTGACAAGACATTGGCTCGTTTGGAAAAAAACGGGCGGAAAATTATTCTGTGAATTAAGCACCGGAAATCAATGTACACCATCCAAAAATTAACGATGTAGGATGCGCCAACATCTCAGCAGTAAATCTTGTAAATACATGGCAAAATAAAGTATGACACAAAACCTCGTCCACCCCACACTTTGGCGGATGGAACCGAATCATATCCCGAAGGTGTTGTTGTATGGTGAGCTCGCTGAAGGAGCACGACCAACCGGACGTCCTCGCCTTCGTTTCAAGGATGTCTGTAAGGGAGACATGAAGCTGGCTAACATTGACACTAACAGCTGGGAGAGAGAGGCAGAAGACCGTGCTGCTTGGAGGTCACTGGTGTTTGAAGGCATGTCAAGAGCAGAGGAAGCCAGGCATGCCAAGCTAGCCAACAAGAGACCCAGGAGAAAGGCCAGAACAGCCCTTGCTCCAGCCCCCTCCTCTCTCACCTGCAGCCACTGTGGACGGGACTGCCACTCGAGAGTGGGACTCTATAGCCACTCGAGGAAGTGTTTTACAACACAGTGACAACCATGGTGCTACTCCATCATCTTCCGAGATGCACGGATGCTATATAAAGTATGACAGGTGACGCGGATTCCACCAATCAAATGACAAAGAGCTGTGTGTGTGGAATACATTATACTATGAGTATGATTGTTACCTTAACATCTTTTTTCCGCACAGTTTGTGAATCGCCATCATTGGTAAGGATTTCACTTGTTTGAGAACTATGTGACTTCGTTGACCTATCAGTATTAAGAATATAAATTTAGAAAGTTATCTTGGTTGTAATATTCAGTCATTCAAATTTCAATACATTAAAGTAACAAGCTTAATAATTGAAAACAAGAAAAAGTGCTGTCGCAAACTGCTTACCAACTTGTTCAGATAATCGTAACCCTCCATCATCCCGATGGTTGGAGACCACAGGGTTGTGAATAATGAAGTGTCACACATAAAAATTGCCCCAAGCGTTATATTCAATTTCGGTCATTTATGTCTACCTCCATGGACAGACTGGTGACAAGATTTGCCCCCATTTTTATCACTTTTAAAATTCATTATACACAATTGTGACATTCTAATTAAGAACATGGATTTGTTGATAATGTGTAATGAATCAATTTAGAACACCTATTGCTTAAAAAGTCATTGAAAAAATATTTTACATTAGGGGGAAATCTTTGGGAAAAACCACTCGTTTTTATTTAAAATGTCTACATCACAGTCTCATGCTGTGGTCGTTGGGCCAAGAAGCGGAGGTAGTCCAGCGTATTGGCACATAACAGACGGACATACTTTTCTTGCATCTCCTCGTCTTGGCTTGGTTTGTGGATAAAATAAGCATAATTACAAATAAATATACCTCTCGCGTCTCCATGACGATTTGAACTCAACTCCATCAAGCACCTCGTCAGTAAACATCTTGAATACAACCGTTAAACTACAAGAAACTGAAAATAAATTTATTAAATTTGTAGATCACCTCGCCGACAGACAGAACATAAACATCACTGAAGCTAACCGCGTCTGGTTGGTATGTGTGATGACATTTGGAGCCGGAAGTGCAATGTAAACGAATGGTGTACATTACATGTACATTCGTTGTACTGTACTTCCGGCTCCAAAACGTCATCACCGTGTCCGAATCAAGCGACTTTGGCTACGGCTATGGCCGTTGGCTGCATCGACAACGTTGAAGAATAGTACTTTTCAGCCATCCAGCCGTAGCCGCGGCCGTAGCGGCCGTAGCCATTCATTCACACACGGCCTTACCAACGGATTCAGAGGCCGGCCGGCCGGCCGTGTATTCAGGAAAAGTAGAATCCATGGAGTTCAAGGTGGTGAATATTCTCCCATTTTTTATCATTTGAACGATTTAAAAAAAAAATCTGTATTAATTGGTACAATTTTTTTAAAATAATATTTCTTAAAAAAAACGTATAACTGAGCATACTTTAAATTGGACATAGGTTATTTGACTCATTATTTGGTGAGTTATTAGCCGCCACAATTTAGACCTCATAATCCACTACATAATATAACTAGTGAATAACTTGCATTTACCCCAAAGTTAAAGTAGGCCTACCTTTCTTGTTGCATAAAAGATGAATTTGTACTCTATAATCTTAAAGATCGTATCACTTGGCACACTTCATTTTGGAGGTGGCTAATTCGGCTCACTAATTAGTATCTAATTGGCCACTTGAATAGATGCCTCTTTCTAGCATGATATTTCGATTCGCGGTACAGGTATGCTGCACACAAAAACGTGAATATTTATTATGACTGCAATCACTGTATAAAAGTAAATGTACCCTTCGTACTGCCTAATACTAAAGATGAACTTTTATTCCATAATCTTAAAGACCGTAAAGACCACATCACTGGGCACACTTAATTTTGGAGCTGGCTAATTAGTACCTAGTTAGCCGCAATTTCCTAGCATGATATACCGGCGTAGGCAGCAAAAGTGACTTGAAGAATTTGTCTCAGTCTTAAAAAAAAAGTGGTGCTTTTAATGTTCTGTTTATTTGTAATGACTGCAGTGTTTTCAAGTTGTTTTATGTTTGATGATTGTTAAGAGATTTTGTTTTATTTGTCAACCTACATTTATTTACCACTCATTAGATTTTAACTACGGTGTTTTAAGTCCCCTATCATCACTTTTATCCACCAATTCATCTATCATTTTAAACATCCACTCACAAATCATACTTTAAAAACTACTTACATTGATGTTTGCTCCATTTCTGAAAGTGATTTTTTACGTTTTACTTAGGCCTAGGCCTACGTGTTAAAGGGACGGCACAACAAGGGATGGTATAAAAAGTGGCCTTACCTTTTGAGGAAATAAGAACTTTAGGATATTGGCTAAACAGAGAACTAAGATTTCCACAAAATAAGCCCCCCAAAAGGAAGAGCTGGGATGACAAATATTATAAAGTTACTGTTCTAGTCACAAAACTATTACCATGGTTACTAGTTACACCGAGAACTATGAATTAAACAAAAAGGGTAATTAGAGTTTGATGCAAAGAAAGGCATTAAACAACAGTTTACGTAGCTGTTGAGAAGGGAACTGGGGTTTCGGCCAAGTGAGATTTTAAGAAGTTCGAAGTACATTATAATGTCTTGTTAATCAAAGCTGCTCGTGGATGGTTCTCTGCAAATTTATACTTAGCAAATAATTTTTTTGGTTAGCAATGTTTTCTTAACAGACGTCTTTAAAATTGGGCAATGAGCATTTCTAAGCACAGTGACAGGCAGCAAGATCCCCAATCTCATAATTCGGTTATAAAAAAAATGGACACAGGCAAACAAGCGTTCACTAACGAGGCGCAGCAGGCTAGGCGCGGTGCAGGCGAGGCGCAGGCGCGGAATATCATCGGTTATGCTGCCCTCTTGCGAATAATTTGGGCTTATTTGAAGTTGAAAACCACACCAATAAATGGGGTTTTCCAATAAATATTTAAAAATAATTTGCAGCACTGGCACTTTAGCGCTAGCATTAGCAGTAGTTAGACATTGATTTCAATCAATTTATTCAGGTATATTTTCCTTGTATTACTGAGCTCAGCTTTCACACTTTCTTCCAGCTTCAAAAGACTGTTCGTTGAAGGCAAAAGGCCTAGCTAGGTAAGATTGTTATTCCAGCTTAATCCAGCTTAACATTAACTCCGTATTTCATCTGGCCGCAGAAACATTTGCATGATTTGGGTCTGCCCACACGGATGGACTCATAAATCATAAATGAACCTTCAAGTTCAAGTTCAAGACAACTTTTAGACTGTGACTGGGACTGGGAGGGTGCAAAAAGGCAATACTTCGCCCTTTATTTTGTTTTTGTACATTCCTTAGCTTAAATAGCCCCACTAGTGTGGCAAGGATTTTTGACATCGGTTGATGAATCCTTACCGATGTCAAAAATCCTTGCCACACTAGTGGGGCTATAGCTTAAACTGATTGTGCTTACCACACAGTCACAGTGAAAAAACATGTTTGTTTTTCACTATTTGAGAAATTACAGCTACAGTACAGGGTCGTCTTAAGTTCAAATCAAGAAATCATGCTTGAAATGTATTAATGAGGACAGACATTTTGTATTGGGATTGACTAGAAAGTGGGAAGAAAATATATTAATTGATTTTGTCAAAAGTTTCTTCACTGACACCCATAGGCATAGCCCCTTGTTAATGGCTAGTTTAGTAGTACTACTACTAGTAGTAGTACTAGTAGTAGTGTCAGTCAAACCAAACTAAAAAAGGGATTATCACGGCTTTATGAATGTTAGTTTGTAACCTGGACAGACGTTTTTTTAAACAAAATTCTGTCCATGTTAGTTGTTGCAAACATCTTCAAGATAATCCTCTTTACTTTCTTGAATACTCAAGACAGTTTTGACATTTGCATGTAAGACTTTACGGTTCAGCCACTTTCTGTCCTTTTATGCATGAAATGTCTGTCAGATATTATTCATGTTACAAACACAATCATCTTGAAGATGATCCTCAGTTATTACTAAAATGCATGGAAATTTGTCTTGCTCTTTGGTAACTACAATACTGAAGTGATTTGGAATGTTCATGGAAAAACAAGAGAAAAATCTTTTTTGAAATTTGTATTTTGTACTCCCATTTTAGAAAAATGTCGCACCAAATGGGCCCATACTAGTGTGGACAGACCAATTTCCACTTTTGTGTCTTCTACCCAATTTATCTTTACAGTTTACTGGTTACTGAAAACGGAAATTTTGAAATCGACATGGGCAAGAACAAAAAGGCATTTGTTCCTCCTCTGAAAGTAAAACACCGAAACAAATTATTCACAAATGCATCGCTGATGGACAACATGGACAAGCAGGGTTCAGAGGACTGCTTATTGGTGGGGAATTATCCAAACCTTGCGAAAGCAACAGCACCCGTTTCCTCATCTTTGATTAGAAATGTTGTTTCCAACTCCGACGACGCTGGACCTACAACAGGTCATGCGGAGATAGTAGAGCCTGCACTCGGGGAACATGATGGGTTCTTTTTGCGGGATGAAAGTGAAAAAGCACCCGACGTTTATGAGTTTCACAGCTCCCCCCAGACAACCAAGCATGGAAGAAATAAACGATCATTACAACACTGCTTCAAACAAGAAGAAAAACAAAGTGGCAAAAGAAGCGTGAAGAAGAAAAAGGTAATGTGAATCTAAAACAATGATGCATAAATTTGCATATTTTATTTTTTTCCAAGTGTATTGTACAGTGCCATCTTGAGTGCATCTGTTGCACAGTCTGGTACCTGCTCTCTGTTTTGACCACATATTTCCAACTATTCAAATTGAGTTCCGATTTCTTTTGCAGCGATTTCTTTAAAAAAAGAAGTCTTTTTTGACAATTCCGCCCGCATTCCGGTAGATCAGGCAATTCCAGCTTTTACCAATTGCCTCTTGTACATGAACGTTTTTAAGTACACAGATCATCTTTGTTTTTAATATTGTAAAGAAGGCTATGCAGACGTTTTGGGCGATTCAGATCTGAAACGCCCTTTTCTTTCCTTCACACAGGATTCATCAGTCCGGCAAAGTGTTCTGAAAGACATAGAGAGGATGCAGAAGGCTATGGTGTTACTCAGGGAGAGAGAGCAAGCTCTCATGACAACCAGTGAGCAATAATAACTCAGGCCTCCATAACCTGGCCCTAGTCATTGCTTGGTGCCCTTTAATGTTCCAATACAACTTGTTGTTTTCCTCATGGAGGTTCCCTTTAATTTATCAGTATCGGGCCTTAATGCACTCTTACTTCAGTTTTGAGAAAGTGAGTTTAGAACATGTTTCATATAGAATACATGAAACAGTTCAAATCTACCTTTATTCAACTTAACTTAAAGGGGCTGTGTCATCATGATTACAGCAGTAAATGGAATAACCCAGTTAACTACACGTGTGTGCGCGTCAGCGGTCACATTACAGTTTGACACAGACGGCACCCTTTGTGACTTTGGACGAAATAATTTCTAGGCTTTCGGATAAAAATTGCATCGTTTCTTTTTGGGGTCATTACAAAGTATGATCCTACCTTCAGTATTAGTATTAATTGATAAATATTTAAAGTGATTAATATTAATTAGATTAAACGGTGTGCCGCGCTACCTTGTCCATTATGCCAGACAAGTTTGTAATAAGTAAATAATGAATCAGTTGAAACTATACTTGTGACTTTCCCCTTTAAATATTGCTTTCAAGTGGGTGTGTGAGGGGGGGGGGCAGGGGCCTTTTTTGAAAATGAATTACATGTATCCACATTTTTTTATTGGGGGGGGGTACTGGAAATCTGTGGGGGGGGGGCATGTGCCCCAGGCCCCCCTTGGCTACGCTGCTGAGCTTATTGAAGTATATCTAATGTTTCAGTCTTTAAATTATGATAATATTATTGTCCTTTTTTATTAATACAAATCATCTACCAATTGCACTAACAAGCTCTTTGTCTATCATTGTCTGCACTTTCAGTTGCTGTCAAATAATATCTTAACAGTGCTAACTGTTCGATGAAAGAAGATTTGCTAATCCTCAAAACCCCAGCTTTGAAAGAGTTGTTCAAGGCTAAAGATACGATAACAAAGAGTTTGTCTTGGGTCAGTCAAACTTCAGGACCACAGGGTTTAAAACTAAAGGAAAAATGTTACAAAGATTTATCTCGATTCCGAACAAACATTGAAACGCAAAAAAATACACTATTAATACATTTGTCTTGAGACCTTTAATAGTATAGGTGCAATTGTTCCGTTTTAAACGTAATTTATATCATTTGATTTCTGTTATAATCTACTATAAGCTAAGGCCGTTTTCGAAACCAGGGCTTCGGCTTAGGCACCGTCAGTAATTTTGAAAACTTTCACTTTCCCTATGGAGTGTCGTGGCCGAGCGGTCTAGTCCGCCGAACTTAACTTCTGTAGTTTACAGAATGTGGGTTCGAATCCCGGCCTGGCCAGTTGCGACACTTTGTCCTTGAGCAAGACACTTTACCATAATTGCTTTGTCCTTCGGATGGGACGTTAAGCCGGAGGTCCCGTGTACTAGGATGGGTAGTGCACGTAAAAGAACCCAGGACACTTATCCTGAAAGAGTTGGGGTTTACCCAGATAGCAAGCACCCTTATCTACAGGTTTCCTCAGGCTTTAGAGCTATAGTGATTAAGTTCGCTTTTGAGGCATTCTTGGTTTCATTACCAGAAATTAATTAATAATAATAATAAAAAAAAGACTTCAAACAGGTGGATGTACATGATCCAGAGCCAAAGCCGTCGTTTCGAAAAAAAAAGTACAACTTAAACATGTCTTTAAATACCTAAAAATTTAATGCAGTTACTTTTGATTAAAATAAGGCACAAAGTATCTATTAGTTGGCAGGTGACACAAAAATATAAGCTTTTTACTACAAAAAGAGTTAACTGTTAAACAGAAGAAAAGTTTTAATTTATTGCAAAAACTTGGTGTTTTAAGATGTTTCCTTTGTGCACGAAAAGTACCTTACATCTTCCAACTTAAAGTTGATTTCTAATTTTGTTTTTCCTCGAGAAAGAGCAGTAAAATTAAACAGTCTTACGGACTCTAAAACTAAAAGCCTCTACCACGTGTAAACTTAAGTCAGCCCTTGTGCCCCATACAGTTGTCCTACGTATTTCCAAGTGGCAAATATCACACCTGATAAACTATGCCAGCCTGCAATATGATATTATATAAATGATTTCAGATTTTATAAGCTCTTCTAATGCCTGACCATTCAATATCGTGGTTTTTGAATGATAGATAGACTGTTAACCTGCAATATGATATCATGTGGTGAATGCATCTACACAGTACACAGTCAATCCTCCTACTGTCCGACCATTCAGTATCATCCACTGTGGTTTTGAATGATAGCTGCACTATGCAGCCTGCGGTGTGATATCATGCCATGAATGCATACACAGTAAGTTATGTGCACAGCTGTGCTACCATGTGCCACCTAGACTTGATTTCAAGTCCGAGATCGCGGTTATTTGTCCGTATACTCCACGCAACATCATCTAATTCCGTATACTCCACGCAACATCATCTGATTTGCCCGTAGACACACATGGAAGAGGGCGCCGTTTCGGGCAATAATGATTCTGTGTCAGACATAATAGAGAACCACGATCACAGACATGGAACCAAGTCCATGTGCCATGTTCCTCAACTCACTATAAAATTGCTACCAAGAATACGAGGGTTTTAATTAAAATGAAAACAAAAAAACCCAATTAAATGATATTTTAAAATGTGTATAACATCTTGAGGATAAATTCATCTTCAATATAAATGTTACAAATATTGGAAAGTTATTTCTAATTCTTTGTACTTTGTCAACTATCACTGATGGTTGTCATGTATTGCACGTGCATTTTGTGAAAATATAAAAACCAACATTTTAAAATTCTTGGAAAATGCGCAAATGTCAACAACAAAACCAAAAACCCACAATTTTTTTCTAAAAAAAGTTAAGTACTTGTATACTGTCATATTCTGTGAAAATTAAAAATGTTTATTTTTTCTTCCTAAAAGGCAGCATTAAAGGGGCCGTGTCAAGATTATAGCATGCCTATGGCTGACGCACACATAGTAACTGGGTTATTCCATTTACTGCTATAATCATGACAACACAGGCCCCTTTATTAGGAAAATATTATTTGATCAATAAAACAAAAGATCAAAACAATTAGTGCAGGGGGGGGGTCTATGTTAAGTTGCCACCATCTCTACAACAAGTACAAACTACACATTTTGGCAAGACAAAATTACCTTGTCGAAGCGAACTTAAGCATGCAGCCACAGGAAAAAAAAGGGAAAAACTTACACTCAGTTATAAATAAGGTTATAAACTAACGTGTTAATTACAATTCAGAATTCAGAGTTAACAGAAAATTACTTTATGTACAAAATAATAATTTGTCCTCTTTATACGAGGATAGTTTACATGCACCTGTGTTTAGTTCGGAAATGTGTCAGACAAAACTACGACAATTTCCTCATTCAATATTTGTAAACTTTTTTAAGCCCGAAGTCCATTATTTACATATATTTCCTTCATAAGTCATTCAATAACAAAGTTTGGATATCAGTAAAATTATTCAACGATACTAATGCACAACTTTTTCCGATGTAATTTAAAAAAAAGACAAACTATGGTGGGGTATTTATTAATAACTTGGTATTATTTGCTGTCATAACAAAATTACTTGACATAAACTTTTAGGTGATTACAAATCCTGATAAATATTTCAAGTATAAATATCATTTTTTATTTGATGACAAAGGCAAAGGTATGCAACCTTACATGTTTAGAAAAATAAAATTGCCTTTCTGGGTTCAAGGAATAAGGCTCTGCTTAGGTCAAAGGTCAGGAGATTGTCATAAGAGTGGCTGGAGATTGTGGATGGGTCATCACTCTATGGGTAAAGCAAACACACCAATAACAAGTTGTAAATAGTGTATTACATTTGTACAAATGTTTGCATGTCTTCAAAATGAGTTTTGGTCTGTTTTAAAGTGATCAGTTCATTGTCTGATTAAGTTTTGTTTAATAAATAAAAGTCTGTTGATCAACAAGATTCACTTCTTGGTGATGAAAACCCTAGTATGTAGTAACAGATTAAAGTGAAATCGGCTGCTGGTCATGGAGTATACTGTCTCAAACCATCCCTCTAACTTCCTCAACTACCAAGGGAGCATACAGACTTAAATTTTGTGATGCCTTTGACCAAGCAACTTGGAGCTTATTTTTGTCAGACTTTAATTGCTGATATATATATTGTTCTTTTTTAACTCACATACAAGTCATCTACCAATTGCGCTACCAAACTCTTTGTCCACAAAAGGTCCAATAGACCTTTATCATGGTGCGGCCATCTTGATTTTCTCCCATTCAAGCCAATGTAACCAAAACGAGGCTGGAAGGGCAAATAGTCTGGTTCCTTTTTGGACAATGAATATTAGTATATAATACTGTTATTGGATACAGGGAACATGACCAAGATGGTTGCAGCATGATAAAGGTCCAATTGACCCAATTCACCTGACGCCATCACACGATCAATCTCGCTTGCGTCATTTTGGGAGTTCCCAAAGATACAGTACAGGGTACATTTTAGGCAACATCGCGCTTGTTTACAAGCTCACCATATCTTTATATACATTTTTTTTTTTTTATATTCGATCTATATTTGGTAATTTACTCGGCAAGATTCACTCCTTAGTAACGAACATGTGGTCCGATAGAATGGTGTCTTACTTACCATATATCTTCATCGGAACTGTCTCAATGTCGTGACTGTAATAAAATAAAATTAATAAGGAACATGTTTACAGTTACACCATGGAAGTTCTCTCTTGAGTATGTGTTTCTAAGGAGACTAATACTCAACGTCGCAAACATATTCTGTGTTTGCTGTCAGGAGATGAAAAATTATCATAAAAGATAATATCTTAGAAGTTGAATGCAAAGTATACTCTTATTTGGGAAACTAGCCGACCACACCCCTTTAAAATCCCCACTTTAGACCAAGAGTAAAATAAAAAAACAGTTTAAATGTAATAATGAAAGTTAACAGACCCACCCCTGAAGCCAACCCCCCCAACACAACTGAATGAGTCTACGAGCGCTGATTCTGTTAGATTTTGATAAATTCGGGGAATGAGACTTCGAGTGCTGATTCTGTTTGATTTGGATGGATTCAGGAATGAAACTACGAGCACTGTACTTACGCATTGTAGTAATCCTCATAGAATCGCATCCGTCTGTAAAACTTTGAAAGTTTGACAGCAAAAATGATACTTGGGATGAAGAAGAGAATGCACCATCCTAGCGATAACCAAAATCCATTCTGGTGGAGAAAAAACAAAATAAAAAGATGATTAAAGATCAGGGGTCAATATAATTTTTACAAATTGTTTTCCTTCTTTTTACCAACATCTTTTTTTCATATTGTAGACACAATATACATGTGGAAACATTTACAATAGATGACCAATCCTTTTCAACTGAAAGGGTCACAGTTTATATGTTCAGAACAAAAAAAACCCCAAAAATTAAAAGTAATATTCTATCTTTCCGGTTATTTATGACGTACTGTTTTTTCCCCAAACAGGAAAGAAGAAGTTGCAAAATCATCCATTTTTACTGGGTGTTTGGTGATGGTTGATAGATAAAACCATGGCCTCATAAAAACATATTTTTTGTAGGTGAAAAAAAGAAATTTTGACTAGATCGTGATTTGAACCTGCGACCACCGGTTTAACCTTCAGAGCAGCCGGGAGGTTATAAAAATAATCCAATGGTTACCAAATATGGTCATAATTTTTTTTTCAATGGGCCAATAAGGCCAAGATTCCATGTAGTCCTCACCCCTGGTATACCCCACAAGCCTGTAGACTCCCATTGGACAGACCCTAACCAGTGCGGAGTAAGGAGTGTTGAAAGACAGCAGCCACCTGTCTCAGTGTAGTAATTGATTGACCCTGTGTCAAGTATTCCCTTGGGACAGGGTGGTATGCACTTTGTGAAAACAACTTGCGCCGCATACTGGTCGTAAATAGCACAAGTCTAAGTCTTGACTTGCACTCCAATTCACCCCCCACAGTGGTTTATAATGGTTTTGGGCTTGCAGGGCGGGTTATTGACCTTAAAGCCAGGGTGGACGATTTTTTAACCTCCTGGATCCAGGGAAGTTGTTGATTAATGTGGATGCTCTGAGGGTTCCAAACCGATGCTCTACCAACTGAGCTTTCCAGCCCTAATGTTGGTGGTATCCCTATTTTGTCAATATCCTTGTTCGGGAGGCACCAGTCGGACGTCATTCAACCGTATACTGCAATATAGCCTGGGATCTCGCCCAGTTTACAACAAAACCTGGGAAGTGGCACTGCAAGGGAAATCACCTTAAAGTGATGTGACTTACGGAGATGCAGCAATTTTTCTTGTCATTTTTAAGAAATACGGGTTAAACTAGGGAAGGTTGAAAATCTGGTAAAATGCTTTACTTTTAAGATATAGCCCACTTATGATCCTCTCCCTTCAAGAAAACAGAAACTTACAAATGAATCAATGACTTGGTTGCAAACTAGAATTGTCATGGAGTCGTACACATTGGCAAGGGGTTTACAATCTCCTACTTCATTGTTAATCTGTAAAAAAGTTAAGAGACATTTCATTTAGTGTTTGCTCATTGACACTAACCTACAGAATTAAAGCTTACAGAATCGCTAACCTGAACATCTGGGCCCAATTTCATAGAGCTGCTTTAAGCATAAAAAGTAGCTTAGCACAAACAGAATGATGCTTACCAGAATAAGGTTACCAGCCAAAACAGCATCTCGCACGTACAATCTGCGACTGCTATCCTGCTCATTTTTCCTTAGCAGTGAATTTTTTAAGCACTTTGTTCTGCTTAATCAGCTCTATAAAATTGGGCCCTGACGTCAGACTTTGAGGCTCGTGAATAACGCCAGATACCGGCCTTCAGAACCTGGCAGTTTCCTGCCAGATGTGACTTTGACCTTGCATGCCATAATACTGTTTGCGTATCTCACACACACCCATGTGTGTGGTATCAGTCTGGTATTCATTCATCATTGCATATATATCCGACGTAACCATTGGATTTGTAAGACTAGTCTTTATCCTTGCGGGTAAAAGACAGCGGACCATAGTGAAAAAGATGTAAATGTTAACTCTCTAAAATCAAAAATTGTAATGAACGAGGTATGCTACCCTATAGGTTTTAAACATTAATTTTGCCATTGCTTATCATCAAAACTTAAACAGTCCACACACGATAGTTTTTTATAAAAACAAAAAAAAGAATTTCAAATAGAAATATCTGAACTTGTTTCGTTATTTTGTTATTTTGTTATTCATGTTCAAGATCAAGTAAACAACTTACCGCTTTCAGAACATACAACACATACTGATCGGCATAGTTCAGAATCCTGCTGCTGAATGCACCAAGTTCCTGAGTAATAAGACGGAAATGTTTATGGTAACTTATCTTATTGCAAAATTAAAACAAAATTCTTTTAAGTAATATGGCTGGTTTTTTTCCTTTCAAAATTGAGATCCATTTTTGTACTTATATCTGAAAGTTTTGTAAAAAGTTTTTTACTGTAACAAACAAATCTTTATTCAAGAGTTACAGACAGTGTTTTACTTCACTAGAGCAAGTTTTACTATGCATTTGTAAATTGTCAAATATGACACTCATGTTTCCTCTGGAAAAAAAAAGGGTCGACAAAGAATGGTTTCACAAAAAAGAAAACTGGAATTTACCTGTCTGAAAATCTGTGGTCCGTCTGTCTGAATAAAATCTTGAGTTTCAAGTGTTCTCATTAGAGACTGATTTACCAACGGCTGTAAATTACAAATAAGGAAGAACAATCAGTTAACAAAGGAATGTAGAGGAATGAAGGAAAAAGGCAGACAGACCAATCCATTTTGGGGACATTTGCATAATATGTCAAGTACCAGTGTTTTCTACCATTACCGGGATGCGATGGCAGTGTCGTAGTTAAGCACCCGAGTGTGGGTTGGGATCCCGGTCATGGCAATAGGCCTTATTTTTTACAGCAAGAGGGCGCAATACTAATTCCATTTTGAAAGCACCAAAATATTTCGAAACTTTAAAAAATTCAAAATTGTCCAAGCAAACATCTTACACTGAGTAAAACTGTCAATTAAAAAACCCTCAAAAGTTGCACATTATCTGCTTTATCAAAAAGTCTAATCTCATCTGATTTACCACACTATTTCTATGGTTTGACCCCGACTCCATCCCCAAAGGGCGCCCTCTTGCAGTCAAAAATAAGGCCTCTTGAGTCCTTGAGCAAGACACTTAACCATAATTGCTTGGTCCTTCAGATGGGACATAAAGCTGTAAAGTCCCAAGTGGTGTGTAATGAATGTAATGTGTGTAAAGCACTGTATACTCAGTACTTTTCTGAGTCCTGTGAAAAAAAATCACAGGCATTTTCTTCGGATGGGATTCGAACCCACGACCCCCACCATTCTAGAGCAGATGTCTTACTAACTAGACTACCGAGACTGCCCGGTAGCTATGAACCTAGTAAACTAATCGTTAAGAGAAGGGGTTTGCCTCTGTGTTTCTGGCATGGTTGGCAACAGAATGTGTTCAACATGTAAAAACCGTTACGAGGTGCTATACAAATGGGTCTCATAATTTAAACAGAGATCTGCATACCAATCAAAACAAAATATTGAGTGCTTTGAGACGCCCGTTGGGTGTGATAAAGCACCATGTAAGAACTCTGTATTATTATTATTATAAATTGTAAAGTGTACATGTAGTCAGGCCAGCGAGAACACATTTTTGGCAGGGGGTGCTGGGTTGTGTGCACAGCAGCTTGTGCCAATCAATGTCACAAAAGGGCAGGTTGGACCTTTTGGTTATAGGAAGATAAACAATTTCCTCCTCTGCCTTGCCCTCTCCACATTTTGCCTTTGGCCATGTGCTCTTTGTATTGTATCTGATCGGAATTTCGAAAAGTGGGGTAAAATATATAATATAAAAAAATACCCATCTGTAACAGGAAGGATGGTTTTTCTTGCCTTTCAAAATTATCACAATAAGATCTTACCAACCCAAATATTAATTTTAAAATTCAGCATTTCTGTGGTTTTTATTATAATTTTTTTTTCAGGGGGCAGGAAAGGGACACATAGACCCACAAAGCTGTTTCTTGTTACGGTTGTAATTTATTTAGGAAACTAGACTTCGTAAACAAACTCAATACTTACACTTAAATCACTGGCTTTCCTAATAAGTACATCTAGATTAGCCTCCAAAGAATTCTGTCAAATAGCAAACCAAATATATTTAAGATTTTTAAAACTCAACCATTGTGCCCAAAGTTATTACATGAAAACCTTTCCAGATAAGTATATATGCAAATGAGGCCCCTCATTTTAAATCACGAATTCCCTACTTCCCCTCAATCCCCTTTGTGTTCCTCAAACTAAATTTAATCAACACGTCTCCTTCAATCTTTAGTCACATGTATCTTATTGTCTTGGGTCTTGGTAACCCCTGCTGGAAAGTGTAATGGAGTGTCGTGGCCGAGTGGTCAAGCACACTGGACTCAAGCTCTGGTGTTTCTGATCAGCAGAGTGTGGATTCAAGTTCTGGTGTTGACACTCGTGTCCTTAAGCAAGACACTTAACCATTATTGCTTCGTCCTTCGGATGGGACGTAAAGCCATAGGTCCCGTGCGTTGTGTAATGCATGTAAAAAGAACCCAGTTACACCTATCGCTAAGAGAAGCGGTCTGCCCCGGTGTTTCTGGCAGTGGCTGCTGAATGCGCCGCAGCACCTTGTAAACCCTTATAAGGTGCTAAATGAATGGGTCTCATAATTCAAAAACCTGTCTTAAAAAATAACAATAAGTGCCCTGAGTACCTTAATGGTAGATACGTGCACATTATAAGACTCCGGTATTATCATCATTATTATTATAAACTAAGTCAATACAAACACGCACATTTGCTGTACACACAAGGTTTTCTCTGCCTAAGAGCTGGCATACATTATTTTACCAAAAATCACTTGTTTCGTCATTCAAAGGCATTTCTTATGACAGAGCTGGAGACTCTGCAACATCTTACTATTTGGTGCGTACACTGAATTTTCAACAACAAAAACTTGCTGAATGCATTTCCTATGGACTTCTGGTAATCACTGAATCCAGTTTGCGTGAAGTGGGCGTAGGGTGAGCCATCACAGTGGAACTACGTCACACTTACGAACAGCATAGAGGAGTTTGAGAAATGCTAATTCCCAGGTGAGGACTCCCTGGCAGGAGAAGTGACATTGAAATTGTCATAAAAGCGTCTTACCACATAAGATTGCATTGGATCCACATTTTCCCGTTGAGTGCTACGTAGTGTGAAAGCATGCTCTTTCAACCTGGTCTGTGTCTAAAAAACAAACATAAAATTCAAAAGTTCACTAAAAAAAAAACAAGTGCATGTAAGACAGCAACACTGTGGTATCAAGTCTGAAACTCTCTGAGCCACCATCTTCAAAACTTCTATTTTGTATTTATTTATTTGTGTTCTTTCTTTCTATGTTCTGCTTTTCTGGTTAGCAGCTAGCCCAGATTGATTTTTTTTACCCTGTACATGTGGTTTAACATTTCCCCTATTCGGAATCTTTCAGTGTTCGTTTACTTTTCTATTCTTATTTCAACAACGTTTTGATTGTAATTTTTTATTTCTATATGAATGTTTTGATGTTGCTGGGTGCCCTTGGAAAACTGTGTTTCACGGACAGTTTTCCTCTGAATAAATGAGAAATAAATAAATAAACTAAAAAAAAAGTGATGGGGGGAGCCCAAATCTAAGGAAATCTATATTTTCATTTAAAACTACTGAGTATTTAAAAAAAACATCTAAATACATTGAAGGCTGGTATAAAAGATAGGGTGTGTTTTGAAAGAGTTTATTCAAAGTGTCAACAAGTTTTCGGGAATCTTACCTGAGCCCAATTTTATGGTGTTGTTTACTATTGAATTCTGAGCTTATGGCCCGTAGATTCACATGCGTAACAGTGCACCGTAGGCGCAGAATTCTGCAGAACTTGAGCGCAGAAATCAAGCTCCGTTCTCAAGCTACAGATTCCCTTTCTTCCAAGATTTTGCAGATCTTGTAATGGCAAAATCTTTTTGAAAAATGGATCTCTTTTGAAAGAAACTTACGGCAGCTGGTACCGGTTCTACTGCGTAATTCTCCAGCTGTGTTGCCAGGGACGTCAGATCAATCTTTGTAATCCCTTTCCTGATCTGTAGGAATGAGAAATTAGGATTATTTGCGAACAGATTCTGATCAACAATTTTCAAATTTAAGGTTTTGTATATTAGATAAATTTGTGCACCTTGTCATCTTTTGTGCGATACCATCTTGGTTCCTATTTCATTTCTCCTACAGGTAGAAAAAAAATACACTGCTAGGATCATCTAGCATGAGAAACGAGGACATCGGGACTAATCCCCCAACCACCCCACCCCCCCCCCCCAAAAAAAAAATGAAGATGGAGCTTCCTGAACTATAAAGATATTACACAAAAAGTAAATCCATACATTTTTGCAAGGTCAACACCAACTTTCTTCTCTTTGCAACCTCTACCCCTTCTCACAAAACAACTTGCGCTCAATTAAAATCTTCAGAAGAAAAAGCCACACAAAAATCCTGACAAATGACATGCCTGATGTACAATCACTGATTGAAAAATATTTGATTCTCGGATAAAAATATTGACTTACTTCTTGAAGATACTGTGTATAATTGACATCGCCAATGCCCGACTCCATAAAATCAGTCAGGGAAGTCTTTGTCGTCGGTGAAAGGATTTCAACCCCGGAAAGATCCACTTGGATTGTCTCGAGGTAAGTTGGGATGTCTGGATAGAGCTGATTACAGAGGAAAAAAGGACAATGGATCATGACTCTCAAGAGTTTAAAACCCAGAACATAGCAGGTTAGCAACCATAAGTATCTTGTACCAAAATATCCACAGCAGCCGTAGAGGGCAGCAACATTTGACCTTGTACTTCTATTCAAACAAAAGGTCAACATGAAGACCCTGTCCTGAAATAAAATTCTCCAATGTTTACCACTGTAACATGGTGTCTACATTTTTTTACAACAAAACCCCTTTTTTATACACTTTTTTCTGTAAAAAATCTACAAAAAAAATATATATCCAAACAGATTATTACTCAGTGATGATTTTCTGTGAGCGAAGAATTTTGTTTTAACTAGAACGGAATTGAAACCTGCGACCTCCGGATTAACATGCCAGGGCTCTACCAACTGAGCAAACCAGCCCTAATGTTGGCGGTCTCTCTATTTTGTCAGTATCTTTGTTTGAGGGTGCCAGTCAGAAGTGATGGAGAGTAATTAGGCCTGCCCCTTCTTACAGGGTTCTCAAGAGGGAAAACCAAATCCCACATTGGGAACAATTTAAAAAAAAAAAATTGGGGGTTACCTTTCTGTAATCCAATGCAGCTGAAATATTGAAGAGGTAGTCAAGTTTCACAGCTCTGTAAAGGCCAGCATGGGAATCGCAGGCACTGAAAAATAAAGCAAAATAATGTCAGTTAAACCCTCCTACTCTTGGTCATATTTTCCAGTGAGTTGACTGACCATTTGAAACCAATCAACTGCATGGGGTGTGTATGGTGGCACAACTGTGCACAGAACTAGTGTTATAGACCTTTATCATGGAGCGGCCATCTTGATTTTCTCCCATTCAAACCAATGTAACCAAACCGAGGCTGGAGGGGTAAATAGTCTGGTTCCCTTTTGTACAATGAAAATTAGCATCTGTTATTGGATATAGGGAACATGACCAAGATGGTGGCAGCGTGATAAAGGTCTATTGTGTGGATGCATTCACCACATATCACACTGCATGCTGGCATAGTTTATCTGTCATTCATAACCACAGTGGACGATGTTGAAGGGTCAGACAGTAGGAGGGTTGACTGTGTACTGTGTAGATGGATTAACCACATGATATCATTTCACACTGGCATAGTTTATCTATCATTCATAACCACAGTGGATGATATTGAATGGTCAGAAAGTAGGAGTGCTAAAAGACACAGCCATAAGTAAGAACATTTGGAAAATTTACACATACAAATTATGGCGAGTGTGTATAATGCCAAGTCGCCTAAAATACAAACCCCACTGTATAATAAACAGACACTGACTCCAAAAAATGGCGCAACCGAGATTATTGTGATGACGTCAGGTGAATAGGCCTTATTTTTGACTGCAAGAGGGCACCCTTTCGAGGTAGATTGTGGGTCAAACCATAGAAATAGTGTGGTAGACCAGATGCAATTAGACTTCTAATAAAGCAGTTAATATACAACTTTTGAGGGGTTTTTTTATCAACAGTTTTACAATGTTATCAGTGTAAGAAATTTGCTTGGGAAATTTGTATTTTTAATGTTTTAAAATATTTGTGTACATTCAAAATGGAATTAATATTGCGCCCTCTGGCAGTAAAAAAAAATACGGCCTCTCGGGTCAATTAACGGTTTCTTTAGGTTGTCCTGATGTGTGACGTACTTGATTATACTCTCCATTGTCACAGGGGGTGAGTCCATTCCAAAGAGAGCTCCACTCAACCAATATTTATATTGGGGCTGGATCAGGTAGGGATAATCTACAACCTAGAAAACGTCACAATAAATATTGATTAGATATAGCATTGATATCCAGGATCAATAAGATATGCTGATCATTATCATATAAAATAGTACAGAACAAATCAATTAGGTATAATACTGATATATGTGTTTGAACAATCAATAACCCAGGGCTCTCCCCAGGATTTTTTCAAAACTGGGGGGCATTCTGGACCCAAATTTTAAAAGTGTGGCCGAGGCACGCTGAATTGGTAGCAGGTCCTTGGAATGTTTTCATTTAATGTTTATGTTTGGTTTGAAAAGCTCTACTGTGCAATCTGAGGCATTTAAAATGGTTCTGTTAGGATTTTTGTGAATTTGGTATTAAAATCTAAAACAAAAAAGTTTTTTTTGCCTATTGGCAGTAATTTCTGCGTATCGGCCCGTAATTCGTAAAGCTTGTGCATGGGGTGAACCCTGTAACCTATAAGATATCATAAGTACTAAAAAGATCCAGCAACCAGAATCAATCAGATATGGTGATCGTTAACATATAAAATATTACAGAACAATTAAATTAGATATAGAACATTGATATACATGTATCTGTTTGAATAATCATTCATAAATACCCCTGACAGTTTGGGCAGTCCTATTGGTCGAAAGGTGGTCACATGACTGTTTAAGACCGGTTTTAAATGGATAAGGATATAGCTGGAGCTGTGAACGCACGTTCAGCGCTCATATAGCCACATGCGTGTTGGCGCACTAGCTTTCGTGGGTGCTAATTTATGCATAACGCGGTCAATACAGCAGTACTCAATATAAAGTCTATCAGTATGCGCGCGTACGCGCAACCGTTGAGCATCGTGTGAAATTTGACCCTTCACAAAATGGAGCCTGAGGACTTAACAAAAACTAAAAAATAAATTCAAAAAACGGAAAAGTTTCACGGCTTTTCCTACATTATTATGCTTTTTAACAAAAAGGGCTTTATGAATGGGAATTACAGAGTAGTGACTCGGTCTTAAACGACCGTTTAATACCTTGCAGGGTCGAGGCTGTGTTATAAAGGAACTTGCCTTCAGTTCGGTCCTTTATCACGGGGCCATGACCCTGCCGGTTTTAAACGGCCATTTAAGACCTTGATTACCACTCTTTTAATTCCCTTCATAAAGTATCCAGGATCAATAATTATATGGATTTTTTTGCACTGGGGATAAAGAATATTAGTTGTAATTTTTACCCATACACCGATGTGTGTTAAGCACTGTTTACTCAGTACTTTCCCGAGTCCTGTGAAAAAATATTCACAGGCACTTTCCTCGGATGGGATTCGAACCCACGACCCCCACCATTCTAGAGCAGATGTCTTACCAACCAGACTACTCCGGGCAGTCTTAGTAATCTAGTTGGCAAGACATCTGCTCTAAAATCGCGGGGGTTGTGGGTTCGAATCCCACCCAAGGAAAATGCCTGTGAATATTTTTTCAGTACACAGTGCTTAACACACTTCGGTATACGCGTAAAAAATTACAACTAATCCATTATGGTTCTGATACACAGCTTGAATGGATATTGATCAAATAAAATTTGTTCAATAAATTCAATTTGACGATGGGAAAAAGAAAACTTCATGAAGTACACTCGACAAGTTTAGAGACGAGAATTTCTGAGACGCTTACCTCCTTGAAGATCGCTTTTGTCTCCAGAGGTTCACAGAAAACTTTTTCCGACACACCGCCCACGAGAAAACACAGTGTAGTGAACAGCATGACAAATGCAGAGAAGATAAACGTAAAAGCCACACCCCTAGAAAAAGACATGGAAACAAAATCAAACATTACCCACTACACTAATCAAACCAGCGCTCGTTTTATAGTGTTTCACACCACCACAGCTATGGCCGCCGCACGCATGCATGACATGACAGTATGGAGGATTCACAGTGCATTTGTGTCAATGCGTGCGTGCCGTGGCCATAGCTGTGGTGGTGTAAATACCCATGAACGAGCTGTAAATACCCATGAACGAGCTGTAAATACCCATGAACGAGCTGCTCAGATTAGTCCCTAAATGTTTCTGTCAAAATTTAGTTTATTTAGCATCCTTAAATTGTAAGAATCGTAAGAACGGCCAACCAAAGAAAACATATCTTTTCAAATCACAAGGCATCCAAATTTTACCCATTCACCGATGTGTGTTTAGCACTACTATATGCTCTGTTCTTTCCCGAGTCCTGTGAAAAAAAAAATCCACAGGCTATTAATAGGGTGGGATTCAAAACCCGCAACTTTTGCCATTCTAAAGCAGATGTCTTTACCACTAGACCATCGAGCTTGCCCGGTAGCTAGAAGCAGTTTGAATCCTGTTTGTTTGTTTTTTAGCTCGGGTACCACTTCAATTGAACTGAATTGAATTGAGATCTGAAATGCTAACTTACGCAAGGAGCAGAGTTCCACCAAAGTTTGAGAAGCATCCTCTCTCGGTGGGTCGGTCCCTGCCGTCTCGTCCACACTCCCCAAACAAGATGCCGAGGAAGTTACAAACAACGATGATGAGGATGACACAACACAGGGCGATGCCAGCGTAAAACCTACAGACAAACAACACATGACAGACAACGATGTGACCTCACAATGTGATGCATACTTATGGCTGCGGCTCTTCACTACGAGTGTTGCTATGGGCATCGTATGCTTCAACGCATGTTTACAAGATGATCAAGCCACATCCACAGACAGCCAAAGCCGCCTGACAAAGGCAGATCCTTAAAATACTGTTCACTGAAAGTCTTTCTACATGCATTTGTTGGTATTTGGGAGAGTGAATTCATTCCCATCCTCTAGCCTTCTCTATACACACCATAGAACCAGCAGAAAATTTACCAAAATCAGTGGTCACTTTTCAGTGAAATGATTTTTACGTTTTGTCACAGATTTGATGAAGGTTCATAAATGTGCTTGTTTTGATTGCTAAACAAAGCCAAGAGAACAAAGATTCTCATTGAAGCACCAAAATTTTCTTTTTTCCTTTTTGACAGAATATCAGATTCGTCCAGCATGAATTGCAAAACCTCAGCCACGAGACATGGCCGACAAGTGGCCCCACGGCTGAAACCTAGCAAGGCTGGAATCTTGGTTCACTCGGACGTACCTCCATTGAGCCGAAAATGCAATGATAAACAATGGTGAAAGCCTCTCGTAACCCTCTTCTAATAACAAAAGGACTAAGGTCAGGAATCGGGGATTACACAACAACACTCGCATTAAGGGAGAATTTCAGCATTTTTTCCATTACCATCTGTCCTGTGTGTATGGGTGGAAGGAAGCGTTGCATGGTTGAGTGCATGCCCTGTGCACGCTCCAGAACGGAACGTCCAATCGACCTTCGTTCCGGTTTTCCAAATTCACACAAAAACACAAAGCTAACGTTATCCGATTTCCAGCAGGGAAAATATATGCATTTATACACGTCATCTGGCGTCAGCTGGTTAAGATTGTAGCTATTTTTATCCTAGGGTTGTTTGTACCTGTATTTATCATATGTCTTGGCTGATTCTATATGCGAGTAGAATATCTGGACATCAGGGTTGTCTGATTCTGGGGCTATTATCTCCATGATGCTGTTGATTTTCTGTTGAAAGATATAAAGTAACTTACAGGTAATTTATGAAATCCCTCAGCCTACCTGTTACCCTTCCTGTGCTTTATCTAAGAACGGCCTGCCCCTCACATCAATCACACCCCTTGGCATGGTGTGGAATGGCCCACCTATCCTGTTGGTAAAGTGATGACGATTTGGAGCCGGAATTGCATTGTAACGAATGTTCATGTACATGAATGTATACCATTCGTTTTACATTGCACATCCGGCTCCAAAATGTCATCACTTAGCAACAGGATTGTTAATGATTCTTTTGTTGACCCATGAGGAGGCAAAGTCAAATTTCAAACGACCATATACAGACAGTCTGTTGCGTGGTAGTGCTTGCTTGAGTAAGGCTGTGCATGGACAGAGAAACTCTACACACTCTACACTCTACACAATGTTAAAGTGTGGAAGAATAACTCTACACAGTATAAGTGCAGATCAACGCATTGGTCACCAGACTACAGTCTTTTTTCGCTGATATTTAGCTGGCAATCACAGCTGCGTATCTCTACAACACAGATCATACAGGAAACCAGTTTAGTGGAGTTGTAGAAATCCTACACACTACTGACGGGGAGAAATTCTGCCACATATCGGGAAGCACAGGGCGCCGTTTGGGGAGTCAATGTCCCTGTGTGTTATACAGTGTAGGGCGCATTTTGGCCACACAGCGGTTACACGCTTACCATAATTTTACTGCGCAATTTAACTCCCAAAATGGCGAGCGTGGCAAACAGGAGCGCATGTGATGGTGGTGCAAGAGGCCAATAGCTAACCCCAAATAATTTATAGTATAAAACTGTACATGTAGGAGTACACTTTGGTCAAACTATTACTTTTAGACTAGTATGTAAAATAATTTTGTTTACTTACTGGTGCAAGTACGTCTTCTAATTCCTTGGTTTTATTTCCAACCCCATCTCTCAGCTTTTTAATCTCATTTGTAAATTCTGCAACAACAATCATGAAGTCAAATTAAATGAAATACAGAATGAAATAACTCGTTATTATCCTAGAATAAGAAATGCCAAATGACGAGGACATTCCATGCCAACACCAGGCACTTTCTATCCAAACTAAAAACTGGGTTTTATTTGCATTTCAACAGTTTGGTAACCTCACAAACAGTCTCGTGCACTGGACTCAAGTTCTGGTGGTCAAGTCATCAGGGTGTGGGTTCGAATCCCCGTCATGACACTCGTTTCCTTGAGCAAGATGCTTTACTATAATTGCTTCTCTTCACCCAGGGGTATAAATGGGTACCTGCGAGGGTAGAGGTTGATATTGTGTTTGAAAAAGCCTCCGGAGCGCCACAGCAGCTCGGGGCTGCATACTCCCCAGGGAGCTGAGAAAGATTACAGGAATGTTATTGGCCCAATGACCAGGGCACTAATGTAAAGCGCATTGATACGTCGTTGTAAATAGGCTATATAAGAACTATAGTTATTATTATTGTATTCAATTCAATTCAATTCATCAACATTTATTTCCATACATATCAAAGTATACAACTTGATTATTTATAAAATAGAGATTATATATATCTGTATGGAGGCATGACCCATAAAATCAAACGCTAGTAAGCTGGGATACTTTGTACCAAATAAAAAATAAACATGTTAAAGGTGGAAAGTAATTATATTATTATAATTATAATAACACAATTCATATTGACAACAGGTACAACAATTCCAAGGAAATTTTCTAAAAGTATCCCCAGCGCTACAGTACACCAAATAAAAAAGTCTGAATTTAAATAAACGTCTGAAATTTCTCATCCAAGTGTTAAGCTAAGGTAAGCGGTGAACCAGTCTCATGCCAATTAAAAGGCATGGCATTTTGGGCTGGTGACCTGTCGCTGCTAAGTGAGTTTCCTACACTTCGAATCTCTGTGAAACTGGCGTCTTGTTCGCTATTCACGTACCTTTGACAGGAGTTTTGCTTTTATTCGTTACCCTCTCAGGGATTTGGTCAAACTCTTGTTTACCACGCATGGCTAGGTCTGTGATGTTGATATTCAGGGCTTCATTGACTCTGGTCAACTCAGGTTCGATGTCAATCTGAGAAAACATACCAGAAAAAAACAACAACTTAGAGACCTTAAAAACTGAAAAAGGTAAACAGCTATATAAACCCTTGTAAAAGATGTCAACACTAAGAGACTTTCTAGCAGCCATCTTCTTAGTCTCCCATTTAACTCAATGTAACCAAACCGAGGCTAGAAGGAAAAAAAATAGTCTGGTCCCAATCTGTTCAATGGGAATCAGTATTGAGTATTAATTTTGCACACAGGGGGACATGACCCACAAGGTGGCGCATGGTATAGGTTTAAATTGCAACCACAATTCAGCAGGGAAAGTTGCTGTGTAACAAGCAGCATGGTTGGAACTATGGAGGAGCCAACTTCCTTAATCTATGGTTGGAATCACTTTGACCATAGTCTTTTCGTTCCTTCAAAACAATATTTCAGAGAATAAAACAGTATTTTGAGCGAGACAATATTCCATTTCCTCAAAATATTAGTCTTTCTGTAATTTGTCCTGAAAATGAAGACGGCTCTGGTGCCGAGTGGTCAACAATGCATTGTGTGTTATTGTCACACACATGGCCCTGGTCAGCCGGTCCACTGTCTACGTCACAGATATTATGCTAATGAAGAAGGGTGGGTGGAGCGCGACAATCCCCTAATTTTAGAAATTGTTATTTCTACGGTAAATAGGCATGTAAAAAATGTTTTAAAAATAATAATAAAACTATACTATGATAGGCATACTTCCTTTTTTAACCAATAAATAAATTCATGGGACCTTTAAATCTATGGTTGGAATAACTTTGACCATAGTCTTTTTTGTAATTTGTCCTGAAAGTGATGACGGAGTAAATGTGTGAATCCAAAGGGGTCTATTGTCTTCCTTGGCACTCTTGGTATGATTTCCAGTGAGTTGACCAACCACTGAAACAATTCAGCTGCACAGGTTGTGTACGGTGGCACAAACTAGATAGATATTCGATGCCTTATGGAGACATTAGACAAAAGGGAAAGCAAGGAACAATGTGTCTCCATAGGGAAATTCTAAAGAGAGGGCTGCTCCACAAGGAATTTTGTGTACAAGGTCTATGGGAGGATGTTAACTACAGGGACAAAAGAAAGAACAAATGAAGTCTCCACAAGGATGCAAAAATAGGAATGCCTGTGCACAGAAATAACTGTGTACATGTGTGTGCTGTGTGCATTCATCACATGATATCATACTGCAGGCTGGCATAGTTTACAGGCCTTTTCACACTACCAACGCCCAATCCGTGTCAAAATCTACACGGGTCAACTCTGTGTTGACTCAGTCAAATTTCAACACTGTTCAAATACACTCTGCTTTCACACCTAGTTCTGCATGAAATCAGCTTGTGGGTTACATATATAACTTTCAACCCATGTTTTGTGCGATCGTTTCACACTGCTAGGTTCCTACACGGATCCAAGCGGAAAACTCCCATAGTGCATTACTGTGAATGGCGCCACGCACTCAACACAGAATCCAAAATGAACCCTGGAGTGTTCACACTATGGCTTTCAACATGTGGTAAAAAATTTTGACCTGATCGAAGAGCTCCCAACCCACCTCCCAACCAAGGTGGACTTTGACACAGATCGGGAGCTCTTCACAGGTGAACGCAGGATTTTAATGTTGTAGTGTGAAAAGGTCAGTCAAACTTTCACAGATCGGACCCGAGTCCAACACAGAGACTTTTCGTGTTGTAAAAAGGCCTTATCTTTCATTCAAAACAACAAGGGATGATATTGAATGGTCAGACAGTAGGAAGGTTGACTATGGTCTGTTTAGACACATTCACCAGGCTGGCATAGTTTATCCTTCATTTAAAACAACGGTCAGACCGTGGAACATGTAGGAGAGATACATTCGCTATTTTAGTAAAAGGCACCTCTATGACGTAAATCCAAATTTGTAACTGGAACATTTCAAAGGGCACCACATCTTCAAAACAGTCCTTCATATTTGGTAATATTTTTTCCAGCAATCGGTCAACTTTGTTGTGACGTGACTCACACTGTCTTTAATTCACTTCCTGCCTCGAAATAAATGAACAAGAATAATTAATCCTTACCATGCTGGCAATGTTGAAGCAAAAGGAAATGAAAAGACAGGTCACTTTAACAACAAACTCTTTATCTTGATTAATTTGATATCCATAGGGATGATTTTTAGGCCAGTATTTGTTAAATGATCACCGCCACATGCTGACCATAGTGGATGTTTTAATTACATTCTATTAAATCTTCTGAACAATTTTGCCGTTTCTTTCTTCTTCTTTTTTTTCCTTCTAATTTTTATTTTCTTATTTTCTGAAAATTCAACTGATGACAAACAAGTGACAGTTAGAATACAATTTCCTGTTTACAGAAACGTTGAGAGGCGATTCGAAATTGACGGTGACTGATAGAAAGAAGGAAAAAAAACTGTTGTTCATCTGCTCGGCGAGGCTCCATGGTAACATTCTACATTAAAAGCAGATATAATCTCAAATGTTGCAAGAGTTTTGGGAACAGATTTAACAAATTATTTAAAGCATTTTGTGAATTTAAAATAACCTGAGCCCAATTTCATAGAGTTGCTAAAGCACAAAAAGTAGCTCAGCATAAAACGAAACATGCTTACCAGAAAAAGGTTACCAGCCAAAATACCATATTACATGCGCCATCTGCGCCTGATTTCCTGCTTAGTTTTGCTTCGCAGAAAATTATTAAGCACTATTTTTTTTGCTTAAGCAACTCTATGAAATCAGGCCCAGAGCTGTAGGATTGATTTATCACTGCAAAAGTTCAATCTGAAACTGGCATTTAAAAATAAAACAAAATGTTTAGTTCAACATCTATTTACAGCATGAAAATCACAGTATTTCGTTGTCACAAAAAATTAAGTTATTCTGCTACAGAATGAAATGATGAAGTTTTGTCACATATTTTGTCTTGTTCTTCTTTTTTATCTATTCATTTTATTTTATTACACATCCAACGGCGCAAGCGCCCCAAAACAGGATGAACAAAAGACAGTAAAGACACGTTCAGTTTTAGATTTTGGAGGAAAAACCCCAAATGGGGGAAAACCCACACAATCAGGTAGGGAGTAGGGACTGAAATCCCCCAGTCCACACAAAGCTTAGGTCCAAGGCAGGATTTGAACCAGGGTCCAAAGATGTGAAAGGCCAGGACAGAAACCACTGAGCCAGCCTGATTCAAACAACAGTAGAAGATTGAGTTATTTTGTGTGTGTGTGTGTGCAATCTTACCTACCCCTTTAAAGGTAAATTTCTGAGTAATTTATACAAATAGTTTAGAATAAACTGCTAACATGTGTTTGGGCCAATTATCTGGAAAAACGTGAACAGGATAAAGGATGTTTGTGTACGACTCGTACATGAACCACAGGGCTGGTGTGAACTTTCCACCCCAGCTGTTCCAAAATTGTCAAATATTCTAAAACTGTCTGAATTATTCGCCATTTCCTCAGTGTACAATCTGTGCTAAAAAAAGAAGGGGAAAAAAAAAACGATCAATGATACAAAATCACCCAGTGCTAAAAGCAAACAGCAATCAGCACTAAACTGAAAGAAAATCCGCACTCGGTTTGCATTGATTAATTTCAGCTACAGGTAAAAAGATCTTTAGCTTTGGAAAGGTTTGAAAAGGATCTTGAAATAATGGAATGGATATTTAGATGGCAACATGAATTGAAATTGACCTTAAAAACTGGACTGGTACCAAGCTACAAAGAATTAGGCTTTTTAAAGCCCCAGCTCAACACTGGTAAAAAAAACACATTTATGTTCACAGATTTACATATGGTATAGACATAATGATGGTAGAAAACTTTCCCTGAAATATGTATCTATGCCTGAAGTGTTATCGTTTTAAATTATAAATGAAATAAGATCCAAAATTAGTTTTCGTCTCAGTGAGACGAAAACTCTGCCTATGCGTACACTGAACGCATTTTTATCATTTCTCGCAAACGAAACAACGAAATGAGCTGCTATTTTCACAGGTTGGTTTTATTACAAATATCTTGATTTGTGCAAAGAATGGAAGCATTTACAGTCAGTTAACCAATGTCGAGCTGGGGCTTTAAAGACGTTTTTTTTTTCCTAAAAGAATTGACTCACAATACTGAAATCTGCGGCTGTTGTTAAGTCTTCTATTTTCACTTCGTCCTTGGGACAGGGTTGCCCTGGTGTGCAGGGGATTGACTGCAGTGTTTGGTTGATGTTCATCTTGGCTCTTTCTAGAGACTGTTGCAGTTCGGCTGCTTTCGTTATTAGTTCCTTGGTCGAGCGGTTGACTGCGGCTAAATTCTCCTGTAGGCCTGAAGATTCTGAGAAGGGAAACAAAGAACCGATTGTTTTAAGAGTGGTGCCAGAGTTGTTTTGGGACGGGAAGGGGGGGGGGGGGAGAGATAGAGGCAGCAGAGAGTGGACTACTATCATCGAAAGAGCTCAGAGAAATATTGGCACGGTGAAACACTCCAAATTTAGAAGTTCAAATTCTTAAGTTGAACTTAAAATGTCTTGACTTTTTTTTTATTTATTTTTTTTTTTTTATACAAAGCCCAAACCCACCAGCTATGGTCAACTTGACAAACAGCGCTGGTGGGTAATCAATAATCTCAAAAAAGCAACATCGGGCTGAGAGCACGAGCAGTACCATTAACAGAACTTTAAGAAAAAAGCCTAGAAATGCGCTTGGGTACAAAAACTGCACTTCAAAACAAGAAGTCGCGGAATATAACTAGCCTGACAAATAATGATGCGCTGCCTCCTTGAAATGCCTCCTTGATTTGGTACTGACTTATCTTGTACAAGTCAGACAAGCAAGAGGCTCCATTGGTTTTGTGTGTCCATCCAGCAGGAAGAGGAAAAGTTGTACAGGAATAAAATGCTGCAGTTCTAAGCACATGACTTGTGAAAGGACTTTGTAGTGTTTTCACGACGAAAAAAAGAAACAACATCATCACAGCAAGAAAATTCAAATCACATTCAGTTTAAAAGAGTCAAAGAAAAGAATATAATTTTTTAAAATTGACAAGGAAAGGAACTTAATCATTTAAATTGAATAGACAGGATCAAAGGAAAAGGATAAAATTTGTTGTTTTTTTGTTGTTGTTTTTTTGGGGGGAGGGGTTTACTTGGTCTTTGGTTGCTTTTCCTCTTGATCGCATTTTTCAAACTCTTCTTTGTCATTTAGGAATTTGGCGAAGGATGGTAAGGTTTGAAATACTTAAATATTCCGTTCATTTTTGTCATAGCTTACTCTGTGTTCTGCCAAGGCTGTTGGCTTGCGACTAATCTGCCTTGCTGGTCTCTTTGGGGGGGATGGGGGGGGGGGCGCTCGTAATTTTAAACTCATGTTTTTAATTGTAACTTTTGAGTGCAAAATATTTTGTTTTGTGTTCTTATTTCAATTTAAACCTCACGTTTGTTGTGCGGTAGGCTAACAGGGGTTGCAATTTCGCCCGTCTGTTCTAGCATAAGTTGTCAATTCAGCCTAGTTGTTTATCGATTAATTTTTTCAATTAATTCTTGTTGTCGTTTGTATTTCAAGTTATATTGTTGATGTATTTCTATAGTATGCGAGGGCCCCAAATGATCAGTTGTGCTGGATGGGTCACCTCCGTTAAATATTGTTTTAATAAAATAAATACATAAATTAGTCCTCTATAAAGCTTCAACATTCTTGAATTCTTAATCTTACCGTCAACCAGCATGAAGATGGACTGAAGCGCTGGGTTGACCTTAGCTGATAAAGCTTGATGGACCGGACCGCCAACCAGATCACCAACATCTGTTAGATTTGAACAATTGGTCAAAAATAATTATTTTGCCATTTTAAAAAACTTGAGATAGAAGCTGTTCATACTATAGTATTTTTACAGAACATTGTATTTTGTAGCAGAGAACGTTTTATTTTATTTATTTATTTATTTATTTTTTTTTTTTGGGGGGGTGTTTAATATAGCAGCTAATGTGCAAACAAAACTAATGACACGTCTGCTGTAGCAACAACATTGAAAATTAGGTCTTTAAGAAGTCCAGCCATAGCCCCTGCTGGATAAGTAAATCCATTAATCCAACACGGCCAAGTACTTGATGACAGACTGAACCAAATTTAGCTTCAGCTTGATGAACACAGAAATTTAGCAATGAAACAGAAAACCAAATAAAAAGTCATATCTCCTCTCTGTCATCCTGTCTTTTAAATTGTCTGATGTTCTGCCTAATGTTTCACAGCAGAGTGTGAGTTTGAGTCCCGATCTTGACACTTGTCTCCTTGAGCAAGATTAAACACTTAGCCATTATTGCTTCGTCCTTCGGATGGGATGTACCGGTAATGCCGTTGGTTCCATGCATTGTGTAATGCTTGTAAAAGAACCCAGTACCGGTACCCTCATCATTTAGAGAAGGGGGTTTACCCGGGTGTTCCTGGTATGGTTGGCTGCAGATCGCTCCACAGCACCTTGTAAACCATAACAAGGGTCTCATTATTCAAAACAAGCATACTATCACAGCGCTTTGAATCCTGTGGCAAATGCGCTATGTAAATGACTTATAGTATTAATGCTATCATTAATGTTTAATGGTCTGTCTGTTCAGCATGTACACACAAACTAAAGACCTCTTTCTTTACCCACCTAAATGAATTTATGCTAATTTGGTAGCATAATGTGACACATCTGCAAATTTGTGTGCATCAATGTACACGTATGTATAAATTACTACTTTTTGTCAGTTTGAAATAAACATTTTAAAACTGGTTCCCAATTTTTTTGCAAACCACAACAAAAATCCCTCTGATATTTATTCTCCAACAACAGTAATTGGTCTGAACTTAAAAGTACAACTTGGTCAGATTCCCTAACCTCTATTATAAAAACACTGCTGCTTCTCAACGCATTAACGAAACCAGCCTATTTTCTTGGCACCTCGTTTGTCTTGTGCGGATTTGACAAGATGAAAAAGGAGATACAATACGCCGCATTGGAAGTCTGTACCCTTCTCTGAGGGTTACAGGGAAACAGTCCCCCCTGGGGGATCCCGGAAGAAAAGCCCCCCTAAAGCTCTTTAATTCAGGCTGGTTTAAAGGATGATATTTTTTACGAAGACCTTGGGGATGTTTATGATTTGACTCTGTCTTAAGTGATAATAATGACGAGTACAAACATACGCTTGAATCTCACTTTTAAACCTTGTCTGTCCAAAACATTGACTGAGTACCTCTTGTCGTGATCTCCTTTTATAGCCCCAACTTTAAAAGTGTTTTTTTTTAAGCCCCAGCTCAACATCAGTAAGAAGAAAAACATAAATGTTTACAGATTCACATATACTTTACATGGTATAAAGATAACGATGGTAGAAAACTTCCCTTGAAATATTTCTGCATGAAGCGTTATCATTTTTAAACGAAATAGGATCACAAATTAGGAATGCGTACAAAAAATGCTGAATGCATTTGTACCGTTTTCTCCCGAATGAAACGACGAAATGAGCCGACATTTTCACAGGTTGGTCTTGTTACAAATATGTTGATTTTTGCAAAGAATGGAAGCATTTACAGTCAGTTTACCAATGCTGAGCTGGGGCTTTAACACGGATATTTTGTAAAGAAATTTAATCATCCCTGGTTATGTACCTCCATATGTTCAAATGTTTAAATCTCATGAAAAAAAACATAGAATTAGCTGTTGCAAAGTCCTGGCCAACCCAAATGACATGTGGTATAAATGCAAACAATAGACCTTTATCATGCTGCCACCATCTTGGTCATGTTCCCTGTATCCAATAACAGTAATAGATGCTAATATTCATTGCACAAAAAGGAACCAGACTATTTGCCCTTCCAGCCTCGGTTTGGTTACATTGGTTTGAATGGGAGAAAATCAAGATAGTCGCACCATGATAAAGGTCTATTGCTTAATGGCCTCAAGTTTTGACACCAGCTGAGCCTTTGGGAAAGACTCTGCTAGGGCCATGAACAATTTGTTGCTTTTGAAATGTAACAATATGAGAATGTCATCATGCCAACCGGTACAAGGTATATTTAGAAAGAATCTCTTTGGGACTTCGTTTATCCGGAAATCAAGAAAACCTGAAGGCTACCCTACATGGAAATTACCAACAGCTTTTTCATATGGATTACCGAAAGGAATGAGTCAGAAAAACTCATGTTGCACAGCAGTGTAAATTTCACCTGTGAATGTGGTAAGTTTTAAATTTGAAACTTCTGAGCATTTTACGAAATCCTTCGCTGTACAGTAAGGGTGGTCTTATTATCGGCTCGATTGCGGCTGCAGCTTGATCGTCATGGGAACATGCATTGAAGCATATGAGGCCCGTAGCAACACCCTTAACAACAGCTGCAGCTGTAGCCGCAACCGCCAACTCAGATACATGTCTGTAATATTTATTTACGAGGGATTATATTTGACGATCCTGAGATATGGAAGTGAAAATGAAAATGAAAACAAAAAGGAAAAGTTTTGACAATGTTGAGCTAGTTTCTGTATACCTCTATCGAGGTTTGACCATCTTGTTTATCTCCCATTTAAGGCAATAAAAACCAAAATTAGGCTGGAGGGAAAATAGTCTGGGCCCTTTTTTTGGTATATAACCAAAGCACAAAGTTATAACTGGAATCAATATGTATGACTGATAAACATACAGGGTACCAGATAAGCTTTATCAGCTCTTTATACCAACAAACTTTTACCAAAAATGAACTTCGTAGAAGGCCTCTTTAAGACTCTGAAAATTTTTTTGTGCTCAGTGTTCCACTTTCCAAAAGCTAATTTTATCAGCATGGAAAACTCCTGCAGTGTTTCTCCCCTCATTCATTCAACTATTTCCATACTTTCCAGATTATCCTGACTAATCCCTGTAAATCCCACAGATCCTTTAAAACGAGAGAAGAAGCAAACTGTCTTTTACTAGCTGTGAAGACGTTGGTAATCTTGAGACATCTTAATAAGGTACTTACTGTCTAGGTCATTGACGATCAGACGGAACACGTAGTCAAACTGCTCCACTGCCAAAAAGTCAAACTCCTATTGGATGGGGGGAAAAGGGGCAAAACAGGAAATTGGTTAATTAACGTTGGCAGGGCTGTACTGAGTAGACAACTTGGTACTTGTACAATATTTGTCAATAGTATTTACAATTACTAACTCCCAGTCTGACAAATGAACAGGGTCTAATTTCATCAAGCTGCTGAGATTGAAAATTACTGCTTACATATGTTGTATACAAAAATCTTGCTGAACAGAAATGAGTTACCAGCCAAAATACCATGCAATGTACTTTGCATTGTGACTGGTTCCCACCCAATTTTTTTTACTTGGCAAGTAAAATATAAAATGAGCAAATTTTCATCAAGCTGTTATTTAAGCACACAAATTTACTAGTGTAATAAAAATCTTGCTTAACAGAAATGAGTTACCAGCCAAAATACCATGCAATGTACTTTGCATTGTGACTGGTTCCCACCCAATTTTTTTTACTTGGCAAGTAAAATATAAAATGAGCAAATTTTCATCAAGCTGTTATTTAAGCACAAATTTACTAGTGTAATAAAAATCTTGCTTAACAGAAAATGAGTTACCAGCCAAAACACCATGCAATGTACTTTGCATTGTGACTGGTTCCCACCCATTTTTTTTTTACTTGGCAAGTAAAATATAAAATGAGCAAATTTTCATCAAGCTGTTATTTATGCACACAAATTTACTAGTCTAATAAAAATGTTGCTTTCTCAAAACTTAGACCTACATGCATAGCATTTTAAGCAAAAGGATTTCAGGGGAAGTTTTCCACTATGACCATCTGTATACCATGTGTGTCATGTTGAAATCTGTGACGTGCACGTTGTACATACCCTTTGAACAATTCCACTTAATGTCAAATTGATTTAGAATGTAAGAAAACAAATTTGGAAACAGTGGCCTGATTCTGAATTTAGAGATGATTAATTTCCGCACAATCATCATTCATGGCTACTTGATTTGATTTTCTGTTACTCAATTTTTCAATAGTAAAAATGTCTGGAAAAACAACACAAAACAAAACATAAATTTCGTTTTTAGAAAAGTGTTAACAGGGGAGTCATCGTGAAAATGTCAGTTCAGAACATGACCTTTACTTTGACCTCTTTGGTCCAGTGGAAGAAGGTCAAATCTTGAGGCAATTTTGGCCACTATGAGCATTTTTTGTTAAAGCAGCTTGCGACTGCTATTGTCACTTAACAATTAATCGATTTGGAGTTAAACTGAATAGAAAATGTTGAAGTGAATAGAAATATAATAATAGATGTTAATATGCCTGTGAGGATTTGTTTTCAAAGGACTCGGGAAAGTCCAGAGTATACAGTGCTTAACGCACATCAGTGTATGAGCAAAAACACATTAATAAGAAATATAATAGTTGTGGAGACTGTGACCTTTTGGCTGGAATATGAAGAAGTCGTAGGTTGCCTCAATTTTATTCACTTTTGGTTGTATTGAATATAATATTGAAGGAAATTGATACATTTGTGGTGAAGTGACCCCTGTCAATTTTCATTTGAATGTGACTGGCTACAATAGATGCCTGTTGGGCTAGTATGACACTTGATATGACCTGTAGACAATAATAACTGCATTAAAGACATGAGTCACCTCCTCAACCCCCCCCCCCCCACACACACACACACATACTCCCATCAGGTATCACTATAGGTGAGTTGCAATATCTCATAAAATTGGGTTGGGGGAGATGGGTTCCAGCCCATCCCACTGATAATTCTCTTTGAAGAAACAAAGTGAGCTGAAGATGTGTGAAGACAAGGGACTTTTTGTAGGTAATTTGAGGGAGGATTGAGTAAAAGCTTCATTTTCTGGAAGATTTTCTGTCACTCCCATTCAGACGTCAACTTCATGATCTTATCAAAATATTGATACTTTAAACAAACAAAATACTGACTCACTTCAGTCAAAAAATAGAATCAGACAATTATGGGAGCTGTCATACCATTAATCCTTAGCCTTTCGTCCCCTGCACCCCCCACCCAAAAAAAAAAAAAAAAAAAAAAAAAAAAACTCCCCCCAAAAAATAAATAAATAAATATAAAAAAATAAATAAATAAATAAATAAATAAATAAATAAATAAATAAATAAAAAAATTAAAAAAAAAATAAATAAATAAATAAAAAAAAAAAAAAAAAAAATAACTAAATAAATGAAGAAAAAAAAAATAATAAAATAAAAATATATAAATAAATAAATGAGATCGCAGAAAAATAAACTACGAATATTGATTAGTAGCTCCTCAAATTATTTTTCATTGCCCCTACCCTCCCTCCACCCCCAAACGAAAATATCTAGTTACACCACTGGCTCTTGTGTCTGATAAAGCAATTGTTATTTGGGTCTGCAGTGCCATATCCTACAAAGTCAGACATCAACATGAAGAGGGTTTTAGAGGAGTTGGGATCGTAAGGATAAATATTAAACTATTTTGTATCCAAGAGGGACAAGGTCGACAGCTTGCTATCCCCCCGACCCCACCCCCACCCCAAATAAAAGTTCCATGTGATGAAGGCATGCTTACAATAATATACAATAGGCCTGTACGTATTGTACACTTTTAAACCAGTTCAACTCTTTTGAGTATTTGATGGCTTTCCCATTCCGCTTGGTTCTGTTCATCGAGTAGTTCCACAAAGCTCAATGTCATTATAATATCGTACCTTGAACGTGTGATCAATGTAGGTATTCACGTCCTTAATGTTCGTCTGTAATGTCTCATCGATGCCTTGAATAGCCGTTGACATGTGAGCATTAGCCATGAATGCCCCAACCAAGCCCAGACTACAGACATGATAAAAGAGGGGAGAGAAAAAACCTTCAAATACCTTTTAAACGTTGTTCTCGTATCTACACCATTCCATTCAGAGGGGAACTTGTGTTATTGTAAATTGAACCTTTATGGTTATGCCCGTATGATTTTCCATTTGCGGATTCTAGTGTTTGCATTTATGAGAAAACTAAACAACTCCGGTCTAGATTAACGTGATTATGTATTCCTGAACCTTTTAGGCGGGGTCTGACATGGATAACTTTTAACCTGTCATATTGTTATTAGTTCACCATATCGTGGAGATGTTTTTCATTTTTTGTTTCTGCATTAGTTGATTATTAGGTACTAAACATCAACAACCGTTTGTTTTAACTATTTTGCGCATTTTCTACATTGGATTATGTTTAGCATATTACAGTGAGCCTGGTATGACTTTGGGACATTATAAATGCTGTGTTATTATTATTACAATTATTATTAATAAATCGTAAATAAACTCGCCGATCACACCATGAACCGTCATATCAGACAAAATGCACAAAATTTGGCAAATCAAACTTTTTACAAACTATTGATATACTCATTAATGTTAAGAATTTCAGCAGTTTTCAGGACCTAGCACGGTAATAGTTTCGCAAATACACTTCTCAGCTAGAATGACATATCACCAGATTTGCCATTTTGCTTTTTCACAAAGTGACGTATCACGATACGCGACTTTATCCATTAAAATACGTAGCACCGGCAAGGTGCCAAACAAACGCAGTACAACTTTTGCTGTTTCTTGAAGTGACCTATCCGTTGACCTATGTGTTTTCACAAAGCGACGTACCTCAACATGCACTGGATTGGACACAACGCTCTACAATCCCTTCTGTTTTGATTCTTTTTCACAAAGTGATTTATGTGTTAAGGAATTAATAACTCACCAAAACAGTTGATCAAATGAATGAAAACATTTTGACAATTCTGTACGAATAAAGTAGCCAGCTTTATTTTGGTGTTAATTTTTGTTTAATTGTAGGTAGTCTCTGAAACGGCACTTTGAAAAATAGTTCAACTTCAAACACGGTTTTCTCCAAACACTGAATTTTGGCTGTGGAGCACGATACGATGGATCGTGGTGCAACCCACAAACTTTATATTCGGTTTTATCTTACATGATCAGACCAGTGATGAGTACCAAGGATGTTGCAAAGCAGACACGCCTGCACGTCGTGTTGTACTTTTCCCGCTGCAACATCTTCCCGCCGCAGTTCTCACAGCAGCGGCAACAGCAGAAGATCAGTCCCGTGATTGGCATGATGATTATAAAGAGTAGACCAATGGCAAAGCAGACGATGAAACCTGCAGAGAAACCGATGAACTGAAGGAAGAAAACATCAAAATAAATAGATTTAGATCAACTCCATCACTATTGGAAAACTCTCCTGCCCAACTGGCTCTTGCCACAAAATTCCACAGGAGACTGTGGAGACTAAAAATCACAGTACACAAGCCATGGGTTTTCCTTGTAATACCAGCTGTTAAAACAGAAGAAACCCATGCACCCAAACCTAGCCTGGAAGTGATGGTACTTTGTGGCAGTCTGTGGTACCTGTTTATGGGAGGGTTATTAATAATATAAAAATACAAACTCTGAAATGTTTGATTTTTTTTCTTTCTGAACCATAACTCCATGTTGTATTGGTAATTAATGGAGGTAAGGCAAGATTGCTTGTTAAAACAAGTCGCCGCCTGGAAACAGAAGCAGTGTACAGACGCCACTGTGTAAAATCGGAATACTGGAACAAAGGTTGCCGGGACATTCCACTGCTGAGCGTGCACAGACCACGAACATCCTGCTGCCTAACGTTTCACCCACACAAAGACAAAACATAGTCTTGAATATTTTGTCGTTGTCTGGCTATTGAGAGATGATCTTTGTGCAATCTCTGATTCCAGACCTTTGTCCTTTTGTTCCAAAAAGAAGGTTAAGGGACATTGAGAGGCTTCCACCATTGTTAATCGTTGTATTTTGGCTCAATGGAGGAAAGTCAGAGTAAATTCAAGCCTTGGTTTTGGCCAGGAAAAATTAAAAGAGAGAAGAAAAAAATAAAGGGGGGAACAAAACAATTACAGAAAGGCAGCCTGGTTTAAAGCTATTTTAAAGGCTATTTCTTTTCTTCAAAACAACAACAAAACAATGACAAATATATGAGGAAGTCAGAACAAACATCCTGTCAGGCAATAATTTCACCTGTACGCAGATAACATAACCTATTACCTGAACCTGGAAGTGGCAAAACAAACATGGAAGTAACGCATCAATCATCAGTGAGAATTTCCTTGTTCTGTTGTGTATCAAAACCTCAATTCGAATTGATGTTGCAGGTCACTCAAACTTTATGAGGCATTTCTGTTGTGGTGGAAAATAAATCTCATATAATTTGTTTTCTTTTGTCTTAAAAAAAAAATCGTTTTCTGTTCAAGATTGTTGAAAGGTTGTTAAGTTTCAGCCCGAAGAATTTTAGAGCCTTTGGAATCACTCAGTTGTGAACATACAGTTGCTTGTGAAGGAAAACAGTCTTCTTATGAATTAACTTTTTTTCCCTTTCGCTTAAATTCTTGTTTAGTTATGGTTGTAACTGCATGAATATTTTGTCCATTTATTGATTTTGTTTTTTTATGAAAAAATATTTATAAAATTTTTATTTTGTTCATGTATTTTGTTTTATTTATTTTTTCATTTTTTTATTTTTATTTATTTATTTATTTTTTATTTCATTTTTTTTCTTTCATTTTTTATTCCATTTATTTATTATTTTTTGTGGGGGATGTATTACAAGTGTTTTGATATATTTTAACTATAATCCTATATTATTCTTGTTTGTTATAGTAGTTTGTATTTTTTTATATATCTACCTTTTATTTGCTTTGTTTTTTTTGGGGGGGCGAAGGGACTATTTTGACAGTTGGTAGAAGAGAGTATTTCCCTATATTTTCAATATTGTTTTAGTCACAACTCACCTGTGTATATTCCGTTATGGGGTTAATGGTTCCATTGAAAACTCCACGAAGCAAATCTAATCAACAATAACAAAAACAGTAACAACAGTCAGTAAAGTGTAAACAAACACACATGCGTACTTAATAAACAAATCTAGAAATATATCATCTCTATACACAATTCTGGTCAAAGTACAGTATCCATCTTTGAGGAGCTGGTGGAACTTAATTCTATGTATTTATTTTTAAAAGGAACCTCGAGATAAAAACTGGGCCAGAAGACAATTTCCCCTTTGCTATAAACAATACTATGTAGAATGAAACATTACCCAAGATTATTTAGAGCGAGATCTGAATACGACCTACAAATAAATCATATTACAATGTTTATCGTTAGAGATGCTTAATATTGAAATCATAGGGGGTTTTGATAACCCACTTCCTCAATTACCAACCCCCCCCCCCCCAAGAATTAGAACGATGAACGCACAGTCCACTTTCATGAGAATGCAATTACAAACTCTTCCGCGGCGAACCAAAATGCAGTTTCTTTATGGGTGGAGAAGGAGGATTTTGACTTATGCATAGTGTGTAAAAAAATCTAGAAACTAAGGTTTGTTTCTCTGTATAGGTTTTGAGGCATTGCATGGTGAGGTATCAATGTATATTTTGGTTTGAGGTAACACCATGTGATTGTATCTACATTGCTATATACAGTAGATTGTTCTTGTGAGAACTTGTCCCGTTATTATTCTACTACCGCGGAGTAGATTTCAGAATTCGGGGGGACAACTTAGTTCTGAAAAGAACTGTCCTGCTTGTTAAGTACTACCTGGGGAGGTAGGAAATCGGCTGGGACTACTACTACTACTTTTCGCTTAGTGGATCGAGGGGACTTCTCGGATAACTTCACTGCCGGGCGGAGTGAGTTTATTGGTCTCAACGTCTCGACTAGCTTGCTCTAGTCATAGTTAAGGAGACCATCATCATCACCATCTCTCTAACTGAGACGTTGTGGTTAGAGCCATGTTTGATCCTTGATCAAAAATAGGGAAATTGTTGAGTACAAGGTGCCGACCTACATGGTATAAAATTTGATGGCATTTTTATTTGTTGTTAAATTGTTTTTTTGGGGGTGGCCATTTAATAAACTGTTATTATGAGGGCCCCCCCCCCAAAAAAAAAAAAAAAAAAATTAAGATCAGATAAATAGGAAGAATGTCATGCCTTGGTTCTGAATAGAATCGGTGAACTAACAGTTCCACAGAATTCTCCCAAGTAGTCCACTGGCCAAATATGCTAGTTAATTCAATTCAATTCAATTGTCCTTTCAATTGATTTTAGTATCCCTAATGGGAAATTCACTTCTGCCTGATTCATAGAAAGCTTGAGGACATGTCAAAACTTTAACCAATGTGGTCCGGCTGGCTAGTTCAGTGTTGAAGAGCATCCCTATTGATTGTGAGAGATGACTAGTGAAACAACAAGTTAACTGGTCCGGCTGGATAGTCCCTGAAGCAAAGGGCAAACCCTGCTTAATGTTCTGATCAGCATGCTCTGATCGTCCTCAGAAAAACCTGGTTTTTTTTTAATACTCTGAATGAATCAACATTAAAAGCCGAGGTTGAATGTAATTATTTAAGTCTCCAGCAGATTTGTTAGGTGTACTTTACGTTTGTGGATATTTAATGCGTGCCGTAAAGTGGGGCACACCCAAGGGTTTAGTTCCACTATGACATTCAAATGACTCATTCATGTCCTTTAATACACAATGCCTCACGGCTGATCATGGCTTCTGTAAAAAAACTTAAACAAAATAAACATAAAAAGCGACATGCTCTCCATACAGTCTCTTGAGAAAGTGAGTTAGAAATATAAAGACCTAAGCAATTCTCTCCCTTCCCCCTCCACTTCCAACACACAAAAACTGCACTAAACAAGGTTCATAATACTGAAAATGAACTGGAATGAGCTGGAATGAACTGGATAGAACTGGAATGAACTGGATAGAACTGAAAAAAACTGGAGTGAACTGGAATGAACTTGTGTTTCTGGCAGTGGCTACTGAATGCCCCGCAGCACCTTGTAAACTCTTATAAGGTGTTACATAAATAAGTCTCATAATTCAAAAATTGCAAACACATGTCTTAAAAAAAGAATAAACTTGTGCAATTGAGACGGCCGTAGATAAAGTGCTTTATAAAAAGTAGTTATCATTATTATTATTATTATTATTATTATTATTATTATTGTTGTTGAAAAAGTGAGTTAGAAATGTAAGGACCTAAGCAATCCTCCCCCTTCCCCATCCAACACACAAAAGCTGTACTAAAACAAAATTCATAATAGTCAGAATGAACTGGAATGAACTGAAATGAACTGGAATGAACTGGAATGAACTGAAATGAATTGGAATGAACTGGCATGAACTGGCATGAACTGGAATCGAATGACCTGATGCAAAAAAAAAAAAGGTTTACAACATACACATCTTTTGTAACAATTGTATGTAACTATTTTGGGTGATTACAAAATCGACACTTATCAAAATGATTTGGTATCTAATTTTGCGAGGATTAAAATTCTCTTGATTTTGTTTGTAGATTGTATATGTATCAAAAACAACATTGTCATTAGACTGTGCAATGCATACATTTCAACATTTTTTTAAATCTTGGGTTCCCAGGCATATTTCTTTCAAGAGAGACTGTTGTCATGATCATAGCATGCCTGTGGCTGTACATGGAATTCTGAACTCTGACCCAGTTACTTCAAGCACGAGCGCTGGCCAGCACATAACAGTAATGATGGCGCCAATTGTGATGTGACAGCCAGTGCACGTGCCTGCAGTTACTGGTTTGAGTTTCTAACTCAATGTTCAGCTATAGGCCTGCTATGCACATGACGACAGTCCCCCTTTAAATTAAAATTTTAAACGATCCAAAAGTTTGGTCAGAAGATATGCGCATGACTTGTATAGTCTGTTTACAAGCCCCTCCCACTTTTTGGTAGTCCATTGATGTCATTACCAGAGGAAGCTTTTTGATTCAAAGTCTTCCATTTGAAACAAAAATGTGCGCATTTTAATCCGAACGGAATACACAGAAATATGTTATTGAGTGTAACTTACACCAAGGAAAGTCATTTGGAGAAACGGCGTGAATAAACTCCGAGGCGACGTGGAATATCGCGTTGGACGCTGGATCTAATTCCTCCCTGGATATGTTGTATTGCGGCTGTGGTGGTAAATCATCCCATGTTATATGATCTTGACTGTCTTTTGTGTTCTTCGCTGACGCTCCAAGAAAAGTTAAACTCACACACAGTACTATAAACACTGGATAAAACCAACTCAGGGCCAGTACAGTTCTTAGTGCCATGGTTAGAAGCTGGTTCACTACATATACGTTCAAATATACAAACAGGAGCGTACGAGTTTTCCACCTGAAACGCAGGAGTTGGACGATAAGATCCCGTCTATGAAGAAGTGTAGCAGAAAGCTGTACTCATAACTCCAGTCGTATAGATCCCATCAAACTTGGCAGACTTCCTTCATAAAAAACAAAGCAGAGCAAATGAATCTTAAACTAAAAAAAAAAAGAATCAAATCCATTCAAATATAGCTGGAGACTTTGAACTGACAGAATAGTTTCCCCGGCTTGCTCGGCCGGAGTTCTACAAAACAAGAGAAAGAAGTTCCCAGCCGAGTGCCAACGCCAACGTGGAATGACGTCAAACAGGATTGTAGAGGATGCAGCGGTGTACCATGGCTCTTCAAGTTTTCCTGAGCCCTGCCGTCTGCAACAGGAAGAGGGTTATATTCCCATTTTAACACAAGGCCATCGGTTAAAAATGTTGTTACTGCAGTCAGAAAAAGCGGCAAATTTTTTGTTGTTTACATTCCTTAATAATGCTGAAGCGAATATGTTTACTTTGTGATTTGGTCTTGCTGCGTTCCTGTGCCCCTTTTTATCTTGTAGCCCCGCCCTCATGTCAAGTAACCATTAATGGCCTTGTGATGGGGAATTGTTACTAAAAAAATGATTTTATTATACATTAAAGTTAATAAATTCACTCAACAAATTTACATAGGTGTGTCAGCTTTCACAGCATAATTAAACTGCATTTAATACAGTACTTTCTGGGACTTTTGACTGCAAGCCTAGCGGTAGTAAATGCGAGTATAAGGTTTGCGGTAGTACCCTGTGATAATCTCTCGGGTAGTGGTGGCTCAGAGAAGAGTTCAGTGTTTTACATTTTCACCAGTGCTCTGACTGTCTCCTGTAATCAAGCCGAACCATGCCGTCAGAGGGATCCTGGGATGAACTGGAGTCAAGATTAGTACTTCCAGGAACCAACAAAGGGAGATCACCACACAGGCCTACAACTTTATAGTAGTTTTTACTTTACTAAAGGACACCCCTATTGGGGAAATTTTTCATTTCTATCAGAACACCTTAGGAGCAGCAAGGCAATGGTGTTGCCTTCGTGAAGTATCAGGCCCATTTGGTGCTCGATATGTTGCAGGGTGTAACCCCCCCCTCCTATTGTTTCTTCATTGAGTTCTGGAAATCTCTGGAATTCTTTTGTGGGTGCTTCTGTACAAGAGAAGGGGGGGGACATCCCTCTGCCATATATCGGGCATGGAATAATCAGGCCAGATCATGGTGCTACAAAAAAACACAATTTAATTTGGAGGTCGCAAATTAAAATCGCAAGAATAAAAATTACTTAATATCCCTTGTGGTTTATTACCCGATACTTACAAATTTACTGAGACTAATATTACTAATAATTGACAATGAAGCAACAGGCAGTATATTAATACCGTTGAACTTGATAGCAAGATCTCGCATTCATCTCAGATTATTTGGTCTCACTTCCCTTTCTGAGTTTCATTAACAACATCGCAATATTTCATTTTATTGTAACGATTTTATTGTAACGACTGTTAAGAACACATCATTATGGAACAAAAGACACAATAAATCATTTATGTAGCTGTAAAATTACAAAATATTAGGGGAAAACGTAGAATTATTCAATAAGGGAATAAAAGAGTGGTGACGAGATCTTAAATTTAATGGCTGGGTAAAACCGGCAGGGTCGTGGTCATCCTTAATCACACGACCACGACCCTGCAAGGTTTTAACAGCCGTTTAAGATCGAGTCACTACTCTCTTATTCCCATTCATTAATGCACTTTTCGTTCAAAAGCGTAATATAGGAAAAGCTGTTTTAAAAAAAAACTGTTTTGTAAATTTTCAATTCCTGTTACGTCCTCATACTCTGTTTTGCGTAAGTTAAACGGTTGACAATAACGAGAAAATTAGTGCCCCAGTAAGTTAGCTACGAGTGCCAAATGCATGTTCACAGCTCCAGCTGTGACCTTATCAGCCGTTTGAAACCGGTCTTAAACAGTCATGTGACCACCTTTCATTACATTGTCCTAACTTGAAAGTTCTACTGAACTGAAACTGTTATATAATCCAAGCAATGTCCGGTCACAAAGGATATGATAAAAACAATTCCTTCTGTTGTGGTTTTGTTAAATTGCATCATGTAACAGTTTCATTTAGATTAGTTTCATTTAGATGCATAGTCACCATCTGCACTGGCCACACACAATTCATCAATAATGATAATGACTTTCATTTCATTTGATGAAGTCTGTTATTAAAGGGTTTGCACAACATTGGTAATATTGAAAGGAAAAATGTGCACAGATTTGCACATAACATACATATAGTATAAAGATGGTCATGGTGGAAAACTTCCCCTTTAAATATTTTTGCCTGAAATGCTGCAGTTTTTGAGAAATGAGTAAAAAAAAAAATAGTTTTGACCTCACGAGACCAAAACCTTATGTTTGAAAACAGCGAAAAACATGTGATGATTTTTACTATTTTCTTGTTATTTTCCAGTAAAGTTTTACAGGTTTGTTATTTCATTATGTCAGTTTGATTTACAGCAGAAAGGAATTGAGATTATGCTTTATACTTTGTGGGATCATCATAGTTCTTTAATCTGAGGAGTTACGTTTTGTACTTTAAAAAAAAATTATTTGATGGTTTCTGAGGGTTGAACTTAAACACAACTTTAATATCACAAAGTACTTGTTTTACATTCGGTGGTACGTGCAAAAAACACAAATAATAATCTTTATTCCCGATGCAAAATTAACATCTTTCACAATGGTTGTGGTACCAGCTGCTAATAGGATTCGAACTGCCTCTGGCTGCCAAGCAATCTCGGTAGTCTAGATGGTAAGACATCTGCTCTAGAAGGGGGGTTTGAATCCCACCCGAGGACTTGCCTGTGAGTTTTTTTTCTTCCTATTACTCGGGAAAGTACTGAGTATACAGTGCTTAACTCACATTGGTGTATGGGGGGAAAAAAAACACACAAACAATATTCTTATCCCTGATGCAAACTTAACATCTATCATACTCGTTTTATGTTGAGAACATAATGAGAAACAATTTTAAGTTATTCCGTGGCCCCGTGACAGTAATAAGTTTGTAGACCTTTTGTGACGCATTCTCCGATAATCCAACATGGTGTACAGATAAGGCAAACTTGTAAGCTCCACCGTCCTACCCTCCATGCAGATGATTATTCTCACTGAATACTCTACAGGTTTTTTTTTGTCTGCATGAGTTAACTGACACAACTCACCATAATTTGAGAGGGTGTCTTGTTTCTATAAAATCCAGAGAATCCAATTTTGTGATAATTTTTTTCACCAGATAGTAGATGAGGAAACGGAAGTCACTGCGAATCCTGCTCATGTGATGGAATCCTATCCATGAAATGCTTCCCTAAACCCAGGTGTATAAATGGGAACCTGCGAGGGCTGAGGTGGTATTATGTTAGATTAACCCCTTAGCAATAATATAAGGAGCTTGAGGTTGCATGATCCCAAGGGACTTGAGAAAGTTAGTGGATTGGACAGAGTATGCCTGATGAACGGAAGTAACGTAATGTTGTAAAGCGCCTTGATCTAGCTACATACGTGTGCTGTACATGTTTATAACACACCTCTTGTGGTTGGCTGAAACATGTTCACGTGGGGTAAACTAATATTCAGGCTAGTGCATGAGATTTAAGCCAGCATAAACTAGACCGCGTCAAGACATTGCGCATGCGTAAAATTCCCAAAACCGGCACTTTACTCCAAAATTTTGACTGGTTACAGTGATGTGAACAGCAACTTAAAAAAATTAATCCAGGGAATTTAAAAGCGTTCCTTCAATTGTTAAATTGCTCAGACATGGTTGAATTGCTCATGAGTTAATGGTTGAATAAAAAGAGTTTTAATGGTTGAATAAAAACAGTTCAGCTAAAAAATCTTGATTTTTTTTCTTTTTTTCCTCTTTCTTCGTCTTTCATATTTATGACTGACATGTGTTATATTATAAATAAACACTACGGACCGGCATCATTCAGTCACTAGTGTAACTCTATCTCCCCTTGGGCTTGTGGGTGACCAGAGGAGGGTCCTCTTTCCCTCTTTTGGTCACTCACAGCCCCTCGGGGTGCATAGATGTGCACTAGTGACCTCATTGCCAGTCCATATGTGTATACTAAGAACCAATTATTATTAATATTGCCTCCCTTGCTCTGGTCTTGTCCAAAGGCCCTTATTACAAATATTTTAATAATACATCAGTTTTTGTTAGAGTACATTCATGCAATCAACCTGTACAAATTTGCCCAAAGTTTTCCTGACACTTATTGACCGGGGCTTGTTTGGTAAAAGATTTAATAAAGAGTACATACACTGTAGTTACTAAAGCTGAAAACAAGAAAATTAGAGGTTGCCAACTGCTTAAGCCAACCCAAATGACCTTGTGGTATTTAAATGCAAAAATGGTTAATTGTCTCTTGTTCGGACCGTAGCAGAGTCTTTCTCAAAAAAGGCTACAAAACGAGAAGGTACTGAAGCTGTCAGATTAACGATCGTTTTCCATACCTCAAATAATGGTCACATCAACTTATTCCCACTCTTTTGTCTTAGAAGAGTGCCGATAAGAAAATTGTTGGGCCCTTTTAAAAAGGTGAAATTCTAGGCCTGGAGTGGAATCATAGAGTGTGGCTTAATTATTGTGTCAAGTGTGTTAAATGCAACATGTGGCCACGGTAAATTAGCGCAGTGACTGTGGGTATTGGTACCCGATGGGGCGAGCAACCCGCCCAATGATTAAAATAGTAAAATTGATCTTGTGATCGAAAGCACACAGTATACGGAGGAGTTTGGGTTTTACAAAGTCTAAACTCCACAAAAGTGCAACACACAAACTTGCTTTGGAACAGGCTTTTTCCAGTCCCTTACAAAGAACACAATACAAGTACAAACTGCCTTTTTTATTCATACACAATAGGGGAGTAACCTGTTCAGTGCAATAACACGCACACTGATTAACTGCACACTGATTAATTGAACCGTGGTGCATATTTTCTTTCTCCATAATTGAACAATGATTGAACTGGGAAAAAAACCCAAACATTTACAGTTTGTCAAGCAGAGCGAAAGAGCTCTTTAATTCATAGAATTCATAATGCAGCCCCAGTCTAGTTGGATTGATCGTAAAGGAGGGGTTAAAATCACTGCAGCTAGCCCTCAGTCACGCTTCCTAGGAAAATTGAAATAAAAATGAACCTTGAATGTATCTTCTGAAAAATGTAACCTCAGATTTATCCATCTTGTTTTTGACATTTTCAAATGCTGATTATACAGAGCTTATTAAATAACACATGGGTGTAGGGTAGAATAAAATACTCTTCATCCCTGATGCAATTACTACCTCTATTTAAATTGTACGCTGTACCCGCTGCTAATTATGGGATTCGAACTGGCCTCTTGTCACCGGGCAAGCTCGGTGGTCTAGTGGACACCTGATGGCAGGGGTCGTGGGTTCGAATCCCACTGTAGTAGTATGCCTGTGGATTATTTTTTTTAAAACACCGAGTATACCGTGCTAATTTATCACACATCAGTGTAGGTTAAAAAAGGGTATTCTTTGTATCCTCTATTCGGTTATTGCATAGTACATCTACAGGACTGATCCTTCAAGGAGGCAATGGAGGCAATCACCTCCATTGCCCCGCCCCCCACTGTCATTGCCTTGGTGTCCTTGAAATGTTCGAATAAAAGTTTACAATTTCCTCTTAGATGTGCCCTTTCTCAAGAAGAAAATGCCTTGGTGCCCTTGCCCTTTCACGAATGAAGCAATCAGGCCTGCTTCTACTTAAATTCTCAAACATTACGAAATTTTGTTTTAATAATGGAGAGATGATGGCTTGACTGACAGTTTCTTCTATGGACCCTTGACAAAAAACATACGTAGTTCTGTACCAGCAGGGCTCGAATTTAAGCCCTGGGCCAGTCAACCCAAGACCAGACAAGTCCGACAGTCTTGTGTTTTTCAATTGAATAATAACACCTCAATGTGTAATATCTTAAACAAAGAAGAAAATATCTTCAAATGTTGACTTTGATTCAACTCTGTTGAGTATCAAAATATACTTACCCACAAGACAAATGAGATATATCTTCTCTTAGTGCTTGTTCAAATAAAAACAATTTCCATGTTAAACTTTGTAGAAAGTTTTTTTCTCATTCAGATTTTGGTCTTTTGATTTTAAGCTACATGCCCTGCCGTCTGGTGGAATTTTACTCCAAATTCAAGCCCTGCTGGACCAGGGCTGAGCCATGATACATCATGTAGGCTTGATAGACTTGTTCAGAACAATTTTACGTCAAATTCAGTCGCTCCACATAATTATGTCATAATTATGGCCCATACACTCTTTCATTTTAAGGCTCAATCTCATTTCTTTGCAAACACACCACACACATTCTTAGGATTATAATAGGCTATCATGACTTCAAGGTCTCCCAGTACTGACCAGAAACCAGTCCCATAGTGACAACTATGTCATCTGCATGTAACCTTGTTCTAGGAAATGATGTCACTGATCTTATTTTATTCTGTGGACATCACTTCTAAATCAAGACTTCCCCCACAAACACCACCAACCAAAATCCTAATAGACCCTTCTTTTGCACGGTCCGGCCGCCAAGTTTTGCCAAACATGGTTGGCAATAGTATCGCCGTCCTTCACTGCAAAACTTACAAAAAGATATTAACATCACTATCAAATTAATACCCATGATACAAAAATGACTGTCCAAAACAAAAAGTAAACTTTTATACTTCGTAAAAAAAGTTTAAATTTTTGACTAAAAAGGGCAATGGAATTTGTGATACTCAAGGCTTCCATACAAAATGGTGGTCAATGTTTGTAAACAAAAGAAAGGTCTATTAAACATCTCCCCAACTTTCACTCTTCACTTCCACTATGCCTTTATCTTTTCTTTAGGCCTTAGTGCAAGAGCCTCACCTCTCACGAGCTAGGTCCAGCACCTCTGTAATAACTGATACAATTTACAAGTCTCCAAAATAAAATATGATTAGACACACAGGACTTGAACTTCGCTCTTGAAAGGGCACAGTAATTTTCCTCTGGTAAGGGGCACTTCTATTAAGGAAAAGTAAATTTGTATTGGAACTTTGCAAAGGGCACCACGGCAAAAGCACAGGGCACCACAGCAATTGCTGTGGGTGCCGTGGGTTAATTCAAGGCCTGGGGTGGATTTCACAAGTAACTAGTCCTAACTTAGGACTAGTCCTGACTTATGACTACATGTAGTCCTATAAGTTAGGACTAGTTACTCGTCCTAACTCGAAATAAGACTAGTCCTAGTGCTTTGTGAAATCCACACCAGGACATGTACTTTGTTTTAAGTGCTATTTTCTTCATTTGTCCTCACCTAGATCCCACTCCACTCTGCTCGCACGTTTAGGATCTCCGTTAACCAGAGAAACTATTTAAGCAAATATGCCTAAAGCTCTTACTCATTGCATTAAACTATTAAATAACCGTTATATCTTTAACTGGTTTTCTGACGGCAATCTAAAACATTTGGAAATCAAATTTACACAGGATGGATCTTCTCTGTACTTCCTTAATTTATTTCTAATGAAATTATTGAGTTCTTCTCTTTCTCTCCACTGCACTTAATAGCTTCCTTTGGGTATTGTATTATCAAGATTACAGGCCTCAATCTTAAGAAAAACGGGAGCAGGCCTTTGCTGGCCAAATCAGAGAAATTGTACAAGGGCATGCTGGCCAAGTTGGTAGTGACAGTGCAATTGTTCTGAAGGGCTTGCTGGCCAACTTGACGGGGCATGAGGCCAATGGCCTTGGTGGCCTCGGTTAAGATCAAGGCCTGGAGATAACTTAATTGTGTTATAAATTTCTCCTTCGAATAGAAAAGAATACTCTGCTTTATGTGAATAGAACCAGGGATAAATTTATATCCATTGATTGTATTTTAGTGAACATTCGCTACTGACTATAATTAACAGAGGAAGAAAGTTGGTGAAAGTTGGCTTTCTTTCAGTAAACATTATAAAGCCACAACGGCTCTGAACATGTGCAGTAACTGTTTTTTTGAGACTTTATCAATTTTACCATGATAAATGTTAGTCTGGTTCTGTGCTAACGTTGTCCTTGTGACTTCATATTCATGAGATGAGAATTTATTTCCCTTTAAAAAAAAAATCCTCAGGAGCCATAAATAAAAAAAAATTTTAAAAAAAGGTAATACCATCCAGTGAAATTTAAGAGTCAATTTTTAATGAGAAAAGAAAAATTTAAATTACTTATTTATTCATTTTTTTTTTTAAACAAAAATCAGAAAAAAAACGCTTCAGGATTGGATCACTGAACGTGTTGATGGCTAAGTGGGATGGCTTTCTCTGTGTTATCACTGACAGTACAGGTATCAGGCTGTGAACCAAAACCTTGGCAATTTAGTTAAGTATATTATTACATAATGTCGGCTACTCGTGTATGCTTCAAAGAGGGCGCTATATACAGGCCTCGAACTTAACCGAGGCCATATGCCTTGCCGAGTTGGCCAGGTGCCACTCCAGAAACATTGCACTATCACTACGAACTTGGCCGGCATGCCCTCTTTGAGAAATGTACAATTTCTCTGATTTGGCCTGCAACAGCCTGCCCCTGTTTTTCTTAAGATCGAGGCCTGTATATATGATTTCCCGACTTAGTGAAAGAAAACCGGAGCGGGCAAAATCTCCACAATCTTATATTTTTTTATCTTATAATAATTTTTAATCTTACCAATGACTCATATGCACACCCTTCACAACACCTTTTTAAATTAGATTTTGTGTGAATGAAATACCAGTTTCATTCGATGGATGATCTTATGGGGTCATCTTAAGTCCTCTTATCCTACCTAGTCCCATTTATGTAACACACTTCTTGCTGTTTCTGTATTTTAGTTGGCTGAAATACGGTCACATGGGGTAAACTAATATAGACTAGTGCATGAGAATTGCACCAATGTCAAGGCATCCAATGCACCTAATTTGCGGGAAATTATTCCCAAACCAGGCACTATACTCAAATATTTTGGTCAGTTACTGGGCCCTCTCATAGTGTGAACAGTGCACAGTAACTAAAAAAAGGGAATCAGGGGACACTGAAAGCACTCCTTTAAAGTGTTGAATTGCTTATCATTGTTAAATTGCTTGTGAATTAAAGCCCCAGCTCAACATTGGTAAGAAGAAAAAACAAAAACTGTTCAAAGATTTACCATTAATGATGATGGTAGACAACTTTCCTTCAAATATTTCTGCCTGAAGTGTTATCGCTTTTAAATAATAAATTAAATAAGATCCTACATTAGTTTTCGTCTCGGCGAGACGAAAACTCTGTCTATAATACTAATAGGAATGCATATAAAAATGCTGAATGCATTTTACCATTTTCTCGCAACTGAAATAACGAAATGAGCTGACATTTTCACACTCACAGGTTGGTTTTATCACAAATATCTTAATTTGTGCAAAGAATGGAAGCACTGACACTCAGTTAACCAATGTTGAGCTGGGGCTTTAATTGTTGAATTAAAACAGTTCAGTTATAATAAAAGTAAAACCCTGAAAATGTTCTTTTCTTAATTCCTATTTTGGATAAGGTGTTTTGTAAACCACATGGATTGGCATTAACTCCCCCACCCCACTAGTGCTCGTCTATCTCCGGCTCCCCTCCGGCCCGTGTGGATGTCGAGTGACCAGAACTACCAGAAAGCAGCCTACTCAGTACTCTACCATCTAGATCTACTACTACTACTAGTACTACCTACTGGCTAAACTGCGGAATAAAGGTGCTGCCCGTGGTGGAGCACCTACCTAGGTAGCAGTAGTTGCCGACTCTGACCTTAGGCGGTGATCCTTATCACTATTGCGGTTGACCGTGGCTGCGGCGTTGCGCGATGTTACTCGGAAATAAGCCAAAGTAAACTTAATAAATAAATAGGAAAACTTTAAACCCTTGCCTTGCTCATATTAACTTACCCATAATAAACACGATTCCATGATTCTCGATCAGCCGTTCGAGTTAACCTACAGATGCCAAATGATTCATAGAGTTGATATCTGTGTGGACGTGGAATGACAACTGTCAATACTTTTTGTGGTACGCATTGTTCTTTGGTGTCGCTACTGAACTGCGTTTTTTTGACACACAGGTACAGTGCGTGTGAAACCGAGAGTGGTAAGACTTGGAGGAGAGCTACTTTTTGGCTACCCGGGGGTGCACCACACTGAATAGGCTCCCATAACAACCAATGCTAAAATATGCTAAATATTCAAAAATACTCAAAAAAAAAAATACTTTAAAGTCTCTCAGCCTCTAGAAAACAAATCGAATATATTTTCTGACAACTGAACTTCATTTTTCGTTTCAATTTTTAGTAGGTTAGCCGTTGAGAATTTTTGCTAGGCTGACCCAAAATAAAAATACCCCTGAACAAGTAAACTGGCCAGAGTTCATCTTGGAAAAATGACCGTGTAGGTTAAATACCGCCCTCTGTTGTTAGTTTTAGGCCCTTAAACAAAATTAGTCTGTTTGTGTTTTCTAATGTTGTTTAGTGTGTAGAAAAACGAGGCAGATGCTAGACCATTGTAACCGCACGTTTATCCAGACTGAAGCCTAGCCGCGTATTAGGCTCAAAATTCAATCCGCGGATTCAACAGCCGGCCAGCACGTATTCGGGAAAATTACAACCTATGCAATTTAGGGCGGTGGAAATTCTTTCTCCACTTCTTTCTATTTTGAACATTTTTTTTTAAATCTACACTTTATCAGTATTTTTCAATGTTCTTAAAAAACATATCACTTAGCATGCATACTTCAGGGTGGACGCGTGTTTTTTGCTTATTAATTAGTGAATAAATAGCTGGTACAATTTGGACCTCATTATCCAGCATTTAAATTGTAAGCCCTCCCCTCCATGATGGAGCCCCTCAAGTATACCCCTCCAAGTTTCAAACCCTCCTCTCCACTGAGCTATATCTTGCCCGATATTTGGCAGAGAGAGGTCCCCCAAATGTTCCCATACTCTGACACACTCTTCTCTCGTACAGAAGTACCCCCCCCCCTAAAATCCTCAAATAAAATCCAGAGATTTCCAGAACACAATGAATACACAATAGGGGGGGTACACCCTGCCACATATGGAGCACCAAATGCACCGAGCCCCTCAACTTTATCTCCTCCAAATTGTATGCCCTTCCCTCCACCGAGCCCCTCAACTCCCCCCCTCCACGGATCCCCTGAAGCATAGCCCTCCCCTCACTGCCTCACCCACAGAAATTCACCTCCCCAAGTAAGTTCCCCATCATTCATGGACCTTCATCACACAGTTCTGCTGTATTTCAGTTAATTATTCTGTCCGTATTATACTTTATTCATAAACTAGCAAACAAGGGTTAACACCGTTTTACGTTTTTCAGTCATTTTGCATAGCCAAACTTATATGCAGGTAAAAATTTACAATTGCGGAACGATGCGTTTTAAAACAAAGCATCCCGTTCAGTCGGTTTGTTCACAAAGCTTTTTGGGACAAAGATTACTGCTGTGTGATAAAGTTCCTCTCTGCACTTAAAACAACGTAAAATCAACACACGTTTTTTTTTTTTTAGTTTTTTTTTTTATTATTATCATTACTATTGTTATTTTGTATACATAAATGTAGACCACCATGTACACTGATACATCATTACAAGAATAAGTACTCTGCAATATTTTTGTGGAGATCATTTTTTCATGGTTCAAAAGGTTTTATTCTTTGGACTTGTGAACAAGAGGAAACAATTAAAACTCGGCATTTTCAAACAAAACTCTCGACCGGACATTTTTATGATCGACCATGAATACATCTCACTTAAGGGAGAGCGGAACCCAAATTTTAACCAGTCTTCAGTCTTGGGTTAAATAAACTCTTTGCAGCACAATTTGTTGGGCTTTACTGCATGGGAACGAAATAATGTAAAAGTGTAGACAAACTGGTATTGATGGCGTACTTTTAACGGAGATAATGCCTTGCACTTATATGATGTGACAGTGTACACAAATAAATGTCAATCTTAAGATAAACTCTGATAGGCTTTTAGGTACAATGGGATTATAAAACTAAATCAGCGTTGGTTTTTCCAAAATATTTTGTTTTTATGAAAGCGCTTCTTCTGGATATCATTTTTATTTTCCAAACATTATTATTTTTGGGGTAAATATTTTGTTTCACTTTGCTGCTATTTATGAAGTGCAATGGTGGAGGATGCTTCCCAGTACACCGGATAGTGTCCAGGCTTGTATTTACTGCATTCTTGCTCTCGAAATAACTGTTGGTCGGGTGTGGACCGCATCAAAGGCTCACTGTAATCAAATTAAAACAAAGTATTACTTTTTCATTAAACAGATGTTTTTAAAAGGCAGGGTAAACAGGATTTGATTTCGAAATGTTTGTGAACTATTAAACTGGCGTACCGTACCCAACGTAAATGAGTTTCCAACCAAACTTTGCGGTCCGACGAAGTATGTTTTACTCACAATAGTAGTGTCTTCATTGAGTTTTAGAGTGTGACTGTGTAGTTTCTTTGAAATACATTTACTCACAGTAGAAATGTTTTCATCGAGAAAGATTGTTTTTCATCCTTAAATGTTTCTCTCAAGACTATTTTGACCGTTTTAGCCATTCCATATCTTGAATAGTTTTGGGGAAATCCCACTTAAAACTAACTGATATTGACAAAATATCATTCGATTTTAATAGCTGTCAAAGCCTGTACCCTGCCTTAACCGAATTGAGTAGTTTCAATATATATATACCAATAACGTAATTATAACCTTAGGCCTATTACATCATCAATATATCAGATAATTTCAATGATCGATTCAGTTGAGGCGATAATAAATAAATGAAAGATAACCAATTTGCCAGTAAAAAGGGAAAAGACTACGTAAGTTTCGGGTAGGCTATAGCTGAGGCGAGTATGACCCCATTAACAGACGTCTCACGCGGTTGGTTACAGTCTGCCCATGGTCTGGCATTTTGACCATGTGTAAAAATACTACGTCGCCTGAACTGATCGCTACACGGTATTCCAAAATTGAATTCCAAAATGTTGCAACCAGTTCTTTTTGTGGCGATGGAAAAATCGGGTGAATTGGGTCAATCTGCAGTAGTTGTCGAAGAATTGTTTATAATCTAGTCTGCAAATCGGCTTGGGTCCACGGGGGGATTTGAACCACTTTCAACAGGACTGATCAAAGACGCGCCTGTACATGAACGAAATTCGTTAAACACTTGAGGGCTGACACACCTACATAACAAGATTATCACCTAAATATGAGATACTCTGATTTTGATTTTCACGTGCACAAAAGGGTGTTATGCTTTTGAGTTATACAATTTAAAACAAAATGCATAAACAAATTGCGCTTTGACCAACATTTCTGCTAAAATAAACATTCATACAGACGTAACCGTTCGAATAGATAAAACTTAGAATGAAGTTTGGAAAAGATTCCGATATCCATTTTTCTTTTACAAGTTAATCCATCATTTCTAATACTAACTCATTCAGTCTACCTTCAGGTTCCTTTTGTTTCTTTATCAATATGATTATGTGATTTTCCAAAGTATTGTACCTTCCCCTTACGGTACGGACATTTCATAGGTTTTCCACGTCAATTTCGCCAACTATTAATTCAATTTCATGAACACGCATTCACAGTTACGTATGTTTCCTTAACTTATTCAAACTATGGTTTCTTTTGAACTATTACTGCAGCTTCATTTTCGTGCGCACCTGACTTCATTCTTCTCATTCTGATTCCTTTTAGTCATTCTATTTCATTTATAGGCATTCAAGACTATCACAATTACAGCTGGATTTCTATTATATGACTGTTTACAATGATTGATTAAATTGAATGGTTGACCAGCCTCTTGCTGTTGCGAAATTTAATGATCTTTGCAACCTAATTAATTTGAATGATCGTATTTGACCAGTGAATGATAGACTGTTGAAATTGAATTACTCAGTTTGACTGCAACGGAGCATTCTTTTTAAAACGAAACGAATAAGCCGTTTGTAAAACTTAATGATTTTTGTTGAAATTGGCTTGGAAAACCTATAATTAATTTAAAGGGCACTTCGAAAAATAATATCAAATGAGTTGATTTTTTAATGGCTATTCCCGTCACATGCAATTTATTTTGTATTCGGAGTAAGCAGACGTGATTGTATCGGTCCTCGTCCTTTTTCTCTTTACTGATAACAGCTCATTGGTTGTTGTGTATTATCTCAGTGTGACTCATCTTTGATGTTGTCGAATCACAACGTTCAGTGGTAGCTCACGTCCAACTTTTAGTTTGAATAAATATCATTTAGCTTAACTCCTTGCACTTAGTTCACACTCTGATTGAGATGTTGCAGTTCCTTGTCTTGGGCTCAATGTGACTCCATTATTGATGTTACTGAATCACAAAGTTCATTGTCCACCATTCGTTTGAATGAATATTCTAAAAGCTTCTCTCCTTCCTCTAGGTTCACCTCTCTGTCTGAAAAGTTGCAGTTCATGTCTCCTGCTGTTGTGTGTTTTCAGTGTCATTCCATTATTGATGTGAATCACGAAGTTCAATGGTAGCTGTCCACCATACGTTTGAATTAATAATCTTCTCTCCTTCCACTTGGTTCACACTCTGATTGAGAGGTTGCAGTTCATGTCTCCTGCTGTGGGTGATTCCAATGAACGTTGATGCCAAATAAGTTCTTTTCAAATCAGAAGTTGAAGATGAAGACGAAGTTCAACTGCATTATACTGTCTGTATTCCATGAATTCGATGCCATAGATCGTTCGCGACTTCATCTGCTCTGTATAACAAATTTAATGTTCATCTCATTTTTAAATCAATTTGTCGAAGACGCCATCATAAAACAATCATCATTATGTCTTTGAACTAGGTTCACATGATTGTTGGGATGTGGTTGCGCCTGTCCATGCTTTTGAAGATGTCATCGAGTATTTTTATTAGTTTTTCACAGTAAGACCACGTGTGGTCTTTATCAAGTTGAAGAATCGGCTTGTTTGCATGCAGTCGCTGTTCTAGATTACCGTCTTCTTTCCTACTCACAGAGTTCAATGTTCATCTTCATTTGTATTAGTTCATTCAATTCTACTCGAAACAGTCATCAGTTACAAAACTGATTACATGGGCGTGGCCCAAACCAGGTGCTGACCGCCCTGTGTATAATAGGTGGACCTGAGATATCACGTTCATAAGGAGGGTGTCAAACCCTGTTTCACCGACGCAAACCGCTACAGACTCCTCCTTAATGTTTTACAAGAAAAAACAATTGCAATACGAACAAGCATGCATGCATGTGACTGAAATAGTCATAACCCTTAAAATTAACATTTTACGGGGTTGAGTCATAACTTCATCAATATTTTTTGTTGCAGTTTGTTTCCCTCACAATTAAAGAAACTGTCCGCCTTAAAATGTTACGAAAGTCTCTTGAACTGTTTTTCACTTGTCATTTAATTATCTGCTTTAATTTGTTTTGGTAGCTGAATAATTCTCTTCAAGAAGAGTCATTCAACAAAATTAGAAAGTTCCCAAATAGAAATAAAAACTTGTCATTTCTCTACTTCCCTATACGAAGGAAAGAATTGTTGTCAGTGTCACGTGTCTTTGAAGACACAGTCACCCTTTGTTGTCTTAAGTTGTATTTAAAGTCAGGCCTTTGGACTCTTTACTCTGATGGCCATCGCCACAAGAATCTAAGTCAGGACGCTTACCATTCTAATGATTAGTGCCTTCGAGAAGCATGAAACTCTCTCACGCGGTATGGACTCTTTACTCTGATGGCCATCACCACAAGAATCTAAGCCCGGCCGCTTACAATTCTAACGATGTTTAGAAACAGGAACACACACTCATGCGGTGTTTGATCAGTTTTATCTCATAAAATTGTATGTGCTAAGAAGAAAAGCTTCTCAGCTTTATGGTGAAGTTACCGGCCACAAATATAGGTCGGCTATGGTTATAAAAACATTGCGATTTCTCACAGCAGTTTGAAGAGCAGCACATCAGCTCTCCACACAATTGCACACCATAAGAAGGTGTCAAGAACAATTTGACACAATTATAATTGGTTTTTTTTTCAGAAAAGTCTGGTAGAATTTTCAGTACAAAATGTCATTCAATAACTGCCCAAAGTTTTAGCTGCGATTTGTTCATTTTGGCGGGAAATTTTCAATTTTTTCCTTCAAAGACAGTGTTTCAAATTGAACCATGTGTTACAAAAAAATAATACTTTTTAAAGTAGGACTGATGATCTCTGTTTATTTACTAAAAAGGCCATGTGGTTTTTAAATTGATATTAAAAACTTTGATTTTCTTTAGCAAAGAACAAATCCATTTTAAACCAAGATATCTATATGTGTTTGATGTATTGGCCTGAAAATGTTTACGGTTAAAACTATCGTGACCATTTCCCTCAGGTTGTTTAATAATTTTAATCTACCTATACTATATATACAGCCATCTTGTGTCTTAATCACTGCTGTACAATATCAAACCAGAAGACTTGTTTTTGTTACAACAAAAAATGAGGACATAGGACAGACAACAGTTTTCGTCCAGCCTCGTTATGGCCACATTGATGTGAATGCAATCACAAGATAGCCGTACCCTGATCATTATAAATAATTACGGTAACCCCTTGTTTTGAAAGGTACAGTCTAACATTGAGCATTTTACTAGGCAAAATGCCTCTAAAAACTTTTCGTTTTTATCAACTTAATTTTTTTGGGGGAGGAATCAATGCGCTTCCATAGGAAATGTGGAATTTAAACATTGTTTTTGATTCAAAGAATTAGTTTCTTATTATGAATGTTCAAACCGTTTTATTATTAACAGACAACTGAATTATGTATGAATTGTTGCTCATGTTGTACCGTTTACTATTCTTAATGAAACCACAGATAGACTGAATATTGGCATAAATAGAAATGATAGAAAAATTTATATTTAAAATCTCCTTCAAAATTCACTGAACGATAACGTCAATACAAGCAAGCTGAAGAAAACCTCTGAGGCAATATTGTATTTCATCCCAAACCTAAAGTCGAAGTGCGAAGCCGGGGCTGTCAAAGTCCGAGTTCGAATCGTCTGTATTGTCGTAAGTCCGAACCCCACGCCAATCCATTGAAATTAAACAAACATCTTAATTATAATATGACCACCATTTCGGCGTTTCATAATACAAACAAACCTTTTTGAATTCTTTTTCATTCAGTGTTTTTGCTAACTTCTTCCAACTTCATTGAAAAAAATTACAGACTTATCCTATTTTTTTTGTTAAATGACGGGGAAACAAATATGTAATACAAACAAACTCCCCGTAAAAATCACTTCAAATACCCTGCTTACTGCCTAAGATTTAATTGTGCTGTTTGTGTAAAGCGCGAGTTTACTGTCCAGGTCGGTTGAATACACGCGTCACGAAGGGATGTCATACAAGTCTGCCTCATGGTATAGCCTTGGTCCTTTCTTTATGGTATAGACAAATGTTTTGATCAAACTTGATCTCATCTTGTAGCTTAGAGTGTGGTCAGCCCAGGAAACACATTCTACACTGTGTTAAAGATCACAAGCAAGCGAGTTAGTCAATTGGTTGCTATAGTTTGATTTATGTTATTTTTGGAATAAAGTTGAGAGTGTGGGGTCAAGCAACTCAAACTTTGAACAGAAATATAGCTTTGTAATCACACGTGGTTCCTGCAACCAATGCGCGGGCGTACAGTGCAAAATATGTCCAAAAGGTAGTGTTTGGGGTAGCCTCGCTTTCAATCTATCAACTGTTTTGATTTATCAACTGTTTTCAATATATCAACTCAAATGAATGAGAATGTCAAGAATGAAAACGTTCATGTTAACTAACATTACATCAGTAATTTTCACCGATGTATACAGCGTTTAGCTAAGGGGAGCGGTGTTTTTATATGGCAGCCTCACTTTCAAATTAATCATGAATAAAGTTGGAATCGATATCGAGTGATGCATTTTGAAACTAAAGTTACAAGCTTTTCTTCACATCGATTCTATAAAGAAACTCAATTGACGTTTTTCCCAGTCCCAGTCGAAAAAAATATGTCATTATTTTGTTTTCCATTAGCCTTCAACCAAACACAATTTAGGACTAATATTGTCAACAGTAGGATTTTTGGTAAGCCTGCTAGAAAGACATACAAGGTAAAGTTGTTTGTAGTTTGAAGAGACACATGTTAATAATTAATCATAAAAGAAGCGAGTTAAACTTACCCGTACCCAGACAAAAAGACAGGCTGCAACAGACGATTATACGGCGCAATATTCCATCAAGTTCAGTGTCAAGTTTTCAGTGAAAACAATAAAGAAAAGTTTAAGTCTTATCGGGGATTTGTGCACGTTCATGCACATCGAGCTTGTTTTGGTTCCTGCACTTTGATGGATGATTTTTTTAGGTCTTTAAACGATTTTCTTTGGTTTTGACAGTAATCGTGACGGAAATTATTCTCCAGAGAATTGATAATCGAATTTAATTTATAAACAACACGATTTTAGTGTGAAACTAATCACTTTGTTTCAATAATTTCCAACCTTGCACTGTAATTCATAGATTTAATAATTTTATGTTGGCTCAATACAACGTCAACCACTTAGAATGTTGATCATAATAACTTTGGTTTAAAGGGAATTCTTGTATTCTCGGGAGTGACATGTTTTTTTTTTTGTTTTTGACAAAATTGTGTACACTACAAATTCAAGAGCTACAGAACATGTCAGCCCCTTATAACCTCGACATTCAGTGGTGCAGTTTTTAGTTGACTTGTAGAGTTTTCGTTGTTGCTTGTAGGCCTTCATAAATTTAAAACAGTTCAATTGAGATTATTTTTTTTCTTATCTTCAGTCGATCATTTTGCTATCAAACTTTGAAACACATATATCAACAATGATTTAATTTATGTTCGTCAAGTATACTGTTACCAAACAGGCCATGTTTCACTGCGTCATGCACACTGCGTCACTGCCTGCACGCTGTTGTTGCACTCCGTACCGCGGACATCTGCCGGACCAGGCTGGGATCCGTACTTCTAAAACCTCATGGCAGCTTCTTTGAACTTTTCACGACGAGATAGCAATCATCTGAAAGATAAAAAGACAAATAAAAGTAATCATTGAAGTAAAGTTGTCTTGCCAATGAGAAGCGATTACAGAAAATATGTGAAAATTGAGCCGTTTCAAATTTAGTGCAAGTATTCATCCATTTTGTGTGTGTAAATATTGTCGGTTTGAAAGCTTATACTGATATGAACTTTATACCACTAGCAATCATCCATAGAAATATTTTTGTCTAAAATAGTATCAAAGTCGAGAACATAGAATTTGTAGAGACCTCGATTTTAATTTCGGTTGTAGAAAAAAAAAGAAATTAAGATCAATATGTTTTATGCTGAAAAGTGTGCACGGGTTTTCTTCACTATTTTCTCCTGACTCGGACGAGTTTTCACTCGCTTGCCAGAGTGGTGTCAGTTTGGCTCTTTTGAGAGTGAAACTCACTCTTCACCACTCTTTTTTGAGTGAAAGTGGAGTGAATTTCAATCTGAATCTAGTGAAAAAAAACATGTCCGCCATACCACCTTGCAAGGAACCATATATGGCGGACAAAAAGAGTGGTTTTTCACTTTTTTACATTTAGAGAGTGGATTTGAGCCCAAATTTTCACAATGTATATATCGAATCACACAAGTATAAGAACACTGCACTATCAGCTTTACCAATCCTATATTTTACCTTTAAAGCATGAGAACAAATTAAATAGAAGAAAAAAAGAAGAAAAAAACAATAATTAAAAAAAACGATATAAACACAATCCATACTATCTGAAGCAAAGTCTAAAAAGTACGTAAAGAAAACATGTTGTACAATTTCTTTTTGACTAATTAATAATTCTACATGTGAGTTACCCCGGCCCTCATACGACCATTTCAAACAGCCTAATACATCCCTACTCAAATTTTTGTTTTTGGAAAAGAAATTCTACCAAACTGTGAGTTTGGATAGTTTTAAACAAATTTTCTGTCATTCTGAAAAGATAATTCAATCGTCAGGAACGAAGATCAAGACCAGGATTTGTGCCACTCACAGTAATACGGCGGGTCATTGCGTAGGACACTTTACATGGTGTCTTCAGAGACAAAATACCTGGTGTCTTCAGAGACAAAATACCTGGACATCATATATAGTTTGAACATGTAGTTAGGAATTACTGACAGGGTGGAACTTTGCTAGTGCTTCTATTCTTCAAGTATCGTAAAATAGACGATTTGATGACTTTTCTTACCGTTCAAATTAATAATGTGACGCCATCATGTCCCGGGATCCAGTCCACGAGTTGCATGCAGCAATTTAAATTCACAAGTCAGTTGCTTAATAGTGGCGTTTAATCGTCACAGTGAATGCTATAATACAAAGGTTACAGTTGTAGGATTCTCCCTCAAACACAAAGAAAAATTTGAATAACCATAGGATGGGATACCGGGTGCTTTATGCAAAGTAGGGCAATGGTTCCGCGAGCTTCAACGCTGGTACCCTGAAGCAACCCTTCTTAAGAATCTGGGAACCTTTCGCGAGATGTGGAACATCTCAAAATAAGGCCGTGTCCCAATTAGTGGCTGCAGCTACGGCTACGACTGTTGCTAAGGGTGTTTGCTATCGACGTCCTATATTCAACAAATGACTCACACGGCGATCCAGCCGTAGCCGTAGCCGTAACCTACAATTACGAAGAGGAAGGTAAAGAGATTGCGCCCATTTGACAGCCGCTATGAATTTAATCTAACTAATTTCCCGCGTTTTTTATGATAGGAATCCTCTTCTTTCATTATAAAGCGTCATAAACATTTTTTTTTAGTGTATAATAGTTTTCTTGTTTTTTGTGTGTGTTTTTTTTTTTTTTTTTTTTTGGGGGGGGGGGGCATCGGCGGCGTAACTTGGGGGTGGGGCCACGGGGGAAACGGGGAGGGGGCACGGGGGGGAGACATAACAATCGATAACCTTCCCCCAGAAGAATGTGAAAACATTTACTTTACAGTGAGTGCAGCAATACTCAATTTCTTGCATGAAACAAAAAGTTGAAAGACGCAATGTTACAAAGGTGGAATGGGCCTTTTACCTTTGTAGGTGTGAGGCAGGTGCATAAGTGTGTGGGTTGGGGGCACTGTTAGTCGGATTGTGGGAATGTTTGAAACACAAATTTATTGACAAACGTCTCCGTTTTATAATGATTTAGAAACGATAATTATCTGAACTGTTGAATGTCGTAGGTGCAACTATTAATATTTGTAACCATTTTTGTTAAATACAAATTTACATGAATTCTAAATAACCCATACCTCAGCTGAAACTACAAAAAAAAAAAAAAAAAAAACATCGAATTGTATATTGTTGCTTTTTTTTTCGAAGCATAATTCTTTTAAAGCATAGTAACAAAATAATGATTGTTCACATCAAAAATCTAACATTTGCCTGGTTTTAATGCACAACTGATCACAATAATAAACAACATACACTTTGGTGTAAAACTTCCTTACCTACAATCACAAAATTAATTACCAGATTTATAATATTTCAAAATAATGCAGAATTATTTCAGTATTAATGCTGTCCATGATGTGGTAATAATATGTAAGGAAAAATGTAAGATTGTCCTATTACAGTTTCTATTTAACACACAGGAAAGAGTCAACTGTAAATATAACTACACTTTAAGAACACAACTAAATTAAATATTGTTGCCAATACCACTTAGCCAAACCACTTATCGAATTCTTTATTAACTTACTGATTGATGATGGATAAAGTAAAGTTACTCGCAAAAGTAGTTTTGGAATTTTTATCAACAAAATAAATAATAAATTTCAATTTGCCTTTCACCGATGTGTGGTAAGCACTGTATACTCAGTGCTTTCGAGTCCTGTGGAAAAAAATCCACAGGCAACTCGGGTGGGATTCAAACCCACGACTCCCACATGACTAGAGCAGATGTCTTAACCACTAGACCACCGAGCACGCCCGGTGACGAAGGGTCAGTTCGAATCCAGTATTATTAGCGGAAGGTACCGTGCTTATCACACATCGGTGTAAGGCAAATTGAAATTTATATTCATTTCCCCGATGCAAATATTAACATATATCTTAAATAAATCATTGTGATTGTGTACAGCATATCAGATTAAAGCCCCAGCTCAAGATTGTTAGAAGAAAAACATAAATGTTCCCAGATTTACATTATACCTTACATGGCATAAAGATCATCATGGTAGAAAACTTTCCTTCTGCCTTGAGTGTTATCGTTTTTAAATAAGAAATAAGATCCAAAATTAGTTTTCGTCTCAGTGAGACGGTAACTCCGCATAATATAGGAATGCGTACAAAAATCCTGAATGTATTTTTCCTGTTTTCTCGCAAATGAAGTAACGAAATGTGCTGACATTTATACACGTTTTATTTTCACAAATATCTTGATTTTTGCAAAGAATGGAAGCATTTACAGTCAGTTTACAATCATTGAGCTGGGACTTTTAATCTTCATACATCCCACCCACATGACAACTTAAAATGTTCATCTATTTAGAGTGCTATTTGTACATCAGGTAGACCACAAATTGTTTGAAAAAAGGTTATTATCCAATAACAGTAAACGCTCTTGTGCATCCGGTTCCGATACACCCACATTAATTTGTATGAGACATTCATCAAATCTTTATCGTTGTGTACTGTCTAAGCCTACAAGGTATCAAGAAACTGAGAAGTTAGGAAGACTATTCTACTGATTTGTTCTGAGATCAAAGTTCCAAAGTAACCAAAATAGATCCTTGATGGGAACCAGACATCTACTCTACACAGAGACCTTCCCGTGTCAGGTTAACATACAGTGTCCTATAATTGAAGGGTCTGATACGCGACCTCAGGTCTCACCCACTAGCCCAGCGTACAGTGTCTAGTAAAAACTGCTATGGGCTAGTAAACACCACTTCTCAACTTGCCCTGTGGGCTTCTAAAAACTGTGCAACTTACTTGTTTATAATGCTCATACTTTTTCCTTTCAGATGTGAATAATGCATTTTAGAAATGTGTTAATTTATTTGTGAGTGTGTGAATGTAACTTCATTTGACCACTATAAACTGGTTGTGATCGCTACCATTAGTATCAGAAAGATACATTTATGACAAAACATGTTTAAAATTTGGGCAACGAAAACTTCCTTGGGGCAAGTAAAATGCACTGTTTACTAGCCCCTTTGGCTACTTTACAAAAGGCTTAAGCGCAAGGCCTGGACCTGCTACTCCAATGTAATTATAAGATGAAATAGATTATGTTTTACCCATAGAAAACATCATGGCAGTTCAACTGTCATGAACCAAATAAATCAGCAAACTTTTTAGTGTGAACAATACTTTCATAAGTTGGTAATAGACATTATTTTTGACAGCCAGAGGGCGCAATACTAATTCCATTTTGAAAGTAAACAAATATTTCAAAGCGTTAAATATAAAACATTTCCAAGCAAATATCTTACACTGATTACATGGTAAAAGCTGTCAATGAAAAAACCACTCAAAAGTTGTATATTAACTGCTTTAATATTAAAAGTATATTTGCATCTGGTTTACCACACCTATTTCTATGGTTTGACCCCAATCTACCCCAAAGTGCGCCCTCTTGCAGTCAAAAATAAGGCTTAATGCTATCGACAACAAATTTCAACATATCAAGTCAAAAGAAAATAATATTTGATTCCTGTGTGTAGTCATTGTTACACATTAAGTTGTCCATCCGCACAATAAGTTTTTATGGTATACTGAATCGAATGCCTGATTTTTATAATCTGTCCACACTATTGGATCCATTTGGTGTGACATTTTTTTCTAAAATGTGAGTAAATATAGAAATTACAAAAGTGTTCTCTCTTGTTTTTCCATGACATTCCAAATCACTTGAGGATTACTTACCAAAAATTTAGACAAATTCCCATGTATTTTAGTAATAACTGAGGATCATCTACAAGATGATTATGTTTGTAACATTGAGTTATTGGACAGACATTTCATGCATAAATGGAGTGAAAGTGGTTGAACTGCAAAGTCTTTCACAAAACTATTGTCCTTTTACAATATGGTACCTATTGGGAATATTTCCAGAAAAAGCCAAAAACAACTGTCTGAATATTCAAGAAAGTAACGAGGATCATCTTGAATATATTATGTTTGTAACATGGACAGACGTTTGGGCTCAAAACATCTGTCCATGTTACAAACTAATATTCTTAAAACACTGAAAATAATTCTGGTTTGACTGATAACCATTAAAAAGGGGTCATGGTCTCAGTTAAGTAACTTTTGAGTAAATCAATTCATTAGTTTTTTAGTTTTTTTTATGGAAGTCGCCAGACACACAAGGCCAGTAAGCCACTCGAGGTGTGGGCTACAAATCAACTGTTTTATCCAGGGGCCGTTGCCACCTACTCCTGGGGCTGAAACAGGGTAACCCCCTTTACAGTCCGTAAGGATGTAGGCTTAGGTATCATCTATCAGAAGCCTGGCTGGTAGAGCAGAAGGCTCTACCTCCCCAACTTTTACGGAGCAATTATGGTTAAGTGCCTTGCTCAAGGACACAAGCGTCATGACCGGGACTCGAACCCACACTGCGATGACTCAGCCACCAGAGCTTGAAAAGAAAAACGGTAAGAAAATGGAACCTGTCATAGGGAAATACAATGTGGGATTCTCTGACGGTATCTTCCACAGTGTCTGAAGGAAAACCGCAGGCAATGTCTGCACCAGTGTATAGGTGGTCACTGGCATCTGCCAACAAACTTGCTCTCAATTCTACCAGCTGCTTCCTCAACTGTTCAATTTCGCTGTCTGTGACGGGCACCACTCTCATTTCTGACGGTTTACGTATCAAAGTGTTCCTGAACTGATGCTCAGAATAAGGAATCGGAACAGGACACCCCCTTCCTCGCATGCACACGACTGTAACTGGTCGACAGCAACGGGCTTTCAGTTTCAGTGGCAAGACGACGATGATAAAAGACTTCTCTCCTGCATCATGCCCTTCTCTTCCGCCGTCGGCGTCCAGATCAACTCCAGGTTTATGAAGTCTCTCCTTAAAATCTAAGACAACTGGTGCAGCTTGGAAGACACCACTTTTACCAAAGCCAGTGGGCAAATTAACAAATAAGTCTTGACCCTGTACAAAGTTTCGAAGAGCGGCCGCCTGGTGACTTTTGAACTCTTCAAATCCTATCTTTCGGGCCGCGAACTCTAAGGCTTCTTGAACTTCCGAGCCAGAGTTGAACTAGTCTCACACACGTGTGTCTATCGCCAGTTCGTGGGTGTGAAAGAAGAGCAGCCTGCTGCGCCCTCTCGTGGCAACTATGTGTTATGCGCAAACAGTTTGACGATCATAACATTGCAAAACATCTTGAAATTTGTATCCAAACTATTCACTTTGAAGTGATCGCAGAACCCACTTAGATAAAACGACTGACCTATTGTTGGTAAGATCTTATTTACTTCCTAAATCCTATACAACTTGTTGAAGTTCAGTATATTTTTTCCACTTATTCAACGTTGAAAAAAGAGGCGAAAAAGAGAGGTTGTGATTAGGTTTAGTTAGGCCGTATTCCTGGCTGGTGGTGCAACCAGTTTCCGATCGTGAGGTGCACTTTTTTTTTTAAATGTTGACTTAGATGGTCGTCTAGCGCCCCAGGGAATCATGGGGGTTTACCCTGTGATGAATTTATTTGGTATGACGGTGTGATACCCTGTACCAAAATCGACAAATACTCAACAAAATAGCTAAAAAATCTGCGACCACTGGCTTCTTCTCAAAATATCAAAGATGAAATAACGTTAACAAATAACAGGCACTTAATTAATTGTACTCACAATCATTTTCTGTCCTCCAAAAAGATGTTTTTTAGGACCAGTGCCCGCCATGTAGCTGGTAGTGGTACGTTTACTTTTTAACTGAACAGTCATGCAACACCTCTGCATTATTGTCAACGACTGTTTCCTTACAATTTTTTTTTTACATGTAAAAAATCGTGTTAACGCTATTACGATGATTGCGTGTTCGATAATGCCCTGAGTTGCATATTGTTTTGCGCAGTCAATGCAGAATACCAGTTGTGTTGTGTCAACGACCCCCACCTCGTTTCCAGGGGTGATCGATCTCACCGCACCATTTTTCCCATCATGCCTTGCTCGCTCTTAACCCCTGGGCTGGAATTGGTTAATTCATTAAAATGTGCCAGTAGGCCTATATGGCACATTGTAATTAGGCCTGTGGCCGATTCACTCTACGCGCGGGCTCAAGTATGGGAGCCCGCCTAAGAGGCATCAAGTCATACAGCAACTGGTCCCCTCCCATTCTTCTTTAATTTTGTGACATGTATTGAACTGTATGCAGTTTAGGGTGACCATGTAAAAACATGATTGATCTGAAGTGGAATTGCAGCAAAATACTTGCATTTTGACACGAGTGTACTAAACGCCCTACAAGCGCCCTACAAGCGCTTGAAAGTTTCTAACAAGCGTGCGCGCAAAGCAGTCACTTTTGGGAGCCAATCAGCATTGTTTCTCAGTACATCTCTACAAGTTGTTAGTGACGAGAGGTAACTACCCATTGTAGCGAGGCTGCGACCCCAACAATGGCTACAGAGGGAGCGTGCGTTTCAACAAGCCAACACTACACAGCTGGTATCCTGCATTGATTGCGTAAAACAATGTAACTCGGCTCAGCGCATCGGCGGACTTGCAATCCGGGTAGTTAATACGACTTTTTTACATGTAAGGAAACAGTAGTTGACAAATATCAAGATCCCAAACGGCTGCATGGCAGGCACTGGTTTTGTTTTGGGCCTAATAAGCATCGATTCGGAGGAAAGAAAATGATCGTTACTACAACTAAGTGTTATTTCATCTTTGATATTTTGAGAAGCCATTAGGGGATTTTTCAGCCAGTTTGTTAAATCTTTGTAATGATTTTGGAAATTTTGGGGGAACAGGGTATCACATCATCATAGCGAATCGCCTTCATCAGCAGCGTCATACCCTCCATGCTTACATTGGGCGCTAGTACGACCATCCAAGTCAAAATTAAACAAACAGGATCGTACAGTTTTTTTTAATATTACATTGGTTATATATTTAATTATTTGTATTTATTTTTCTGGATTGTCCTTTCCTCTTCTGTAGTTGCTGGCTCTTCTGCAGTTTGATTTGTCAATATTGGCCCTATTATTTTCTTAATAGTGTCAATATGCTGGACTCCCTCTGCTCCAAGAACCAGATAATTGTTTTAAGCTACAAATATAGTTGCAATAATCAGACTCCTCAATCCACCTGAAGGTCGATTGTCAAAACTAAGCTTCAACTAGCCCCATTATTAGCATTGAAATGGTCTGTGTCTTAGAACTGGGGCTCAGATATGAACCACTGAAAACTGTTTAACTGTGTCTGAAAAGTATACAAAAATAATCAATACTAACTTAAAGTAAATCTCATCTCGTCTTTCACTGCAGTTGATTGGAGAACAGGATTGTGATCAGACGACAACAGAAACTGTTGCTACGGCAACGGAAATGACAGTTTTTTATTGGAGGACTAGATTTCTATTGTGAACCTTCAAATGGCGGGTTTTCTTGACCTACCGGATGAAGTACTGTTGTATATCCTGAGTTTGCTAAGAATAGCAGAGATTGGTCGCATTGCCCAGGTCAGCAGTAGACTGAATGCACTGATTGGTCAAGATGCTGCATGGCGACCAATCAGCAGGCAGCTTATCAACATTCATGAGGATGAACAAACGAGAGAAAATTGTGGCCGCAAAACTGGGTAACAGTTTTTCTTAACTTTATGTTTAGATGTCGGAAATATATATATATATTTTTTTTTAAATCTGTCTCATACACTAATTCCCCCCTTTCCCCACCTTTAATTTGATCTGTTGTGTTTTTTGAACCTCTTGTGGTTAAACCTGACTCTTCCCCCCCCTTTGTCTCCCTCTCCATTGTTCATCCCTTCCCTAGCATCTTCTGAGTGCTTTCTGCCTCTCTCTTTTCACTTCTTTCCACTTGACTGCTTCTGTTACTCCAGTATACTTGTATTGTGTTGCGATGTCATTTAGCCTTTGAGAAAGACTCTGCTAGGGTCGAAATGTGAGGCCATTAACAATTTTTTGAAAATAGTTTTTTGTTGCTGAACATGTTTAGAAGTTTAAAATGAGACACAAAACAACTATTTTTTGCTTTGTCTTTCAGACGCAGACAAAAGTCCCTAAAGGAAAGGTGTAGAATCTCGCTCAACTGGACCAGAGGAAACAAAAAGGAAACTCTCCTTTATAAATTTAAAACTTGGTAAGTGGTTGACGAGAAATGCTGATTAATTCTTAAATTGAAACATGTTCATAATTCTGCAGAACACCTAGAATGTGAACCTTTTTAGGTGGATGAAGTTTCTGTAGTGGTGCTTGAATTTAGCACCATACTGGTTGAAATGATCTTTTTTAAAGCTGGTCAGGGAAGGTCAATTTGGGGGGAAAATCCACAAGACATTTTACTGGACCACAGTTTATTTTACAAGACCTAAATCAGAATGAAAATTACTACTCAGTTAAGCATATAAGCTGTTTTGATTTGAACAAGCACTAAGAGAATGTTTGTCTCATTCTCATTTGTCTTTGATGCTCAACAGAATTGAAAGATAATTATCAGATTTAAAGTCTGCATTTGCACAGCAACTTGTTGGTTAAATAGACATCACAGTGAGGTATTATTATCAATTTAAAACCACAAGATCGCCGAAGTTGTCTGGTCTTGAGTTTACTGGCCTGATGCTAAAAACACTGGCCTCGGGCCTGATGCTAAAAAAATACTGGCCTTAAGCCTGCGGTCCAGTGTTATTTTTTAGCCCTGCTGTTCACCCCCAACTCACTCTGAATGCCCCAACTCATCAACCTGAATGTACTGGGGTTGGACTTTCCAACATAAATGTTCTTAATTAATTAAACCCAGTGTTAATGACATTTGTTCCTGGTGTGGCCCATATCTGAACCATGGCTTCCCGGCACCTTAACTCTTACGAGGCACTGACTGTGAATATTCAGTCGTGAGAACAAACCTGAAAGAACATCTGGCAGTATTTTGCTCAGTGTTGTAGTCGAGTCCACGACCTCCGAGGCCGAGTCGGAGTCAAAGGTCTCGGAGGCCTAGGCCAAGATCAAGTCACAGCATTCGAGGTCAAGGCCAAGGCCACAACGTCCGAGGCCGAACCAAGGCCAAGGCCAAGACCGAGTCATTACATAGCGATAACCGAGGCTGACCTCGAGACCTCCAACACTGATTTTTTTTGTTTATCGGGTCCCAAGGGGTGCATCGCCCGAGGCATTTTACACTTCAAGGTCATCGCTTTTGCTAAACGTGCATCATCAATACTTCAATCAATCAATCAATTGTTAAATTTATAAGGCGCCAGTCCAACAATCATTGCTCATAGCGCCGTACAATAAGTTCTCGAAAAAAGGTAGGTTTTAAGTGAAGTTTTGAAAATGGCTACTGAGGGAGATTGTTTGATGTTCTCAGGAAGTTGATTCCACCTCCAGGGTGCAGCAATAGAAAAGGCACGATCCCCCCAACTGTGTTTGCTCCTTAGAATGCGAAGGACTAAAGTTTGTGAGCAGGAACGCAAATTTCGGACAGATTCTTTGATGGACAACATGGTTTCGGAATCAGTCAATACTTACTTATTATACTCTTACTCCATGTCAACGCTCCGAGCAGAGCATACCGTCCTCACAAGCCTCTTCCACTTGTAACTGCTGGCTGTTAAAGGAGCAGCTTGATGTGTGTACAGATTCAGCCATTCCAGATCTCTGTCCAGTGTGTCCTCCCATGTAATTTGTTGTCATCCTGGTCGCCGACTTCCATGTCCAGTCTAAAAGTCATCCGGGAATGCAAAACTGCTCCATCCTCATAAGATGCCCCCACCATGTCAATCGCTTCCTTGCTAACAGGTAGTCATTACTACCTTCAAAACCACACCTGCAGTTGATAATCTTATCCACACTTGATTCTCGTTATTCTTTCCTGCAGGTATTTACCGTGGCTTCAATTAGATGGTCAACATTTGTACCTTAGCCAAGGAGAGAAAGTACACAACTTTAGACTCCATGACAACGGCAGTATATACAAGAAGCCTTTAGTTTCCTTCCACGGCCAACTAAATGACGTCACGCAATTTGTTGTCACGAAGGATAGACTTCTCACGGCTGGATGGTATGTCTACAGAATTTGCTTAATTCCGTTTGAAATCCACGATGTTCCATAAAATCGTGGTGCATCATCCTAGCACAGTTTTGTATAGTGAGCGCAAGACTCTCAATGAGACAACAATCTTGAAATAGTATTTATTAAACAAAAATCTTGCAGCGATGAATGGACAAGAGCATTGAGTTGCATTCCTTTCCCAATTTTTTCCCCAGTGACGCGAGGTTCCTCCTTTACAACAAATACACCGGTGCTCTGTTGAACTGTTACCAGCCAGATGAGCAACGCATATCAGGGTTGAACATCATGTGTGTAGACATGACAGACGACGTGATTGTGGGCGGAGTGAACGATAAATCAATCACGCTCTGGAGATGTCATAATTGCCAAAAGGCGATGAGGTCCATCACTATGCAAGATACCGTCAGGTCACTGTGTACGAGTCCAAGCCAAAGGTTTGTTACCCCCTCCTACTGTTGGTAACCTTTTCCAGGGAGTTGACTGACCATTTGAAACCATTCTACTGCTTAGGTTTTGTATGGTGGCACAACTGTGCACTAAACTATCTATGTACTGTGTACGTGTGTGTACTTCGTAGATGCGTTCACCACATGATATCATAATACAGGCTGGAATAGTTTGAAAACCACATTTAAAACCACAGTGGATGATATTGAATGTTCCAGACAGTAGGAGAAGTGGATGAGTTGGGGGTGGGGGGAGGGGGTGAGACAGGGAATTGTAACAAGATTGAGACTTGAATAGGTTGTGGGTTTGAATCCCACCGAGGTGCTTGTTTATACACTGCAAAATTAAATCCTATAGAATGTGTGGGTAGAATAGACTTAGTAACCTTTTCTAGGGTTGGACAGGGGGGGGGGTAGAAATAAAGAATTTTCTTTCTTTTTTCCATCTGAGCTGCAAATGAAGATCCTCTTTATTCCCCACTCTGCAGTGGATCGACGCAGTCTAGTTTGAATCAAAGTGGTTTAAATAAATAAGAAATGTTAAAACCACGGACCAGGTTTACAAATATTGACAAGGCTCACAAGATAAACCGTGCAAGTATCGATCATATTTCAACATTTGTACATTGCTGTAACTTGTGAAGAAAACAAAATCATGTACTTGGTCTCAGGATGTTCAAATACATGCCAAACTTGCATAGTTTTCAAGAGTTGTAGTCTTTATATTTAGTTAACTCAATCTATTTAGTTGGCACCCATTTGACTCTTTCACCCTTGATTTACAGGTCTTTTGCAAGTGGCACTTCAGCAGTAGCTGATAGAGAGCCGTTAAAAATCTGGGATATTGAGAGGTAAGACTAACGGCATCACTGGCCTTCAAGGATGCCCTGATGGGGGACTGTTAATACCCTCATTGGGGTTGGGGGTTTCAACCAGGGTAGAAGTATATCCCAATATACTCACTTTGCAAGTAGGATTTGAATAATGTCTGGTACAATGACTTGCTCAGTCACAAGTTATCGCTTAAATTTGAAACCCTCAAATGGTTTGAAGCAAGCTTTTGTATAGCAGCCTCCAGATGAGCAAACCCGGGTATCATTGTGCTATACTCATTCATTCAGGATTGTGTATGGGTGTTCACAATCTCTTATGTAAATATGCAAAAACTTGCCCCGAATCATGTGACATAGCAACTGTCTCTTCAGTCTGCAGAGTTCAAAATTAAGCAGTAACTTGCGACTAAGCCTTCTTACCAGACATTCAAACCCAACTCGCAAATGGCTTATTGGGAAAGTGAAGTGAAAATGTATGTAAAAGAGTATGTGGCCATCTTTGTTTGATTCCCTGTTCAGTTAATGCTCTTGTAACATTGAAAATCGAATAGAGTTAAGGGATCTGACTAACTTTGCCTTCAAGCTGTATTTTTAAGTAAGGTGGGTGTGTATGGAAGATAATAAACAAGATGGCTGCTCATAAGAGATGTAGTTTGGTTTGTGGATGGAGTGAAAACCTTTGCTTTGATTTGTGTTGGATTTTTATTTTTTTGTTTGTATCATATCCGTAGTGGTAAACACACGATGACGGTTGGACGTAATTGGCGTCATGGTGCTGGGATACTACACATGCAGTATGAGTCACCTGACACACTACTCTCCGCTGGTTATGATACTATTGTAAGAATGTGGGATCTCAGGACAAACTGTAGGTGAGTATTTGCATATAAGCCACGCCCCTGTGCTTGAGTATTTGCATAAACCATGCCCCTGTGTGTGAGTATTTGCATAAACCACGCCCCTGTGTTTGAGTACTTGCATAAACCATGCCCCTGTGTGTGAGTATTTGCATAAACCACGCCCCTGTGTTTGAGTATTTGCATAAACCATGCCCCTGTGTGTGAGTATTTGCATAAACCACGCCCCTGTGTTTGAGTATTTGCATAAACCATGCCCCTGTGTTTGAGTATTTTCATTAATTACACCCCTGCATGTCAAAAAGACTATCAAATATAAAACCACTTCTTTACTGGAAGACAAGTTTCCCTTGAATCGTATCACGATAGTAAATTTTGATATTGGCATAAGTACGAGTTGGACCTGGTACAAGTCAAAATCCTGGGGGACCAGTCAAAGATCAGGGACCAAATCCTCCTGGATAGTGAAAAAAACAGTTAAGGGCAAACTCTGAATTTCCCAGTGGCAATATTTATGTTAATTCCAGGTTCATCTTAACTTCATCTATCTGCAGATTACCGGTGATTGAATTGGAAGATCCACACGACTACACCGTGTACTGCATACAATCAGATGGCAAATATCTGATCGCCAGTGGTACAGCACTATGGGGTGTGGCCAGGCTCTGGGATAAACGCATGAATAGAACCTTACAGGTAACCATGAAAGCATACTTGATTGTAGAAGCCGCATTTGTTCAATGCTGTTCGGGCTTTATAACGTTTACCAAAAGAAAGCAAGTGCCGCCACTTTAAAAAATATCCACTGCCTTTAAAAAGGAAAATAAAGTCCAACAACCGTTCACAAATCGTTAACCCCTTGGAAAGTGTGAGTTGGATAGAGCAATTGGAGAGGAAACAGATTACGATGTTTTTTGTTTTTGTTCTTAATTTTGCTTTACAGAGTTTCTTCATCGGACGAGGGAGTAACAGTCCAGTTTATAGCCTGCAGTTTAACAGCACTCACATGTATGTTGCTTTATCAAACTCACTCAGGGCTCTGAGTTTCACTGGAAGGTGATACACGGATTAACTTCAGTGTCAACATCTTGCACTCAGGAAAATGACATCACTTCTCATGGAACATGTGCAGGGATTGTGGATAATGACGACCTTTTTGTCACATCCACACTTAATTGTGTCACACCCACTCTGAACTACTCTAACTGTAGTTAGACATGTCCCAGTCATAGTTGGATGTATCGTGACCACAGCCGCCGGGCCTGCCCCATCTTCAGTTTAGGCCTGAACTACCTGTCATCAATTGACTGTAGTTTTGAACGCATGAGGGCGCTTTCAACGGCTAATTTTCTTGTATCACAATTACAGTTTAATCTTATTTTTAGACTGCCTGTATGTTGTTTTTTGTATCAATGGCCAAATACGTAATAACAATAATAACAGAAAAACCTTAGTTTTACTTGTTCTGAATCACACAAATTTTGTTTACACACACCCTCCCAAGAGTTCAAAATACTGCGAAGTGATGAAATTATAATATGCCAACCATAACGTATCTTGTCCCAATTTTAGTTGGGCAGACCACAGTTGGGCCTGTCCCAACTTCAGTACATGTGCTTTAAAATTATGGCCTCAACTGCCTATCACCAATTGGTTAAAGTCTTTAATCCAGTACTTTCTTCAAATTTAAAAATGTGAATATCTTTGTATATTTGTTGGGTTGTTTTGTTTGTCAACTAACAATCAATAAAGAACTTTATTTCAAAAAATTGAGACTTCAGCTTTAAAAATAAAAACTATTTATACTTATAAAAAAATATTCAAAAAAGAGTAAACTTATTTATTTAAAGAGTTATTTGAAGTAGATGTTGAAAGTTGTACAGAGCTTATTATTTGGGATCCTAACAGGGTTACAAACCATGACGGGTAGGCTGCATCTGGATAATGCTTTACAAGACCTTTTGGATTGCCTATGGGGGAAGGGGGGAAGACTGCATGGGGATAATAGCTTGTAAGACATCTTGCCAATGGGGGCCAGACTGCATGGCGATAATGGTTACAAGATCTCTTGGATTGTCAATGGGAAGGGCAGACTGCATGGGGAGGGATGACTCCATGGGGATAATGCTTACAAGATCTCTTGGATTCATGCAATTACCTCGTATCATATCGCAGCCTGGCATAGTTTATCAGGCATGATATTGGGCCCTTGGAAAAAAAGTGGGACAATTTTATAATAACAAGGGCTGATTTTCTGAGGGAAAAAAACAAAATCGGAAATCAGAACAAAGTAGGCAGAATATCATGCCTTGTTAATCAATTATTCAATAACACAGTGGATGATAATGAATGGTAAAACAGTAAGAGGGTTGACTGTGTACTGTGTAGATGCATTCACCACATATATTGCAGGTTAGCATAGTTTATCAATCATTCAAAACAACAGTGGATGATACTGAATGGTCAGACAGTAGGAGGGTTAAGGTATGATACTTGACTGATTCTTGGACAAAGTCATTTTCAATAAATATGCTGTAAAAGTAATCTATATTTTCATAAATGATTTGGTTCAAGAAGACGGTGAATAACTTCCAATGAAAGTACCAGTAAACTACTCATTAGGAATGGAACAAATTTTTAAAACCTTACGAATGGAACAAATTTGTAAAACTTTACTTTCGACTTTGGGAAAATAAAGACACTCGTAACCCAATCAGCAGATCTGTTAAACATGTTTTTTATTTTTGTTATGAAGGAACTTGGGATGTCAACAAAAAACGTTCTTCCAAACCCAAGTCTTCCATTTGACTTTCATAAATTAACACTTGAAGCTCACGTAGAAATTATTTTTACAGTGGCGTTTTGGATATATATATATATATATGTGTGTGTATAATGATTATAAATGCATCTACAGTTTAAATTTAAGAACTTAATAATTACAATTAACAGGTAAAGAAACAATAAAACATCAAAAACAGAAAACAATGGAATACCGCGTGATTATGACTTCAATATTACATTATTCGTAATCGATTTGGTTTCAAATGTCCTGAATATCTGAAATAAATCAAAATGAAATTAGAAAGAAAAGGAGAACTGTTTGGGTCCACATTATTTGGAAAAAGTGATTTGAATTTCATGAATACAAAGGTGTTTCAAAAAACCTGTGAATGCAGCTATGGATGAACTGGTTTATAACCAACTTAATCTTTTCAAATGAAAGCATCCCTTACAAAAGTGGCATGACAAATTTAATGGTGCTAGTCAGGAACCCTGTGGTAGTTCCCATCTGGAACTCTTTGATAGTCAAGTACACCTAAGAGGCACTCTTCAGTAGTAGAGAAGCCTAGTCTGGAACTCTTAGATAGTCAATGACAATCAGTCAGGAACTCTTTAGTTGTTCCAATCTGGAACTCTTTGATAGTCAAGTACACCTCGTAGGCACTCTTTAGTAGTAGAAAAGCCCAGTCTGGAACTCTTAGATAGTCAATGACAATCAGTCAGGAACCCTTTGGTAGTTCCAATCTGGAACTCTTTGATAGTCAAGTACACCAAGTAGGCACTCTTTAGTAGTAGAGAAGCCCAGTCTGGAACTCTTACATAGTCAATGACAATCAGTAAGGAACCCTGTAAGTTTCCCTAGGGACTCCTTTGACAATAGTCGAAGGGACCCGTCGGCAATTCTTGGGTAGTGCATACACGTAGTAAGAAACCCTTTAATAGTCATAACTAATCAATCTGGAACCCTTTGATAGTCAAAGATGCCTAATCCGGAACACCTTGGTTATCAAAGACACCAAGTAAAGATTTAAGAACTTTCACAGATGACCAATCAATTTTTGTGTGTGTGTTCCAATAACAACCAGGTCAAGTAAACACAAGTTAAGGAGTTTGTCAGGTTATAACGTGTAGGCTCGATGTATAGTATAGAGGAAAATAAGACAAAATCTGCAGAACCAACATCTCTGGGTAATGGCAAACAAGATACGACGATAGCATTTCAGAAGTTCAATAGAACAAAGTTGTTTAATTCAGGATGGAAGCTAAACCAAAATAACTAATTCATGACTCAAAAATTTACTGGAGTTCAAGAAAAAGCTTAGGTGTTCCTTCCCTATGCAAAGCTGTCATCACTTTTAGAAACTTATCTGTGTAAAAAAAAAAAAAAAAAAATCAATGGAAGTGCTGCTGTCTTCGGAAGCATACATTAAGAAACAATATAATAATGGGCAAGGCCTTGGTCTCACGTCCAACTTCTGCTTCAGTTCCCAATTTATTTTTGTAAGCATTTTGTAGGAGACACAATCTGAACATTACTCTAGAATAGAAATATCAACTTATGAATCTGCTACCAAATATCTGGTTTGCAGGAAAGAAGCAAAATCTGCTAAAAAGTTGTCCACCCCGTCAGGAAAGAATAAGGGTTTAACTTCAATACTGAAATTGATTTTTTATAATTACTGTCCAATGCAATTCGTTATGGCAAATCATTTGTTGACACTTTTAAATTTCAACGAGAAGCATCATTGTTTTCTCAAATTCTCTGAAGCAAAACTTACTAGGGGAAGAAATGGAGTACTTGATTTTATAGGGTATAAATCACGTTTCACTTTGGTCACAACATTTCTGACAAATAAACGTAAAGTTTTAAAGACACCAGGCTTTAAATACACTATTAATACTTATTAGCTACTATTTTGGAACATGACAAATAATTCTCCACAAACAGCCGAAAGTTACAGCAAGAGTGCTCAACAATGACTGACCTTTTTTTCCAGCAAGTCTAGAAAAATTTGGCATAGCAATTCCAAAAAAACACAGACTCCACACACTATAAAAAGCCTTGGCCGGGAATAACACAACCGTCAAGCCCTCCCTTACGATTGAGTGAACACCATTTACAAAAAAACTTATTTCTTAACCTTTGGATTACCTGTTAGTATTTTAAAATAACTGGTACTAGTGTCTGAATTTAGCTTTTGTGTTTGTGGCTATGGCTAAAGTGAAATAGTCGTAGCCAAGCCATTGGTTTGGTTGCGACTTTCCCAAGATACAGTAATCTAGCCATAGCCAAGCCATTGGTTTAGTTATGGCTTTCCCAAGATACAGTAAACTAGCCTTAACCAAGCCATTGGTTTAGTTATGGCTTTCCTAAGATACAGTAATCTAGCCATAGCCAAGCCATTGGTTTAGTTATGGCTTTCCCAAGATACAGTAAACTAGCCTTAGCCAAGCCATTGGTTTAGTTATGGCTTTCCTAAGATACAGTAATTTAGACATAGCTAACCCATTTGTTTAGTTGTGGCTTTCCTAGAATACAGTAATATAGTCATAGCCAAGCCATTGGTTTAGTTATGGCTTTCCTAGGATACAGTAATCTAGTCATTGCCAAGCCATTGGTTTAGTTATGGCTTTCCTAGGATACAGTAATCTAGTCATAGCCAAGCCATTGGTTTAGTTATGGCTTTCCTAAGATACAGTAATCTAGTCATAGCCAAGCCATTGGTTTAGTTGTGGCTTTCCTAAGATACAGTAATTTAGTCATAGCTAACCCATTTGTTTAGTTGTGGCTTTCCTAGAATACAGTAATATAGTCATAGCCAAGCCATTGGTTTAGTTATGGCTTTCCTAAGATACAGTAATCTAGCCTTAGCCAAGCCATTTGTTTAGTTATGGCTTTCCTAGGATACAGTAATCTAGTCATAGCCAAGCCATTGGTTTAGTTATGGCTTTCCTAGGATACAGTAATTTAGTCATAGCCAAGCCATTGGTTTAGTTATGGCTTTCCTAAGATACAGTAATTTAGTCATAGCCAAGCCATTGGTTTAGTTGTGGCTTTCCTAGAATACAGTAATTTAGTCATAGCTAACCCATTTGTTTAGTTATGGCTTTCCTAGGATACAGTAATCTAGTCATAGCCAAGCCATTGGTTTAGTTATGGCTTTCCTAGGATACAGTAATCTAGTCATTGCCAAGCCATTGGTTTAGTTATGGCTTTCCTAGGATACAGTAATCTAGTCATAGCCAAGCCATTGGTTTAGTTATGGCTTTCCTAGGATACAGTAATCTAGTCATAGCCAAGCCATTGGTTTAGTTATGGCTTTCCTAAGATACAGTAATCTAGTCATAGCCAAGCCATTGGTTTAGTTATGGCTTTCCTAGGATACAGTAATCTAGTCATAGCCAAGCCATTGGTTTAGTTATGGCTTTCCTAGGATACAGTAATCTAGTCATAGCCAAGCCATTGGTTTAGTTATGGCTTTCCTAGGATACAGTAATCTAGTCATAGCCAAGCCATTGGTTTAGTTATGGCTTTCCTAAGATACAGTAATCTAGTCATAGCCAAGCCATTGGTTTATTATGGCTTTCCTAGGATACAGTAATCTAGTCATTGTCAAGCCATTGGTTTAGTTATGGCTTTCCTAGGATACAGTAATCTAGTCATAGCCAAGCCATTGGTTTAGTTATGGCTTTCCTAGGATACAGTAATCTAGTCATTGTCAAGCCATTGGTTTAGTTATGGCTTTCCTAGGATACAGTAATCTAGTCATTGCCAAGCCATTGGTTTAGTTATGGCTTTCCTAGGATACAGTAATCTAGTCATTGCCAAGCCATTGGTTTAGTTATGGCTTTCCTAGGATACAGTAATCTAGTCATAGCCAAGCCATTGGTTTAGTTATGGCTTTCCTAGGATACAGTAATTTAGTCATAGCCAAGCCATTGGTTTAGTTATGGCTTTCCTAGGATACAGTAATTTAGTCATAGCCAAGCCATTGGTTTAGTTATGGCTTTCCCATGATACAGTATTCTAGGCATAGCCAAGCCAATCTTAAGATTATAATTTACAACTTTCCAAAGTTTACTTGATTCTCATGGGTCGAGTACTATTTTAACTCCGGTGAAATCATGCTTGGTTAAACAACAGAGGGCGCTAATCATATACCACCTTCTGCCAAGGTTTGAGATCCGCCCCTTTGGCCTTAGCAAGGTGCTTGTATTTACAGCGGTCTCCGAACACACATCCTGTTGTTCGCCAGAAGTAGCATTCGTTGCCGTTGACTGGACCCGTCACCTTGTCACCGCTGGTAAAGAGACAAAATCACCAAAAAAAAAAAAAAATAATTGAGAGAGCTTTGTCTTTAATACATTACTTCAAAAACCTAAGATAAATGTCACATCAGGGCTGATTAAAAAAAAACTGTATTTTGGTAAGAGAACTTCTACATTGAAATTCATATTACAATATAATTAGTATCACGGAAAGAGCACATAACATAAAATAATAATCATCAAGCAACAAACTCAGAGGGAAACTGACTGGGTAGTTTTTAATTCCATATAGAGATGAACAAAGAAAAACTGACTAGAAAGGGATTTGAACCTGCAACCTCCGGACTAACGTGCGGACGCTCTACCAACTGAGCTATCTAGCCCTTATGTTGGCAGTCTCCCTATGTTTTCAATATCTTTGTTTTTTCGTTCCGTGTTTTTTTGTTTTTGTTTTTTAGGGGTGGAGGGGGGGGGGGTGGGTGCCAGTAAGAAGCCATTCAACCTGAAACACCCATATAACCAGGGATCACACCCAAGTTTACAATTACGATATAATTAACATGGTAAATTACAGGAATTTTGTGAAATTCAGTATCGTATATGAGTTGGACAATAACCTAACAATTCACATCACCCCAATACATGGACAGACACCTACATGAGGTGTCAACAATGACAACAAAAAGCTGTGAGAAAAAGTCATATTAAGTCATATTAAGAATTTTGTTAAAATTGTTTCTCCATTTTCCTTCTCCTCTTCCCAAAATTAGAATTCTAACTTAGAGGTCGGGGTGCAGGGCTTGACTTAACATACCTTGCATCAGCATAATTGATAAAATTAGAATTCTAACTTAGAGGTCGGGGTGCAGGGCCTGACTTAACATACCTTGCATCAGCATGATTGTTGTAGTTACTGAGTGCAGAAGCACCCTTGCCAGACTGCTGCTGGCTTGTAGGTGCCTTGGTGTGGGTGCTGGTGCTGGTGTTGGCGCTGGCGCTGGTTGTAGGTTTCTTCAACACCATGGTACGCGGTTGACCCTCAACAATTGGATTGTCAGGGAATTTAATCAAAAGGAAACGTCCGCCAACCTCAACACTCTGCGGGATATGAACAAAATAAAACTTCAAAATCTTCACAGAAATTAGGGAAATTTCTTTTCTGGAATACCATCTTTTCTTGTGATTGTACAAAAAACTCCCGAGAAGTGGGTAGCAGTGTCCGCCCTTGGTCTGGAGATACCCCCACTGCACACACAGAGGCCCACCAGACGCCACTCACTGTCAGTACATCGCCAAGAAAAAAATCCCCTAAATGTTTTCATAAGTGTGCGTGCTAAAGCTGTGTCCAGCAAGGATTGTCGCTGGTTCGTGCCTCGAAGAGCAGCATGGTCAACGACACTCAGTACCTCAGAAACTTTTGTCTTTAGCTTGTTTACTAGAAACTACAGCCTGTAGATTTTATTTGAAAAAAATTATAACACGTAGGATTACCCCGGACGAACGAAAGAACTTTTTTAGACAGTGATCTTCACTGTGATCTCAAGCAACACCAGATAAGGCGCAACACCAGATAAGAGGCAGTGATGTTTTATTACTTTTGAAAGTCAGATAAGATGCGTCTTATACGCAAGAAAATACGGGTTCAAGACATTGTGAAGGTCAACGGAGACATTAACAAAATTCTGAAATAAGGAAAACAACTCCCGACAGATCAAAGGCCATCTTCTTTGAAGGAATAGTGGCTCAAACAAAAGCCTATTGGTTGTAGGGCTTCAGGCTTAACACGGTGGAGCGGGATTCAAGTTTGTTCTCGGGAAAAACCATGCCACAGAAAAGAGAACTATCAAAAATGCTCTACATTTACACGATGGATTAATTCATACCTGTAATCCCTGGGTGCTGAATATGGGAAACTGAAAGGTCAAAGGATAGTTTTCTAGAAGGAAGACCTACCTGGAGCTGATCCAGGGCTCTAGCTGCTTCTTCAGGGCGTTTGTAGTTTATAAAGGCACAAAACCGGTCTGGAAGGCGGCGTAGGCTTTCTATCTCACCAAACCTGAGTCAACAACAACAAAAGTGAAAAATGTTGATGTAACAATTGACCTTATGCACACGACATAACTGCAGTGGGGCGCCCTCAAGTACAGGTCAAAGGGACGATACTCATTGAACATTTTCCATTGTTTCATCATCGTTTTACCTCCAAGATGGCGGCGAGATGACAACAATGCAAGAGGTCAATTGTTTCCCCACACTCCGTGAAAGATGAAGAATACTGCCAAGTAAAAGCCTTGAATGAGTCAACTGTACTATTTCCAAAATAACCCAACAGAATACTTAGTTTATTCTTCAGTGTTCTTAAAATGAGTTTCAGATGTCCAATTCCTCGGTAAGTGTGTAATACATTTTGTTTCTTTGAGTTTCTTTTCAGTTGACTCGTCGCAAAGTGAAAGCTGGCATCATTAATTCTATAAAATGCAGACCAAAGACCCATCGATTTGACATCATTACACAGCGGATTTATATTCGGTTTGCGGCAACAAATATATAATTTTCTGTATAAATATGTTGTCATGAGAACCGCAGAGTAGACTGGGAAAAATTGGGAGACCACGTATTCTGATCATCTTTGTCCTGCTGTTTATCTACTGCCACAGAGTAGATACAGAAACCGGGGGACTAGTTTCTTTCGCTTAATAGTCGATCGGGCGACTTCTCATGATTATCCTCACTTCCGTGGACTGAGATAAAAATTGGTCTCAATGTTTTGACTAGCCTGCTTTGAGGCTGGTTTACAGTCGGTCGTGCAATGGTCGCGCGACGCTAAAATAGCCGGTGACGCAGTTTATAGTCGACGCTGACGCCTCAGTGACCATGGACTGCAATGAAAAGGCCGAGCGTCCAGGGATGATAGCGTCCGGCGATTGTCATCGCCCTACCAACCATAAACCGGCCTTTAGTCACCCGAGCCGATTTTGGTCAGGAGTTGTGATTACTTACGGTCCAAACAGGTCTCTAAGTTGCTTCTCTGAAACAGTTGAATGTAGATTGCCAACCCACAGGGAGCGTAGACTCAACGGATTACGTGCACTGAACGACAACGACACAACATATAGTTAGTTCAATTTTGTATTGAAAATGTTTGCTCATAGATAGATGGCGCTTTACAAATTTTGTATTTCTATTAATGGAAATAACTGTAACTTTTGTATTATTATTATTGGAACTAGTGAACTTGTGGGTACAACCAGGTATAAATCTCTTTTGAGATGAGTGGTAGCTCTGAAAAGAGCCGTTTTTTAGAGATAACACTCCTCCCAAAAGAGATTATACACATGGTTGTACCCGCAAGTTTACTAGCAATAGTTAATTCCTTTTATCTGCACCATGCAATGCATTAAACATCGCTTATTGTTACTATTATCAAATCAGGAGCAGATATTGATATTCAACCGTTTGCCCAAAAATATAAACACGATGAGATTTCCCCTAGTTAGGCTTATGTCATTAGTGTTTTACATGTCAAGTTTACTATGCTCAAGAGTTTGTGTTCAACAGTTTGTAAAGTTGCTTAACACTAACTCAAGTTTACCATGTTCAATACGTTGTGAAGTTGGTTAACACTAATACAAGTTTACTATCTTCAACACAGTTTGTGTAGTTGGTTTACACTATCTCAAGTTTACCATGTTAACAATCTGTATAGTTGGTTATAAACACTTACTCAAGTTTACTAGTTTCAATAGTTTGTGTAATATAATCTTCCTCATCGGAGATATAGACATCCTCTGGGAAGGCATTACTGACGCCTTCTACTCCGTTAATAAGAAGAGCATCTAGAGCTGACTGCACAGAGCCGTATTGACGGATAGCTGCATCACACTGAGGTCTATTAAATCCCATTTCCTGTCAATTTAAAATTAAAAAAAATTGTTAATGGCCTCACGTTTCGACCCTAGCAGAGTCTTTCTCAATGGCTAAAAGAAACAAAGTTATAATTTAAAATCATAAATTTTTCTGATAATAGATGCAAACTTCAGGGTCAGGCTTCACTTAGTGACATGTAAAATTTACACGACAAAACAATAGTAGTGATGATATCATAATATGAACAATGAGTACTTATTATGTCCTCTTTCAAGCCAAGTACGCCCATCAAAGAGCCTGACAGTATTGTCTCTGTTCAGCAGACCCTCACAATCCAGAAGACATTTCAACTTCTTGTAAACAATCATTCACATAACATTCTCTCTACCCTCACAGGTCCCCATTTATTTCTGGGTGATGAGATGCAACTATACATAAACGTCTTGCTCATGGGCGGGATTCAAACCCACACTCTTTGACGACTCCGCCACCAGAACTTGGGTTCAATACGCTCAGCCACGACACGCTACAAACCAAAACTCACTTTGCCACTAGCACTAACAGTCAGACTTACCATTAAGCGAGAGATCCTGGTTTTATGCAACTCCTCTACGGCATCCTCGCAATTTTTATCCAACTTCAGAACGTGCTCAAAGGCAGTTTCCGCCTCGGCATAACGCTATCAAATGAAAAGATGATTTACAAAATGATCACACAAAGACACAGGGTGATATTTCTATATTTGGACGATTAAATAAGTTATTGATAATTGAAAGGATTATTACTTGAACTAGAAAGGAAAGTTCTTAAAAAACGTTCTTTTTTTTAGATTGTAATGACTTCCCCCTGGATTCTGAAATCTACTCAGGGGTAGTAGAATAACAGCCTTTTACAAGAACAAGTCTACACAGAAAAGTGGATATACTCACATGGTGTTACCGCAAACCAAATATACATTGACGATAAAGTCAAATCAAAGACTGGGTGGATTGTCTAACATTTCATTTCATGTGTATCAAAGATTAAAAAAAAAAACCTAATTGTAACTTTGTGGAGAAATCTTACCTTCAGTCCAGCTAATGCTCTGCCTTTTCTAAAATAACCCTTAGGCCAATCTTTGGCCAAGGTAATAGCTCGATTGGCATCTTTTAAAGCACTGTAGAGAAAAAAAAAAAAAAACCAAATCTTTCAATATCATTTCCGGCAAGGGACTCCCAGATAGAAAAATGGTTTATTAATAAAAACAAACATTTAGTGGCTGAGCTCAATAGACCGATCCATTGAGCCCCGTCCCCTTACGTGTTGACCAATCACAGCCTTGGCTATGCCACCAAAAGTCCGACACGATAAAATCCCATTGGAATGTGTAACCGTGTGTGCGCGTACTTAAGGAGTGCGCGTTCAAGTTGTGCAGTGTGTGTGGCATTGAAGAGATGCACATTTCGCTGGTCATGTGTACAGTGGTGATGTAGCCAATGCTGCGATTGGTCGATATGTTAGGGGGCAGGGCTTAACGGATCTGTCTATTGAGATGAACTTACATTGACAGTCTGATATATTGATTACATTGATAACATGCAAATTCAAAAGCTTAATGAAACATTTACCGTAAAATACAGGCATGCGAAAATAAAATAAATCATCTGTAAAAAATATCCTGTATTGCATCTGCGATGAAGATAGATGCAAAAACAACAACTTAAAAGTTTCGTACAGAGGTTTGTGAAATGGCATGAATGGCCTCATACAATGCACAGTTGGACAAGTTATGCAACACTTAGTCCATCAAAGTAAGTGTAAGGTGTGGAGTTAGTGGGCTTCAACATCTAAACTGTTTTCATATCTGTTGGCAGAAACAAGAACTAAAGCTATTTGTCATGGTCAGTGCACCTTTGTCAAGGCCGGACCTACCATTCGGATTCAACTCCCTGCCATTATTATTGTTACTAATGTCTGGTAATGAAACCAAGAATGCCTCAAGAGTGAACTTGATCACTGTAGCTCGGAAGTCCGAGTAAACCTGTATGTAGATAAGGATGCTTGCTGACTGAACAAGAAACACCGGGGTAAACCCCTACTTTTTTACGATAAGTGTACTGTTGTTTTATGTTCACTACCACTCCTAGTACATGGGACCTACGACTTAACGTCCCATCCGAAGGGCAAAGCAATCATGATCAAGTGTCTTGCTCAAGGACACAAGTGCCACAACTGGCAATGTGGGGATTCGAACCCACATTCTGTAAACTACAGAACTTTAAGTTCGGCGAACAAGACCACTCAGCCACGACACTCCACAAACATACTCCACAAACATACTCCACAAATACACTCCTTCAAACCACATCTTTGGACATCTTCAAGAGGGCTTTGAAATCTCATTATTTCTCTAGTTATTTCAATTTGACATTTGATCATGGCTTTTAGTTTTTCACACTGCTTGTTTTGTGTAGACGCCTTGATCAGGTTTTCAAACAAATGTGCCATGTTAGTGTCTCTTTTACCCGGCCATTGTCGATCAAATGTCTCTATTTTGTGCTTGTTGGTACCAATTGACTTTTCCCCAGTGTTATTGCAGCTTGTCTCTTCGTCTTTTTCTCTTTTGCCCTCTATTCCGTTTGTTCCCGTATGGTGTCCAGTGAGTGATTGCCGAACGCCAACGGTTTTCTGTTCTGCGGCTAATGTGTCCCGCCCAGCTCCATTTTATTATTTTTTTTACTGTTTCTAACATTTTCGTAATTTTGGTTTGGTCCCTTACCCATTTGTGTGCTTTTCTGTTCTCTCCATTTTTAATGTTATCGTCCAGATTTCAGCCCTGTATGAAATAGCAGTCGTATGCACTGGTCTCCAAGTCTATACTATTTTTATTGATATTATTATAACTTGTGCACCTACCTTTCACACTGTTGTAGTCGGTCATAGCAAAAAGAACGATTTCCGAAAAACCTGCGGAAAGTTACGCACGAAATAAACAAATTATTTTTATAAATGATTTTGTTTTTGTATGTTTTTGTCAGTAAACACCGAGCAAGAACAACTTTCACAAATGGTTGAACTCTGGTAGAAAATTCCTCCACAATCACTTCACAAAAAAAGTTTTATAAAGCCACAAGCTTTATTGAATTTAATAGTCGAGTTAAATCCAGTGGCAGCTAAATGCTAAAAATTACAACTTTTACCAACTTGTGCATTGTGTGACATTTAGGGATCCATGGTAAACTTGGAGATGACTCGACTGTCAATACTTCTAAATGCTTAGGTTTGTCCAAAATTATTAACATTTTTCAAGACATCATCATTTCCTTAAATCAGAATAATTTACTGCCAAATGTTTTATCGTCTTATTCCTTCCTGCATTACCTAAAATCTCGTGGATCCAATGCTATAGCTTGAGTGAAGAGATCTATTGCCGTACTGTAGTGACCAAGATTTGCCATTTCATTGCCTTTAACTGAAAAAAGAAGAGGAAAAAAAGAAGAAAAATCACAAAAAAATATGACGACTTTTCTCAGTGCAAAAGAAACAAACATGCCTTGTCATCTGTCAAGTTCCCTGACTTCTATTGTAATAACGAATAAAGATTTTCACGTTATGGTGATGGGGGTCAGACTATATGCCTTTCCGCGGCCTGATTTCACAAAGCGCTAAGATTCATCTTAAGATGAGCTGGCCAATAAGTCAATCAATTTATTTGAATGGCAGAAAAACAAGATGGCTGCAAATAATAAGATACATTTCTTTCACATCGGATTTCTTTTAGAAAGATAGATTTGCGACGATTCCATGCCAGAAACTGGCACTGATATTAACTCAATAGAGAAAACAAAAATCATGGTGTAATAAAGAGAATCTTTGTTCTGTTGGCTTTGTCAAGTCCAGGTTTCTTTGTACCAGCGGTACTCTAAAAAAAAAAAAAAAAAAAAAAAAAATGGTTCCGGCATTTCCGGGAACATAATCTGGTCAGGCTGGACGGAGAAAAAATTGAAGCATCCAGGCAGGAACTGGTTAATGCCATTTCACTATCTTTGAGAACTTGGCGTAGGGCATTTTTAACAACAACAATATGTCCATACCTGCATACTGTCTGCTCTGCAATACAACAGGATCCATACTGTCTATCTGTAATGACACACAAAATGAAATATGCATTAAGTTTATTCTAGAAAACAAAATATTGAAGTCATAAAAAGCTCTATAGAAGTGTAAAAAGCTCTATAGAAAATACATTAACCATTTGAAACCGAAAAAATGCTTTCGGTAGGGTTTCTCAAATTCACAGCCGTTCTTCAAGAAAAAAGGAAAATATAATTTAGTCAAACAGTATCAGTCGTAAATCAAGTTGCAATAAAAGCAAAAGCAAACAGCAAAAGCGAAGAAAGTAGAAAATGGCACTCTGAATTTAAAGGGCTCATGAAGTGGTAATTTTTCACATTACAATTTTTGTGCTTGATAAATGGCTTGTTATTAACATATAAAAAAAAAAATCTTTACTTTTTACAAGTTTGAATGAGTTATTAACTTTATTGCTCAAAACTTGTATTCTCCATTTCAATAATGCCTTTCGTGATGTAGATCGAGATGAGGCAACCGATGACAATGCAAATGCAATGGCAATGTACATTCCTGACCATTTCTGACCATTTCGACTTCTGGTATGTTTCACTGCAACAATACACCTTTATGCCTATTGTCCACGTAACAAAAGCCAAAATAGTACGAGATTTATCCAGTTGTCCAGAGAAACTAAGCCCTTGAAGTTACATAAGTTATGCAAATTTAGCACATGAGCACCTTTCGATCACTGCACAATGACCGACACCATTTGCCTCTTTCTACGTCACAATTCTCCCCTTCTAGGGGTCGTGGGTTTCGCCCCTAATTTTAATTAAAAAAAATTTCCTGATCTATTATCTGCTTAAATTTTGAGTAGACTCGGGCCTAGGTGATTATGGGCATGCCTTTTAGTTTAAAATGGAAAAAAACCCAAACATTTATGTTTTTTGGGGTTTTTTTTTTACGCATCCAAAAGCACAAGCGCCAATAACAGGATGGTGATTAGGAAACGAAAAGAAATGTTCAGTTTTAGAAGTGGGAGGAAAACCCCAAATAGGGAAAACCCAAGGAGTCAGGTAGGGACTGAAAACCCAATCCACATGCAAGGCTCCAGTCCGGGATTCGAACCGGGGTCCACAGAGGTGAAAGGCAGGGAAAGAAACTACTGAGGCAACCTGAACTCCACTTACATACTTCATGGGCCCTATAAAAGCTTTCTTGCCAGGCAGTAAGAAATTCGAGCATTGAAAAGGAAGAAAAGTGTCCTGCCCTTTACCGCCCTCGACGATTTTACAGAGCGCAAATATCAATCATGATTAAAGATGTATGAGAATGTATACGAGCCAGCAGTACATGTATGATGCGTAGAGTTTAACACCACCTCACAAGACTAAAAGAAAGGACAATTTCTAAAAGGCCAGCCAAGTTTCTTCTTCCTCCATGCCACCCAAACTATTAATAGCTCCTGAACTAACACAAATTGTAGCAGGAGCAAATTACATTTTTTGGTATGTTGCTTTGAATTTTATGGTCATCAGAAATATCAAGTGGAATTATATTAAGATGAAACTGGAGGCTCCGACTTAATAAATTTGAATCTGTATCTCTCCTGGTCACTCTGTAAACTTTAATAATTTATAATCCTCTAAACATCTCCCAACGATCCATTCCAGCTATGTCCGCAAATGTCTCAATGCAAACAGAAGCAGAATGTTTACAGGAATCCCAAAACCTGGTTACTAAGTTTGAATTCATATCCCCCTCCCCGCCACCTCTTCATACCCCCTCCGCTTACCACACCCCCACAACCTTCAGTAATGATCCATACCAGCTAATGTCAGCAGATGTCTTACAGCAAGCAGCAGAAGATAATGGGAAACCGTGAGGGCGTTACTAAGTTTGAATTCCTAGCCCCTCCTTCCCTGTATAAACCCCCTCCCTTCACCACACCCCCACCTCACAACTCTCAGTAACGATCCAGTCCAGCTAATGGTCCGCAGATGTCTTAAAGCAAGCAGCAGAAGAATGTTATATAAGAAACTCAGAGGGTTTTACTGACTTGGTCTGAATTCATAGCCCTCACCGACTCAGCCTCCTCCTTCATGCTCCCCTTTTGGGAGGAACTCTTCTTTCTGGATTTCTCCATCTTGGAATTTGTGGTTGTCGTCGCCATCTTCTTGTTGGCCGTTGCTGCAGCTCCAGCAAAGAATGCACTTTCTTGGTCCCAGCCGGCTATATCCTCATCCCTGTCTGAATCAGAGCTCTCCGATACCCTGAAGTAAGAAAAAAAAATCTACAAACCTTCACCTTGAACATCTCCACCCTTTCAAAATCAAACAGCGAGTTTTATTTGATTCTTTTGGACTGAGGACTGCAATAGTCAACTTGGTCATGCTTCACCTGGGATCAGGCATAGCACCATAATCAGAGTGCCATGGATGTTGAGTTACTGTATGGTGTTGGGTCGTATTAGAGTGTGGAAGGGTCCTATTAAATCACTTTAGGGAGTTAGTGTTGAAAATTGTTTCATCAGGGCATGCAGGTTGGCTCAGTGGTTTCTTTCCCTGCCTTTCACCTCTGTGGACCCTGGTTCGAATCCTGGACTGGAGGAGCCTTGCATGTGGATTGGGTTTTCAGTCTCTACCTGATTGTGTGGGTTTTCCCTATTTGGGGTTTTCCTCCCACATCAAAAACTGACATTTCTTCACCATCTTCTCTACACAGGTATCTTCAGGCCTACGGGTCACAGTGCAAGTCACTTTTTAGGGTCCCTTGGTTTCATTACCAGAAAGATATAATAATAATAATAACAACAACTTTAATTATCAGCAGAACTTCTCCTCATCGCTTCTTGGAGGTTAACAAAATTTAAGTCAAGTTTGATTTTCAACATTTTCATGCTAGAAATAACATTTCAAATCAGATTGCATCCATGTTTTCCATTCCAAACTTAAAGGTCCTTTTTCAAAACCACAGCTTGGGCTTATTGCTCTGGCTTAGGCTCCTTCTGCCAATTTGAAGCCCTGTATGGAAAGTGCATGCTTTCAAAATCACTGACTGAGCCCCAAAAAAATAATAATAAAAAAATCCTTTTCACTGACCTGAGAGCAACTCTCCCCATTCTAAATTTGCCTTCAGTGGATTTAGCCCTGCTGTCAAACTGTGCTCTGGGTTTACTTTTTGCAGAATTTAAGCTATTGGAAATGTTGTTGTTATTTACTCTACTGGTAGACGTTGACTTTGTTGCATCCTGTACGGCAAGATAACCAGCAAGATAGGCAAAAGGAGAAAGAAAATGTGGGATAAAAAGACGTTTCATTAGAAAAAAATATATATATATATATATTAATGACATATATATTTCATTCTAATGTGGAACTTACACCACTATTAAATTTTGAATAGTTCTTGTAAATAAATATATAAAATTCCCCAACTTCCATACCACTATGTTCAATAGCTCATCACATAAATTGTACTTTAAACATTCTTAGAGGGGACTAGTCATGCATCCGATCTTCCAAGCCACTTCTCTTGTACAATAAGTGTCCTGGGTGTTTTATGCGCATTACACAACCCACAGGACCTTTAGTTTGACGTCCCACCCCGAAAAGAGTAGGCTTGATGTCAAGGCGCCCTATCTTGTCCCAGACAAACCATCAACTGTGACAACACATGAAATGGTCTCCCATCCAATAAATGCCCACAGTCAATGGTGCTAATAGCTCTTCCATTAAGCCAACTGTCTGGGACAATGGATCTCTATAAATTCCAAAAACATGTATGGGCAAGGTTTGCAGAATTGTAAGAAGCCATCTTGAGAAAACAGTAACGATAAAATTGTCTGTTCATTAGTAGAAGGTCCTTAGGACAATTAGTGCCGATTTTAATAAAATTGGTTTAGCACATTATTTTGAAGCTCCTGGTAAATTGAGTCTACTATTAATAGATCTTCCCTGAGGTATTTTTTAGTAAAGATAAATATAACTTTTGATAAGAAAACATCTATCAAAGATGTTTGCTAAACTTTTTTCTTTTAATTTATAGCTATTTTTTAGTAAAGATAAATATAACTTTTGATAAGAAAACATCTATCAAAGATGTTTGCTAAACTTTTTTCTTTTAATTTATAGCTATTTTAGATTTCAAGCACTTTTGATTATCACAAATATGAAATTACAAATAAGGACGTTGTAGCACTGAGCCAACAAAATGCTTGTCATGGATCAAAGATTGATTTGTCTTAAGTTTGTGACGGGATTTTGTGCACCATTAGTTTCAAAGTCAAACCTGTTCAGCAACTAATCAAAAGGGAAACTCTGTGACTACTTCAAGAACATCGACGTTAGATTTAAAAATCCGATTGTTTTATCGATTGTTGTAATTTGATCTTTGTTTTATTTATTTATAAACGTTACAAAAATCAGTCGTAAAACAAGATACATGGGAAAAAAATGGGACTGACTAAAAGAATGTAATCGTCAAAGTAGTACACTCAGCTTGTTTTAATAATTGCTAATCTGATACTTCCGGGGAACTAATAGATCTGACGTATAGACTCTTTATAGATGCCATAGAAAACTAAACTAAAAAGACTAACCTGGTGAGGATTGGTGGAATTATTCCTATACTCGGCTTGTCTCTTTGCCTTCTCCGCCGACTCTTTGGCTTTTTTTAAAAACTCCTCTTTTTTCCTCAACTCTTCCGCTTTACGCGCCTCCTCCTCTTCTTGCTTCTCTTTTTCTTCCCTTTTCTTCTCTCGCTGACGCTTCTTCTTGGATTTTCTCTTCTCTCTGTTCTTCTTCTGCCGTTCTTCTTCCTTCATCAACTCATCTGCATTCTTACTTGCCTCCTGTTTTCAGAAATGAAGGGAGTAGTAAACAACTGGTAAGGAAAGGGTACAATTACTTATGTAACCTTTCTTGTTTTTTGTTTGTTTTTGTTTTTTTCTTCTTTTTTAACTGCCTGATCCTTTTAAGCATACACCATAAAAAAATTAATAAAAAGTAAACAAACAAAATAAAATAAAATTTACAAAACAAAGAAAATCTCATAATGTCAAGAAAAGGTGAAACGTTAACTTTGTTAAGTTGTACATAACAAAAACACAATGTTTAGTTTCGGGAAAATTCAAATTTAAAAATAAAAGGGTATAATGGAAGGTAAAAATGAGTTTTGCTCCTTTTTTAGTTTTTTTATTTCCCCTTTCGGGGAAGTTAGAAGATGAGGGTTCCCCCCTTCACAGCGATCTGCTGGCCAAATGCCAGTTAAAACTTCCAAGGACCAGTCAAACTTCTGTCCATATGGTCTGGCAGGCTAGGTAGTTGATTTCTTCCCACTGCTACATTGTAATGCGATCCATGCACAGACTGTTCCCACCGCGTTTCATATTTAAAGTCCCATACAAACGACAATGTTAGAATACAGACTAGTGACAACGCTTTCAGGATAGTGGCACAACACACTAACTGGTCCTGCTGGCTAGTCAATCAAAACATCAAGGGCAAACCTTGAGAGATATAATAGCTTCTACAATGAACTGGCAACAGCTAAAGAAAAATACAACGAAAGGTTTCATGTGACTTACACTGGCAGTAGGTCGGTTGGCTGTATAGGAAAATTCTGTAAACCAAAAATAAAAGTATTAAAAATGGAATTCATTCATATATTCATTCATTTAGGTTTATTACACGTTTGTAGTTCAGGGACCAATATTGATGTGTTTACATAAAAAACAATAGTATGTAAGTTTAAAATTAAAAAGTCACACCAAAATGCTTTTAAAAGCAATAAGTGTATGAAGACTATTAAGACAAAGTTTAGGCAAACAAAAGCAGAATGAAATGGGCCGCACAAATGGTTGCGTTCCAGTCGCACCAAGGCTTTCAACAAATAAAAAGATACAAATTAGAACTGCACACCTACATAAAAATATCGATATACACGTACTACACTTTAAGAAGAGTAAAATTAGAAACAAAAATATCAGAAATAAACAAAACTTGCAAGAATGAAGCTACAAGTAAGTTCATAAATTTGTAAGTTACAGTTGATTAATTAGCAAGTTTCAACTTGAAGGTTTCAAGTTGATAACACATACATAGTACCACCATCTTAAGGCAAACGTTAGGCACTAAAAATTAAATATTTGAACTTCTGGACTATTTTGACTAGACTAAAACTTCAAACATAAGCGCTCACCCGTTTGTTTTTTAGTAAAGTGTCGGTTTTTCTCAACGTGCTCCCACGAGAAGTCATCATCACTCTCGTCATCGTAGTCATAGTCGCTGTCCTCAAATGCAAAACCATTGTAGAAAGCTAAAAGATAGTTTGGAAATAATGGATTATCCATTCTAAAATCTCACTTGGTCTCTTGGTGACTGGGTGAGCGCATTGATCGAGGGGTTAAGAATTCTGCTCTTGAATATGATTGGATGTGAGAGCAGCATACATGTCTGAACAGCTATCATAATACGCAGTTTTTATATAGCGCTTTATCACACCCTATGGGCGTCTCAGAGCGCTCAGAATTTTTCTCCTGCGAGGTATGATGAGTTACGTTTTTGAAGTATGAGACCTGTTCCTTTACATAGCACCATGCTGTGGCGCAATCTGCAGCGGATCAAACCAGGAACACCGGGGCGAACCCCTTCTCTTTGCGATAAGTGTCACTGGGTTCTTTTACGTGCATTACACAACCCACACTCTGCTGATCAGAGACACCAGAGCTTGAGTCCGGTGTTCTTATCCGCTCGGCCACGACACGACACGCTATCATCTTTTGCCTGTATCCCCACCAGCCTGGATGCTCGAGCCTTCGCTCAGCATCTGACACTAATCGCCCTTATAGAGCTAAACTCTGTCAAGCCGCTCAAGTCTGCTTCAAAATCGCATCTTTTCTCAATTTGCTCCCCAAACCTGGAATGCACTCACTGCCTCCATCAGAGAATTTGACTCTTTAAGTAAATTCAAAAAGTGTATCAAGAATTGTTTGTACTCAATCTAATGCGCTGTATTCTTGATGCAATGGCACTTTAAAAATGCGTTGTATGTATCTATATACAGACTAATCTGAGCAGCTCGTTCATGGGCGATTACACCACCGCAGCTATGGCCGCCGCACGATGCTGATTGGTACATGTGCGCTACTGTCATGTCGCACGCGCGTGCAGCAGCCATGGCTGCGGTGGTATAAAAAAACATAAACGAGCGTTGCTTGGATTAGTGTATACTGCTAGACAGAGAGGGGCAGGAGTAGTCTTAATGACACCTTGTTTGAAAGGGAGGAATGCCGGGGGTAAGTGATTACCGCGGATTGAACCTGGGAAAACCCTGGGAGTACACAAGATGCAACCCAGAGTTACAGTTTTTTTTTTAATAATGTTGCATTCCTCCCTTTTGGACACTCTACATTAACCTATATCTGCCTAACTATGTGAATTCCGGTATAACACACAAACACTGTAAGTGCCTACACAAATCGGGAAACATGTAGGTGAACAAAAAGTTAGTGTCTTTCCTTATACCCTCATTACTAATGATAATAGATGAAAAACATGGTTGAATATGTAAAGAAAAGTATGTGCTCTTTCCACCAGCATACAGTTTGTTGGGGATATGTTTATTTGCAAGGCAGTAAATAATGAATGTTTATTGCAATGCAGCAATGAGTGCTACATGAGAACAGGCAGTGACCACTTACACATATACATGTAAGGGTTAAATGTCATTTAGATATGTAAATAAATAAAATTCTAGACAACTCTTACCTCTGGAGCCAAAGAACATTTGTGCAAACAGGTCAAACATGTCGTCCTGTGAAAAAAAAAAAAAAATGAGATCACAAAATTGTTTGAGCCTTTAAGTTTTTTCAGCTAACTCAAGGAATTAAAAACACAAAAAGCTCCAAATAAATACACTCTTACAAAATTAGATTAATACACGAATAAGTAGTACAAATAATTGTGAGAATTTGTGTGTTTTGTTTATAGTCAGACCGACATCGCAAAGTGATAGCTAAAACTTAAAACTGCAGGCCTGATTGCTGCAGTGTAGAAAGGGCAAGGGGCACCACAGCATTTTCTTCTTGATAAAGGGCACCTCCATGAGGAAATGGTAAATTTCTATTGGAACATTTCAAGGGCACTAAGGCAATGACCAGGGGCAATGGAGGCAATAGACCTTCATCATGGTGCGGCCATCTTGATTTTCTCCCATTCAAACCAATGTAACCAAACCGAGGCTGGAAGGGCAAAAAGTCTGGTTCCTTTTAGTACAATGAATATGAGCATCTATTACTGTTATTGTATACAGAGAACATGACCAAGATGGTGGCAGCATGATAAAGGTCTATTGCCTCCGCTGTCTCTGTGAAGTATTAGGCCTGAAACTATAAAGAAATAAAACTAAATACCACTTACCATTGTAAGAACCTGGGCATCTTTGCCCTCTGTTGTGAGATATTTGTAGGCAGCAGATATCTCTTGGAATTTCTGCAAAGGCAAAGATTTGAGGATATAAATTCGTTCCAAGGTTACAATGTTCCATAAAATCCTGACAAATCACCTCCAAATTGGGACCCACAAAAAATAAGCAAATTTATGTTACCAGATGTAAATGAGCACCTTGTCCTGATTTTATTCACATCACAATAGGACCAAAATGTCACAACGGCATGATAACGAAAAAACCTCAACGAAAAAACCTTGACATGCTTTTTGGAGATCCTCAAAGATAAACCGCAGTCTATGATTACTCCTCGTAGGAAGAGGTGTATGCAATTTTTAATTTCCCAAGTTCCTGCTGCAGTATCAAGAGATGATTTTGCCCGACTGTAAATAAATCTCCACCTCAACACGTCAGAAGCTATGTAATGTATACATGTAAGTGCGTAAGATCGAAACGTAAAATGCAGGTCACATTTCAAAAACCTGTTCAGCAGCAGAAAATGACATCTTATTTTCTGGGCATAAATTAACATGGAACCAGCGAGTGATAAACAATGCAAAGACTTATGGGGATGCTAGGTGGCAGCAGACTTCCCAGGTAAATCCATTGCTCTCGGAAATGTGCGCATGCTCAGAATTACCTAAAAATTGCCTGCGCCCAATTTCATCACACTGCTCACCAAAGAAGATTAAGCTTATATGGCACACCATTAAAGCGTGTGATTATACGCGCCACAAGCGCTGAATTCCGCAGTTAAGCAGTGAGATGTGAAATTGGGAGAATGTATGTCTGCTGCCACCTAGGGTCCAAAGTCACTGACTGTACAATACATACTCAATCATCTCTATTGAATTTTAACACTCGTTTGTTGAGACAGAATCGGAGACCTAAATTTAACAAGGCCGCTAGAAACCAAATTTTGCTAAGCACGAAAACACAAACCCCCAAAACAATCTCTGCACAAAACAGAAGCCAATTTGACAAAGCTGGTCAGCAAAATTTCATTTGCCCGTGATATACAATTGCAGAGCACCAATCAAAATAATATAAATAACATGGTATTTTGGCTGGTAGACAGCTTCTGCTATAAAAAGCACAAGTATTTCAGTGCCAAGTAAATCTGTTGCTTTTAGGACCGTACCGGAAAGATGGCTGCAGCTACGGCTACACTTGTTACCAAGGGTGTTGTTAAGGACATCCTTTACTTAAACCCATGATAACGCGGCAATCCAGCTATAGCCATACCCGACAATTCAGCCACAGCCTCATTAGCAGCTTTACAGAACATAACAGCATCGGCCCGCTACGGCTGATTTCTAATTCTCACCCATTGCTTGGGCCAATTTCATAGCACTGCTTAGCGGTAGGCAAATTTTCGTGCTAACTATAGCAGAAAAATTTGTTTAAGTGTAAATGTATTCCACTTGTTAGCAAACAAATTAGCTTGCACGTCCTTTGAGGATTTGCATTGTTACGTCATTAATTTTCCTATCCAGTAAGCACCGGAAGGTTAGCATGTTGTTTTGTGTGGTTACTTTTAGCAGCACTATGAAATGGAAATTGCACAGTAAGCCGTTAAGCAGCTCTACGAGATTGGGCCCCGGTAAACAGCTTGAGGGGTACCTCGTGTCTTTTTGGCTGGTAATGAGTTTTTTGCTACGCAAAGGGCACTCATTTTGGCTGGTAACCTGTTTCTGATTTAAGCAAGATAGTTCCATGCTAAGCATAATCGTGTGCTAAATAGCTTCATGAAATCAGGCCCAGATTGTTCAGAATGCCGCACGATCAAATGTTGCTTATTACCAATTCATTGCTTTAGATATTTGGCCCTTGACTGACTGTTTGTCAGTCATTCCCCATGACTCATCCACACACTTCACAATATTCTACAAATGTATACCCAGACTTTGAACTAACTGTACATTTATAAACGGGTCATTCCATGCAGTTGGCTACACAATTTCACACAAGGTTTGAAATTTTGTGAATTTTCTTCACATTCACAAACTCTATGGGTTAGAGCAGCACTAATAGGCCTACCTACAGTAATTCACAACATAAATTTTACAAATCAAGTGTAATTTCTTCATACACGATACATATGAACTGTTACACCGCAACAGGACACCATGTCTTTTAGTGTCCCTGTTGCACGTGAAATCAGTACCTTACTTTCGCCATATCTTTAATTAACCACCTTTTGTGTCGTACAGAATGCATTACTGAACAAATGAAATTCTGACTTTTTGCAATTGAAACTCACAGTGACATGGCACAAATAAGCTATGGATTTCACATGTAACACGGAACTGGTGTCCGCGTTACATGTTAAAGGTCCCATGAATTATTTTTTTTTATTGGTTAAAAAAAATAAAGTATGCCTATTGTAGTATATCTTTAATTTTTTCACATTTTTTACATGCGTATTAATCGTAGAAATAATGATTTCTAAAATTAGGGGGTTGCCGCGCTCCGCCCAACCTTCCTCATTAACATAAAATCTGTGACGTAGACAGTGGAACGGCTGACCAGGTCCATGTGTGTGACAATAACACACAATGCATTGTTGACCACTCGGCACCAGAGCTGTCTTTGAAATGTTTTACCACAGCCTACATCATGGATCATTGCGCAATCAAATGGCACACATTTTCGGGGTTCAATTAAAGTGTATTAACGCATAACAGACACATCAAAATAGTCAACACTATGTTTTGTTAATTTCAAACCATATATTAAGCCACAAAAATGTTCCGTGACAACAAACCTCTTCATGGGCCCTTTAAATCCACAAACATTCATACTGTACATCTGTGCCTCATACAAGAGGTCTGATTTTTATATCATTTCGTTGGAGATATATTATATATCCCCAACTTCATGGAATGACCCAACTGCCACTCGGTAGACAAAATACATGCATAGAAAAAGGACCATTCCTCTATGACACATACATGGTACATACATGTACTGTATGTGTGCACAGCAAACATCATGAGTACACACAGTTTTTTAGTATCCCTGTTACGAGCAACAGACTAAAATCAAACCACTGTCTTGCAGTTACTTCAAAAATATTTGTGGATCAATTTTCAAGCACTGTGTCCATTAAAAATGAAAAGTACTGAAGAATTTGTTTTAAGTCACCTGAAACCACCCAAAGAGTGTTCCATTATGTGAATGGACATTCAGGTTTGTACACTAATTAGAGCAGCACTCGATCATGGTGTTTTACACCACTGCAACGTTTCCACCCGCACAAAGAGAAATCAAGGTCTTGAATATTTTGCCAATTTTTGGCAAGTGTGTGGTGGTTTTTGTGTTATCCCTGATTCCAGACTGTTGTCCTTTTGTTCCAAGAAGATGATTATGAAACATGCAGAGGCTTCCACCTTTGTTTCATCATTGTATTTCAGCTCAATAGCGGTGAGTCAGAAGAGGATTAAATGATTCATTCAGTTTCAAATCAGAGGAATCAAGAGATTGGCAGTTCAGATGTCTGAGGGACTCATTTCTTTTCACTAAAGGATGGTTTAAAGCCCAGCTCAACATCGGTAAACTGACTGTAAATGCTTCCATTCCTTGCACAAATCAAGATATTTGTAATAAAATTAACTGTGAAAATGTCAGCTCATTTCATTTGCGAGAAAACGGTAAAAAAATCATTCAGCACTTTTGTACGCATTCCTATAGGCAGAGTCTTTGTCTCACCATGGTCTCACTGAGACAAAAACTAATTTTGGATCTTATTTCATTTATTATTTAAAAACGATAACACTTCAGGCAGAAATCTTTCTGGGAAAGTTTTCTACCACCATTATCTCCATACCATGTAAGGTACGTAAATCTGTGAACATTTATGTTTTTCTCCTGACCAATGTTGAGCTGGGGCTTTAAAGGGGCTGTGTTGTCACGATTATAGCGGGTATGTGGCCGAGCATCATAAGATGAACTCACACCAAGATACTGCACACACGCGCACTTGCGGTCAAATCACAAAGGGAGCTGTTTTTGTCAAACTGTGATGTGACCGCCGACGCGCACGCGTGTAAAAACTTGGTTATTCCATCTACTGACATAATCATGACAACACAGCTCCTTTAATGTTGGGGGGGGGGTCTGCAATCACTCAAAGAACAACATCCCCTTCAGCGGCTGCACTCACTTCCTGTTTTCTCAAAATGATATTATCTTTAAGTGGAAAAGTACTTCCAAATATTTTGAAATCACTTGGGGCTATGTGACCATGAACTGTTGCACATTTTTAGCTTACGATAAATTATGAAGTTTCATCTTTGGGTTGTTTCCAATCATTCGGACACATTTCTCTTTTTTGCTGACATTGACCATATTTGTATTGTTGGTCAAGATTACATCCAAAATATGGGTGAAATTAAGGGAAAGTCCAGGCCGATTTCCTACCTCCACAGGTAGCACTTAATAAGCAGGACAGTTCTTTTCAGAACTAAGTTGTCTCCCCTCCCCCACCCCTCGAATTCTGAAATCTACTCCGCGGTAGTAGAATAATAACAGGACAAGTTCTCACAAGAACAATCTACTGTATAGCAAAGTAGATATAATCACATGGTGTTACCGCAAACCAAATGTACAAAATCAGATACCTAAATACACATAGTTCACACATATATTAAAATTGTAATTCTAATCATAAAACTACACCAACCAACTGGTGGTCGGCCTACTAAAATATAGGGCCAAAATTTAAAAGTTGCATTACAAATCATGAAAAAACAACACTAATTCAAACAAGGAAATTTAAAACTGAATAATGGACAAGCAATCTCTGATATTGGGGCGGATGAAAACACTTAAAATCTCACAAATCTCACAAATCATCATCACATCAATTTATTCACCAGTAGCTCATTTGTTCCAGTACCGGAAAATATTTTCGCGCACGCTGATTTTATTTATAACACAAACATTCATGTACAATATTTGCACGATTCAGTGTCACAGTGACAATACATTAAACTACATGTATGGTCTACACACCTGTTCTTTACACTAGCAACGTTTTTTCTTCCAAATCCACACCTTTTCCATCCTTCGTTTTGGTACGATCAGTAAAACAATTTAGAAAATGCTTGCCGCGAAATGCACTGACCACGTTTTGACACACACATTGCGCACATGAACTTGCACCTGTTTAGTTAATGGCCAAGTAATGGGCTTGCCTTCGTTATTTCGCTGTTTTGCATGCACTAAAATACATGCAAGAACCATCGAACGCTAGTGGGGGCATGTGCCCTCTTTCCGTGAAATTTACCAATGCATTACGTGATTGCATCGACATTATTTTATAAGCATCTTGATAACTGAAACTAACTTTCTGAGCATGCGCTGTAAAGGATTTTTTTTCTGGCCTGGTAAAAGACGGGGCACCCGATTTTTGGGGGAAAAATCTGAAAAAGCTGGAATTCTGGCAATAACTGGAAAACTGGCATCCCGGATTCACTATTCTATTTTAAAAGGCAAATTTTAAATCAGGATTATTGTTTTGAAGTGTACAAACTGCTTGTTGATGTAGATTTGTGATGTTCCATTAGGTGTACAACTGAGGGACTCAAACCTTCCTAGTTCCTGTAACACTTTCTAGAATGTTCCCAAACCATTCATCTGCACAGTATTGACCCAATTCACCTGACGTCACCATCACAATAATCTTGGTTGCGCCATTTTGGTGTTCAATGTCACTGAGTGAAGTGCGCATTTTAGGAGACACAGAGTTTACATGTAAACCTATTGACCACCAAAATGGTGAGCGTGGCACAGTCGGCGCGTGTGACGTGCATGCAAGGGGTCAATAGGTTGTGTATGGTGGAGCATGCTGGAACAACTGTTTGCATAGCAACATCTGCGTATTGTGCTATGCCTTCACCATATTATATCATTCTGCAGGCTGGTATAGTGCAGCTCTACAATGTATCAATCAAACCTAAGTCTGTGGTATAGAATGGTCAGACCCTTGCTCTATAGTCAGACAGCACCAGGAAGGTTTTAATTGAAAGAAAATATAAAATATGGAATTATTTTTGGCAGTGTACAAACTCGTTGATGTAGGATAGATCTGCCAATTAGACGCATCAAGGCACAAGATTAGTCAGTCAAAATGAGCCTAATGTATGTCTGACATTAGCGTTCATACTTCATTAGTAGAGTGGGTGGATAAACAAATTATATCCGACTGTCATTCCAGACAGTCAGTATGAGTGAGCTGAACAGAACAATAAGGGTTCCTTACGCACAAACTACTACGTACTAAAATTCAGTCATTATTTAATCTAGGATCACACTGGTTGATTTTGGAGGATTGAGGAAGGTCCGCAATGAACATTTAAGGAGTTGGGGTTAAAGCACTTGAAGCAAATACATAAAGGCACAATTAATGGGTAAAGACAGTTGGTCCATGAGTTTTGAAATGTTTCTTGAAAACCTCCAGTGACTCTGCAGAACGAATTTGATTAGGGAGACAGTTCCAAAGGCGCGGGGCATGGTGCGTAAAACGCACGATCACCTGCAGCAAGAGGGCACCTTTGGAACCATCAAGGTTCATGACACTTGTGTCCTTGAGCAAGGCACTTAACCATAATTGCTCCGTAAAAGTTGGGGAGGTAGAGCCTTCTGCTCTACCAGCCAGGCTTCTGATGGATGATACCTAAGCATACATCCTTACAGACTGTAAAGGGGGTTACCCTGTTTCAGCCCCAGGCATAGGTGGCAACGGCCCCTGGAAAAAACAATTGATTTGCAGCCCACAGCTCGAGTGGCTTATTGGCCGTGTGTGTCTGCCAACTTCAATAAAAAAAATAATAAAAAATAACAAATAAAAAACGGAAGTGTCCAGTTCCCACCACACACAGCTTCCAGTTTCAATCGAAAATGAAATTACTCTTCAAAAAACAATCATGTATTATCTCTTTAATGTTGAGAACAGATGGTTGATATTTTAAACAGGGAGTGAGGCCATGATGGCAATATAATAAAATACAAGTACATACCTCCGTGGCTTTGTCATTGTTTGCATGTTTATCAGGGTGCCATTTGAGGGCGAGGCGTTTGTAAGCAGAACGGATGTCATTCTCACTAGCACCTGTTGGATTCACAACAATCAACAAAAGAACCTTCTTTTTCATTACAAATTATCAACAACAAAGTGAGAAACTTAAAGGGTATCCATGCTCCGCAAAAAAAAAAAAAGCAAGGAGCAACAACTTTACTTTCAAAAGCAAAATGGAGTATTGGTCCCGAGGGAAATGCCCTACACTGTAGGAAATGCTTCACAAAATTGACACAGAAGGTGTCACGTATTTACCTCAATAATCATCATTTCTTTGAGACACATTACTTCTCAGTATACATGTACAAGGCATTGTGATACCAAGATTGGTTCAAGGACAAATACTCTGAATATGACTCAACCGTGTTTTAAAAACAACTTTCACTGCCCATAACAATGACCTAATCTAAAACAAAAACAAATTATCTTTTGTTCTACAATCAACATTAAATTCTTATCTTACATGTATATCATTAATTACAGATTACAGTGTATATCCACCATGCAAAGCTTCAAAACATAATTTCTTATGACAAGAGTACAATATCCTTAGTTTCTGCAACTCTAGAAAATGTAATATTTGATTGAACACACCATGTCTACTTAAAATTCTGTTACATGAAAAGATGGCAGAGAAATTGATCTTACAAAGCCTTTTCCTCTCTTGCCTTTTATTTTCACAGTGGCATTTAATGATTAACAAACATATCAAATAATGTTGCGCGCCCATCCCCAACCCCCCCCCCCAACTATAGAATTGGCCCAACTACAGTTGGGCCCAGGACAAACTATAGTTGGGCCAAGGACCACCTAAATTGTGGCTAATTCCTATTCGTTGGGACAATCCCAACTACAGTTGGTCCGATTCTATAGTTGGGAAGCTAAACATTAGCAATTTTGCAATCAGGGAAACCCCCAGACAACATGTGAAAATTACACGATGAAAGCTTGGACTGTACAGTATTTAATTTGATCAATTTGCTGGTGAAATCCTGTTGAAATATCTTTCATAGAGAGCAAAAATTTAGCGATATTTTCTTTTACATACAATTCACAGGTTTGTCCACAAAAAAGAATTTCAAGAAATATGGGTCTCCAACTTGTCAACAAATGAATCCCCAGAGCTTTAAAGAGTATTACAAATAGTGGGTTTATAGATTCTCTACGTCAGTACGTCACAGTAAAATAAATCTAGCGGCTTGGACAAAAGAGTGCAAGCTAATACCTTTCATAATAGTTTAAAAGCAAAAATACACCTCCATGAAAAAAACCTTCAATCTGGAAAAATCCTGAGAAATTACAGGCCTTGAAAAGTAAATAATAATTTATAGTCCCCTTTTTCAAAAATGCTCGACAGCAGATTGTGTGGCATTTTCCCTCCTGAATCCTTTGAATGTTCAGATTATGGTCAATTATGTTACGACCAAACTGTTACTTAAAGAAATGCAAATTCAGGTCCAAGTTCACTATATGCTCCAACTCTTTGTAATTTCACTAAGGAACTTAACATAAAAGAAATTTAAAACAAATTTAATTGTACTCACAATTTTTTTCTGTTCACCAAATTGATAATTTTTTAGGCCAACTAAAAAATACAGTCGTTACGATCTGCGTTTTACTACTACGTGACATCAACTACTGTTAAAATGGATTGCGTGTTCGCTGATGCCCTGACTTGCATGTTGTTTTGCGCAGTCAACGCAGGATACCAGCTATGCCAATCGCGCGCTCAGCCAATCATGACCAATGGAAAATTCTATAGTGTGGATTGCGTGTTGGTATTGGCTTATGGAGACTGGTATCCTGTCTTGACCGCGCAAAACAACACAATCCTTTTCGTTAGGAAACAGTAGGTGATGTCCGATTCATAAAAAATCCGCTTCGTCACAGTTCCCACATACATTATGGACTGGGGCGCGCCGCTAGTACGACGATAATGTCAAAATCTCAAAAAAGGAGTGCAGCGCCCCAGTTACTTTGCCAGTCCATGTGTTCATGTCTTTTTTTTCTTCAATATTATCGAATTGGGTTCTTCATATGTAAAAAACAAGTTTAAAAAATGACAAAAATTTTAGCAAATGGTTCGTCGTAACTCTCTGGTCTACAGCCGTCAAGAGGATAGAGAGTTACAAAAGAAAAAAATGATTGCATCTAGGCCTACATGATCTAGGATTAGGAAATGTACTGTAAATATCGACCTTGTTGCCCGCTTGAAAATGTAAGTGAAAACGAGGACGGGCATCTGGGCAAGTCATAACACTTTTATTTGCAGTACAAATTTTGTTACCAAGACAAAATAAAAGGATATGAAGGATTGTGTAGGTGAAACTAACAACAGTCAGTAGGCCTAAACACTGAATTTCACTTATAAAGGCATCTTAATCAAGTTCAAAATGAGTTACAAATTTAATTCCCGGACAAAAACTGTTCAATAACATTAACAATTATTTTTAAGAAAAATTCTATAATAAAAATAAATTAAATTCTAAATCTAGAACTCAGTCTGGATTACAAGGTCTACTACTACTGTACTAGTACTAGCTAACGTTAGTTCTAAATTCTATCTGGATGATGATGGTCTGATGATTGATGATAGTCTGAACATGGATGGTTTAGTTAGAAGAACAAGAACAAGAAGGGACATGCGGCGACATACATGACAAAAACACTGTTACGAAGTGCCAGGTTTATTCAGTTACTCACCTCTAGAAACACCCAAAATCTCACAGGCGGATACCCTGTCAAGAGACATATTTTATTAAAAAGAAATTTTAAGTCATGTAAAGATGACATTCATAAAGTTTTGGGCAGCTGTCACGGACATTCCCAAGCACGTTTACCACCATTCATTGTGACATTCATGGTGCATGCAATCCCCATGCAATAACTAACTGCTTGCGCGAAATCGTATGCTAATAACGTCACGTGACCGACCCTAAGTATGGCACCCTATTCCATTCGTTTCGCATACCGCACAAGGTCACGGATAGTCGGGACTCGGAGCCTCAGCTGCAGACAGGAAGCTCCATTCTAACTCAATTCTAACTTGTTTACTCTGGCTATGCATGCTATTTCTGTGTATCGTTTATTGTTTATTGGTACACGTCTTTGTCTTAATTTACCGGAATTTGTTTAGGCGCGGGACCGGTTCGTACCGTTTATGTTTACAAGCAATGTCTGTTTATGTAAAAAGTTTATTTGACCTGTCGACCTGGCCACCGGAAGTACAATAGACAAAGGCGGGGGGGGGGGGGGGGGAGAGGGGATCATTTATTTTTTTACCCTTTTCTATATATAAACTACTGTTTCGGCTTGAGCCCCGACTTAGGCTCCGCCCACCTGTAAGGACAACATGGTACCACAATTAAGTGCACGATTTCAAAACAACCACGGAGGAGGAAGGAAATACCTAACAGAGCCTAGTTAGCCCCCCCCCCCCCAGAACCCTTGCCCCCCCCCACTGCTCCGCCCCCCCCCCAAAAAAAATTATACAAACTTTGGCTCAATACATTATGCCTCCCCACCCCAAATTTTTTTGTAAAAATTAATATAAAACAAAACAATAATAAAAAGAAAGAAACCAATACATAAAGAAACAAATAAATAAATAAATATAAACAAATAAATAAATAAATACAAATTGTTTTTAAAGTGATTGGCCATGCCCCCCCCCACCCCACAAAAAGCTCCAGTGAAATAACAAGACAAGACACTTTCCAATTTTGGGAAATAACAAAAATAGTGCACTTTTATTATTTTGAAACTTATATCAACAATGCTTAGCTATATACAGCAGAATATGGGTATAAAATAGTTATTCCATTAGTAAAACATAATATCTTTTAATTACTATATTCTAGGGATATTGTAGGTGACAATATTTGAATTTATTAAACAATACAAACAAAACAAGTCAGATGGTAGCCATCTAAATGTACAAGTTTTCAATGTTCTTATAATCTTATTAAGAAATTCTTCAGAATAAATTTCAAAATTAGCATTTCAATCATTTTAACTTGTATTTATTAATTGCTGTTAGTTATTAAATTACATAGTCTAAAAAATAAACAAATATCATAATTGAGCTCATCGTGTGCAATAAAACAAACATTGACATTTATATAATTTGATCATGAAAAGCAGTTTACAAAACAGTTTAACCTGCTCATACAATCTCTGCATTTTCAGTTATTAAAATACTTTGATTTGCAAGGGATGGTAACTGAATCAGTGCTTTGTTCAGACTGTGCTGGACTGTACCTTAGTTGAAGTTGTTATTTCTTCATTGCATTTGATGAAGTCGTTGATATGAAAGCTTATGCAGTAATTTTTTTAAACATATTTTTTCCTAGTTACAGTTATAAAGTGCTGCATTTTATTTTCCTTTCTGCAGTTACCTGACTGACACGTCTACCCCCAACTTCTCTTTTCATAACATCATTACCTATACTCATTTTTGTAAACATACACTGATGTTCTTTACCGACAGTATACAGGATTGGTAATGAGGATGAAAAACATCACTGTTCAGTTTCTGTCCGAAAGTTGACTGCTTATGAAAATACTATAACTGTGAAACACTTCCCTCAGAAATGCTGTCATATATCGAGAAAGCTAGATCAGAAACTAACAAAAACAGCCGATTTCGGCCGTTAACAATTCGTTTACATGCTGTAGAGTGTGCACAGTTTTTCACTATTTTGTTTTCACAGGTTTGTTTGTTCGTGTATACACAAAGTATGAACACCGCACTATATCAGCGCTTACCAATCCTGCATAGTGAACTTTAAACTTCACTTTCGATACATTGGACTCAGATGACATTCTTAATAAAAATGTCGGGGGGGGGGGGCTCAAATAAAATACCAAGTAAAACACAGCCATTTATCATCTGAAGTGCCACCCCCTCCCCTCAAAAAAAAACCTCATACCGGTACTTTAAATGCTCATTTTAGTATAAAATTCCCTTCCCTGTTTATTTTCTCCCCCCAAAACTGCTTTCCTTCCCCCCGCCCCCACCCGAGCGCACATCCCCACCCCCACCTTGGGTGTGCCACTCTTGAGTTTTATTTAAACACACCATCACTAATACTAATATTAGAATAACTCAGCTCAAAAAACTTAAACACAGTATTCCCTACAGCTTAGAAACCACTTTTCACCTGATATTATCTTCAAGACAATTTTCTTATCGAGGGTGTTATTCATTTCTCGGAATAATCTCAGTTTCTTTGTATTTTCAAAAGTTCTGATTTCATCAACTTTTACCTCATAATAAGAAACTGTTTTTTCACTTCAGTATATTGTCCATACTATAATACTTCAAAAAACCTTTTTATATTTGCATAAATTCAAAATAAATCATTTTTTTTTCATATTCCTTGGAAGCACATTTTGGTCAGGTAAAAAAAGAAGACAATATTTCAATTTTCAAAGGAAGTAGACATACGTTTGAAACTTACACGATTGCAATATATAAAGAAATTTAGACATTTTCACAATGCTTGATATATATATATGATAGTTCTTGTTGAATGACTAAACATGTTCCTTACAATACCGTTTCAAGACAATACTTATTTCAATATAACAGACTTATTTTCCTTGCAAGATAAACACGAAGTCTTCAAACCTCAAGACCCTTTTTTTCACATTAACTAAGGTTTGCCTCTGAGCTACAGAAAATTGACACAACCTAGGACACAATTATTTCAATAAAATTACAGTTGCAAAGATACAAGCAATAGACCTTTATCTGGCAGCCATGTTGCTTTCTCCTATTGAACTCTATGTTACCATGACCATGACCAAATAGACCGATCCATTAAGCCACACCCACTAAATACATTGACCAATCACAGCATGGGCTACATCATCACGGTACACGCGGGCAGCGCAATGTGCATCTCTTCAATGCCACACTGCACGACATGAACGCGCGCGCTGTAAGTACGTGCACGCGTGTTTACAATTTCCAATAGGTTTTTTATCGTGTTGGACTTTTGTCGGACTTTCGGTGGCACACCCAAGGCTGTGATTGGTCAACACGGCAGGGCTTAATGGATCGGTCTATCGGCGGCTACAGCTACTGCTATATCACCACATCACCATGCGTTGGAGTACAGGCCGTCCTTAGCAACAGTTGTAGCTATAGCCTCAGCCAATACCGATATGGTCGAAGGGCCATGTCACACGTGGCAATTTTTACCGGCAACTTGGAGGCAACCAACTGCACCGCATGCAAAAGAAACACTTTGGGAGCACAGGGGTTATTTTTATAACAATGTCTAACAATCCTCATTAAAATTAGGTGAACATTCAAATGTGAATGCCTTTTCTTTTTTGGAGATTGTCTAGAACTGGTTGCCTGTAAATTGCCTCGCGTGACACGGCCCTTAAGGCTGTGTCAGATTTGGCGGATGTGGCTACTGCTGTGGCTAATAAGGGTGTTGCTATGGGCATCCTATATGCTTCAATCAAGCCGCAGCCGCTACTTCGGACATTGCCTCACCAAACAGAGGGTGGAAGAAATAATAGTTTGGTCCCTTTATAGGAAATGACAATCAAAACTAACATTGTCGGTTTGTATACAGGGTACCTGACGTAGATGGTCACACAAGATAAAGGTCTATGGGTAACATATCAACTTCTCTGTAGAAATAAAATAAATAAATTTTACTAAACTAATACAAAATTTCCTCCGCTCATGCAGTTATTTTATGAAAGTGAAAAACAATAAAACTGCAAAGGTAGGATTTGACCTTAAGACTGTGAAGGCAGGCATTTGAGCTTAAATGGTTGTTATCAACCGCTAACTACTTTTCTCATAACAGCACAAAAGTGCTTTCAAATTCAACTGTTATTTGTTCATTTGGAATTTGAACGCTACAAATTTGTGAGATGACAAAATACTGAATTATCTAGTTTCCACGCATACTGTTTTTGCTTCTTTCTGAGGACTGAGCATGTGATTTGTTATGACCACTAGTCCAGAAAGTGAGAGGTTCTGGGTTCAATTCCACTTTTTTTTCATTTATTTAAGCTTTTAGTGGAAAATATAGCACTGTTGGTGTAGGACGATCAAATCAATACAATAGCATCCAAGTTTTCTACCTACAACCCCCCCCCTAAAAAAAACAAAAATAGGCATAATGAAGCAACCATTTTTTTCCCAAGCCTAATTTACTTTGTGTTTTTGTTTTGCTTCGTTCATCTTGTGCTAAATTGCAGAGATTAGAGTGGAGTTCACGTGAAACTTGAGTTTTAGAATGACAAAAGGTTGTATCTTCCTTATTTACACACAAAGTCAACGAACTCCTTGATACCACGTTGTTGCAAGGGGTGTTTTCAAGCTAGATACGACCTTGTTGCACAGTGGAGTTATGACAATGTTGCACAGACATGATAATTTGCATAATTTGTTGTCATCTTATTTTATTAAAGTGCATTAAAATCTCCCTTTTCTCATGTTTTGCGATCAATTGGATAGCTCTATTATTTTAACTTTAACTAGGACAATAAAATTCTACATTTTTCACACTTTCTCTCTGAGCTATTTGTGATATCAAATTCTTTGACTTGACTGTGTCTCATAATAATAGGTTGTACAGCTAGAGCTTTTACCCCACCTACTCAAGTTCATATTTTCCAGCATGTTTACCGACCAATTGAAACCATTAGGCAGCATGGGTTGCACAACTGTGTGCAAAACGTGTGTACCTGTGTAGATGCATTCACCACGTATCATATTGCATAGGCTGGCATAGTTAATCATTCTAGACCACAGTGGATGACACTGAATGGTCGGACAGTAGGAGGGTTGACTGTGTACTGTGTAGATGCCTTCACCACATGATATCGTACTGCAGGCTGGCATGGTTTATCTATCATTCAAAACCACATTGGATGATGTTGAATTGTTGGACACTAGTCTCAGGGTTGATTGCGTACTGTTTAGATGTCTACACCCCGTCTATAAAAACCACAGTGGATGAAATCGAATGGCCAAACAGTAGGAGGGTTAATGAACATGCGTGCATCTCTATTGGGCGCATGAGATTTCTTTTATACTTCTATAAGAAATTTTGATGAATTTGATGCACTGAATGTTTCAGGAAACCCATTCTTTTGATGTTTTTAATCTTAAATTCCACCTCACGATTTGAAAAAAGAAACTACAACCATTTTCAGAATCTTGACATTTATCTTGTGACACCAGCAATGCGACTACTTGTTGTATTTACATAATATGAAACTAAACATTCACAGCCTAAGCTATAGGCAGGAGGAATGATACCATTTGCAATTTGTAGTTTAGTCTAATGCTACTAGTCATTGCCTATAACCTGTGCTTAATTTCATAGAGCTACTTAACCAGGGCCAAATTTCTTAGAGCTGCTTAAGCACAAGAACTTGCTGAGCACAACAAAGTTATGCTTACCAAAATATGGCTACCAGCCAAAATACCATTTCACATGTACAATTTGTGACTGGTATCCTTGGCCCAATTTCATAAAGATTGTAAGCACGAAAACTAGCTAAGCACAGGAAAATATTGCTGAGCAGAAATAGGCTACCAGCCAAAAATCCATGAAGTTTACATTATTGTGACCGGTGCCCTACTCAGTATTTTCTGCTTAAGCAGCTCTATGAAATTGGGCCCTGGTGGCAACGGCTGAGATGTATACACACCATTACATTCTGAACCAGCAAGGAAGATTCAGGAACTGGTTAAGCACAGAAAGTAACTGAGCACAAAAAGGTTTTCTTTGCTTAGCAGAAAATTGTTAAGCACATATGTCTGCATCAGCAGCTCTATGAAATTGGCCCCTGCTACTGGCTAACTTTTGCTAAGACAACAAGTTCATTATAAGCAATTTATTCTGCTCATGATGAAATTAGCCCAAGAAACATGGTTTGAAAAAAACATGATGAGAGGTAAATTGGTCAATCTGAGACACGTGGTGGCAGCTAACACATCCGGTAATTTTCTATATTTTGAGCATGCTCACATTTTCAGATTAACCTCATGAATTTGCTGCTACCCAGTGTTCAGAGCCTTAGATGTTAGTTTCTCTGCCTTCGATAAACTCCATTATAATGTTCCTCTGTTCTTGATCTTCAGCTCCGGACTCACTCCCTCCTGCTTTTATTGGATTATTCTCACAGTCTATTACATCCTCTGGTGGCTGTAGAATGTTGATCTTGATGTCGTGTGGCTTCTCCCATTTGACAGTTTGTTCCGTTTCCACGGGAGTCTTAAGTAATTTGGCTCTGATGCAACATGGTTTAATTTCAAACTTTTTTGATTTCTGTTGCTTTAAGATGGAATAAAAGAAAGAATGATTTAATTATTAGTAAAAAAAAGATAACAAAAGTCATCACAAATATTACTCATTTTTAACTAATACTTTTGATTTTAAATCCCTGCCAAGGTATGGCTGTTTAGTAGAATGGCATATTAAACATCATTTGTCGGTCCTTTCCTGCATCCTGGTGTCTGTGCACAAAAGTGCTGCATGTTTTTGAGATCTGCCAATAAATGTCCAAGTTCTTAGTCTTTGTTTCCTTAGTGTCATCTGTAAACACAAACACTTTTTTTGTACACAACCACATATCACTTCACAGGTGTTTGGCATTTCCAATATTTCCACTCCAATTTAAAGGGATTGCATAATAGCAACCGTATTTCATTTTCCCATCATTGGAAAGATCCAATATTTCTCTTTTTAACCATAGTAAGCTTGGGTATGGAGGCTAAACACTGACAAAACTAAAAACTTAACAAACGACCTTTGGCTAGGCTTAGGCTTGAGTGCTGTTTTGTGTGTCAGCTTGGGAAACAAAGTTGCCTATGGAAAGGGTTAAATTCAAATTATTTAACTAACAGGTTATTAGTCAAGCAGATTGTTCCACTGACAAGAAGAAAAAAAAGAAGAAAACACTTTTTATCAGAAATAACAAAACGGGAAACACTTATTGTTATTTTTATTGTAAAATATTAAACTTTTCTCAAAAAAGAAGATAATTCTGGGAAAAGAAGAAGATAAATACAAAAATAACTTTTTATTAAAATCTAACACTACATAAAAACTGAAGAACTACATGAATACACCAACAGAAAAGCCAGAGAAAGCATGGGCAGAGGTTTAGACGGGCTGGTCATGTTGAATAAAACAAACCTAAAAACCTTATATAAAAAAACACATTTTTATTTTTCCCGTCTAATATGTATAGTTTAATCTCCTCTCACCAACATCTATTTTTCATTGAACAATCACTCCTTATAGAATAGGATTAGGACAGCAGTACATCATACACATTTATTTATTTATTTATTTATTTATTTATTTATTTATTTATTTATTTATTTATTTATTTATTTATTTATTTATTTATTTATTTATTATTATTATTTTTTTTTAAGACCCCACACCTGCTAGTGCAACAGTAGGGGAGGTAAATTTAAAAAATAAAATAAAAATTAACTGACTGGTAAAATTTGAAGTAGAGACATAATCTACTAAGGCTTGTGGTTATAACACCAAGTGTATGAACAAATAATCTCTCTGTGAGTTGTGGTGGTTCTTATGCCATCGGTTCTACTCATCAGGACCACACCTCATAGCGAGATAATTCTTTCTATAAACGTGGTGCTACTACAAATTTACCAGAAACTAGTTAACACCAAAAACTTTAAGGCCTTTTCACATACGACAAACTCTCTGTATTAGACGCGGGTCTGATCCGTGTCAGTTTGGCTGACCTCTTCACACTACAACTTTTCAATCTGGTGAGACCCGTGTAGAGCGTTCGATCCATGTTGAAACCAACTCTGGTCTGGAGGTGGGTTGAGAGCTCTCAATCCGTGTTGAAAATTCCAACACGTGTCGAAAGCTGTAGTGTGAACACATCGTGGTTCTTTTTATGTTTTATCGTGTTGAGATCCGCAGTAATGCAGTATGGGAATTTTTCGCTTGGATTCGTGCAGGACCCTGGCAGTGTGAAACGATCACACAATGCGGGTCAAAAGTTACACGTGTAAACCCACACGCTGATTTAGCGCAGAGCTAGTGTGAAAGCAGAGCTGATTTGAACTGTTTTGAAATTTTATCGAGTCAACACGGAGTTGTAGATTTCAAAACAGATCAGACGTTGATAGTGTGAAAAGGCCTTTATGAGACTCAGATAAAACATTGTTTTACCGGAGAGTAAGTTTATTGACCCAAGGCAATGTTTGATTGGTGTGACTTTACAATGTTGCATCAAGCAAATTCGGTGAAACCAGGGTAAAGGGGTAAGATTTCAGAGGTTTTTAGGGAACTTTTACTTACTGAATATTTCAGTGCAGAATGGCAATATCTCAGGACTGCATGGTAGGGTTGCATCAGTACAAAACATGCATTGAGCAGCAAACAAAACAAAAACCAAAAATGAAAATGTGGAGAAAACAATGTTAACATGAAATGTTTTGGTTATTGAGCCATGCTATAATGGTTAAGATTAAACAGCATGTGTGTGAATGTCAAAACATCATTTAGGGGCAGCACCACTGCGTTGCTTTGCATGCAGATTCTATAACGACCTAACAGGTTATTTGCATACGACCTATATGCAAATTAGTCAAGCAGCAAATGCAATAGCCTACCCTGATACATCCCATTCAGTACAAACCCAATGTTTTTGTGTGTCATATTCAGTAGACTTTGAAACTTTGCTTGGTGAACTATGACATAGTGAAGCTTTGTGATAACACCATCAGCATGGACACAAACAATCTCTGTAAGAACCAGCACCCAATTTCATAGAGCTGCTTAAGCAGGAAATATTGCTTAACAATTTACTGCTTAGCGAAAATGAGCAGGATACCAGTCACAAATTGTACATGTGAAATGTTTTTTGGCTGGTAAGCATAATTTTGTTGTGCTCAGCTACTTTTTTTTGCTTAAGCAGCGCTATGATATTGGGCCAAGGTGTCCAATTTCATAGAGCTGCTTAAACAGACATTAAACAGCAGGAAACCAGTTGCAAACAGTACATCTGACATGGTAGTTTGGCTGGTCACCTTTCTCCTCTGGTTAGTACAATTGTTTTGTGCTTTGCTTTATGCTTTAAGCAATGGGCCATAAAGTGTAACATCTCAACCTGTAACATCATGCTCTGATCATCTTGAGGAGAATGGTAGAAGCCGAAGATTATCACAGTAGCTTGATTGAGGCTCATCGGATTTTTTCAAAACCACCGCATCTCAATGAGATTATCTCCATGGTGTTACCACAAACCTCACTAGATCCGTTATACTAGCAAAGACATTTGCTCTAGGTATGCAGATGGTTGTGGGTTTGAAACCAAGTGGATTTCCCTCCACCCCCCCCCCACAACCAAATGCTAAGAATGCAATGAATATACAGTGCTCAGATCATACGTCGGTGTAGGGTAAGCTCTGACCACATCGGTTATTGTTAATTTCAAGGAATGCAGGATCAGGGATGCATCAGTATGGGGTAAATTGCAGCAGGGGGGTCTCTATGCATGCTTGTAATGGAGAAAGGAGCGCCTTGCTTGTCAGCCACGATGGAATAAGAGTTACGTACATGTGTATGAGGCCAAGTGTCGTGCATTGCTTAGGGTGGTAGGCTACACATAATCATCTGGATCATCATCGCTATACATAAGGGGCTACAGTACAGTGGTAGTTCAAACAAAATATGGTCAACATGATGTTACAATCAGACCCCTTGCACAGGCCACCATCACTGGGGTCCAAAAAATGGAAACGCGCGCACGACTCTCAGCCATTGAGAGATCTTCCTTTGACCTCAATGAGGGCGCTGTTTGAGCTTGTGGCATCATATGCAATGGGTCTGTACAGTCAAAAGGGTATATCATACATAACTGAAAAAGATGAAACAAAATTATGACATTTTTTTCAACCTTGAAAGCTTCCTTTTCCTAGATTTCAAACCATTCAACATTAACCTGTGAAAAAGTTCTGTCTGAAATACTGCCATGTTTGAGTAAAGTATCCTCAAACATTTGAGTTCTCACTTTGATTTGCAAAATCAAAATAAGCAAAATAAACAAATCAAATCAACTTTCCTATAAAACATAAAGTATTATTCTGCTGTTCAACCAGTTGGCGCCGGATAAACTGTTTACACGCAAATGTTTCCCCTGCCCGGAAACGGAATCAGTGAACAGACGCCATTGTGTCCAAATATCCGAGTAAAGGTCACCCGGACATTCCACTGCTGAGCGTGCACAGACTGCAAACACGCCGTCTAACGCCTTGTTTCACCCACACAAAGACAAAATATGGTCTTGAACATTTTGCCTGTTTCTGGCCGTTGAGAGGTGGTTTTTGTGTAATCCCCGATTCCAGAGCTTTGTCGTTTTATTCCAAGAAGAGGATTACGAGACATCGAGAGGCTTCCACCAATTGTTTATTCATTGCATTTCGGCGCAATGGAGGCAAATCAGAGTGAGCCGGCAATCGAGCCATGGTTTTGTGTTCAGTACAACTTCTCTGCCATAGGTAGCGGCTGATGTTTTGTAACTCACAGCGTGTGAATCTGACATTTTCTCGGTCGAGAAAACAAAACACACCATGCAGTAAAAAGAATCCTTTTTTTTCTTGGCAAGTCAGGGTTTCTTTGTGCCAGCAGTACTCTCAAAGAAAAATGATTCCATTCCGGCAATTCCGAGAAAATGGAAGATTCCCAGTGGCAACTGGTTGAAACATAATTTGATGTTATTTTCACAGGTTGGTTTTAAGGTGGTTTTTGTAAACTAGAAGATTTGCGATGGCGATTTTCTCTTCCAAAATCAATGATAAAACTTACCTTATCAATGCATCACACTGATTATTATTTAATGGTAAGGGTTGTCACAATGTACAAGTACATGTATAACATACACTGTACATTATCATTGTGCCAGTGCAACAAGTTCATTTGTTATACCAAGAATGTTTATTGGTCGGGGATATGGGACGCAGACGCTCGTTAGTTTTTCCCGTATTCCATGAGCACGAGTGTGATAAGGAATTTATCTTCCAGTCAACTGGAAGATAAAGCCAGTCAACTGGAAGATAACACAACTTTGACCGTTATTTAATGAAGAGCAAAACGTGCAACGCACACATTTTAGAACGCCATTTTGCACTGTCTGTATACGGAGCGTGACGCATGATACTCACAATACGCAGAGTGCAATATAGGCTACTGGGAGTATGATATGGTTTATTATCACACTCCCGTTGAGCAATCTGATTGGAGGATGAGTGCGTACTGGAAAATAAGACCTTGGTTTACTGACACAACGATGTCACTACTTATAACATCTTGTAATCTGAAGAGAGTGATAGTTAAATACTTTTAATCATGCGAACAAAATCTCATGCTGGATTTTTAACCCAATGGCAAATGGTTTCGAAAATGAATCGTGACAACTTATTTCCAAAAGAATTTATGCTTGGTCTTAATTTACATGAATTGAAATATAATATTCAAATGAATAGCTTGAGCCATATCCATATCATCTTTACAAAGTAGGCAATTTGTTTGATCAACGGATGAGAAAAGTTTAAACCCACGTTCGCATCAAACTCAAAATGGTTCAGTCATCATGTCACACTCTATGGTGTTTTTCCGTCATCCAGTTAATAAACATCATCTAGTGTTGAGGTACTACAACCATAAGTCTAATGCGATTTAACGTGGCTTTGTTAATTCATGAAGCAAACTTACACTGACTTGGGGAGCACTAGCACGCTTCGGGGCTCGTACGTCGTTAATAGCGTTAATCCATTCTGCCATGTCTTCTGGTGAGTAGGCCTTGAAGAGGGAGAGAGAGAGGCAGAAAAGTGTGAGAATTTAAATGCAATACACCCCTCGCATAGGCCATTATTGCAAAGGGCAAACAAGGGAAACGTGCATGCGTGTCTGTGCCATGCACAACTCTTGGCCAATGACAGATCTTCCTTTGACCTCAGTGAGGGCACTGTTTAAGACACTGACACTGAGGTAGAGATGGAGTTTATGTGCCAAGCATATGCTCTAGGCACAACATCATCAGACAAGACATTTTCCCTCTTACTGCTCATTACTCTTAGGCAAAGTTTTGTAAGGAGATGCATTTGTGTTTTTTATTAATAAAACAACAGAAACAGCCAGAGTGAATTACAAAGTCTCTGTGCAGCAGACTCTTTTCTCTACTACTTCGGCAGACATAATTGTGGGATGCCATAGGACTGTCTTCCCTCTCCAGCGAAGTCAGCATTGGAGTTTGTTATCGAGGAAGCCCACTCCTCCGTTTCCAAGACTGCGTGCGAGACGGCCTACGTCACTGCCGGATAGAGGAACAAGGAGTGGAGGAATATGCTGCCACGAGAGGGGCAACTGCAGCGGCAACAACCACCCCAGGCATGGTGGCATGATCCTCATGGATCTCTCGCGGCCAAAACAAAAAAACAAAACTACTACTACACGGTTTTTACATCGCTTGTTCCCAGAAGTCGTGGGTTGGACGCATTTCTCCCTATCTACTGGTCTTGGATTAGGTTTGAGTCTCTACAGGGGTATTACGCCACATTTTAGTGTGTCAAAATTTGTTGATATGTTGGTGCATGCTTACCTGTATAAAGAAGGTTCTTGAAGGGCTGATGATTTCAAATAAATTGTCTCTCTGAAGCGTGTCACTAAAAAGAAGGAACACATCGATCATGACAGTCTTGGCTCAAAATAAGACAAACTGCTTGTTTAAATTCACAATTATTCAGCAACATGGATGTTGTACTGAATAATAACAGCAGCCCTGGAATTACATGCAGGCCATTGGGGCCCGTTGCCCCGGTCTTGGCCTTGGTGAACCTTCAAAAGCTTCCCATAGACTGTAAGATTTTGCAATGGATGTACCCTTTGCAAAATAAAAATGGCCTTGCCCTCTCAAAGATGAAAACCCAGTCCTGCAACAGTAGCATATTGATTTCAGTCTACAAACATAACATCGTGAACATATAGGACCTACGGAACAGAGGAATAAACCATTTTTTGCGAGTTATTAATAATGTCTGGTACAATGACTTAATTGGTCACAAGTGAAAACTTGAATTGGATTCCCCAGACAAAAGACAGTGTTGCTACGTCACATGGTTCCCGGCAAGCTTTTTGCATAGCAACCTCCAGAATGGGGTTACCAGCCAAAATACATCAAAAGGTATATTTTTTGTGACTGGTTCCCTGGTAATTTTTGCTTCGCAAAAAAATGAGCTAAGTATAATTTTCAGCTAAACAGCTTTATGTGAAATGGGCCCAGGTCACTGCAGTTCCTCCTTGAAATGATGCAAAACAATCCTCATAAATGGAGGTTGTCTTTATTAGATGTCTTGGGCGGATAACAGATAGTCTTGTGACACTCACCCTATGTCTGACATCTTGCACACTGTTATATCCTTCTTAGCTATTGTCTTCAGAGGAAGCTTATCCTAAGTAGAGAAATTCAAACCAAATATTAGGAATATGATGGTGGAGTTTCAAGTCCTATTGGTCTGGTATATGTTCCGGTGTTGTCGGGGTGTAAATTCAGGCCCCAGTTGTGTCTTTGAACAAGACACTTCACCATAACTGGGGACTTTTGAGACGCTGGCGGCAGCAGACACAACGGTCCTTTTAGACAGTTCTGAGCATGCGCGCACATGCTCAGTATTGAGACAAGGTTCTGAGCATGCCTACTACTGGTGAGAACTGTGAAAAAGGACCGTCCAAAAGCATCCCATTGCTCTGTCCGTCAGATGGGACATTAAGTCATAGGTCCCAGTACATTTATCATTTTAGCTAAGGGGCTTGTCCCAGTGTTTCTGGCATGCTCTGAAAACAATATGTGCCACATCGCCTTGCTTCGTTTGATAAAAAAATCTTCACGTCCTGTATGAACAATTTGACAACAAGAGTGACATTTATGACTGACAACATTATTGTTACTATGATTGACAAAGATATGAACATAACCTGACTACAATGGGCAGTAACAATTAAAGCTTAAAGAATATAGGTAGGCAAAAACAATATTAGGAAAAAATGCAGAATTAAACAAGCGGTAATTTGAAGTAACTGTAGGTTGAACCCTGGAAAATCCTGGAAAACCTTACAAAAAAAAACACCTGTTTAATTTTGCATTCCTCCCTTATACAAAAACAGAATCTTGACAGTGGTCGTTTTGACCCAATTCACCTGACATCATCATCACAAGAATCTTGGTTGTGCCATTTTGGAAGTCAATGTACCTGTGTGGTTTACAGTGTATAGTACCCATTTTAGGGGAAGTGGCATTTACACGCTTACCATATACATGTACTTGCAAATTGACTCCCAAAGTGGCGAGCTTGGCAGACAGTAGGCTCTGCCTGTGACTTTTGTGCAAGGGGGTCAATAGTCATTATGGTCAAGAGAAAGCATTGTATACATACTGTGGAGGATTTGTAGTATGCTATTCCCACATCATCCAGAATAAAATACCTCCTCTTCCAGTTTTTCCTCTGTGAGACAACAAAGTAAAAAGTTATAGCATAAGTTAAACAAAAATCCAGGACATGTAAAATACATTTTTATGAAGGCCTGGACCATTCCATTTTGGGCAACCCACACCGATACCTCCATTCACGGATGCCAGTAGCTCTTAGCTCCAGAGCAGGAAAACATTTTGCATAGAGCATTCTATGCGCACGCTGATTGCATAACACGTACATGTTTATGTACATCATCATGTACATGTACAACATTCGTCCGGAATCCAGTGTTACAGATACTGTACATCAAAATACAAAATATCAAAACTGTATGTATGGTCTGACCACCTGTTCTTTACACTAGCAACAGTTTTTCTTCCAAATCTACACCTTTTTCCATTCTTCGTTTTGACAGCCAAATTGAGTACAATCAATAAAACAATTCGGAAAATGCTTGCTGCGAAACGCAACGACCACGTTTTGACACGCACATCGCGCACATGTACTTTCACCTGTCCAGTTAATGGCCAAGTAATGGTCTAGCCTTTGTTATCTCGCTGCTTTTGCACGCACTACAATAAATGCAAGAACCATTGAAATGGGAGCATATGCCCTGCTTCTGTGAAATTCTTGTTATGCATCACACGATTGCATTGACAATTTTGTATGAACGTCTTTCTGAGCTTGCGTTGTAAAGAAGGAAAAAAATTCCGGCCTGATGAAAGACGGTGCGCCGGATTTATTTGGGAAAAATATGAAAAAGACGGAACTCTGGCAATAACCAGAAAACTTGCACCCCTGTCTATTACTGAGACACAAATGGGCCCACCATTCATTTTTTACACATCACAGGCAGCTCATACCAGTTATGTTGATGAAAATTAAAAAATCTTTAGAAATGTCAGCATGATAATGATAATAAGTTCTTCTGTAGCACATAATATATAATAATACAAAGTTTTATATAGCGCTTTATCACACCCTATGGTCATCTCAGAGCGCTCAATATTTTTTCCTGCAAGGTATGATGAGTTACGTTTTTGAAGTATGAGACCTGTTCCTTTACATAGCAACATGTAATGGTTCACAAGATGCTGTGGCGCAATCTGCAGCCGATCAAACCAGGAACACCGGGGCAAACCCCTTCTCTTTGCGATAAGTGTCACTGGGTTCTTTTACGCGCATTACACAACACACAGGACCAATGGCTTTACATCCCATCCGAAGGACGAAGCAATAATGATTAAGTGTCTTGCTTAAGGACACAAGTGTCACGACCAGGACTCGAACCCACACTCTGCTGATCAGAAACACCAGAGCTTGAGTCCGGTGTTCTTATCCGCTCGGCCATGACAAGCCTACGTACTATATTGAGTCTTCTAAAGTAGAGCTACAATGTACAATTTAGAAATCAAAGGTCATCTTTACCACAGCTCCTTGCTTGACACACCACCCAGCTTTGACCACCTTCCTCCCGGGAAAGACCGTGCTGAGGTTCCTTTCGCTCCCACTCGATGGGGAAGGGGAACGAGGCCACGACCTGGTTCTGAGCACCGCACTCTCGTCCTCACTGTCTGTGTCGCTGTGTGCATTCTAGACAAACAAAACAGAACATAAATTAATCTCAGTCTTGCTCATCACCACTGATGTTGTAAACAACACTGTATTTTAGAAGGGAGTCAAAAGGGGAAAGAAATCTACGGGTGACATGGATGGGATTCGAACCCACAATGTTGGTATTTGAGAGAAGATGTCTTCACCACTTGGTTTTGAAATTGGTAGGTGATTTGAGGCCAGTTTGAAACTTGTCAATAAAAAAGACTTAACCTTCGTCATGCCTTTTTGTCAGATGTGTACTTGTGTGTTGAAATCAAGGCTGACTTGAAAATAGACCGGCTTCTTTTTAAGAAGAGGTCGTGGTGCATTAGAAAACCATGCTTGGTATACAAGGAACCAATCACTGCTTCTTCTTTTAATGATTTCTATGGTTGTCATCTCTTAAACTAACTGTATCCTATCTTTATAGACCCAATTCACCTCTTGTCATCATCACAATAGTCTTGGTTGTGCCATTTTGGGAGTCAATGTCCAATGTCCCTGTTTGTTATACAGTGTATTGTGCATTAGGCGACGCAGCATTTACACAATTAAACCATAATTTTCCCATGCAATTTGACTCCCAAAATGGTGAGTGTGGCAGCCAGTAGCCACGTGTGATGATAGTGCAAGGGATCAATATCCGCCAGTCAGAGTGTCCAAACCGAAGTGTCTTTATGATGGTGTTTTAACGATAGATGAGACAGGATTCTTTTAGGGAAAAGCTTCTTTTTTTTGTGCATTAACATTTGTTATACTCCTTTCGTACTCCAATCATCAATTGGCGAACAATAACAAACACGGCGAAAAAGCAACACAACATTCAGAGAGCACAAAATGACTTATGTTGTGATACATGATTGACCATGTACTGTATGATGGCAGAAAATAGTCCTGATTTAACCCATTAAAAAATCAATCACAACCCAATGGCTGGATTTAACTAGTCAAATGCCTGAAGACATGGAAGATGTGTGTACACCTACATGTACAATTGAACGTTCATGAACCAGAAAACTGATGAATGATTGACCACTTAGCACAGGGGTTCTCGAAATTTGTCCGTGCCCCCTGACTGGAATAATTTCTATGAGAACACTGCTGATACAGAGAAACCCTGACTAGACAAAGCCATGAGAACAAAGATTCTCATTGAAGCAATGGGATTTTTTGTGTCTCTTTAGAGAAAATGCAGATTCATTCAGCATGAATAAAAAAAAAATTGGACGTGAGACACAGCTGATGGCCGGAATCAAGGCTGGAATCTAGGTTCACGCAGACTTACCTCCATTGTGCCAAAATACACGATAAACAATGGTGGAAGCCTCTCGATGTCTCATAATTGTCTTCATATAACAAAAGGACAAAGGTACGGAATCAGGGATTACACAAAGGGAGAATTTCAGCATTATATGCAGCGCCATCTGTCCTCTTTACGTGGTAGAACGAAGCGCTGCGCGGTTGAGTGTATACGCTGTGCATGCTCTGGAATGGAGTGTTAGGACGACCTTCGTTCCAGTATTCCAATATTCATACAAAAAATAAAGTTCAGGTCATCCGATTTCTGGCAGTGAAAATATTGGAGTGTATACACGTCATCTGGCGTTAACTGGTTAACATGTTTTTACATACACCGGGAACATTTTTGGTGGGGTATGAGGTCAACATCGGGTGACGTCTTAACATGCCAAGACTGTTGTGTAGCGTGTACAGGCATGCACTCACCGTCCTATGCTTCGTGTCCACCGTACAAAGATGGACAAATGGTGAATTCATGCTAGAAATCTCCCTCTTTCCAGGGGTTATTGTGTAATCCTCGATTCCAGATGGTGATCCTTTCGTTGTACAAATGAGGATTACAAGAGATCAATAGGCTGCCACTATTGTTTATCAGTGAATTCAGCATAGGAGATAAGTCCGAGATTCCAGCATACCACGGCCTATTATCAGCGGATTCACGGGTGAACACATTCCGCATTTTCTCGAGACAGAACACAAAGTCAAAGTCTTCGTGCATTGTATGAGAACACTTGTTGTTTTTACTTGGTTTAGTCATGAATTCATTGTGATAATAACATTCTTAAAAAAAAAGAAGTTATTCCGATAGTTCTGAAAAAATGAATCCCATGTGTGAGCCAAGGACAAGTTTCGGAAATCCCAGCATAAAGTGGTTCAGTGATTGGACTGAGTACAACAAAAAGTCAAAAACAATACATGCTTTGTTCTCAAAAAACCCCATACAAAATGAATTCAATCTCAGTAAGGGGTGTTGGACTCAAAAAGGTTTAGACTGAAAAGGGCTCGAAGAGGGCTCATGAAGCCGATAAACAGAAAACATTGCCTTGCAAGTTTCTTTCCTGCTGTGCAAAAACGTAGCAAGCTATCCGTTATAACAATACAAAATGCATTTTAGCTGGTTACCTGTTCGTGTTAAGCAACATTAACAAACTTTTTTTGTGCCGACATATTTTATCAAATCAGACCAAGATCTCAGCGTGTTGTTAAGGTTAACAGTGTAGATGGACTTAAAATCAATTATCACAGCCTTTATACAATATGCATCTACCATGTGCCCTTTGTTTACATCTAAAACGCCCTCTATTGAAATCTTCCTGGCTGTATGCGCGCAGTTCTTGTTTTGCATAAATTTTGTTTAGGAGTGATGTCAAAGGTCATTTAAAGCAATCTGACCTGTGATGTCACTCCTAATCAAAATATATGCAAAAACATGGTGCGTGCACACACCTCCGGGTAGAAACTTCATGTTTTGGTTTTTCTCTGACGTCATAGGGCAAACGGTCTATTGGGACGTTGTTCTTACAGGCACATCTAGTCCCACTCCAACAGGGCTCTTTTTCATGGCACTGCTTATCAAGTCCAAAATCAAGTTTCTCTTCTTAAACCCTTTTCACATTACAGAGCCATTTCCCTGGAAATAAAACCCCAGGAAATTCCTGGGGAGCTTTTAACCCAACTGCCAGTGGCCACCCCCATGTTCGTTTCACACTCACTGCAATTTTCCTGGGAAGAGTGAACACTCGGTATGCTAGCCCTCGGGGGGTTATCTCGCTTAAATCCTACCCCCAAGCAGGGGTAACTATGTCCCGGGAAATGGCTATTTCCAAAGAGTTTGCCAGGGTTAGCAATTTAATTTCAAGTGTGAAAAGGTCAACCAAATTTTCCTGGGAAATTTCCTGGAAAAAGCATCTAAGGTGATAGGGTTATTAATCCAAACTTAGAGCAAGCAAAGCAAAGCACTCACAATGTAAACACCCCACACTCACCTAAATGTCATGAATTTAAGTGCACAGAAGTGTGTATTTTTCTGCTAGAGTTAGCGCCTAAGCAGGGCCTCTTCAATCACTTCAAAGAGGAACTCAGGAAGGAAGAGTGTTTCCTTTTTTTAAGCTAAGCGCTAGCAGTGCCATGAAGTTCATGAAATTTAACGGGATTAATTACCACGCTGTCTTAGCCACCAAAGAGTCGCCTAAAAATGTTAGAATTCGACAGCAACCCCTTACGGCCTAGATAACGGTGTAGAATAAAGCTGGTTGGGAAACTGTGCTGGAGTAAAAACACTCACAAGATAAATTTAGCTGATATGCAGTCTACCAACTATGAGGCCCAAATTTCATGGAGCCATCAAACACACAACCATGCTAAAAGCACAAAAATAGCTTTACTCAGTAATTATTTCCTGCCGAACGGTTCTATAAAGTTTGCCTTAGTGCATGGAGATTCCGTGAGCTTTGGTACATTTAGAGGCTATAAGCCTAAACCTTTCTACTGAGGCCTATGTATGTTATGACGTCGGAACCAGACTACTACAGCTAAGCGCACTGATTGGTTAGTAGTGTTTCATACAATCAATCAACTTGCATAAGTCTAGCATAATTCAATATTTACAAAAAATACATGCTTAAGGCTGAATTTAGGATGAAATTTTTGATGCCAACTTCTTAAAACAAGGGCTGGAGTTTCTTTAGAAATTATGCTCCAAGACCTGTTTAAAACCCAATAAAATTATTATTTAAAAACAGGAATTGTAGTAAATAATGGGTGCATTCATGGGCATGGTGGAATTGGAGCCATGACAGACCAAGCAAAGTAGGGGTCCTTTGTCATCCGAAGGTAGGCCTCAAAATTTATCTCCAAAACGGCTTGTCATTATTGAGGGATCAGAATGAGTTGCGGTAACTGTTCCTGTTTTTAGCACATCTGATAACTAATTCCATGCAAATTTAAGAGTCATGTTTTGACTCTCCTATCAGGAAGTGGTTTACAAAAATCGTTCGCCAAAAAATAAATAATAAATAAGGCAATGAGTATATAGTAAATGTAATCTATAATGTACATCTGTCTGCAAGATATTGTAACCAAAGTGAAAACGAAGATTGCTGGGCGTTCAATGAATGTACGATGCCTGGATTACTAGCAGAAGTTGGCCTGAAATGTTACTGTTGTCAGCCCAAGGCACTTTTTCCTGCAAAAAGGACACATTCATTAGATTACGGGAACTTTTCGATGGGGCACTGAGGCGAGAGCAGGGCAAATGACGTGATTACCTGTGTGACCTCCATAAAATTCCACCAACCTTAAAATATTCAAACTAAAGGTTTTGTTATTAAGCTTTTGGGGAATCTTTTACGAAAAAAAAAGATTCAACAGTTTATTTTACTAGTTAACAATAGATAGTTCCTACTTGATCTCACATAGTGTAAAGTTGGCCATCTTTACACTTTATTAAAGGCAATGATAAATCATTTTTTGAATGCACATGATGCTTTATGTGTGAATACCATGTGCGGCATGTAGTGTCATGGAATTCCCTGATGATTGGTTAGTGAACCACTTGGCTGCAGTAGTACAAATGGCCTATACCTGGAACCAGTGCCGTAACTAGGGTAAAAGTTTAGGGGGGGCCAAGGGGGTGTACCATTTTTCCTAGGGGGGCACTTTTGGCCAATTAAAAATGAAGTTTGTGTTTGTGTTTTTCATAAACAATCCTCTTTTCTGACGTGTTGACGTAAAATAAGCAAAAATAGTTTAAAAAACATTGAAATTACTACGTAAATGCTAATAAAATGTAACATTTTATTCTGGTAATTTTTAATCTCAAAAGTCCAGATTTCAAATGGGGGGGGGCACCCGGGGGGGCACGGACTTCAGTTGGGGGGAGGGCATGTGCCCCTTGTGCCTCCCCCCTTAGTTACGCCACTGCCTGGAACTATCTATACTTTAAATACATTTTAACTTTGGATCCAAAACCTTGTTGACAAATTCTGGTTTCATAATCTTGTGTATAGTCACCTAAAATAAACTACATCAAATACTCTGGTGAGATATTCCACCTGGCGATTCCTCATTTGTAAGAAATGAGACATTTTTGAAGGCTCTGCCTTAAAATAGCAGTGCCCTGTATAAAAATGTGTAATGCCATGGATTTCAAGCTGTATCTGTCGTTGTTGAAATTGCAGATCAAAAATTCTAGAAACAATGACTGCAGTCAAGGCATACACTGCAAGCTCAAAGCTCAAAATTGGGCCGATTTAATGGGCCCGAGACACTGCAAGGTTAACAAAATAGTACAGTGTCAGTGATAAATTTGTACCATTTGTGCAAAATTTCCTAGTTTGAAACATCTGTTTAGAAACATGTATTTCCCAATAGACGCCATCTGTACGGGCAACTTGGGTTTTGGTTTGAGCTGCGCCAAGCGTTTTAATACGCAGCTAAGTGGTTCAATGACCAATCACATGAGGAATTTGATATAACTCCTGCGTGCCCCATGCATATTTACACATAATGCATAGTTGTGTTTTAAAAGAATGACTATCGTTGCCCATAATGATGGCCCACTTTACACTGTGTTACGTCAAGCCGGAACTATCTACACACACACTTGTACTTATTTGTAGATCTTCTTTTCACATTAGCAGACACCAAAGCACACTCAAAAAAAAGCTCTAGTGAAAGAGAGAGAAACTCAAGAATTAAAGCTAAGACTATGAAAAGGGTTCAATACCAATGTGATATGATGAGTTTCCTGTTGGTTTATATTATGCCCTAACTTAATGACCATCACAACTATAGCTGGGCCTTTCCAACTATAGTTTGAGCAGACCCAGCTTGGTTTTTTTTTCTGCAGTCTGAAATTGCCACTGTCGTAATGATTACCAATGGGGATTTTTTTTTTTAATCGATTCCAAAAGAGGGGAATCCTTAAAACAAAATTGAAATTTTTTTGAGGATGGCAATTTTGAACTGCAGAAAAAAATTGCGCCAAGCTTGAAGAATCTCAAGTTGGGGTGGCCCAATAGACCTTTATCATGCTGCCACCATCTTGATCATGTTCCTTGTATCCAGTATCCAGTATTGAATGCTAATATTCATTGTACAAAAAGGAACCAGACTATTTGACCTTCCAGCCTCTGTTTGGTTGCATTGATTTGCATGGGAGAAAATCAAGATGGACGCACCATGAAAAAGGTCTATAGTAAACTAGGCAGTAACTCAAGTTTGGGCATAACATAGAAAGTGTCCAAATGACTCAATAGCTTAATTGTGCAAACATCGTGTACATCTACATGCGTATGGCAGGCAACCACAAACAACAAATGCAACAGACCGAAGCTGAATTCATACTACATGCAAAACCTTGACATCACAGAGACTCCGTCAAATGGTTCCCACGAGTAGATTCATGCAACACAGATTCAGGATATCAAGTTTAACAGGCTCACATGAAGTATGAATGGACTTGAAATGTGCAGTGGCATGCACTCTTGACAAAATGCAGCATTTTTTTACAAGACCAGAGAGGGTTGGCAGGCAAGGGGTTGGTAGTTAGAAGGAGATACCTGCGTATATTCAAGATGAGACTTGAGATGTGACGTACAAGCCGGCTGATGACTCTGCCTTTTATCACTGTTCTTCACATCAGAGATAAATGTGGTAACATACAGTACAGTTTTAATAACATTGTCTAGATTCTTCTAAAACCCTATTTCTGTCTGGCCGTTCAATATAATCCCATGTTGTTTTGAATGATAGATAAACTGATTCGCCCGACCAACATTGCTTATAAGCGAGCAGCCAAGCATGACCGCCTCGCTTATAAACCTCCCATGACTATCATGATACTCATGGTATCATGATAGAGCATCCACAATATGAGTGAGGTGGATTGCATTCATAATACGTGACCACCTTGGTTATAAGCTACAGTGGCTATCATGATACGTGACTGCCTCGCTTATAAGCTACGGTGGCTATCATGATACGTGACCACCTTGCTTATAAGCTACAGTGGCTATCATGATAAGTGACCGCCTTGCTTATAAGCTACAGTGGCTATCATGATAAGTGACCGCCTTGCTTAAAAGCTACAGTGGCTATCATGACGTGACTGCCTCGCTTATAAGCTACAGTGGCTATCATGATACGTGACTTCCTAGCTTATAAGCTACAGTGGCTATCATGATACGTGACCACCTCAGTTATAAGTTATGGTGGCTATCATGATACGTGACCACCTTGCTTATAAGCTACAGTGGCTATCATGATACGTGACCACCTCGCTTATAAGCTACGGTGGCTATCATGATACGTGACCGCCTTGCTTATAAGCTACAGTGGCTATCATGATACGTGACTGCCTCACTTATAAGCTACAGTGGCTATCATGATACGTGACTGCCTCGCTTATAAGCTACAGTGGCTATCATGATACGTGACTGCCTCGCTTATAAACTATGGTGGCTATCATGATACATGACCACCTCAGTTATAAGTTATGGTGGCTATCATGATACGTGACCACCTTGCTTATAAGCTACAGTGGCTAGTACAGTATGACATAATGTGGTGAATGCATCAACACAGCACATGGATGAGTTCTATGCATACATGTGCATGTAGTTGTTACCACACACAACCTGTGTAGTTGAATGGCCCAAGGTTGATTTTACTTACTGGCAAAAGTAGGAGGATTAATAAATCAAATTTATTACCAAAATTTTATGCCTCTGAACAAAGGATGTTCAAGTGGGAACAGCTTGTGAAAGCTGCAGTTATTTGATCACCTACTTTCAAGAAATATCTTAAAATAAGAAACCTGCGAACATTTCCCTCCTGTTTCTAAGGAGACAACAGGTGGTTTACAAAGTAAAGTTGCACCATATTCTTACACTCAGGGTTCTTAGTCTTGGTCTTGAGTCAGGTTGAAGAATGGTTTGATCACCAAAAGCACACCACTCGAAAATAAGCTTACATTGATACAAAACTAACCTTTTAAAATTTTCAGCAAATTAACTTCTTTTTTTTTTTAGGAAGCCCTGGATAACAGTAAATGTTTCGTCTGGGACTTCATGTGCAAGTTCATGCATAGTTTGCTTCTTTCGTTTGCGGATTTGACATTTAAAGAACTAGGTCATGGGGTCAGTTTCCTCACATAGTGTAGTGGGTTTCAGCTTGACATGCTTCAAAGAGGGGCTCCAGGGTCAAATGCAGTGTTGTGATTCTCTCTTCAATAGACCTTTATCATGCTGCCACCATCTTGGTCATGTTCTCTGTATCCAATAACAGTAATAGATGCTCATAATCATTGTGCTAAAAGGAACCAGACTATTTGTCCCTCCAGCCTCGGTTTGGTTACATTGGTTTGAACGGGAGAAAATCAAGATGGCGGCACCATGATAAAGGTCTATAGAGTCCCTTCAATAGAGTCCTTACACACTTGATGCAATTTTTCCTGAGATAAATGAGCGCTGAGTACGCTAACCCCTAGGTATATCTCATCAAATCCTACTCCCAAGCATTGCCCAATTTCATGGCGCTGGTTACCAAAGAATTCTGCGCTTACGGCGCCCTGTAAAGCGCGTACTCCTATGGGCCGTGGCAGGGCGTAAGCGCAGAATTCCACGGTTAGCAGAGCCATGAAATTGGGCCCAGGGGTTGCCATTTCCCAGAAAACGGCTATTTCCTGGGAGTTTTACCAGGGTTAGTGATTCAAGTGTGGAATGGTCAATGGTCAAACTATTTTTTCCCGGGAATTTCCCAGGAAATCTGTCTGGGTGTGAAGGGGCCTTTCTTTTTCAGAGGCAACCAACTGCACTGCATGCAAAAGGAATGCTTCAACAACTGACATGGCTATGGCTGTTGCTAAGGGTGTTGCTATGAGCATCCTATACTTCAACGCATGTTCAGCCACATCCACAGCCACTTATCCAGACACAGGCATTACCATCCCAAAAGAAAATTATCCACACTTTTAAAATGTGAATGTTTTGACTACTCTGAGATTGCCCAGAATCGGTTGCCTGTGAATTGCTTTTTATGGGACACGGCCCTTAGATGATCTGAACCCCAAGCTACGCTAACTGCTCTGCTGAACAATGCAAACTTCTCAACTCTACAACTTGGCACTGCTTATATTATAAGCTATCTACCAGCGATGCACCCAGACCATATCCTTGGAAGGGGCCTGGGCAATAAACTCTGCCTTCAGCGGGTGTGGGGGTGGGGCTCGGGGGCGGCCTCATTGTGAAATACAAATCGAAACACTATTAAAGAACAGCAGGTTTTCGGGGCGTGCCAATTTACCTTTCAATGCCCTAAATGCTCCTTTTGGTAAAAATTTTCCTCTCTATGAAAAATGACATAAAATAAGTTTTAAAACATCGGTGGGCCCTTGGAGGGGGCTCGAGCCACTGCCTGTCTTCTCTGAATTGCCAAACAGCATTTCCAAAATTCTGGACATCCCGTTTTATGAGGGGAAGTCAAACATTTAAGGTTAGTATTTTTGAAGAACTTTGCACGAGGAACTGAAATCAATAACTGCTCTTCTGAGGGTTCGTCTCAGGTGGCTGTGCACTTATCTTTTTTATTGGTAGCGACCGACATTCCCGTCGGCCCTCTATGTTGAATCTTAACTAGTCTGCACCTGTTTAAACTGGCACTGAGCCAGCACATCAGAGTCAAGTGATGATATTACTTTTAAGATCACTTAAACGTGTATGCTTTGATGAGGTAGTGGTATTGCAGCTTGGAATTTCAGTTGTGTGTGCAGGGGTTGCCCTCAACACTTTTTAGTGACTAGCCAGCCGGACCAGTAAGCTTGTCATTTCACTCGTCCTTCAGCTTTTTCACTAGTCCATATTTTATATTAAATAGGGATGCTTTCCAACACTGAACTAGCCAGCCAGACCACTCGGATGAGTTTTGGCTGGTCCTCAGTTGTTTTAACTGCATAGAGTTATGTACAAGAACTGGAGGGAGCACTCGCTATGTCACACATGGAACTTCGCTGACCAACCATGCGTGAAAATCCCTATAGGTCAATTGCATACAATGAATGTCCACTTCAAAAATGTTTATGTAAACTGATGAGTGACCAGTGTAATATGATTGGTCAGCGCCATTTTCACAACGGTCAAAAATGCTCCTTGTCGGGCAATGTCGGATGGTTTTGTACGCCCTCTAGTTCTTATATACAACTCTTATGTTTTAACTGGCATTTGGCCAGCGGACCACTGTTACGGAAGAACACTGGTATGGGCATGGGCGACTTTATTCCCTTGAAAAATTAGGTGAACTATTTGTTGAGGGTACAAAAAGTCAGGACCAGGCAAATGACAATCATTTCCTCTGTAGTCTTTGTGTAGTTGTAAATTCAAGCTTGGAATTTAAAAAAATAAAAAATAAAAAAAATAAAAATAAATTAAAAGAGTGCAACCACCATGATTGACGATTTTTCTCACTAAAGACCCCCCGCCCCCTACAGAGCCTTTAAAATTTTCAAATTTCAGTAAGTTGTTATTTCAATGTTCCAAGTACTCTCGTTTGAAATAGTCACTTGTCCGGATTCCAACCCAATGACAAAACACAAAGTCTTTTAAAATCTTTGTTAGCGATGATAAAACTTTGTTCATTTTTGTACTAATGCTCAAGCCTACGTGACATCTACTTCTTTTTCACAATATGTTTGCATAACATAGCTGTATATATCTATTTCTCAGTGTTAGTAGCATGCTTATGGACCCAAGGACCCCGTTGGCTAAATCAAACTCCCAATCAGCGAATTCACCCGTATAATCAGCCACCAACCTTTCAATTCTAGGATTACATGATCAACACAATCAAATCAAAATCATGAAGTTTTGCCATTGCAAAAACCCCCATGATATCTATCTTCAAAGTCAAGTCGTGCAAATATAAACAACATAGAATCTTGCTGATCAGTTTCACAATATTTTCATCCCAGTAACAATAGTTTCTGCTTGGGCAGTTTTGGATTATATCGCTTGACTCTAGCGCACTGTTTTACAGTTATGATAATAATTGTCGGACAAAATATAACAAATTTCCCTCATGCGTTTTTGTGCAACGTGCAAGCAGTCACTGCACTCACCATCTTCTTGTACTCTAAGTAAACTCTCCAGGGGACACTGGATTTCCATTTTATCGAACTCTGTTGGGTATATTTAGTCAACAGATAAAGTGTTGTGAGAGCCGAGATTTTTTGCTTGCCTAGGTTCTTGTAATACTATATCACATGTAGTTAACCTGAAGCAAGCAAACAGCATCGGTGATTGTCAAAGACCAGTACCCGCACTTTATGTAACCCGACGTGAAATAACAAACCTGTGAACGTTTCAGCTCAACTGATCAACGGCATCACGAGAGAACAATGAAAAACGCCATTATTTGTTTTCACTGTTTAGTTGTTTTACTAATTCCTCAAAAACTATAGCCTTTCAAGCAAAATTACTTCAAGGGAAGTCTTCAACCATGACCATCTTTATCGCATTTTAAGTTCTGTGCAAATCTGTGAACATTTATATTTTCAGTCTTACCAATATTGTGTACACTCTTTAGAGGCCAGTACAGTATATTTAACTTTTGAAAATGCTTAAACCTAGTGGTACCAAATCCTTCAAAACTCTGTTCAGAAAGTTGTCATAGGCCATGTTCCGAATTGACAGCTTTGGCAGTGGCTTTGGCTGGAACATTCAAAAACTACATTCTTCAACATTGCTGCTGCAGCCAACAGCCATAGCCATAGCCATAGCTATAGTCATTGCCGAAGTCGCTTGAATCGGACATCACCTGACTTTGTAGGATATAATGGTACTGCAGGCCCAAATATGACTTGTTTATCATCTAGATAATCTTATCAGAGTCCCAGCATTTTGGTGTTGAGTTAATAACTTGAGGTGAGTGGAGGATGTTGTAGAAATCAGGAGGGTCTCTAAGGGATGAGGGTAATTTCCTTCCTCCATGGGTCGAACAACCCATCCATTCAGAACCACAAGTCATAAGAGATTATGGTATTAGCAGGCCTTGAACTTCGCTCTAGAAGGGGCACGGCAATTTTCCTCTGGTAAGGGGCACTTCTATCAGGAAAATGTAAATTGGTATTTGTACTTTGCAAAGGGAGCCACAGCAAAAGCATAGAACACCAAGGCAATTGCTGTGGGTGTCGTGGGTTAATTTGAGGCCCGTATTAGTTACATGGTGAAACCTTTTGTTGGTACTATGTAGAATGTTTTAAACTATAATCTCCTGTACCCCATTCCCTCGTCAACCATCAACCAATAAGAACACACAAAAAGTTGACACAAAATAGCCGTCTCACACCTAAGATGTGTAGATGTCGCAGAAAGCATTTAGGGATTTGTATAGCTAAGATTTCTTATTCAGTCGACAATAAGTCTAGTTCCTTACCTCTACTGCCTTTCTGTGTACCACACCTCCAACGATTTCCGTCTTGTAGCTCAGTAGAGACTTACTGGGAGACTTGGGAGATGTACTGCCGAGGCTGTTGGCCTTTGTGATGTCCACTTTTAGAGGTGCAGATGTCTTAGTGGACTCAGGAACCGGGACCTTAAAAGCACATGAAAAACATTTTATGGCCCTTTACGAAACCACAGCTTCTGCTTGGGCTTGGGCTTAGCTCCGTCAGTTATTTAGAAAATGTGTGCTTTCCTTACGAGGCTTCAAACAGGCGGACGAAGCCAAAGCCCAAATCAAGGTTTCCAAAAGGGCCTTAAAAACACTAGCAGTACATAAAATTATAGCCATTGATAAAGAGGCAAATTTGCTGAACTTTTTCAAATTTTTCAAACAATTGTTTTCCTTGAAAAAACGAAAAACTAACTCTTTTTTTTTTAATTTATGGTGAAGCCATAAATGTATCTTGTTTTTAAAAAAGTTATTTTTACTCTGTTTTAATCCCTTTAATATGATGATTACAACCGGGCCCAATTTCAAGCTAAGCACAACAAAAGTGTGCTTACCAGAATATGGTTACCAGCCAAAGTACCATGTCACATGCAACTTCTCTGACTGGTATCCTGCTAATTTTTGTTAAGCACAAAATTTTTCAGCAAAACTGTCTACTTTAGTAAGCCCCATGGGCCCTATTTCATAGAGCTGCTTAAGCACAAAAAGTGGCTAAACACAACAAAATTATGCTTACCAGAGTGAGGTTACCAGCCAAAATACCATGTCCCATGTGCATTTTGTGACTGGTGCCCTGTTTATTTTTGCTTAGCAGAACATTTTTAAGCATTTTTTTTTCTGCTTAAGCAGCTCTATGAAATTGGGTCCTGGTGGCTGGAGGGGAACATTGGGGAAAACTGGAAATATAATGGCCAGGGACAACATTGTGATGAGAGTAAGGTATATCATTCATATCCTCCAATGACTTTTCATAAGTTAGTTTCTGCACTATTTACAGACATTTTGTCATTGATTGTGTACTGTAACTCCGTTTATTTCATTTCCCAGCCAACAGCGCAAGCGCCAATAACAGGGTAGTGATTAGGAAACGAGAGTAAATGCTCAGTTTTAGATGTAGGAGGAAAACCCCAAATGGGGAAAACCCAAGCAATCAGGTATGGACTGATAACCCAATCCACAAGTGAAAGGCAGGGAAAGTCAACCAGGGCTCGATTTCACAAAGAGCTAAGATTGATCTTAACTGCGAATCACTCTTAATTACTAAGCAAAGTGTGGTGTCACAATGCAAATCACTATGGTAATACTGACAACTCATCTTAAGATGAATCTTAGTGCTTTGTGAAATCGACCCCTGATCCCCGATGTCCAGACATTTCGTCACTCATATTAACTCCATTAATTTCGGTATTCACCCATTAGTGCTATTCTAAGTGCCAATAACAGGATGGTGATTAGGAAATGAGAAGAAATGTTCAGTTTTTAGATTTGGGAGGAAAACCCCAAGCATGCCAAGTGGGGAAACCCAAGCAATCAGGTAGGGACTGAAACCCCAATCCACATGCAAGGCTTCAGTCCGGGATTCGAACCAGGGTCCGCAGAGTTGAAAGGCAGGGAAAGCAACCACTGAGCCAGCCTGGTCCCCAATTTAACCTCTAAATCACACATAAATAATGTACTTCAAAATCTTTACCTTCATTCTACTTTGTCGATGTCATTATACTTCAAGACAAGGCTGAAGAAGTTTGTTTTTTTTCTCTCAGGATTTTTGTGGTAGTTGTTCAATAAAGGATTATAGAAAAGGCCACGTGAATGTCAAGCTATCTACATGTATGCTTTGCACTGTACCGGGTTTAATAATCTTAACACAGTTCAAAAGGTATGAATGTGGAATTGCCATGTAGAAGGTTTCTAAAGGACACGGAAAGATTTCTATCAAATCAATTAAGAGGAAGTGTTTTGAATGTCTAATTACAGCTTACCTTTTATCTGAACTTGATTTGATGTCATGGCTGCCATGTAATGTTATAGTTAATAAACCAACAATGAAATTGAAATGAAATAAAATGAAATGAAATGCTCAAGACCAACCTTGATTTTGCATGCCTCGTTTAGATGACGAACCCACTCTTCTAAGTCTTGTTGATTATCCGCACGAAAGTGATAGTTCCTTGATGGTATAGTCAGCACTTTATTTAAGAAAAAAAACAACAACTTACGTTAATAATTGTTTTCTTTCTTTAAGGAAAAATTGCCCAACACATTGCCAAAGAGCCACTCAAGGTGAAGGCTACGATAAAAAAAAAAAGAGACAATTTGAAGAGAGCGGAGGTACCTGCTCACAATCCTCTTCAACTGGAATAGATTGCAAGATGGTGGAAAACAAGATACAGGTAGGGAGTTCCAAAGTGCAGCAGTACGGGGGAGGGGAGGGGGAGGAGGGAATGCTATTTGAATATCTGACAGTATTGCCCGTTGAACAGTGAAGAATGAAAAGATGTGGGAAAGCAGATGCTTCAAGTAGAGGTGCCTATAGAAGGGACAACCAGTGAGAGACCTTCTCTGCGCACGTACCATGGAAGTACCTGTAGAAGAGGCTTAATGAGGAGATAGAGCGTCTAACAGAAAGATGTTCAAGAGATGATGTCAGATCTTGTGTATTTCACACTCTTGGTCTAGGATCATATTTTTATAAAGAAAACCATTTATCTGATTCTGTTTTTCAAGACAGAGGTGTTCCGCTATGCACACCAACTATAGACGGCGGCTGTACATGTAGTTTACTGTATGGACTGATATGAATTGTTTAGGCATATAAATGGTTTATTACTCTTCATGGTTTCTAAGTTCAGTACTATTTTGAATTGGTTAAACTTCTTTGTTCATTTGTTCGTCGTAACAATCTAAAGCTGATTCCATTTGATTTACTCTGACAGGGACGATGAACCACTAAAACTATTTCAAGGACAGATAAACACTAAATGTAAACAAGGCAAACCCACGCAAAAAAAACACACTCCAAGTTGGGGAAATTCCCTTGCTTTTAAAATACTATCTTGTCCTGAAATTACCGGACATTGCCATTATGTACACCTATGCCAATTTCCCCCAGTCTTGTTTGTTAGATCAGTTAAACAAGAAACAAAGTTATGTCAGCAGGTTTTACATTTCAAACACAACATTCCTTTCCGATATAAAGATTTCAGACTTATCCTTTCTGCAAATACTTGATTTAATGTAGGTTTAAGGCATTCGGCTTTTTATGTATGCCTCCATTTCCAGTGTTGTCCTATTTGTCTACTCTCAAGTGATAGACCACAAGGGGAAATTGAGTAAATGTTCACCCCAAACATGATTTGAACTTTACCCAGTCAGTTTACCTTGTGGTTTATTACATGACGTTTGAAATAAAAAGTCACATCCCCTTAAGGTGACCCCTGTGCTGTCGCTTGCCAGGCTGTATCATAAACTTGGGTGTTACCCCTGGTTATATGGCAGTTTCAGGTTGTATGGCTTCTGATTGGCACCCCTGAACCAAGACATTAACAAAATCCGGAGACAGCCAGCATCATGGCTGGATAGCTCAGTTGGTAGAGCAACAGCACATTAATCAGTAAGCCAGCAAACCACTGTTCACATAGTTAAGGGAGAACGATTAATACCTGTTAACAAAACTGGCATCTAGGGGAATTATTTATCCATTTTTTTCTTTTGGGTTTGAAATTATTTTGATGATTCTATGACCATTAATTTATAAAACCATGGCTTAGGCTTTGGCTTCAGCTTAGGCACCTTCGGCACATCCGAAGTCCTGTAACCGAAAGTGTAAGTTTTAAAAAGTATTGACAGAGCTTTTCCTAAGCCAGTGAACACCTTCCTCTTCCATTGAACATATGTATACAAACAGAATCTGACAAAATAATCGCTTGCCGAACAAGAGAAGTCACAAAAAACAGAGTTTGCTGCTGCTCTCACAATCCAGAGCACAAGGGTGAGGCCAAAAGGTAAAATGGTGGGGGGAGGCAGATATGTTATACAGAGGGGGAAATCCTCGTACTTGAACCCTGCAATCCACAGATAAGCGGACTGATCAGAATGCAAGATAAAGAATCAGTTATTTCCTGGTTGTCAACCCACCAGGGGATATGCTGAACAAGGCCTGTAGATCTGAATAAAGGATAACAAGAATTGGACCACAGTTCCTGGTTGGGTTTACAAACTTTGATGATAAAGGAGGGCCAAAGGGGGTCAAAGGGGGTCAAAGGGAGTCAAAGTGGGGTCATGTTGTTTTTCTATCCTGTTTTTCACCACCATTTATCATGTATCAATTATTAAAATCCTGTACATGTGTACTTTGTGCATGTGACCCATTCGGAATGTGAGAGACACACATGTAACCATTGCTGTCGGCCTGCGGCACTTGCTGGCAAGTTGGTTGTTTGAGTTTGTCCCCCGTCCCAACCCCCCCCCCCCCCCCCCCCCCCCCCAAATAAAAAATAAGAAGAAATAACTCAGAGATGAGGACACTTTTCAAGGGCATTAATACTACCTTGAAATTTTAATATGAGTGTTTGCCCCTGCGTCACCCAAATCATAATGTGAGGATGGAATTAACGGTTGCATTGACCCCACTTTGCCTAACTTCTGAACTTGAATTGTTGTCATTTTTCTCTAAAACTTTGGGGGGGGGGAGGTGTGTTAACAGTAAACGGTCATTGATTAAAGTAGAGGTCAGTTGCAAATCAACTACCAAGGGTTGTGGTCAAGGAAGGTCATGAAGGTTAGTTGACATGATTAATTAAAAGGCCATGTAGCTGGGGACATTGATCACAAGGTGACCAACAAAGTTTACATGTCAAGGGTTGAGAGACGAAGGATGGCGAATGACTCCGAGACTCTGTCAGAGTCTGTCAGAGTCTAAATGATAAGGGTTGATGCTGAATCCATGTTTCTCAGGGGGTTGTAAACGATGAGTAGCCTTGTTAATTTGTAGTCTTGACACAATGGAACTATGATTCACTTTTGGAGCTATTTATGTCTCTGAATGACACATTCACAAATGAAACTTTTCATTCGTTCTTGTAGGCTACTTTCCATCAGAAAAGACACTTCCAATACCCCATGGAGGAAAACACTAAATTAGCCTTTGGAAGCTATTCTTCCTTTTCAAATTTTTAAAAGTAAGAAAGTTTATTAAAACATACCCCCCCAAAATAAGGCCAAGAGAGGGCAATAAAAGATATGGAAATCTCCAAAATATCATTAAGATCTACTTGGTCTCTATGCAAATCAAAGACTTCAGGGGCCATTGTCCCCAGGGGACTATTTGGGGTCCACTATCACCCATCCCATCCACAACACAAATGACCTTCTCTGTTTTTTTTAAACCAAAACAAACTTGTCAAACAAGGCTTCACCCAGACTACACTGTGGTAAAATGTATTGCTTGATGTTATCAGTGTAATGCTTGATGGCAGTGACATTTGCTCATCCTGTCTGCACCAATCAGTGTAATGACTCATGCCCTACTGAAGGCATAGCACCAAGGCAGTGTACAATGTATGTTCGCTGCATACACATTCACTATATCTAATGCTTTCATGAACATTTGCGAACAAGAAATCCTGCAATACTGTAGGGCCTCAAGTTCAACATTTTAAGCTGGATCAGAGATTCATCACCAAGAACAGCGCCCGGTTTCATGGCTCTGCTTACCGTATAATTATGCGCTTACAGAGCCCTGCAAAGCATGTGATTCTAAGCGCGCAAAATTCTGCGGTAAGCGTTACAATTGGCCCAAGAGCTATCAAAGAAGAAAAACACAATCCTCCTTACTGGTAACTTATTGTGGAAAATGCAAGGTTTAGGTCACAAAACAGAGCCCTGTATAGCTAGTAATGGGAGACTTTTGAGGCGATAGCGGGCGTCCCACAGACCGGTCCTTTTCCATTGTTTTCATCGCTGAGAACAATGGAAAAGGACCGGTCTGTGGGGACGCCCTCTATCGTCTGAAAGTCTCCCATTCTACGGGCTGTAAGCTAAAAATTCTGCGGTAAACCGTGCCACGAAATTTGTCCCAGAGCTATCAAAAAAGAAAAACACAATCTACCCTGCTGGTAGCTTATTGTGGAAAAATGGGGCCTAGGCCAGCAAAAAAACACTACTGTAATATCTCTAAACATTTTGAAGTGCAAGTTGAGTTCTGTACATATGAGAAACCCACTAGATTAAAGGGGCTGTGTCATCATGATCACAGCGAGTCTGTGGCTAGACTGACTTATGACCGCTCAACCTGTTATTGCACGCACACGTGCGCGAGTAGCGGTCACATCACAGAATAATAAAGACGGTGCCCTTTGTGATATGATGGTCAATGCGGGCGCGTGCAGTAACTGGGTGAGAGTTCATGTTTCTGGGCCCAGAAACAGGCAGACTACGATCATGACGACACAGCCCCTTTAACTGACGTTTTTGTGAAGTCATGAGTTTATTGGCTCTGAGCCATTGATTTAGTGAGCATTTCAACCCCTGCATCGGGTTTGCCCAAGAAAATCGGTGAAGCTGAATCTTACCAACCTTGCTCTCTGGTTTTAGAATTAACTGCTCTACTTAACTGCCCCGCCTACTAACGCATTGACCACTGAAAGTCCAACAAATGTCCAACACGTTACAAAATCCATTAGAAAAGTAAACAAACCGCCGCCATTGTTCTGACACACAACAGCACACACAACTGTACTTACTTTTGTTTAGCTTTAATTTATTCGTATTTCGGGTGGTGCAAATCCCACAGCAGTGGTCCTTGTACAGTCGTGCAGTGTTCCTGTCTGCATTGTTTTTTGGACTCAACGCACAGCTCAAAAGGCCACGAAACTAATACTGTTCATAAAAACCATGTCTGTGTGTGTATCCAATATGTGTGGGCCGCAACTGAACCACCGCTGCAATCGTGGCAAGAAAGTCACGCCATGTTGCTAGGCAGTTGCTAAGGTAGGCGGGGCTTAATGGATCGGTCTTTTGGTACCTGTTCAGCGCTGCACCTTTCTGCAAGATTCTGTACAATCGTAAATTTGGATTTTCAAATGTAAACTCTGCTCTTAAAAATTAATTCGCCTTTCCTGAGGAATAATGTACAAATGTTAGTAGTTGACCATGTTCATGAATATACAAATGAAAAATCGAAAATAGCACTTACCAAAACAGAATTCTACCTTTGGTCTTTGTTTGGTGGCATCTCTTGCCTACAAATAACAGCATAATGAGGACTGACATCAAAAAAAACGTTTGAATTATATGTATGCAAATTTAACCTTTGACCCCAGCAACTTTCTTGAGTGCTTGAGAAGTCTATTGACCCAATTCAACTGGCATCATCATCACAATGAACTTGGTTGAAGCGTCTTGGGAGTCAATGTCCCCGTGGGAGATTTTAGACATGTGGCCGATTCACTCTATGCACATACGTATGTATGGTAGCCCGATAAAAGAGGCATAAAATCATATAGCAACAGGTCCTCTCTCATTCTTCTATGATTTTGTGGATTGTCTAACTGTATGCAAATTAGGGTGACCATGTAAAAAAGATTCATTTGAAGTAGGATCGCGTCAAAATACTTGCATTTTGACACAAGCGCACTTTGAGTCCTTCAAGCACTCAAAAGTTAGTAGTAAGCGTGCACGCAAAGCAGTCACTATTGGGCGCCAATCAGCATTGTTTTTCAGTACATCCCTACGAGGGGCTAGAGACAAGAGGTATTGACAAGGCACGCTGCCCATGGTGGCGAGGTTGGACTTTGCCTCCTTTTTTGATATAACCTTCATGATGCTGTGCCCGTCTTTGTCAGATAATAATTTAACAGGGAAAAATAAAGGAGCCCGACTAAAAAGCCTCCTAGACTCAGTTATGTTAATGTCCCTTTTCGCGACCACTGCTTCGACTTTTGCCAACCCCCCCACCCTGGGTTAGGCTCCGTCAGTTATTTTGATAACATGCGCTTTCAGTATGGGGCTTCAAACAGGCTGATCGAGCAAAAACCAGAGCTGAATCGATGGGCTGTATAGAACTTTCTATTGTTTACAAATAATAACCACTTTTTTTTATGGGCGACCTAGAGTGTCGCAAACCAGTATACAACTGGGTTGGCACTTCAGTTTGCCCTTTTTTACAAAACATTCAAACACCTTTGAAAGTTCAAGCATATCGTCACCATTTTCACAAAGTGCAAATTCATTAAAAAATCTTGCATTTTGGCAAATCAGTGTATTTACACATTTTGGATGATATCATTGACATTAACAATTTCCCCGAGTTTTAAGCCATAAAGTGTCATAGTTTCTTAACTAAACTAATTAGCACAAGGACAATATCACCAGATTTATAGTTTTGAGTTTTTAAGAACAGCGAATCGTCGATTTGTCATTTTTTTTTTGACATTGTAGTGCATAGTACTGGCACAGTGAAATGAGGGCTAGGCCTTTTCGTGTTTTCATGAAGAGACAATCGCATGAACTAGATAAGTTTGCATCTTCACAAACTTCAAATCTGAATTGGTTTGTACACCATGCACTGCACACAGACCTCTTTCGTGCAGTTTTCACGAAGAGACAGTTATATTAAACAGTTAATTACTCATTAAACTTACGATAAAATGAACGACAGATTTGTAAGATTTAAGATCTCCACTTTCATGGTTGGTAAAATGTCAAAGTTTACGTGTCAAAGAGTCTCCGAAACAACAACTTCAAAGATAGTTTAATTTCAAACAAGGTTTTCTCCAAACATGAGAGTTTGGCTGTAGTGGCTCAATTTGTACTTCATGAAAACAATATGTGTACATGTACTTTGTTATGGGTAGTACAATTCTATTAGAGATATTGGTAATTTGATAGCATAAAATGATAAATCAGTGGGGTTTTTTGCAGTGTACTTTGCCAACAAAGGTTGACAAAACTCACGGCTGTGACGCTAAAAGAAAGATCTACAATGGCTACAGTGATAAACCTTTAATATAAACTGGAATGTATACTTTACATTTGATATTAAAGACAGCTGTATTTCTCCAGTCGTACTAGCCCCTTCTTGCAGATTCTAAAAAACAAAAAAAATAAAGACAAACAAATACAAGTGATTCTAAAATGTTAAAATGTTCAAGGCACTTTACAGGATTGGTAAAGCTGATGGTGCAGTGTTCTTACTTTGTCGGATTCAATAGATACATGATAAAAAACAAACCTGTGAAAATTTGGGTTCAATCCATCGTGTGATCAGAGAAAATAATAAAAAACCATTCACACTTTTCGGCATGCAAACACATTGTCCTTAATTTTGATTGTCACAATTGAAATCAGCTGTTGCGTTTTTAGGTTTTCAGATACAGTTTTCTTGAATATGACAGCATTTCAAAGGGAAATATTTCACAGAAAAATTGGTTCTAGTACTAGCTTCATAAACAGTAAGTTTGCAGACTGCAACTAAACAATAATGTTTCCTTACCAATCATGTATAGTGCCTTTAACTCAATTCCATCAGTTACCTGAGATTTAAACTTTGATGTATTGCACATACATACATGTAGGTGGTATAAAGTCTCTGTATTTGTGTCAACTAAAATGTGGAAAGAAAACTGTTCCCAAGCCAAAGCTGTAGTTGTACAAAAACGTATTTGTAGAAATGCACCTGAAAATAACTTTTAATTTTTTGACTTGAAATCTGACTAAAAGAACCCCCGCCCCCCCCCCCCAAAAAAAAAAAATAAATAAACAAATTTTCAGGGCACTTTTGTTGGTTTCTTGGTGGAATTACCAGAAAGATATAATACTAAAAATGTAGATCCACCCGTCATGCCTGGAATTTCATCCACCAGAGGGGAAGGTCATTTTCATTTTTGCAAAGGGCGCTTCCATTGGGAAAAAAGGCACTAAGGCCATGACCAGGGCAACAGAGCCCATGGCCTCGGTGGCCTCCACGTAATTCCAGGCCTGAAGCCCGGTTTATACTTCACGCAGAAGCGACGGCGAAGCGAGATTTGGTGACGCAACAATTTAGTACGTGCTGTTTTTCAACTGTGACACAAGAAAATTTGCTTCGCTTTCATTATTCACGTGAAGTATGAACCGGGCTTAACCCGTACACAAATCTATCAAAGTCAAGATAAATTAATAGTGGAAAGTGACTGATTTCTTTTAGAACTTACAGACGGGTTATCCATATACCAGGCGAATATTCCTTTTTCCTGATCGATCATGAAATAACGGCGGAAGAACCGACCACTCTGGTCCTGCTCTTCAAAGTCCATGAAACCACAGATACGACCTTGTCTATCTACGTACGGCATGGCAGTTAGGTTTCGTCTCAGCAGCAGATTGCAAAATATACGACAATATGACTCAAGATAATCTGCAGAATAGACAGGAGAGACAAATAATGCAAAAAATCAGACGTTAGGCAAGGCCAAAAATCTAAATCACATTGTTGTATGGTAAAATTGAACATCTTATTCTTTATACCTGATGCAATTATTATCTTACAATAATTTGCGAAATGTTGTATGTATGTTAAATACAGTACGTATGTAGATCTATGTATACTGTATCCATAAAAGGCTCTCTCATTTTTCGTCTAAACGCTGCGAAAGTTGCATGGAGCATACATGTAGGTGATGACTTCGGGACGTGTTATAACCTATAAATGAACACAATCCATTCAGAATTGACCAACATATGAACAAAAAAAAAAAAACCAAATCCATACTTTTATGGGCCTTTTTCTCTGTTGTTATTAGCCACCAGTGTGGCGTGCAGTGTAAACAATAAGCCACTGCAGGGAGGACACCTTTTATGGTTCTTTTTCACTGTTGTTGTGGGCCGCACGTTACTCCGTTGCTGCGTGTAAGTGTAATGTATGTAGGCGTGTCTACCCATTGCCAAAAACCGAGGACTTTAACAAAAGGGATCCATTGGGTGTTTTGACAGAGCAAGGACGTCCTCACATCGCTTTCACGGATGAAGCTACATGTACTGGGTATATCGCTAAAAAACAAGTCAAAACAATGGAACAACAATAAGAAGTCCTTGATTTATGGGGTTGACAAATGGATGTTTAAACGGTCGTTTCGATAGAAACGCACTTGGTTCCTTCTGAGAACGGGGAAGTGCTTTTAAAAAGGAAGGGGGATATAGGCCTGAAGGTTTAAGACTACAATACTGATTTTCATTTCTTGAAAACTTACAATTTACTAACTTACTTACTTCTATTAAAAAGATCAAAATAATAAAACTGTTTTTGTTTTGTTTTACCGGTTTGTGTTTAGTTTGATGCATACAACAGGCCTCGATCTTAAGAAAAACAGGGGCAGGCCTTTGCTGGCCAAATCAGAGAAATTGTACAAGGGCATGATGGCCAAGTTAGTAGTGACAGTGCAATTGTTTTGAAGGGCATGCTGGCCAACTCAACAGGGCATGAGGCCAATGGCCGTGGTGGCCTTGGTTAAGATCAAGACCTGATACAAGTAAAACAAACAAATATATTAAACATAATGTGCAATTTTTACTTGCAAACAGTCCAATGAAGGTTATATCCGTTGTTTAATTACCTTTTTGTAATTTCACATACATGTACAGTACGTATATAATGCAAATAAAAACATTGTTATTCACAATTAAAGCTATGGTGTGTTGTAAATAGTTGTTATTAAAAAGATAAGTTCAATTACAAAAGCTGTCCTTGTATAAAGTTGGTACTAGTTGTAATTTAATCCTGTGAACTACTCCTTCCTGAAGTGCTCATTATTTATGACGAAAAATTGTCTGTGAATCATTGAAATCACTCTTCCAAAAGTTGATTATGTACAATTCCTTTAAAGAACTGTACAGCAGTATTCAACTTTCATATTTGTACAACTCTAGTTTAGGAAGCTGTTTCTGCATTAAGTCAATACTGTTCTTTAGGCCCATACATGTATATCTTGTTTCATTTGAATGCAACCAAAGTTTTGCAGTCATTAGCTCCAAACGAACTGACAAAAGTGTGGCAGTGTGAATTAAATCTGAATTCCTTAAGTTTCTACCATGTCAACTTGAAGTAATTTTTAAAATACTTCTATTTTCGAGTTATTAAAGTACTATTTCATTAAATACTTTAATACTCGGTGGAGCAATACAGCTGAAAAGTGACATTAATGTCTTACACTACAGTGAAAAATATTTTTAAAATATCTCAATAGTGTTGCTTTTTTGTTTGTGTGTAAATTAATGTTAATAAATTTCGCTCAACTGCTCTGGGCCCAATTTCATGGCTCTGCTTACCGCGGAATTCTGCGCTTACGGCGGCCAGTAAAGCACGTAGTTCTATGGGCCGTAAGGGCAGAATTTCGCGGTAAGCAGAGCCATGAAATTGGGCCCAGGTTGTATCCATGTCATCTAATGTTTAGACCTGTTTAACCCTGTTGTGATTTTCTAAAAACAACAAATCAAAACAATGGCACTGTCTCTCATTCATTGTGAATGTGATTCTAAGAAGAAGAAAAAAACATAAATTCTCTACAACCAAAAACAACACATCAAAACAATGAAAATGTGTTCATCATTGTGATTTTAAAAACATTAATTCTCTAAAACAACAAAGCAATGGCAAAAGAATGTCCAAATCACGCTGTGATTTAAAACCGATCTCTAAAAACAACAAAGGTAAAGCCCGGTTCATACTTCACACGAAAGCGAAGGCGAAGCGAATTTTGGTGACGCAACAATTCAGTACGCACTGTTTTTCAATTGTGACGCAAGAAATTTCGCTTCGCTTTTGCCATTCGCGTGAAGTATGAACCGGGCTTATGGCATATATTGTCCAGTAATTACAGTAATCATTGTTGTGGTTTCACAAGACAAATTCTCTGGTCAAAAAAAGATTTATGTCACAATCTTAAATCTGAAGAAAAAGAAATACATTTCACTTACCCTTGTCTGAAGTGCATTAACAAAATGCATCAAGAGTCCAGTGTGCAGCAATGTAGGTTCCAAAAAAAACTAAAACTACAATCGAAAACTCCCCTTCTTTAGCTCTATTTGAATGTTCGAACGAACCAGGAAGTTAATGCATTTCCCAGGCCTGCAGTGACAGTTACTAAACCGTGATGATGGCTATTTGCGGGGGGGGGGGGGGGGTTTCTATGCGGTTGACCGACCAAAGTTGTTGTCCAACTAAATTTCTAACAGTAATACCATTAGTATGTTTTGTTGTTTGCCAGCACTTTCACTGAATAAATTGGAGTGTAACATTCAGTACAGGTTTACACTACAAAAAATGGCGAGAGCTGCGACAGGAACATCCCGTAAATTGATACGATAGCTTTATGTTGATGCCTGTAATTTGTCATTTTGTGTGATTCTCTACATAGTCGGGTTCCTGGAATTACGAAAATGTTTCGCAGATAAAATTCGTTTCAGAAGTACAAGAAGTAGACTAAATAAACTTAGAGAGGTAATAGTGCTTTTGAAAAAAAAAATCTTAATATTTTAAAATAAATTTAAAAAGAAAAGGAAAGAAGAAACAAAAACTACATCCGCATCAGAGGGGGAATTCAACGTTGTTATTATTGTTATTTATTATTGTTTTCTGATCTATTTTGTAGCCCAATTAATTAATTGCAACAACAATTTCAACAGTTTAAAAAAGGTATAGAGAATAAGATATTTCTTGTTTGTTTCTGTTGTTTGTACTGACATACACAGGACTGGTTGTAAAGAGAGCAGCAGCGAATGTTACTGTTGGGGTGGTGTTCTTGTTATAATGCTGTTTGCTACATTTTGTTTTAAGAGAGTCTGACGTTGAGTTTAAAAAATACATTGTCTGCCTGTAAAATACAAACTAATAACTGAAATTACTTTAAAATATGTTTTTATGCCCATACACAAATAATATTCTTATCCCCGATGCAAACAATTAACATCTATTATTATAATGGTTGCGGTTCCCGTTTTTAATAGGATTCGAACTGCCTCTAGCTGTCGGTAGCCTAGTTGGTAAGACATCTGCTCTAGAATGGCTGGGGTCGTGGGTTCGAATCCCACCCAAGGATTTATGCCTGTGGGTTTTTTTTTCACAGGACTCGGGAAAGTACTGAGTTTACAGTGCTTAACACACATCTGTGTATGGGCAAAAAAACACCACCAAAAATGAAATTACTTTATCCTTTATTTTCCAGTTATTTTAAATCTCAAAGGTTTAAATTTCAAAATGGGGGGTAGGGCATGAGATTCAATTGCGGACCCCTTCCTCCTCCCCTAATACTCAGTTACCCGACTGGAAGAAAGTAAGCTTGCACGGTGAGTCGTGGTGATGTTGTTGGTTCTTTCCATGGAGGAAGGAAACCCTCCATGGTTCTTTCAGAGTTTTGTTATTAATAGCACGCCTTTAATGTAAACACCCCCACCCACCACACGGTACAGCGGTGGCGCTATTTATAACTTACAATTGGATTAAAATGCACACTAGGTGGCGCTATTTATCTTGAGTGGTTAAAAAATAAAGCGTTTGCACTGACACAAAAAGATGCCAGTGCTTTCAGCCAAATGATAGTTGAAGTTACATTTTATTAGTTGATATATCATTCACCATTCAATTGAAAAAAGGAACATCATTAAAGAAAAATAATCTCACTCTCAATGGCAGATCTGAAGCCTTGTTCAGTTCCTACAAATTTGAGGGTTAATATTTCAAGCACCCTCCCCCCCTAAAAAAAGTTCACGGTTATATTTAATTTAGCAAAGCGGTGAAACCAATAGCACTTAAATTGTGTATGTCATTTATTTCCAAGCCTTGTGGTTTGTGTACTCCTGTGTTGTAAATATTAATGTGGTCTTTAGGTGGAAAGATGTGTACCAAAAGCTAAAAGCCTGGTTCATAATGGGAATTGCAAAAGCACAGTGAATTTTCTTGTGTCACATTGGCTTTCATGTGAAGTATGGACCAAGCTTAAATCAAGGTTGTACATTTTTACATTGCATTGCTACACAAAAGGGGCGCAACCTTGGGGGGGGGGGGGTCTCTCGATATCCCCTGCTCAGAACCCTTCCTTCCCCCACCCCCCCAAAATGAGACAAAAAACGCACCCAATTAAGGGTTCTATACATTAAATAGCCCCCAAATTAAGTCTTTGCCCCCCCTCCCCCTTATATGAAAATGTCTGATTACGTCACTGCTACACATCTTAACCCTTGCTCTCCCAAATCATATTGAGGAACTTGTCCGATAGTGGAGCGTTCTGGACTGTTGGCCAAAATAACAATCTTATCTACATTATAAAGGTCCAACTATTTTGGTGTTGAGTTACCACAGAGTGGAGATTTTGGAGGACTCAGGAGGGTCTCTAGCCAGACACTGGGGGATAAGGTTAAAGGTAGTCTTGGTGCAAGACGTTATCATGCAACATCTTGCTACACGACCACTGCACTCCCGATCTGTCTAAAGGGCAGTTTGTGGACCAAGTCAGGTTTGTGTTTCCAGTGGCTAAAATGGTACGGTCACAAGAAATGCCTTCCACCAATACTAGATTAAAGGAAGAAAATGGACGAAGTAAAAATAGTTTTGCTATGTACAGAACATGGTTTATTCTATGCATTGACGTTTATACATAAAAAAAGGTAACCTTTTTTTACAGAAAAGTTTGATTCACCATTTGTAAACTAAACGATGCCTAAATAATATTAAAATTAAAACTTGTTATAAATGATGATTTGCTCAATGTGGTTAACCAGCTGGTAGACACCCACAGAGCAGTACTGAATACCTAAATATTTACATTTAAAACTAACAATTTGGTTTGATAATTTGCTTTGCAGAAAGTCCTGTTTGAGCTAAGATATTAAGCTGGAAGGGTACACCAACAGCTAAATTACCACACAATAAGAAATGCATAAGACTGGTTTCAAGCCACTTTTATACACTTGGACAAAAAAATTGAGCATTTTCTACTGAAATAGAGGGCTTTGGGACACTAGGTGGCAGCAGACACTTTCCATTGTTTACGCTTTTCTGAGCTTCAATGCTGTCCACTTCTAAGAACTATGAATTTATTTGGTATGTCTGCTGCCACCAAGTGTCCCGAAAAGTCTCCCATTGAGCTCTGGTCTGGAACATCCCCTTTCCCGACAAATAACCGTCTCAAGAAAGAAACTGAACAAAAATCATTTTACCTGAAACCTGAAAAACGGAATTTCCTTAATTTTAATGTCTACCAAAAAATTGGGGTGCTTTGTGGGACCCAGTGTGTAATATTTTGTTTAGATGGGTGGTGGTAGTTGTTTAACAAGCTGTTGACATTCCTCAAAGACGTCTGCATAATCTTCATGTGACTTGACCAACACGCAACAAGTTGATCTCTTAGCTCCCATTGCTGCTCCAAGATCCTATCAACAAGACAGAACTTACAGGTCAATTGAGACTAAATAAAGCACCAAAAAGAGAAGGAAAAAAGACAGAGAGCGAACACTTTTACACTTGAAAAATGCATACCAAGAGTCCCAGACATGTTTATTTTGGGAAGTTGATTCCATTTCTTTGTGCCTTTGAGAAAAGGGGGAAAAAAAACTCCATACAAAGAAACAAGCAAAAACTGAAAAATGGTCTAGAAACGAAAACAATTCTTAAAAATCACAGTGACATGGCTGTTTAGTGTTAACCCTTTAGTCACCGTAGTGCCCAAACCACCCGAAACCGCCCGGCCTTTTACTCACTGAACCACCCCAAATCGCCCAAAACATTATAATTATTAACCCTAACAGTCCCTATTCCATTAAACTCTAACAGCAGGTTTTGTTGGATTTTGTTGGAATGGGGACTGCATGAGTAAATTGATCATGCTTTACATGGGTTCAGGCATACCACCATAATCAGAGTACCACAGTTTGGGTGTTGAGTTACCCATATGGTGTTGGAATTTGTTAGAGTGGGGAAGGATCCTCGTAAATCACTCAGGGGAGTTATAGTTAGTGGGACTGCAAAACAGCAATGAATGGTCCCACCATAGCAGTACATCACATCTATGGGGCTGGAACAGAATGGAAAACATAGATTGAAAATCAACACAACTCTTTTGGGGGTTACCTTCTTAGCTGGGACGTAGGCATAAGGTACATTTCTGTCTTCACAGACTACAGGCAGGTGGCACATGACTTCTATTGGAGTGACGTCTCCGGCAAACACAACAAACCTTGAAAGGACAAGAGTGAAACAAGTTCAAAGTGTTGTGTGACTCCCATCTTGATTAAACTGAAAACTGTGCCAGATGGAACATAATTTGATTTATTTGTGATAATTGTAATCCTTGATCCTTCAACGATAACAGATCAGAGGGTCAGAACTCCCACAAAACACATCACATGCGTTTGGAGTATTTATGCAACTAAAAAGTATTCAATAGGCCGTATTTTTGACAGCAAGAGGGCGCAACACTAATTCCATTTTGAAAGTAAAAAAAAGAAGTTTTTTTTTTTTTTTTTTTTTTTTTGGGGGGGGGGTTTGACACACATGGTATGAATGTATATATATTTATAAAAAAAACTACTTTTAAAAAATTCCTTGCTCCCTAGGGCCACTTGCTCATAGGTGACCTAAATCCTCCACTATCCTCTCCCATGTCACTCCACATCAAATTGTTTGGACTTACGTCAGATTGGAATGTCTAACCCAGTGATAATCAATTATCTGGGCCTACAACCCTTAGTCCTTTTGATTCCTTCATTTCGGAAAAGAGGATATAGAGAAGGATTTGTGAGGGTAAGGGTTAAATCTAGCAACAAAAAAGAAGTAAATCTTTTTTTTTTGATTGAATGTTTCCATACAACTTACCCTTTTTCTCCTTTCCTGAGAAACTTCTGCACCTCCTTTACGCCCCTTCGCAGCATTTTCACTTTCGATGCTGAAAAATGAAAAGAATGCGTTAATACTGTTACTTGAACTAAACTACTTCAAAACTTCTACTTCTACTACTGTTTTTTACATGTGTAATCTAATACTCAGTCACTTTTTTCACCCATTACGACCCCAGCATCATAGCAAAAATTTGCAAAATATTCAGCACCAGCTGTCCTCTATGTGTGGGAGAAACAAAGCATTGCACAGTGAGTGCATACAGTTATACTCTGTGCACTCTCTGAAACAAAATGTCCGGGCAAACCTCAACTCCGGTATTTAGAATTTACCCAATGGTGTGTTTACACGTCACTCGTCTGCTGGCTCCGAAAATGGCATGTACACAGACAGGTCATCCAGCGTCAACTGGTTAACATGGTTAATGTCTGTATGTGTTTGCAGATTAAACTCTGACATGTCTGGCAATAATCACATGGAGTGTCGTGGTCAAGCGGTCTAGTCCGTCAAACTTAAGTTCTGCAGTTTACTCCAGTTTACACGGTCGGCCTGGTAAAAGCTGACAACACGTTTAAAATGCACTGAAAAACCACCTTAGCAGATAAGTAAACCCCTTGAATATGTGTAAATGAGCCATAAATACCCAAATAACCTTCAATCTTTTACAAAAGCTGTGTTTTTAACTTATATAAATAAAAAACGATAATTTATCACAAACTAGTAACAACTTGTTGTACTCAAATGATTTTGAGTACAATTAAATGCCTTTTATTTCATCTTCGATGTCTTGAGAAGCCAGTCCAGTACCCGGCCCCCAGTAGGCGATTTTCCAGCAATTTTGTAGATCCTTGGCTAGACCCAGTAACTGGGGCACTGGGACTCCTTTTTTGAGATTTTGACATTATCTGTCTTAAAACTCTACCAGTATGACCGATAAAGTCAAAATCGCAAAAAAGGAGTACAGTACCCCAGTTAATGCAATAATCAGATAATCGGTCTAGTGAGTGCATGTCATACATGCATGTCATATACTTACTAACCTGCTAACACTATACACAATACAGTTAGACTAAAGTAAAAAGAGTAAGACAACAATTAATAAGAACTTAATTAAGATTAAGAACATCTCTGGGCTTAACCCCGTAACAAAATACTGCCCCTGCCAGGCAATAGGTAGTTTAGCACAGTAGCAGCAGTAACAATAAATAACATATTAACAGATGGGGCTATGCTCATGACGCTGTGGGCTAAGTAAGAAAGTACCTTTCTTTATAGTTTTGTAGAGTTTTTTGGTCAATTTTTTTGGAGCCAGAGGATTTGCTATTGGCGCAACTCTTTCAACCAACTCTTCGTATGTCAGCTCCTGTGGTTCATTTTCTTCAATTGATTCGTCTCTTTCTTTACGTTCCTTGTCTTTCTTTGGAGTTTTTCCCATTTTAGTTGAGTGTGAAATAACTCAGTTGCGCTTCTCAAACACACGTGCAGCACCACTAACCAAGCTATGCAACACGTACACAGACTCCGTACACACGCGCACATAGAGATAGTTGGAAACAAACGTAGACTGGTTTTAGTTTCCGTTTTATAAGCAATGTACGTATAGGTAGGTGGGTTACCAGACCATCAATAACTAGCTAACCGCGTATTGGGCACGAAATGCACCCGCAGATTCAGGAAAATTAGAATCCAATAGAATCCATGCAGTTTAAGGCGGTGAATTTTTCTTTTTCTTTTTTTTATTTTGAATGATTTTTTTTATTTTCTAACTTTATTGAATAATAATTTTATAAAAATGTTTGTTATTTTTACTTTGTTTCAATGGGTTAGTGCAGAGAGGACCTTCATAACAACAGCAGTATTTTTTGTCCCAAAAAGCATTGTGAACAAACCAACTGAACATGGACAAAACTGTTCCGTAATTTTAAAATTTTACCCGCGCATAATTTTGGCTGTTCAAAATGACTGGAAAATGTAAAACGGTGTTAACCCTTGTTTGCTAGTTTATGAATAAGTTTAAAACAGAAATATGGATCAGTTAACTGTGTGATAAAGGTCCATGAAATTGTATGGGGAATTCACTCGGGGAGATGAATTTCTGTGGGTGTTGGGTGGTGATGAAGGGTAGGGCTTAACACATGGAGGGGCATAATTAAGGGGCTCAGTGTAGGAGGGAGGGCTTAAAACTCATGGAGGGTTAACTTGAGGGGCTCATTGGAGGGGAGAGCTTTAAAACTTGGAGGGGGCATACTTGAGGGGCTTGGTGGAGGGGAGGGCTTAAAACTTGGAGGGGTACCTTGAGGGGCTCAGTGGAGGGGAGGGTTTAAAACTTGGAGGAGGCTCGGTGGAGGGGAGGGCTTAACTTGAGGGGTAGGGTAACTTTGGGGTATTGCACTAATAAATTCAGAAAAAAAACGTTCGAAATAGAAAGAAAGAGAGAAAGAAAATTCACCGCCTTAAACTGCATGGTTTCTAATTTTCCTGAATACGCGGCTGGCATATTGAGGCGCAATACGCGGTAGCTTCAGTCTGGTGTAAGTTCAAAGGTCAGGTCATAAGAATAATGATTCTGCGTTCTGAACAACCATCTCATTTTCTTTACAAATTGGTACAATACTCAAATCTTACGTATGTTGAAGCAGTGTTAATTTTATTGGTAATTTATTACTGTTAAGATTCTCATTGTTTACTTTTGTTTTATGGCCATTTTGTTCAACCGGATGCAGCCAGTCAGTCAGTGACCTCCTAGACCTAGGTTCGGGGTCACTGCGCTGGGGTCACTGTTTAATAAACAAGATGGCGGGAATCAGAAGAAAGGACGATGAGCATGGTGGTCATCAGTCGCGTGTTGAACGTGAACAGTATCAGACGCGAAGATCGGATGCTGGGGACAGGCAGCAATCGGTGTCGTTTCAAGAACCGCCTGACACCACACTGGAATTCATCTACCAGGCATGAACCTCTATATTTTTCGTTATTTTCACTTTCAAAGTTTCAGTTTTGAGTTTGTTTAGTTTAGGAATTTAGTTTCATTCATTTTCAACACCAATTCAACCGTCCAACTTAGATCAAAATACCTAGTCTAGACCCAGTAACTGGGGCGCTGTACTCCTTTTTTGAGATTTTTGACATTATCTGTCGTACTAGCACGACAGATAATGTCAAAAATCTCAAAAAAGGAGTACAGCGCCCCAGTTACTGGGTCTAGGTCTATACCTAGTCCGAGTTACTGGACCCTACAACGGCAACGCTTTTTTAACATTTGGACCTACAATACATACGCCAGATAAAGTCCAAATATAAAAAAAAGGAGGTTCCAATAACTCGGACTTGTCATTAGACCCAGTGCAGTAACTGGGCTGGGGCACTGTTTGAGTGTTAATACTGACATTGTGCCAATACGCTGGACTACCACAGCTTCTTGGCCCAACGAACCATGTTCTCTAAGATTTTTATCTGAAAATTTATCTGTTTTGAAGAAACATATCAGACACTATCTTATTCTTACCATCATATTAAATGGGAATATCTCCTGCGTATCTCAGGTGAGCTTCATGTTGATGTAGATGTCTTTGATGGATTTTGGAGCAGTTTTTTGTCACTCTCTATTTGGGAATTTGAAATTTGTACAAACACAGGTACCAAGTTTTGATGGAACTTCACTCATCGGACTGTGCATAAGCTAGATCATGTACAAATGTTTAATAAGGCGTTGTTGGGTCCAGTAACTCTGACTAGTGTAGTATGAGGTTTTTCTTCATTAAATTTGTTTTTCATTATTTGTAAATACTCTTTATTGTTGTACTGGCACAGACATCAAATCAACAGAAATGGCAGACTTGATTGAAGCCTATGGCTATACATGAATTCGCCCATATCATTCAGTTTTTCATCAAATCATACGTGCTTTTATATGAGTATTTTTCATATTGGTCGAAAATGTACTACGTTAGGATTAGTATTGACTGTTGTTGGAAATTTCGGATGAAGTGATGATTTTAAATTTGTAAAACATTAAATTTAAGAAAAGCAACTATTGCAGCTCATTTGGAACAGTTGACTGAAGCCATTTTTTAATTTTATTTTGTTAACCTTTGTGTCTTGATAGTATTCCCAAAGACAGAGCCAGGGGTTTAATCCAGACAAAATGAATGAGGCAGTGGATAAGCAACGCAACCTGCGCCATGGACAAAGGTCTGTAATTTTTTCAAATACTGCTGTTGTATAAGTTGTGAATTACTATCTATCATTTCGTATTGATGTAACCTTTACTTAATTCACAAAGCAAAGTCTGTGGGTGCAAGTCCGTGGTGTGGCCGAGCGGTTAAGAGCTCCTGACTCAAGCTCTGGTGTTTCTGATCAGCAGAGTGTGGGTTCGAGTCCCGGTCAAGACACTTAACCAGTAGGCGCCAGATGCCGTGTATCAACATTAAAAAAACATTTAAAAAGTCTTTACTGTGTCGCTGTGCGGTATTATTTTTTTCTGAACTTTTGAAGTAAATTTTGTTTTGAGAATATTATTGTCACAATGAAACCCTGACTAAATAATGAAAAGACAACAAATGCTCTTTCAAAACGCATCATTTTTTAATTTTTTTTTCTCTTTCGAGATAGTGTGGAATGTTTTACCTTGATGATGCCCGAACCTTGAAGCCATGGCCGATAATAGGCCATGGCATGGTGGAATCTCAAACTTAACTCCCATATGCCAGATACAGTGAAAAATAATGGTAGCAGCCTATCAATCTCTCATAGTCCTCGTTTATTCAACAAAAGGACGAAGGTGTGGAATCTGGGATTACACAATAACCCCCGGAAAAAGGGAGATTTCAAGTATGAATTCCAGTTACCCTTGTCCCTCTTTGTACGGGGGAATCGAAGGGTAGCACGATAGGTAGATGCCTGTGCATGCTACACAATGGATTGTCCTAGGGTGTATATGGGTCATTCTACAAATTTGGGGTCCAAAGTGTGACGTTTTCCTGTCCTGTTACACCTGACGTGTGCAATTTAATCTGAAAATATCTTTAAATTTGACTTCAAACTGTTTTGATTTGTTCAGCATGTACTTTGCGTTAACATAATCACTCTTGGAGGTAGAAGGCACCAAAGAGTGTGCTGTAAATGTATGAAATCTTGTGTCGGATGTAACAGGGACAACAATAAAAAACGGACCCCAAATTTATGGAATGAGCCATATACACGTCAGCCGGTCAACGGATGGCAACCAAAAGAGGATGCTCCGAAGTTGTTTCTGGCATTTCACGTCAACTGACATGAAGTGGTTTAAACCCTCCTAATTGACCATTTAAAAACTCTTTAACCGCACAGGTTCTGTATGGTGGAACAACTGTGCCCACACTTGAGAACTGTGTAGTATGCATTCACCACATATCAATGGCTGGCATAGTTTATCTACCATTCCAAATCACAGTGGATAATATTGAATGGTCAGACAGTTGGAAGGTTGATTGTGCACTGTGTAGATTCATCACACGATATCATTCTGAAGGCTGGCACAGTTTATCTTTCATTGAAAACTATTGAAGACGGTGTTGAATTAGAATGAAGAAGTGTGAAGAAATGATGACTGATTAAAATCATAATCTGTCTCTAAAAATCATGAGGAATAATTGCGCTCGTTCAAAAAACTGCTGCCTCACAATCCTCTTATTTTGTTCATATTTGACTTTGTCTTGTTGTTACCAGGGAGGGAAGTAGACTGTCTTCTTATAATGTGCTGGATAATTCACCCCCAACCAGGGATGAAAAGAAGAGCCGCACGCTCAACAAAGACAGATTGATTGGAAGATGTATCCTTTCAACATACGTTATTTAATCCTTTGTCGGTTCATAATAAAGATAATAGTGATATACATACATTCATAAATACCCCAGACAGTTTATCTGTTCTGATTGGTCGAGAGCATGTCACATGGGGGTGCTTAAACAGCTGATAATGACATGGCCGAGAGTGTTTATAACCAGTCAGCAGTTAAACTTCCGCCGGGCGCCAATTTACGAGTAGCGCAATCAATACTTACGGGTACTCAAAGTAAAGTCTATTAGTACGCGCACGCAAGCGCAACTGTTGACAGTCACGTGCAATTTGACCCTTTGTGTAATGGAGCTTGAGGACTTGACAGGAATTGAAAAATAAATAAACAAAAAACAGGAAAGTTTCACGGATTCTCGGCAGGCGGAAGATACGGGCGAGGACTCAAAAAGGCTTTGGCGAATGACTCCATGATCCTGGGACAGGCCTCGAACTTCGTGTTGAAAAGGGCACGGCAATAAGTGCCTTGATTTTTGCAGCAATTTTGTGAGTGTAACAAGGGCACCACGGCAATTTTGTGAAATTTGGGGGCCACCACGGCAAAAACTTAATTTAACAAAATGCAAACTGCGCTAGTTTTTTGAGTCTCGATGATGAAAATAATTAATGAATTCTTACCCTTTACGAATTATCATCACCATTCATTCTGGGCCCGTAAATAAAAAGGAGTGTTATTTTATTCACTTTACGCATACTCTACATTGCCTTTTATTTTGCTGACGCTAAAATGTACTAAAACTGTGGTGAACGCGACACAAACTTCATAATAGCTGGTCGTCGATCGTACACACACACACACCGCACACACACACATCAGGAGCCATTTTCAAGCACGCTCCCGTCGCGCAGTTAACAAACACGCATACAGTATACAGGGCGCCAGTCGTGTGCAACATGGGGCCATGCTTCTACTGTACGGGTACCAATGACAGTTTACTTAACACTAACTATCGCACATGGACACCAGCGGTTTCGTATTGGGATTTTCCTACATATCCTTAGGACTGCAATGCGGCCCACACGAAACGTGGGTTGCATTGAACCAACCGCTAGAGCAAGGACGAGTTTCTACACACACACACACACACACACACAGCGCTGTAAGTCTATTTTGTACGTTCTTTTGCGTGATATAAAGCTGGGGTAACTTTTTTCAGTTGTTCAACGACCATTTTTCTCGCCTGATTGTCTCTTTCAAAGCGGGTATTTTGGCAATTAATATGCATGTTACAATTTTTCAAAAGGGCACCGACGGCAGTTGGACAAAAAGGGCACGGCAATATATTGCCGTGAATTTTGGTTGATTTCGAGGGCATCACGGCAATGGCACAGGGCACCGACGGCAATTGCCGTCGGTGCCGTCGGTAATTTCGAGGCCTGCTGGGATGGTGAAAAGCACACAGTTCTCTGCCGGTGTAATTGAGCTGGTGGAACATGCCAAGGCAAGCTCATGTCCAACAAACATCCGGGAGTAGACGAAACAACAGGGTGACTCCGTCACCAAAATACGGGGAAGAAGAAACTCCTAAATAATGAAGTTTAGATTTCAAATAATGAACTGTAGATTTAGTTCAGAAAATCTCTCTTGCATAATAAATTCAGCTTTTCACTGCACTTGGTCAAGACGCATTTTCTCAAAATGCTCCACAAATGGGTTGCCAACGATCACAGGAAGCTTTGTAGCCTGCCTCCACAATTCCCCAAGTCTTGAGAATTAAGTGCAAAATATCTATATCTAATATATATTTATATACTTTTCTTGTTCCAGAAATTATCGAAATTGGTTAACTTTGAGATTCTAGCAACTTCTTTATGACCTTTAAGTTTCCAGCGACTTCTTACAATTACATCAGCTTCCCGAAAAATAAACTTACAGACCACGAGAAAGGTCCATTCATTCACTAAAACTGTAATCGCCTCTTGGGGCCAACATTGGGTCACGGGCAGAATATTTAACACTTGCGGTTTAAATGTGCGTGCCATGGTACTACGTATACAATATAAAATACTCCGTTTTTCAACCGACAACAAATTTGGACTCACAGATTTCAGATTCTTTCACTTTTTCTTGAAGGAGGCACATACATTGTAAATTCAATATTTATACAGTTTTACTTCTTTTTCTCAGACTGAAATAATAATTTCAAAGTTCTCGATCAGAATTATCCTTAACCCCTTTGAGAAAGCTCCTGGGGTACTGGATCAGATAGCTGGAAAACCTTACACTCCAGGTATACGACAACAATTACCACACACACCAGGCAGTGCCCTTAAACACAGCACATGTGAGTACTATCAAACTTTGGTGTGAACAAAGAAAAATTGACTAGAACAGGATTTGAACTAAGCGACCTACCGGTTTACAAGCTGGCGCCCAACCAACTGAGCTACAGAGTCCTAATGTTGGCGGTCGCCCTTTTTTGTCAATATTTGTGTTCACCCCAAAGTGATTTATGATTACCCAGGCAGTTTCCCTTTTGGTTTATCGTTTGATATTTAAAGAGAAGGCACATCCCCCTTTAAGGTAATCTCCTTACAATACCGCATCCCAGTTTGTATCGTAATCTGGGCGTGATCCCTGGCTATACGAGAGTATAGTATACGGTTGAGTGGCTTCTGACTGGAACCCTCCGAACAAAGTTATTGACAAAATAGGGAGACCCGCAACTAAGGCTAGATAGCTCAATTGGTAGAGCACATTAATCCGGAGGTCGCAGATTCAAATCTCATTCTAGTCAATTTTTCTTAGTTCACCACCCCAAAAAAAGTTAATTTTAAAACTTGCTAAAATTTGTTATTTTTTAAGATACATTTTCGCTAACTCTTTTTTTTTCGTTTTCACATTTCAATTCACCTGTCATTCACATTTGCTCTAATTATGTTTAAGTTGCATAATAATAAACCACCCACCTGAGCTGATATGTTTTTTGGTTTTTTTTTTTCTTCTTTTTTAGAAATAAACGATGGTATTGTATTTAATTTGGTTATTCTTATATATTTAGAAACTGTTAATGATTTTTAAATTTAATTTTTGTTCTTTGAAGACACACCGAAAAGACCCCCCTTGGCTTCCCAATTTGATGTTTCTGATTTGATGGGACAAACACCCAACAGATCCATGATGACTCCAGCTAGGATGGTAAGTTCCAACAGAAGATCGCAGAAATTAAAGACTATGGGGGTTCTGGTCCTACCCATTTTGAACTTGTTTCACTGCAGGGGGGTGTTTCATGAGTGTTAAAGGGGGCTGTGTCGTCCTGATTATAGCAGTAAATAGAATAATCCAGTTACTACGTGCACGTACGCGCCAGCGGTCACATCACAGTTTGACAAAGACGGCACCCTTTGTGATTTGACCGCAAACACGCGTGTGCAGTATCTGGGTGAGAGTTCATCTTTCCATGCACAGCCACAGGCCTGCTATAATCATGACGACACAGCCCCTTTAATGCTATAAAGATGGTCATGGTGGAAAACTTCCCTTGAAATAATTTTGCCTGAAATACGATATATATTTTTTTGAGAAGTGAGTAAAACAATTAGTTGTGATCTCGCGAGACCAAAACCTGATGTTTGAAAACAATGAAAACACATAATGGGGTTTTTCACTATTTTCTTGTTATTCCGATGATCGATTGAGCTTAAACTTTCACAGGTTTATTTCATGTGTATGTCGGGGTCACATAAAGTACGGATTCTGGTCTTTGACAATACCAATGTTATTGTTATGTACAATGCTTTAAAACGACCGTCTATGAACATTTTACTAACAAAAATCAAAGAATTAGTTTGTCGGTTCATATTTGTTGCAGTTTAATTTATCGGTTCATATTTGTTGCAGTTTAATTTATCATCGCTGGATCAGTCTCGCCTCAACTCCCTCTTTCTGGCCACTCCCATACATTCTTCCAACGGAGCCCTAGAACCATCTGCTGTTCAAACGCCAGGGGGTGTAACAGAGGATTTCACAAGTACAAACATCAACCTGCTGCTGGGTGAAGACCCAGGAGTGGCAGGTAAAAGCTTAATAAGTGTGTCACTGAAAACATGATCTTCCTCTTCCTCTGAAGAAACAGTACCAAATAGCCTAAAACTGGTTACCATGAATGTTTGCTTAGCATAGAAACATCTAGCCTGGCAGAAAGGGGCTACCAGCCACAATGATGTCGAGTTTGCATTGTTGGTGACCGGTGCCCCGCAAAATTATTTTCTCAACAAAGCAACCTGTTCCAAATCAATTAAATTGCAATTCTGTCCTTTTGGCTTTTAGCATCAGAGGGTCTGTTTGAGGAATTCATGAGTTGTTTCATCAACCACCAGTCACCGACAGATGTGTTTACACTGGTTGCAAAGTACCAGCAGGTGTGTGTGGAGCAAGTTGACATGTTGAACAGCCTCGTCCGAAAAGCAGGTCTCAGTTCCTCATATGGTGTTCCCAAGAAGTGAGTGTTCCTCCTAATCTCTGTCTTCTACTGAGCCATGCTTTTTTCTCCTCTGCGGATGAGTGTATGGAGTTTCCTGGCCGAGCGGTCTAGTCCGCCGAACTTAAATTCTGTAGTTTACAAAATGTTGGTTTTCCCGGCCTGGCCAATCGCGACACTTGTGTCCTTGAGCAAAAACGTTTTACCATAATTGCTTTGTCCTTCGGATAGGACGTTAAGCTGTATGTCTCATGTACTAGGATAAGTAGAGCACGTAAAAGAACCCATCGTGAAAGAGAAGGGGTTTACCCCGCTGTTTCTGGTTCAGATAGCAAGCACCCTTGTCTACAGGTTTCCTCATGCTTCTGAGCTACAGTGATTAAGTTCGCTTGTGACGCATCCTTGGTTTCTTTACCAGAAATTAATAATAATAATAACAATAATAGTAATAATAATAATAACAAAAGATCAAAGCAATGGAAAGACGTCCTCCTTGATTTCAAAATTTACACAGGGAATGATGTGTCTCTTGATAATCTCTCTTTAAGTCACAAAACAAACTTTTATGTTGAAAGAAATTTGTATTAGATTACAGACAAGTCTTTTTCCTTAATTTGAGAATTCTGGCTTATGTAAATAGAGTGTACTCATTTTCTTATTTTTTGTCTTTTTCATGGTACATCAGTACTGTATTCTGTCTCAAAGTGTATTTATGAATCGTGTCTCACTTACATGAGAGATTTTACGTTTTTTTTTCTGTTAAAGATTTGCTCGCACAGTTGAGGTTCTGCGTCTACTGGAGCAAGAGAAATGTACATGGCGCTTGATCGGGTCCCTTTACCAAGACAGACAAGCTGTACTTGAGGAGTATGAGGCAGAGAATATGGATGTTGAAGTAAAGGTACTAGACTTATAGTTCTTTGTGTTTTCTTTTCAGTGGCCAGGGGGTTGGTGTGGGGAAGGGGGTGCTCTTATTCACTTGGCTTAACCAGTTGCCGCCGGGATTCTTTTTTTGTCTGGCGCGGGATTGCCAGAATTTTTTTTTCTTTGAGGGTACCGCTGGCACAAAGAAACCCTGACTTGACAATGCCAAGAGAAGAAAGATTCTCTTTGTTGGATCGTCCGTTTTGTTGCTCAACCGAGAAAATGTCAAATTCACACACTGTGATTTGCAAAACATCGGCCGTTACCTTCGGCATAGGAGTCAGCGTTTTAGCTAGCGAGCCGTGCAGCCGTGTTTTGCACGGCCATTTTTCTGAAATCACGGCCTATTTTTTCAAGCACGGCTTTGTGTCTGAAATCAAGCCGTGCACTACTTTTGAATAAAATATGTGCTGTAATATTATCCCAGTTTAAAATTGTATATTATTCAAATTAACCATAACAAAAAAGTAACCAAAAAAGTAAATAAAAAAAGACAGAAAACCGTTGACTCCAATCCCCAAAAGACGCAAGTTGCTTCGTGTTGAACTAACGCGGGTACCGTGTGTGTTAAGCAAATTAAATGGATTCGTAAAACCGAATAATAATTGTGGAATGAACACATGGAACCATACCTGTCCTACGCAATCGTATGCGTGTATAAAAACTTTGATGGAAAACGGACGGGAAAAAAGAGGGTAATGAAATCGGAGAGAAGAAAAAATAACAGATTTCGTCTTGAAGGTAAGGATTGACCCGAGTTTCTGCCTTTCATTGTTAAAAATCCCGCCAAAAATTCAGTAAATTCTTCAGCCATTATGAAACAAGATTATAGAACATCGGCCTTGTCCAGTGTCAGAGTTCGACTCTGGCGTACGCTGGTCAAATAACATGGCGGCGCGACCAGCTGAAACACCTTGCCAAATGGTCCGGTCGGCCAGTCAAAAATATCTGCAATGGCATAATATAGGCCTAAACTCCTACAATTTATCTTTTTTTCTGAGGAGGCTACCCTTTTCAATTAAAACTGCAAGCAAATTTAAATAAGCAATAATTATCCAACTATTTCGCCGCGTGGCTATTCAGCACTCAAGTTTTCGATCCTCCATGGTCGATTCGCAGTGCACGCTTGCTGAATTTATTGCAACCGCTGGCCGTAGGGCGAAATTGGCCAATGGCAAAATTCGTTACACGCGGTGTAGGAATTCAACAGCCAATAGAAACATTCGTTTCACGCTATGTAAATTAGGAAGTGAAGTCCGTTCACCTCCATCGGTAGATTGCCATGCACACCGTGCGGTATGGCAATGCAGACTTGTGTAGGCAAAGCAAACTGGTTTGCAACGTCCAGATTTTGACTCGCACGTGTGGATTGTTTACGATTGAGCAACAGTAGTTTGGTGTTTTACAACTAAACTGATGCCTCCAGCTTGCAAGTAAGAACAAAACTGTAGTAAATCGTTGTTTTTCTGCATGCATGAAAGTTAGAGAACTTTGTTCTTCTTTTAAATCAAGTGAGGCTACATCGCTACCTTGTCCACCAATAATCATGAGAACTAAAAATAAAATTACTGTTGCGACGATCGTACAAGCCCTCCAACTCCGATATTGAAGGTTCAGTGACTAGTTCATGTCATTCACTTCAGTTTAAATTTTATCAAGTCGGTTGTAAAGTTACTTGTTTAGTTCTTCATGCGTGATTAACTTCACGCATTTCTTTTTTACTATCAATAATTTACTTGTACTATAAACATACTTGGCGCTGTTTTAGGTTTTTGTTTACAGAAAATGTTACTGAAAATGTCCACAAAGATCAGTTAAAACTTACCTCTGATATGTGTCCCATTTAAGTTATTATTCATTTTCCAATAATAACACAAATTTTATGCCACCTAAAACATCAAGACTCGTGCTCAGCTTAACTTTACTAAAGTAATTATAGTAATATGATGTTTATTGAGATTCTTTTTATTGTGCATATCATTGCAGAGTTTTGTTAATTGGTATTCTGGTTTTTTTATGGTTATTTCATATAAACTAAAGCCACTTGCTTGCACCTACATGCACTGAATAATGTCTCATTAAAAAAAATCACTTAACAGTATTTAAAAGAGAAACACATGAATTTTTAATTTCTTAAAATAAACTCCAAAAAACAAATATTCATAAGACACAACATTGGAACCCAGATTCAGTGCCAAGAATACACCAGATAGTATCTACAAACAATCAATAAAGAGCTTCCTGTGCCCTTTATCCTATTTCATTCAAATTAATCAATATTAAAACAACAAAATTAATTGTTTAGGTAATTTGGAAGACTTAGCGCACTGACCGCGTTGTGCTCGTGCATGGTTTGCGCACCAGGTAGATTTTTGCTTAAAAAAAAGTTGCACACCCTATTTTTCAATTTGCACTCCCACTTTTCAAATCCTAGCTAAAACACTGATAGGAGTGGCACTAAACATGGAACCATGGCTTGATTGCCGGCTCACTCTGACTTACCTCCATTCAGCTGAAACAAAATGAATGAACAATAGTGGAAGCCTCTCGACGCCTCGTTATCCCCTTCTTGAAACAAAAGGACAATGGTCTATAATCAGGGATTTCACAAAAACCGCCTCTCAATGGCCACAAAATACGAGTAAACGCATGACCTTTTTTGTCCTTGTGTGGGTGAATCGAAGCGTTACAAGGCATGTGCGTGGTCTGCGCACGCTCTGCAGGTGAATGACTGGGCGACCTTTGCTCCGGTGGTCTGCAAAAATCACAGGATGGCGTCGCAAGACGTCCTCCATTTCCAGGCAGGGGAAACATTTGCGCTTATTGACATCATCTGGTTTCAACTGGTTAAGATTCAGATGTCTGCCTGGTTTATCACAGATCAAAAAATTATACAAATATTATAACATATACAAAAAATGTCACAATTTCTCTGAGTTTTTCACCCATGTGCACTGTTTTGTAATGTCATCCTCTCAACAGTTATTTATTATCATTCATTTTGAAATAACAAACTGATTGTTGCCTAAAGAAACTATGACGAACGAATACTGGAAAGTCCACAAGACAACATGTTCGGTTTGTCGAAATCAATTCTTTGCACTTTCGTTCCTTACTCTACTGAAAGCCCACAATAATAGACAAAGCAAAGCTATGAAACAATAGTGAGAGAAAACCAGACCAAGTAATTTATCTTGGTAAGATTTTAGTTATCCTTTTTTGTACAGCAATTTAGGATTGTATGCTTTTAACTTTCAAAACATGCTTAGACCTCCAAACAGAGTGAAAAAAGCATCATTGAAGCATTTTTCCAGCGAGACAGCGACGTTCGACAGAACCAGATAATAGTTGACTGGCTTGAAGTGAACTCCAGAGATGCTCTGAGATATGGGTATGACCGAGCGGAATTCTACTCCAAGTCCGTCTGTTGGTAAGAAATTTCTGTTCTGTTGAAGTAAACACATCTAGTGTCGTGTCTTGTCCTAGTGGATAAGAACACCAGACTCAAGCTCTGGTGTTTCTGATCAGCAGAGTGTGGGTTTGAGTGGGTTCTTGTTCTTAACAAGACACTTAACCATCATTGCTTCGTCCTTCGGATGGGACCTAAAGTTGTAGGTCCTGTGTGTTATGTAATGCAGGTAAAAGAACCCAGTGCACTTATCGCAAAGAGAAGGGGTTCGCCTCGGTGTTTCTGGTTTAATTGGCTGCAGATTGCGCCACAGCACCTTGTAAACCGTTACATGGTGCTATGTAAAGGAACAGGTCTCATACTTCAAAACGTATACTCGGCATACCTTCAATTTTGCGTGTTGTAAAGCGCTTTGGGTTTGATCAGTGTGAGGCGCTCAATAAATCTAATTATTATTATTATTGTTGTTTTAAAATACTCATATTTTTGTAGTAATCTTCAGTGTTGCACCTTGTCAGTTAGTGGTGTTTCATATGTTATTGTTGTAATGGTAAAACTTGGTTATTTTAACGGTTACTGGTTAGTCCAGATTTTGTAGAGGTTTTTATTGTACAAGATTTACTTTATTTTATTGATTACAATTATATACCTTTCACTTTGTTTGTTTTGTTGAATTTTTGATATTCAGTGTCACATTTCATTTTAGTATGAATTCTCAATCTGAAATTGATAAATAGATAAACAGACCATTTAATGTTGTCCTAGATTAACCACCTGTTGTCTGTTTGCTGTAACAGGGAAAACACCTTGCACAGTCTACAACGTCAAGTAACGTCAGACCAGCAACAGTCTTTGCCTCACTTGGATCCGGATGCACCGATTAGGGAGCGAACGCCTCTTGCTGATTTAGACAAGGTAAGGGATTGTTGTGTTAAGGTGAAAAAGTCATTATATGAAAGTAAGGTCATAACTCAATTTGGTGGAAAGGCAGCGTTTTAGCTAGCGAGCCGTGCAGCCGTGTTTTGCACGGCCATTTTTCTGAAATCACGGCCTATTTTTTCAAGCACGGCTTTGTGTCTAAAATCAAGCCGTGCACTACTTTTGAATAAAATATGTGCTGTAATATTATCCCAGTTTAAAATTGTATTATTATTCAAATTAACCATAACAAAAAAGTAACCAAAAAAGTAAATTAAAAAAGACAGAAAACCGTCGACTCCGATCCCCAAAAGACGCAAGTTGCTTCGTGTTGAACTAACGCGGGTACCGTGTGTGTTAAGCAAATTAAATGGATTCGTAAAACCGAATAATTGTGGAATGAACACATGGAACCATACCTGTCCTACGCAATCGTATGCGTGTATAAAAACTTTGATGGAAAACGGACGGAAAAAAGAGGGTAATGAAATCGGAGAGAAGAAAAAATAACAGATTTCGTCTTGAAGGTAAGGATTGACCCGAGTTTCTGCCTTTCATTGTTAAAAACCCGCCAAAAATTCAGTAAATTCTTCAGCCATTATGAAACAAGATTATAGAACATCGGCCTTGTCCAGTGTCAGGGTTCGACTCTGGCGTACGTTGGTCAAATAACATGGCGGTGCGACCAGCTGAAACACCTTGCCAAATGGTCCGGCAGGCCAGTCAAAAATATCCGCAATGGCATAATATAGGCCTAAACTCCTACAATTTATCTTTTTTTCTGAGGAGGCTACCCTTTCAATTAAAACTGCAAGCAAATTTAAATAAGCAATAATTATCCAACTATTTCGCCGCGTGGCTATTCAGCACTTCCACCTGACGAACGTTCAAGTTTTCGATCCTCCATGGTCGGTTCGAGGTTGCAGTGCACGCTTGCTGAATTTATTGCAACCGCTGGCCGTAGGGCGAAATTGGCCAATGGCAAAATTCGTTACACGCGGTGTAGGAATTCAACAGCCAATAGAAACATTCGTTTCACGCTATGTAAATTAGACAGTGAAGTCTGTTCACCTCCATCGGTAGATTGCCATGCACACTGTGCGGTATGGCAATGCAGACTTGTGTAGGCAAAGCAAACTGGTTTGCAACGCCCAGATTTTGACTCGCACGTGTGGATTGTTTACGATTGAGCAACAGTAGTTTGGGGTTCTACAACTAAACTGATGCCTCCAGCTTGCAAGTAAGAACAAAACTGTAGTAAATCGTTGTTTTTCTGCATGCATGAAAGTTAGAGAACTTTGTTCTCCTTTTAAATCAAGTGAGGCTACATCGCTACCTTGTCCACCAATAATCATGAGAACTAAAAATAAAATTACTGTTGCGACGATCGTACAAGCCCTCCAACTCCGATATCGAAGGTTCAATGACTAGTTCATGTCTAGTTCATGTCATTCACTTCAGTTTAATTTTTATCAAGTCGGTTGTAAAGTTACTTGTTTAGTTCTTCATGCGTGATTAACTTCACGCATTTCTTTTTTACTTTCAATAATTTACTTGTACTATGAACATACTTGGCGCTGTTTTAGGTTTTTGGTTACAGAAAATGTTACTGAAAATGTCCACAAAGATCAGTTAAAACTTACCTCTGACATGTGTCCCATTTAAGTTATTATTCATTTTCCAATAATAACACAAATTTTATGCCACCTAAAACGTCAAGACTCGTGCTCAGCTTAACTTTACTAAAGTAATTATAGTAATATGATGTTTATTGAGATTCTTTTTATTGTGCATATCATTGCAGAGTTTTGTTAATTGGTATTCTGGTGTTTTTTATGGTTATTTCATATAAACTAAAGCCACTTGCTTGCACCTACATGCACTGAATAATGTCTCATTAAAAAAAATCACTTAACAGTATTTAAAAGAGAAACACATTAATTTTTAATTTCTTAAAATAAACTCCAAAAAACAAATATTCATAAGACACAACATTGGAACCCAGATTCAGTGCCAAGAATACACCAGATAGTATCTACAATCAATAAAGAGCTTCCTGTGCCCTTTATCCTATTTTATTCAAATTAATCAATATTAAAACAACAAAATTAATTGTTTAAGGTAATTTGGAAGACTTAGCGCACTGACCGCGTTGTGCTCGTGCATGGTTTGTGCACCAGGTAGATTTTTGCTAAAAAAAAGTTGCACACCCTATTTTTCAATTTGCACTCCCACTTTTCAAATCCTAGCTAAAACACTGTGGAAAGGTCATATAGTGGCGTGTCGTAGCCAAGTGGTCTAGTATGGCGGAGTCGAGCTTGGGTGTTTCTAATCAGCAGAGTGTGGGTTCAAGTCCCAGTCTTGACACTTGTGTCCTTAAGCAAGGCACTTAACCATTATTGCTTTGTGCTTCGGATGGGACGTGAAGCTGTTGGTCACGTGCGATGTGCATTGCACGTAAATGAACCTACACTATAGTTACACTAATCGCTAAGAGAAGGAGCTTGCCTCGATGTTTCTTACAGCAGATTATGTCTCATCACCTTCTAAAACCTTTCAAGGTGCTATGTAAATGGGTCTCAAAAACTCGGCATACCAGCAGGGATGAGATTCCTACGAAGTTTTCCTGATTTCCGGATTTCATAAAACTAATGTTGTGGAATTTTTTTGCTAAAAAAAAATAATAATATATATATATTTTTTAATGTAATTTACATACATCCAGGCCCTTGTAAAGCCTTAACACAGTACTTGTACTGTATTTTGACTACACCAAGGTGCTTGCCCCATCTACATTTAAGCACAGAATGCTGCCATAGATACGGGTTCTGGCGTGGTTGGTAGCCAACAAACCCTCCATCGGTGTTTAGTGGATTTTTCATTTTCATCCACTCTCTTCCCTGTACCAGTCTTAAAAACATGCTGCGGCTCTGAATAGACCGTTCCGGCCTGTCAATCAAACTGCGCGCATTGACCAATTGGATCACGCCTTTTGGTCATGTGACCTCGGTCAAACTCGGTCACACGTGCAGCGTAAACGTACACAAACGAAGGTGTGTGGGCGGGGCTTGTTGCCAAAGCCGGAACGGTCTATAGTGAACTTGATCAGTTGTGCCTTATAAATCGTCATTGTTTTCATGAACAGCCACTTATCTTTATGTGCGCGAGAAGAACGTTTTTGAGATAATCAACGTTGAAGTTTTGTTTGCGTTTAAAACGTCATTCCACAGGTAAAATAAGTACTATTTTTCATCAATGCAATGTTAAATGATACTCAAGTACATAATCGTAACTATAGAATCATATTTTTTATATGGAGAAATGCTAAAATATGATTAAATATCAATTAAAGATAAGTGGCTGTTCTTGAAAACGGTGACGAAATGCTTCTTCTTATTATTATCTTGTGACATTGTTTTGAGTGTACATCTTGAACTGGTTAACAAACAAAGGATGTTGTATGGTGACTACAGAAATGTAGGCTGCCATTCATGATTATGTTTTAGCTGTAATTTAAAAAAAATTTCATTTCTTACGTTTCAGGAGGATGAAGTACGCCTCTTAAGTGAGGTCTTCAGTAACATCAGAGCAGGATTGATGGAAGAAGCTCAGCGACTGTGTAGGAAATGTGGACAGTCCTGGCGTGCCGCAACACTAGAGGGATGGCGGCTGTATCACGACCCGAACGTCAAAGGTGAGTTGATATCTAAATAAAGCATTTTTTATTGGGTTGGTAGTGAGTACAGCGCTTGCCTCTCACCACTGTGGCCCTGGTTTGATACTCGGTTAAGGCCGTATGTCAGTAGAGTTGTACGTTGGTTCTTTCCCATGCCACAAGGGTTTATCTCCGGCCCCTCCTTTTTTCCCTCCCTCTGGAAAAAATCAAACACGTTCGATCTCTGGCTGTGCTTTTTGATACGGCTGGCAAAAGGCCAGCAGCTCAATCCTTCGCAGTTCAGCTTCTAAGCTGTGAGTAAGGCTCCCAAATTATTATCGTCAAACAGTTACTGTCTCGCACAAGCCATGACGTCAACTTTTTAAAGTTTATAATCATTATACGATTGTTTTCTCCTCTTTTTGGTGTTATGATTGGCTTTATTGTTTGAAGTCTGAAACAGGATTTCGGAATTGTTAACGAGATCAAAATGGTTTATGTGACTTGTGACATTTGTGTCTTGCATTCCTTTGGCAGCCATCTTTGTCATCAATGAACTTATACAATACAGTGCCTGATTTTCTGACTTTACAAAGTATAAATAAGATTTTAATATTTTACATTATATTGAAAGAAAGATTGTTAATTGGCTGGTGACATTAATGTGATGGTATCATTTTGAAAACTAGTTGATTCTATCTTACAAAGTCTCTCGTCATGATTATTTCTGTGCTTGTACCTCAGGTCCCTCATCAGGAAATCTTGAGCAAGTGGAAGGGAACAAGTATCGTGACATCTGGAAAGCTGTTTGCTGGAGGATGTCCGAAGATGAGAGGGTCAATGTGTATGAACGTGCCATCTACGCTGCTCTCAGTGGAAATCTTAAGGAGGTATTTTAACTTAAGGATGTGTTGCAGAATAAAGTTAGCAAGCATTGCACACCAAGTTTAGCCCCAGGAATTACACAATTTTTCTGTGATCACCTGCGAGATTAATTTTCTGAATTTCCGGAAACAGTAGCCTGTGTATTTTTCCGTAGGACTCAGAAGCGCAAAGTACACAGTGCTTAACACACATTGGTATGAGGGTAAAACCAAAAATCAGGAAGTATTTTCTGATTTGTGGAAAATCTGTCTGAGAGAGTATAACATTTTTTTGTATACACCTCATCCAGTGGCGAAGTGTTTAAGAATCCCCAAAGCAAAAACAGCTCTCAAATCTCTGTCTAATGGAAGTGGGAAAGGTTTTAAGAAATGTCTCTTTCTGAACTACACAATAACAATAGAATGACCACAGAGCCAGAATCAAGCACAGATTTCTCTGGTGTTTATGAGGCTTTACAAAAGCATGATGTTCTTCCTACTATAATATGAGTTCTGAAGTTTTTGCCCCTCAGAAAAAAATCACCCAAACTGTAGCCTGTTAAGCCTATACCATATCTACATGTAAATAAGCCCTTGTACTCAAAACAGTTTTCCTACCCTTTTTCCAAGGGCCAAATAGCATGTCTGCATACAGCTGCGTTTGTCATTGGCAATAGTACTGACAGATTGAGAAAGCAGCGTCTATCAAACCTGAAACAAAATCAACTTTTTTTTTTGTTTAAAAAAAAATGTATTTTTTTTTTCTCAAACACTTTGTTGCGCTTTCAGTTACTTTCTCACAAAATAAACTCCATCAGGTTGATTGACTCCTTGTCTGATTATTTCAGCTTCTACCAGCCTGTGATACGTGGGACGACTGCCTTTGGGCCTACTTTAAGGTGTTAGTCGACCGTCAAGTAGAGGAAGAGATCCGTGAGAAATTGGTCATCAGCAGAGACCTGGCGGCTTTGCCGGCCTCGTATTCTGACAAAGAGTAAGAGCTTTAGGGGTGTTCAAAGTAATGAGGACAATTCGTTGCGTTAGTGCAACAAGGTCACTTGTTAAGTCTGGGTACACTTTAAAGCCCCCAGCTCAACATTGGTAAAGTGACTGTAAATGCTTCCACTCTTTGCACAAATCAAGATATTTGTGATAAAACCAACCTGTGAAAATGTCAGCTCATTTCGTTGTTTTGTTTTGCGAGAAAGCGGTAAAAATGCATTCAGCATTTTTGTACGCATTCCTATAGGCAAAGTGTCTGTCTCGCTGAGACGAAAAATAATTTTGAATCTTATTTCATTTATTATTTAAAAACGATAACGCTTCAGGCAGAAATATTTCAAGGAAGGTTTTCTACCATCATTATCTTTATACCATGTAAGGTAAATGTAAATTTGTGAACATTTATATTTTTCTTCTTACCAATGTTGAGCTGGGGCTTTAAACAATTACTGGTTGTGTAATTGTTTAAGACAAGTCCACTTGTTCATAGGAATTAAGGAGAATTTTAAAAATAACTACTTTAAAAGTTATATCTACACGTATTTACCTAAAAGACAAGTTTTATGCCCAGTTTACCACGACAACTGTTGATACGACCTTTTTGCACAGACGAATATGCGCGGTTTCATTAGTCAAAAGGTTGTTTCTTGAAGATCTGACATTGTTGCACAAACCTCGTTGCTCGGACCCCATCAACTACATTTATTGTCAACTACCTGTATCTTTTTAATTATATTTCGGATAAAATAACAACTTTTACCATTTATTCATGCAAAAAAATAAAGGACCTTTTGCATAATGTTAACTGAAATTCACCAAAAAGGGGATATACAACCTTGTTGCATTGATGCAACAAATTATTCTTTGAATTTGTGAAGACCAAGCATTTATATATATCTTTGTTTGTAGTGAACTTGATATTGTATTGCAATGGTATGAGTCGCTGGTTTGATTGCCCTTGTATATTTGAAATAGTTTTCAATTATTTTTTGCTTGATAACTTCTCTTTAACCCAAAAATCTCTAGTACCTTTGGCTACAGGCCACCAATTTATGGCAACTCAACACCAACATGGTGGCCCTGTGATAAAAACAGTTTATTTGGGCCTGCAGCCCTGGGTCTTCCTCAGTCAGACAACTCTTATTTGGGAGGATGTTCGAGGGCTAAGGTTAATAAATCAGTTGTAAATAATAAAACGATAGCTCTTCAGAAAGTATTTTCTTTCTACAAATTGACTGTTCGATGAGTCACGCTTTAGTATTATCTACCACTGTTGAAGCCTCAACTTTCTTCTTTTTATTTTCTCTTATTCTTAGACTTACATCTTTCATAATTTTCCAAGAACTGCAGTCTCACCCTAAACAGGTAGGTCCCAAGAAATAGTGAATTTATCTTCATCTCCATGATGCCAAAAACCCCAAATACAAATTTTGTTTTCCAATACAGTAAAGAATTTGTTCCTTCCTATTTTCTTAGTGCTTCGGATTCTCATATTCCTATATATCAATCCATTTTAGGTCATTTTTTATATGCCCTGAATCAGTATTTTCTGCAATTAATGAAACGCATTTAAGCTCGCGTATGCATATATTCTTTTAACTTGCGCCACGGTCGTGCTTTATTTAGACGTGTCAACGTCATTGGTCAGAGATGCCTGTTAAGCCCGGTTCATACTTCATGCGAATGTGAAGGCGAAGCGAATTTGACCTCACTCTCCTATATTCGCAGCAAATTTCGCAAAAAAGTTCAACACAGTTCAACTTGAGTGAATTGTTCGTCGCGAATTTGTTATGTCAAATTCATTTCACCTTCGCATTCGTATGAAAAGAACCGGCACAATCTGCAGCCAAACCATAGTGCTTTGTATTGTGCCATCCCATTGTCTTAAGCAGTGTAGACCAGTTCATTGTTAAACTCATCTCTACAATCTTGTATTTGTCTTCTGATTTGTGTGTTCTCCAGATTGTTGAGCTACAATCCAAAGAGAGGCATCACATCATACAGAAGTACATCATCCTTGGTGATGTCGATGGTAAGAGAAACCTTCTGAAAATTTCTGAATTAGCTGAAGTGAAGTGAAGTATGCATTTGCACAAGTAAAAATATTTTCCACAATAACTGTGCACACATAACTTTGTAAGTGAAGTTTGAAGCTTTGCATGGTGTGGATAATAGGAAGTGACTATTACTAGTTAACTTACGGGTACAACCAGGTGTAAATCTCTTTTGGGAGGAGTGTTGGCTCTGAAAAGAGCCGTTGTGGTCTTGGCATTTCCCACAGTATGAAATACGTGTCTTCAGGAGATGGACGAGCAGAGTATACTGTTAAACTATCGAGACCACACCACAACGACTCTTTTTAGAGCCAACACTCCTCCCACAAGACATTTACATGGTTGTACCCACAAGTTCACCAGATACTTCCTACAGGTCTTCGTGTTCCATGCACCATGGAATGATGTTTTGACTCATTCAGCCACTGAAGAACCAACTTGAATAGTTGTGATTGTCGGAACACTCATTGAATTAGCCCCGCCTCTGGTTTCATTTGACAGCCTTGATTGAGGAGATGGGGGAGTGGCTATCAGATGATGTCAGCCGACCATCTCATCATCTTGTTCGGTTTATGGCTCATGTTGTACTCTTCTTGAGATCCCTGGGGCTTCAGACAAAGGAAGAGATTTGTGTTGCCATCATCGAGGCCTACGTCAAGGTAGGTTAGAAATAAAATCATTGAGCTCTTAATGTGCAAGATTGCTCCAAGAGTAGGTCTGCTTTCTTAAAGGTAAAATATAGGATTGGTAAAGCTGACGGTGCAGTGTTCTTACTTTGTGTGATTCAATATATACATGAAAAAAAAAAACCTGTAAAAATTTCATTTCATTTCCTGTTTAGGATTTGATCGTAGAGAAACACAAAAAGCTAGTAGCGACATACACAGCTCAACTACCTTATGATATGCAGGTATCATGGTATGCTAGATTCCTGGAAGGTAAGAGACCTGACAACGATGATGACCTTTGACCCGAGTGACCTGACATCATCTGATAATGGTCATCCTCATTCTTCTTTTTTTCGACTTAAAAGATTGATTCACTGCCTTTGTTTCTCTTGCTTAGCTTCGTTGTTTTCCCTACATTCTTATACCTGCCAATTGTTCCAATTTCATTGGAATCGTTCTGATCTTTTAGTTTTAAAACCCTAAAAAATCAGAACAGGCCGATTTCTGAGGACAAAGAGAGAAAAAAGGGCACTATTTCATCGACAGTCCTCTATTTCCTTATGGTTGCGTTACCATTTTTAACAACGACATGAACAACATGCGATAGAGAATTTGTCTTCTGAGTTTTAAGTGTTACTCGAGTTTAAGCAAGATGGGTAAAAACAGTACAGGATTTTTGCGAGGAATACATGTAACAATTTTTATGTGTAACGAGATCAAGAAAAGGTGGTAACTTTGCTTTTTACAAGGTCTGTCGGTGTGACTTAACGGATTGACTTGAGGTGATCCGATTTCTAACTTTCAATGTTGCACATTACCTGAAAATGAGATTTTTCTTTTCATTTTTTTGTCCTTATGCAGGTATCAGTGACAAAGAGGAGAGACAACAGTGCTTGCAGTTAGCAGAAGAAGTTGGTAAGGGCGTCCTTAGTTTCTTGAGATTTACCAGAATGATGTTACTGATCCAACATTATGAACGAAATTGTTCTTTATTTTCAAACTGTTTCTACTCCTGGCTTTGATCAAAAGAAAATTTGTCCAGTTTTGAAACCTTAAAATGCACAAGCTAGCATATTGGGCCAATGCACACAAATTACAGGCCGATGCCCCCCCCCCCAAGAAAACATAAAACAAATGAATAAAAAATAATGAAAACAATTAAGGACTTTTGTTTTACTTCGTCCAAACTTGCAAAATTTACTGTTCTGGGAAGAACCCTGCAATGAATTGAAAATTTGGAAAATTTTCAACAGTAATTTTTATTTGGTTTATATTCTGAAGGACTTGATGTTGCCCAGATTACGAAAACCGTTGTTGAGAATATCCGGACCAGAGACCAGACTGACTTCATGGCTTCCAATGAACTCTCTTCAGCCCTGGAAGCTACCACCTCGGAGGTAAATGACGGACTGTATTACTTATTTATTAATTCTTTAAAACAAAATTACAGGTGGAAATGTCCAAAGTTGCAAATGAATACTTGTGCAGATCAGCAAAATGTTTACAGCATTTTAAAGACCTTTTTTTATGTTAGTTTTTTGTTTGTTTGTTTTTCTCTTTCATTCTCCCATCATCAATCTCTGTTGTTGTAATTATCCGGTTAACCATTCAGGAAGATCGGCGCAAGATTGAAGCGACTGATTGGTTGATGTTTGACCCGTCCCAGAGGGCAGAGGCACTGAAACAGAGCAACGCTATCGTCAGAACATTCTTAGGTAAGGCTCTTACGCCTTTGTTTGTACTATTAGTGTCTTGTCATGTTCCTTAACATGCCAGATAAATCATGAATGCTAAGACCATGGCTGGAACGATAATGTTGGAGAAGAGGACTTTTTGGTGTTCTGGCCATAACCACTGCTGAAGTCAACAATGTGGACACGGTCTAATACGACCATTTTCCAAAAAAAAGTCACCAGACTATTTTTGCCCTTTGGTCGTCATGGCCCAGTATCATAAAGCTAGTAAGCACAGAAATTTGCTTGACAAAGAATGTTGCTTAAATGAGTCGGGTTACCCACCGAAACACCAGTTGATTTACATTGTTGTTACTGGTACTCCGCTGCTTATTTGCTCAGCGAGACAACTTTGCACTAACACGTCGATCTGGCTTGAGCTATAAGCCAGGCATCACAATGGCCGTTTACGAAATCACGGCTTGGGCTCGGGCTCTGGCTTGGGCTCCGTCCACCTATTTGAATCCCCGCAAGGATCGCACACGTTTTTAAAACAACTGACAGAGCCTAAGCCCAAGCCAGAGCCCAAGCCGTGGTTTCGTAAACGGCCAATGTTTCAAATTGTAGTAAACAGTGCCCAGATGAAAATCTATTCACTAAATGCTTACAATGGGAGACTTGTGAGGACGCTAGATGGCAGCAGACTTACCAGGTATATCCAATGTTTTCCAAAATGTGAGCATGCTCATAACTACGTAAACAATGGGAATTCACCCAGCAAGTTGAAAAAAGGTTTGAAACAATTCAACATGTATTTTTAGTTAATGTCTGTGGCAACAAAACAAAAAGAATTCAGTTTACAAACGGACACACATTTTAGTTATTGTTGTTATATTTTGACAGCTCGTAAGAAGCATGATGCAGCCAAAGAGGTCTTCAATAAGATTCCAACCGACTCCATCGATCTCATCTGTAGGAACTGGCAAGCCAAAGCAGGAAGAGAGATGTTGCCAGCCGTGGACGATAATGCTATCAAGGAGTACCTCTGTATCAAAGCTTACCTAGTGAGTCAAATTCTGTACTTACTGAATGCTCATGCAAAATGAAAATAACTATTACCAATAATACGCAGTTCTTATATAGCACTTTGTCAAACCCGATGGGCTTCTCAAGGTATGCAGAGTTACGTTTTACTTTTTGAAGTATGAGACCTGTTCCTTTACATAGCCAAAGATACTATAAACACAAGATAGGACACTTGTGCCGTTTTGTACAGTAGGAGATGTAATGCCTTTATACCTACCAACTGCATGAAGGTGCCCTTCCCCATGTATAAATTTTGCCAGGATTATTGACACAATTTACACCACATTTTCGATCTGCCGTCACCTTTTTTAGTTGGTGGGATCATTTTGCGTTAGTATTTCCATTTAGTAGGCCCTACTTATTGCGCAAATGATCTTTGGTTTTACCTACCAAACGACACCGGGCGCACCCATTTTAGGTTTCATGTTTCTGAATGGAGTGTCCTACCTTGGTTTTGTAGTATCTTTGACATAGCACCATGTAACGGTTTTACAAGGTTTGGTGTTTCTGATCAGCAGAGTGTGGGTTCGAGTCCCTGTCAAGACACTTGTGTCCTTAAGCAAGACACTTAACCATTATTGCTTCGTCCTTCGGATGGGACGTAAAGCCGTAGGTCCCGTGTGTTGTGTAATGCACGTAAAAGAACCCAGTGGACTTATCGCAAAGAGAAGGGATTCGCTCCGTTTGTTCCTGGTTTGAATGGCTGCAGATAACACCACAGCACCTTGTTAACAGTTACATGGTGCTATGTACAGGAACATATCTCATACTTCAAAATGTAACTCTGCATACCTTTTAGGAAACAATACTGAGCGCTTTGATATGCCCTTCGGTGTGATAAAGCGCTATTCAAGAACTGCGTATTATTATTTTTAATTTATGATTCACATTTTTCTTGTGACTACGCATCATTTCTAGTAAGGTTTGCGGTGACACCATGTAATAATCTCTTTTGAGTTGGGGTGGTTCTGAAAAGAACCGGTTCTTTTCATAACCACCTTAACTCAAAAGAGATTATTACATGGTGTCACCGCAAACCTTACTAGATTGTATCTCCACCATGCAAAGTTTCAAATCTTACTCATGTACATGGTATTACCGCAAACCTTACTAGATTGTATCTCCACCATGCAAAGTTTTAAATCCTACTCATGTACATGGTGTTACTGCAAACCTGACTAGATTGTATCTCCACCATGCAAAGTTTCAAATCCTACTCATGTACATGGTGTTACTGCAAACCTTACTAGATTGTATCTCCACCATGCAAAGTTTCAAATCCTACTCATGTACATGGTGTCACCGCAAACCTTACTAGATTGTATCTCCACCATGCAAAGTTTCAAATCCTACTCATGTACATGGTGTCACCGCAAACCTTACTAGATAGACCTTATGCATTGACGTCATCACGCCGCCATCTTAGAGGTAAATCGATGATGTAACAATGGAAACTCAGAGATTTGTACGCGCGGCGCACAGGATTGGCCAATGAACAACCTCATTTTGACCTCTAGACGAGGGCGCCCTACTCAAATGACGTCATGTGCATAAGGCCTATTGTATCTCCACCATGCAAAGTTTCAAATCCTACTCATGTACATGGTGTCACCGCAAACCTTACTAGATTGTATCTCCACCATGCAAAGTTTCAAATCCTACTCATGTACATGGTGTCACCGCAAACCTTACTAGATTGTATCTCCACCATGCAAAGTTTCAAATCCTACTCAAGTACATGGTGTTTCTGCAAACCTTACTAGATTGTATCTCCACCATGCAAAGTTTCAAATCCTACTCATGTACATGGTGTCATCGCAAACCTTACTAGATTGTATCTCCACCATGCAAAGTTTCAAATCCTACTCATGTACATGTTGTTACTGCAAACCTTACTAGACTGTATCTCCACCATGCAAAGTTTCAAATCATACTCATGTACATGGTGTTACTGCAAACCTTACTAGATTGTATCTCCACCATGCAAAGTTTCAAATCCTACTCATGTACATGGTGTCATCGCAAACCTTACTAGATTGCATCTCCACCATGCAAAGTTTTAAATCCTACTTACGCATCATTTGTTCTTATGGTTTTGGTCAAACAAAAATAATTAAAAAAAATTATTTTGTTTAGTGATGTTTCATTGTTTCATTCAGTTGAAATGGATTTGCACTTATAATTATGAATTGAATTTTTGTTGTCATGTAGGATGCCCTCGATTCTTTTAATGACTGGTTTGAACACTATCACAACAAACGCCCGTCGGAACCTCTCGTGCCGGAAAACCCAAACTTCCATGAGAAGGTTCGCTTTGAGCATGAGCAGAAGGAGTGTGAGGTAAATAAAAACAAATTTACTAGAACTGGATTTTAACCTGCGACCTCCAGTTTGTCACAGGTTGAAATCTCATAGAATTTTTTTCCTCTGTTCCCCAATTTTTTTACTCTGTTTCCCTTGTCAGTTTCCCTCATGGTTTATTACTTGATTTATTTTTAAGACATAATGTTTTTTTTTTCTAGCTTGAGTTGGAACGATGGCACCAGGTGCTAGATAGACAGAGTAACGGAGTCAAAGAGTTCATTTTCAATGTCTTACTCTTTGTCAACGGAGGATGGATGGTGGACCAGAGGATGGTAAATGAACAATCTTTTGATTAAGATTTGCTTCCAAATTTGTGAAACGATATCACTGACTGGCTGTTGAATTTATACCAAAAAAAAAGTTATTGTTGTAAATTGTGTGATTTGTATTCAAAATTATCAATTGTTTGTTGTTGATAATGTGCTGGGTTTGTGAAGGCACATCTTTTTGATGTCAGGTTTTTAAAACTATTTTTATTGCCTTTAGTGGAATTGTTTATATTATTTTAGTTTGCCTGGCTATTGTTTCAATATTTGTTTTGCTTTGAGGGTTTTTAAAATCGTTTAATTCTGTTTATTTTTTTCATAATCTTTTGCTTGCCATTTTCTGCTACTTTTAAAGTAAATTTTTAGTTTTCCATATATTCTGAATTATGAATTTTGTCTGTATTTTGTATTATTGTTTAAAATGAGCGGGGTCTGGGAGGGCGCATCTTTTTTGATGACAGCTTTTTTCACTTTTGCCCTTCCCTGGACAGCCTCTGCTCATATATTACACTGTCTAAAGAATTAAAATAAAAAATTAAATGAAGCACCGAATATACAGTGCTCATCACAATCAATGAAGGGTAAAACCAAAAATATCATTCTTTACAGACAATGTTTTGTTTCATTTTGAGATATATGAAAAATGATATTCATGAGCTTCAGAAACGTTTGGAATTTTGTTGAAAAAAAAAAAAAAAATTGCCAGAACATAAAGGGAATAAGCATTGTTGTGCAGCTGTAAAGCAAACTTTACAAATTACATCAATCCGTCATCTACATTTTTTCCTCTAGACCAACGATGATGAGAACGAGGATGAGAAGATGAGACAGAAACAACTTGAAGATCTGCGTAAACTGTGTCTCCCCATGCTGTGTTCACTCCTTCATACAGTTTTGCATACGTCGGGGCAATATAAAGATTGTGTGGCCCTGGCTGATATCATAGCATCAGAGGAAAACCAGCTCTATAAGGTAAACCATTGACTGCCAGTCAGGCCGATATAAAAAGTGGTTGGCCCTGGTAGATTGCATAGCTTAAGAAGATTACTTACTCTGTAAGGTAAACTATTGACTGCCAATCAGGGCAATATAAAAAGTGGTTGGCCCTGGTAGATTACATAGCTTAAGAGGATGACTAACTCTACAAGGTAAACTATTGACTGCCAATCAAGGCAGTATAAATGGTTGGTGCTGGTAGATTATATGACTTATGAAAATTAACAACTCCGTAAGGTTAACTAGTGACTGCCAATCAGTGCAGTATAAAAAAGTGGTTGGCCTAGGTAGATGTAGCACAAAATTTCTTTTTAAGAGCCTTTATTATTACATAACATGGTTGTCATTTGAAAAATCCCTGCATTCTAACAATTCTATTTATTAATTTTGACATTGCCATCACTACAAATAAGGTTTCATCCTGCTCATTTTTTGGTCACTCATTTCTTTGCGATAAGATTGGTGTGACAAACCTCTTAAAATATGCTCACCTTTTTTGCAAATTTCAGGTTTTCAGCAGACAAGAGCTGCAGCAATTCCTAACCAAGCTCCGGGAATCGTCGCTGCTGTTACTCGATCAGAATCTAGATCCACTGGGCTATGAGTTGGTTTCGTAAGAAAATGCCTTGAATGATGGATCGTGACAAGCAAGTGTCCCAGGAGTAGAGAAAAAAAGTGACGCCACTGGATACCTTTTTCTGTTGCTGCATGCACAGACAGATGCTGGAAATCATTCAGCAGACGACACATCATCAGCCATTGATAGGCATATCAGATTAAAATAGGAAGAGCCTGATGGTCCAAGTTCATTTCTGCTTTGCAAAAATTAACAGGAAGCTTATTGGTAAGCAAATTTGTATGATAGATGTTAATATTTGCATCGGGGGAATGAATATAAATTTCAATTTGCCTTTCACCGTTGTGTGATAAGCACTGTATACTCAGTGCTTTTGAGTCCTGTGGAAAAAAAATCCACAGGCAACACGGGTGGGATTCGAACCCACGACTCCCGCATGACTAGAGCAGATGTCTTAACCACTAGACCACCGAGCACGCCCGGTGACGAGGGGCCAGGATGCTTTATACTAAAGCAGAAAAATGTGCATAACTAAAAGTGTATTTCATTGATGATCAAGAAGATTTTTTTCAGTATGGATTTGCACTGTTGCTTCGCTCATCTGTTTATAAGACACAACAGCCAAGTAGCGTTGCCCTTTGCTTTATCCGATTTGTTTTTTGTTTGTTTGTTTTTTTCGCCCTTAAAAAAAAAGTTATATTTTTATTAAATAGCCTTGAACGATCTAAATAAAAGCCTGGGCCCGATTTCATAGAGCTGCTTAAGCAGAAAATTGTGCTTAAAATTGTTCTGCTAAGCAAAAATAAGCAGAATACCAGTCACTGATTGTACATGTAACATGGTATTTTGGCTGGTAACCTTATTCTGGTAAGCACAATTTTGTTTGTGCTGAGCTACTTTTTGTGCTTAAGCAGCTCGATGAGATTGGGCCCTGTTCCATATCTAGGTTAGCCCTATAAAGGGTCTGTAAAGGGCACTGCTTGTTTTTTGAAAAGTGAAGTTCTACTTGGATATTTGAAGGGCACCAAGGCAGGGCCGAGGGGCACCGTTTTTGCCTCCGTAAAGTATCTGGTATGTTGATGCTACTGCATACAGAGATCATTAATTAGAAGGTTGTGCAAAGGTGAGGTGTATTGTTAAGGCTGATTTATGCAGAACATTTTACATGCAATTAGGTCCAGGCAATCTCCATGAAGAAAACCCCATATTAAAAAAACAATAATAATTGTGGTGGGGGGGGGGGGGTTAAAAAAATACCAGAACGTGATTTAAACCTGTGAGGTCGCAGGTTCAAATCCTGTTGTAGTCAACCCAAAATTGAATTAAAATTTATCCACTCAGTTTCCCTTGTGGTTTGTTTTTCAAATTTTCACATAATTTGCCTGTAGGTGAATACACTGAGAGGAAACAGCCTGCCGTGCTTCCACGGTGTTCATCTTGCATACAGTGCAGTTGGTTTCTTCTAGGTTGCCTGTAAATATTGCCTTTTGTGACGGGCCCTAAAGGTTTAACATTTAAAAAAAAAAGTGTAACCTTGTTGTTTCAACAACAACAAGAACAACGGCGACAACTAATAGGTGTGGTTTCAGAATCGGAGAGATGAACGGCAAAATCTTGAGTGATATACTGTCATCAAAGTGATATACATGTATTGTATTTTGAGAAAACATGTTTTTATATTAACGATGTCAAGAATGAAATGAATGTATTTCTTTTCCTGTGGACTTGAATTGTCTTTGGCACTGTTCTTTGTTTTAATCATTTAATTTTGTATTATGAGAAGACAAGACTTATGTTTTTGTATTAACGATGTCAAGAATGAAATGAATATATACCGTGTGTCATGGAGGATGGCCACTTGTAAATTAAACCTTCATTTGTCGTTTTGCACTTTTTTTTTGGGGGGGGGGGGGAACTTGTGTCTTTGATTATTTTTAATCGTTGTAGAAAATGTTGGCCAATGCATTTGCAATTGGGTCTGATTATGTTTGGATGGAGCTGGCACGTGTGGTGAGACAAAGGCCCTTTTCGAAACCACGGCTTTGGCTTGGGCTCCGTCAGTAATTTTGAAATCGTACACTTTAGGTAAGGGATTTCAAACACGCGGACGGTGACCAAGCCGGACCCTGAGATTAAACCGAGGTTTCGAAAATGCCTTATATGAAGCTACTTATTAACACTTAAAGTATACAGCGAAGTTCTTGGTTACCGTTGAATCTAAAATGGCGGCGCAGAATGTCAAGGTTTGAATACTGCATAATGTCACGCGACATACTGTACCTCACGTAACAGCAGATTTGCAGGATGCGATTTGACGGGTCGCAATTTCTTCCATTTAGCCGTGTACAAATCGTGCCTGCAGGAAATGCAGGCTCTTTTTTGTAAACACTGTCTGTCACGACTGACGCGTTCTATTTCACCAACATTTTTTAGAAACAAAATGTGGAACAGGTGATATGGTAATTGGAATGAAACGCCGTATCCGAATCGGCGGCTACGGCTACGGCTGTTGCTAGGGGTGTTACTATGGACCTTCTATACTTCAATGCCTGATGACGCGGCGATCCAGCCGTAGCCGTAGCCGCTAATTCGGACACGGCCTCGAGCACCGGTATAGCAAAATAAAAAATAGCCTCAGTATTTGACGTCATAAGGAAAATATGCCGAATCCATCTGCCTCCTAGACGAATTTCTTTTAACTTATCGACCCACATGAGATTGTGAGTTTGGTCATAAAGGCTGACAAAACTTTGTGGTCAGAAACATCATCTTATACCCATCATGTACATAAAAGTGTCCAGAACGGCCATATCGTCGATAAAGAAAAACAAGAAGACAAAATGAAGAAAAATAACTCGTTAATTTTTTTTCTCACTATTATTGTACCATAGAGGAGGGACCTGTGATTTCAGTAAGCTTATCTGTATTAGTCCATTCTCAATTCTGTTTAAAAAACAAACAAACAAAAGATTCAAACGTGTTGGAGGGGGGAAAGGTTACATTTCTACATTCTATCATTAAAAAAATAAATAAATAAAAAATTCAAACTGATGAAACCTTTGACTCGGCTTGTTTACAACAACAAAAAATCAATAAAAGCAAAGTGTAACACCCTTCTTCCATATATCCACACGCAAGGGCATTGGATTTCGGGCGAGTTCCATTGCTCTCGTCATTCTTAAAAACTCCTTAAATTTACTCAACTCATGACTCTAATCATTGTTAAACGAAAGCATTGTGAATGAAGAAAAGTATTAACGTGCGATTTTTATGGTTTCATGGTTTGTTTTTCGTATTTCATTGCAGACACGCCAAAGATGTATTCATACTGAATGAATAGGCCACCCATGTTACATTTTGTACCAGGTTACAAAAGTATAAAATTGAAACCGCCGAGTTGCGGTGATAACTTTAATTTTGAATTTATTTGTAAAGTCGTGAATATGAAGTTGATTAAATCAACCCTTAATGTTAATCACTGTTTTGAAGATAAATTGGGAATTGATGTCGACGAAACTACATTAATTTCACATGTTATTTCAGTGTTCTACGATGGTGTGGTAGATGGACAGGTATAGACCGTTCCGGCCTGTCAATCAAACTGTGCGCGTTGACCAATTGGATCACGCCTTTTGGTCATGTGACCTCGGTCAAACTCGGTCACAAGTGCAGCGTTAACGTACACAAACTAATGTGTGTGGGCAGGGCTTGTTGCCGAAGCCGGAACGGTCTATTAGCATGGCTCCTGAGTGGTTTGATGTCGTTACATTAGATAGGGGCATTTTGCGCCTTGGTTACCAAGACCCTTTGTCTACAACCGAAGACAATCAGAGCTATACCAACCACCAAGAAGATTAGAAACAAGACAAAGAGGCCACCGAAGGCTCCTGGAGACAACCCTAGACAGGAGGCTTCGACTGGGATGCGGTTAGTTTCTTCAATCATGAAGCCAAGAGCCCAACCAAGGTTGATGCCATTGATCTGTGAGGGGTATCAAAATGAAAATAATGCGAATTAAGGCTCGACATTTTGCCGATACAATAAAATCTTCAATTTGAAATCTAGTTATTGTACTCACTTTGTTTGTGAATTAAGGCTCGGCATTTTGCCGATACACTATACAATCCTCAATTTGAAATATAGTTATTGTACTCACTTTGTTTGTGAATTCCAGGTCATAATTGCTATCGTCAAACTTGTAGGCATCAAACAGCAAGACACCAATGTAGGTTGCCTGGAAACAATACGCCAGCTTGTACTTCATCTTCGATGGTAAACTTTCCAGCTGTAGAGAGCAACGAGTAAGAAGTTGTAGGTTGTTAAACTGATTTAATACCCAAGGACCTGCTTAAGTTAACTGGCAGTCGTTAGCAATATCAAGGGTTTGATTGAAGTCTGTGTTTGTCCAGTCTTGATTCAAGACGTTAATCGATTTGCTTGGCAAGGCTAGTCTAAATTTGTCCAATGTTGCTTACCTCTTCGTAAGTCTTGTTGCAGTATTCGTTGCGTGCCGTTATAATTTCATCTTTTCCCGCAGTCGGTGACAGACCAATCCCAGAAGTGGCGAAGGCAAAAGCCCTGGTAGCCTTCCATAAAAAAATATATTTTTACTAAAAACAATTTTAAACAAAAAATCATGACTTCTCACAGACAGAATTTCTGCCACGTATTGACTGTCAGAAGAGAGCGTTTCAAGAAGATGTGTGAACGTTTGTCTCATTTATGAGACTTTCGAGACGCTGCAGCAGCAGACACCAATGATACTTTTGACAGTACTGTTTTGAGCATGCGCACACATGCTCAGTATTGCGCGCATAGTTCTGAGCATGCGTACTATTGGCGAGAACTGTGAAAAAGTACCATCCAAAAGTCTCACATTAAGAATGGTGTAACAATCACTGCGAGTTGCATCCATGGCTCTTTTCGGAATCACGGCCTCAGCTCCGCCTCTGGTTCAGGCTTTGTTTGAAGTTCCGTGCCTAAAATGCAAGTTTTCATTATTGCTGACGGAGCTTCAAGCAGAGCCGAAGCCACAGCCGTGGTTTTAAAAAGGGCCATATTTTTTTTTCATATACGCCATTGGTTTGATTTCGGTTAGGTTTGCGATTCACCATCTATAAAAATATATATAGCGAAGTGCTCTTTCATTATGTTTAACCTTACCAAAGTGATATCGCCATCTTATTTTTCCTGCGTATGAAACAATGTGTTACCATAATCATAGGCATTTCTTTCGTTTACAAACATTGACCACCATTTTGTGTGGGAGGCCTTGAGTATCACAACATGTATAAAAGTGGCTTGGCAAAAATTTGCCCTTTTCAGTAACCAAAGTAATTTTTTATATTTTTTTTACGAAGCATAAGTTTACTTTTTGTTTTGGACATTAAATTTTATTTATCATTTAATATGTGTGTTTTATTTTGATAGCATTACTGGTCAAATACTGATGTATTTTTTTCTAGTGAAGGCCGCCCGTACTTTTGCCAACTTTGGTTGGCAAAACTCGCGGCTGTGACTTCGCAAATAAAAGAAATGTTTATGGAGGCTAAAGCGAAGAATTAGTCTGGTCCCCTGTTGAAAATTCACAAACATACCCACAGAGATCGTCGTGAATGTGATATACTAACCTTGAATGAGCCTCTAGGCTTTGGTGAATGGACTCCGTTGAACGAGCAAGGGGGATTGGGGCACGGGGCATCGAAATCAAACAATGTTAGCGTCGCCTCGAAACACTCGGCTCCATTCCCCGTACCGACCATCTCATACTCCATGCTATCCATCGTGTCGTTGGTAGCACCAGGGGCAGGGGTGACCTCTGAACCCCAACCAGCCATCGCCAGGGGTCCCGTGCTACATGGGGCTTTCCATAGGTAAGCTCCGTCTACTTTATATGTGTAGCCAGTAGGGGCACATGGGTTAGCAGTTGTCTGCGAGAAGTTTGAAGCCTACAGAGAAGACAACAAAAAACAAAACTGCAAAAAAACAAAAAACAAAACAAAACAAAAACAAAAACAGATACACCACTCATAAACTCTGTACAATAATAATTTCAATAATCAGTCGCAAACACTTTTAGCATATATTGAAATGCATTTACAGCTTTGAATTTCTCTGTTTTAAGGTCAGTTTATAATGTTTTGAACGTACACTTTCATGTCTGTTCAAAATCAAAAAAGGGTTATTATGCAATAACTTCGAACTGCTTCGTGTCGCGGTAAGACAGCTACGGAGCCCAAACAGTGTCATGACACTTTTATCCAGATAGACCTATCAAGACGATGTGGGATGTCACTTCTGGAGCTCCATACACCACTTGAAATTTTAAGATTTTTGAAGCTATAATGTTGCTTAAATTCAATAAAAACTTCTAGGCTTTTCCCACTTCAAAGGACTTTGTTACAAGCTGCGGGAATACCTTAACCAAGTTAGCATCCAGTCGTCTTTGGGCCTCGTTCGATCCGTAGCAGAGAAAGCTGTGGGTATACAACTCATAATTTCTCCCGTACAGCCGGAGTGAGACCTTATTCTCTGCGGGGACCGAGCTCGGGTCTTCCGGTGCGAAGGTGATCTGGGTGGATGCCCCACCGAGGTCCAACGCTCCAAACGAGGGCAAGGGAGGGACGGGTGTGCCCCACATTGTCTCGGCAATGACGTCTGTAATGGCTGGAGTCTTTAAAAAAGAACAATCACATTTGGCTCTGTTTGGTTTCATGTCACAGTTTTCATATACTTTTATTTTATTTTAGGTTTTCTTTTTACTTTGAAATATCAGTAGGCCTACATTTCAAAGCTCTCTGTTCGAGAATATAACATTTTGTACGATTCTTATTACCCGTTTTTACAATATTTGTCCAATTAAATCGAGGCCTTATTTACACTTCTGAAATGGCTGACTTAAAAGAACTATGTGTGTTTTTGAACCAAAGCCAATCGGGTCACCGGCCATTCTTAAACTCGGTAAAATGATGCCGCTTCAAAATGGCGACCGAAGATTGATAAGACGAATCCGGAACCGAAACCCCTGCAGATGAAACTGATTGAGGCCTTTTTGTTTTAGAAGTAAAACACCTCCTAAATATTTGAGAACGGAATCACACATGAGTATTCTGTGGATCCTTTATAAACTCCCTAGCTTTAATTGAAACACGTCAAACTTATGAGAAAAGAATATACCGAGTTGGATACAATAATTATAGATGACTTATAAAACGCTAGGTGGCAGCAGACTTAGGTAAACATAAACTACTTATTGTTTATGGTTTATTTTATTTGAAACAAGCAGCTGGGGGCTGAAAGGTGTTCCAATTTACAAAGCTAAAATATATCATTAAAAACTACACAAAAACACTAAAAAGCTGAGAGGCTGAAAGGCATTCAAATTTACACAGATACATGGTAAGTCTGCTGCCACCAGTCCAAGATTCCCTAGGAAGTAATATAGCTTACCACTCCAAGATGCTCAGCAAGATAATTCGTCGATATCCAAGACGAGAAACCCTCCCGTTCCCCTGACAAGATGGCTGCCTGTTTCATTTCATCCTCAAAGGCGAATTCTGAATCACGAAGTGTCTCCCTGACGGTCTTAAAAACAGCATCGCTCTTGTCTGGGTCGGTTTCACTGTCACATTGAAAATGTTAGATTGTTAGCAATGACTATTATGTATTAACTAAACGTACCCAGGTCGATTCGTACCCAGGGTTTTATAGGGGATATCACAATCACAGTGACAAACATGTCACCAATAGACTACAACACAATTACCTCCTTGGAGAAAGGCTAGCATGCTACAAGCCGAGAGGAATACCGGACACTTCGGCACCTGGCAAACTCGGCACCTGCAAACTCGGCACCTTGCAAACTCGGCACCTAATAATCTCGGCACCAGGAATATCTCTTTCTCCTTGGTGATTTTTGTTTCTAAATCTGTTCACAAAATATAGTCCCGCAATTGCAGGAGCGAAAGTCATTTTCTGAAGGCTTTTTGAGATTCAACTGACCGCCCACTGGTAGTGGGTTTGCATGGCTGGCTTATACTCCTTTGGGCAACATAATATTCATGACTGGGTACGAAGTGACTTGGGTACGAAACGACCTGCTTCGACTAAAACTTGTGGGTTCGTAGTATACTCTGTTTGTCTTCAGGAGACGGACGAGCAAAGTGTTCGAAACGTCTAGACCACCACAGCGGCTCTTTCACATGGTTGTACACGTTAGTAGTAATTACGTTGGCCCACAACTGTCACGGCAAAAGCAAAATCGCCAATGCAAAAGCCAAAGTTCCCCGGCAAAAGCAAAAGCGCCTTGACAGTTGTGGGCCACTGTATAGACGTAGCTTCTACTATTTTTTACCATTTTTATGCACATTTTGGTGAAGAAATTGACCATTCACAAAGTGGTTATAATGTGTCTCGTGAGGCAACCATAATTATTGAGCATTGTATAATGTCATGGGGCCTGGAGGAGGAGTGTGGAGAAAGAATGATTGGGGAGGATACGGGTATTGTAATCGGATTCACTCCGGAACTTAACCAAGATGTGATAATGAATAATTATGCAAATTCAAAAGTGACGCAAGCTTTTGGACGGGCAAACTTTTGTGTTGTTTAAAGAAGTGAAGTGTTTGTTTTACATAATATATTCATGATCCCTTTCATTCTACCTACTGGAGCAGTCGCATCCCAGCAGTAGCAGCGAGGTAGACTGGGGTTGATCCAACGCTATTTTCAGGTACAACGTCCAGGGCTGAAATGAGACATTTCTCCAACCCAGGTTTCAGTTTCGAAGTGTCATCAGCATATGAAGAGATCCCTGTAAATAACGAACGCTGTAGGGTTAGCACTGTGTGGTACCGGTATACAGGCCTATACCAACACTGGGGGAGGGGGAATCTTTGAATGTTGTTAGGTGGCGTGCAAAAACCTAGACTTGGTTCCAAGTCTGTGATTGTGGTTCGCTATGACACAGAATCATTATTGCCCGAAATGGCGCCCTCTTATGGCCTGAGCATGAGAATTCTAACCTTCAATCACAATAATTTAACCTGAGTCGAGTCGTGAGTCGTGAGTCGAGTGTGGTGATAGCATGTGTGTATACGGGCAATCTAGTCGGATGATGTTGCGTGGAAGTATACGGACAAATAACCGCGATCTCGGACTTGAAATCAAGTCTAGCAAATACGTAGAGGCGCGATAAAAAGTCGATTCATTTCGCCTTTGGAGAATCATAAGGCCGTCATTCACCGTCATGAAGTGTTCAGCTACAGGTACTCGTGACCATGGGTGTTGCAAATGTGGCAGTTGGCATAATACGTCATCATTATGCCGAGCCGCCTATTTAGGGATATTATGTTGTTGATGCAAGCGTGTGATTTACAGGTCGGACCAACAATGCCAATGCAGTCGACTAGGTTCACAAAGCTTCAGGTGTCGAATTGGTTAATGTGTGGATTTATTCTGGATGAAAAACATAATGGCTACACATTGATAAAGAGTGGGCCTTTTCGAACTCCGGGTTCGGCTTCGACGTGAGCTCCGTCCAACTCTTTGGAGCCCCTTGCTGACAGCGCACTTTCAAACTAACCGATCTTGAGTTTCAAAAAGGCCCCAAAATTATACTAACCTTCTTCACCGCATTTATCATTGAAGGCGACCTCTGACACGACACCGGTGCCATTTGTGGTATCACCAGGCCACTTATAAACGGCCATAGAGGAGTGAGACGACCCTGCATCGAACACCAGCCCGTACTGCAACCAGATAGTTCAGATAATGTTACGGGTAAATGTTGTAGTGTCAGGACAGTTTAATGATTACCTGAGTCCTATGCATGTCGTTGCTGACCACGAAAGTCTACTCTTGTAGGGCCATGTCTCGTAAGAGATGGACTGCAGGGCCGAATTGCATGGCGGAATTATGCGCCTAATCCCAGTCATGGCCCACAGGAGTACGCGCTTTACGGGGCGCCGTAAGCGCAGAATTCTTTGGTGACCAGCGACATGAAATTTAGCCATGTATAACAAAACATGAAGTGGGACATTGTAGAGAATGTAACGATTGTATTGAGCTTTTCACTGAATTAAGATTACTTTGTCTCTATATCTCAATGAAAATGTCATTTTCAAGTAAACGTTTTTCTAATTCTCCTGGTGATTTATATTTTCTTTAGTCAGAATATTACAGCCTACACTTCGTTAAGCAGCAATCTGTGTTCATTTTAAGTTTTTCTCGTTAACAAATCTCATGAACCGACGCGCCAAAAATATGGCAGGTTTTATAGGCCTGCCGTATAGGTTATAAATTCTTTTAGAACTGATAGTTTATATATTGGTTTCGATCAATCTGAAAACTCCTTTCATACTGTGGAGCAACATTTCCATCTAAAAATCGTAGAGAAGATCTGTATACACTACCCATCCATCACCATTGGAGACTTTTGAGACGCTAGCGGCAGCAGACACGACGTTCCTTTTTGACAGCTCTGAGCATGCGCGCACATGCTCACAGTGTAGCGCGCGAGGTTCTGTGCGTACTACTAGTGAGAACCGTGAAAAATGACCGTTCAAGACTCTTCCATTATGCTGATTTCGATTTTTGCAATCGTGAACGTGCACAAAATTCCTAAAAACATCAATCTCTTTTGCGTTGTATTCAATAACACGGGATCGTCTAATTTTGTGACATTTTCAACAAGTTAGTAGGATGATGATTATTGAAATCATATTTAATGAATAATGTGTGCTAACAATGCGCTTTTTCTATAGCCAATAAGGCCCTTTAAAGCGCCCTACAATATGATACTTTCCAAAAAATCAACGATGTAATATTTAGAACTTTAAGGATATGCAACACTCTCCAATTTGTTATGAAGACAACTGAAAGAACATTTCTCACTGTTCACATGAAGAGTCACATAATGTCAAAAACGCGTGATTGAGATTGTCATTTCACACTGTGCTTGGCTTAAACTGCAAATCTGCAAAACCAAAGCTACAGTTTGCAGTTTAAGGGCCATGACCCACAAGGCAATTTTTACTGGCAACTTGGAGGCAACCAACTGCACTGCATGCAAAAGAAACACAGGGGTTATTTTTCTGACAATGTCTTACAATCCTCAAGAAAATTAGATGAACATTCAAATGTGACTGCCTTTTCTTCTTCTCGGAGATTGCCTGGAACTGGTTGCCTGTAAATTGCCTCGTGTGACATGGCCCAATGATCCCTGATTCTGTAAATAATTTAACATCTCCATTGACTACCGTAGTTTATTTCTTTTAAAATATTGGCTAATTGCCATAGCAAATAGTCAGAAATAATTATGTGCGTCTTCTTAATTGAAACCACAAAAATCAAAACGCCCATCTGAACAACAACAACGACGTGTTTTTAGAGAAAGGGACGGGCATGTCACGTGATCACGCGCACACGTGGCTCTTTGTGAATCCGTTAAAAAAAAAACACGATTTGAGCTAATCTCGCTCCTCTGTTGCAATGTATGACATGCACCTCTGGGGATGTGCGGCTCTTCGTGGACTCTGTGAAATGCAAATACTAGAGGTATAAGCCCCTTTCTGTAGTGATCAACGATTTGTCACTTTTAACATGATGTGGCTCTTCGTGAAAACGGTGACGATTTGTTTGGGGCAGATTTGCTTATTTGCGATACAAGAATTTTCCCACCAAAATGTGTGCCACGTGATCGTCATTCGGCAAGAACCAGACCATCGCCAAAAGAACGATTGTTCAATACAGCTTGTGAGGAATCAACACCATATGGATCGCCAATGTCACTTTTGAAGGACACTAATACAATTGGACAGACAGAAGGAGCCAAACAATCGCCATTGAACTTTATAAAAAAAAAACTTCGATCGTAATTTTAACAGTGCCATTATTTAGGCCTATAGAAGAGTTGTCATTTAAGCGCTTTGTAACCGCTGGTAAAGGCGCTATAATGCTGCTACTATTGTTATTTTTACTATTATTGTTGTTGTTAAAGAAACACTGTCATATTGAGTACTCTGATGTACACGGGATCCAGCCGTTGTGTTTTGTGGGTCATTTATACCCATAATGGCGTACACACGGTTTCGAGCGTAAATTAATTCAAAATATATAGATGTATCCATAATATTATATCTCTAATATTAATGTATTATAACTATCATTACGAATTTTAAAGGAAAGTGACGTCATTGTCTTTTGGAAGAGTAACTAAATTCATTCACATGGATCATTTCTGCCCTCGCAGATACCCATTTACCCCCTGGGTGAAGAGAAGCAATATTAAGTGTCTTGTTCAAGAACACAAGTGTCAAGACCGGGACTTGAACCCACACTCTGCTGATCAGAACACCTGAGCTTCAGTCCAGTGCGCTTGACCGCTCGGCCACGACATGCCACTGTGAGTGGTCAAGTGTTGAAGACAAACAGCGAAAAAGCTTAGACATGTTTTATCAGGGATTTTGAACAGTCGCGTTTACATGGGGCTCATTCCAACTGTAAAAAAAACCTTCCAAACAAGAAGAAATTTTCAGTTTTATAGATGCGGAAAGAAAACCCCAATGAGAAAAACTCACCCAATCAGGTCCAGGACTAAAAACCCAATCCACATGCAAGGGCTCCGGTCTAAGATGGGATTCAAACCGGGGCCCACAGAGGTGAAAGGCAGGGAAAGAAACCACTGAGCCAACATGAACCCTATGACCTGGTACTGATATGAACTTGGTACTGATATGAACTTGGTACTGATATGAAATTGGTACTGTTATGAACTTGGTACTAGTATGAACTTGGTACTTATATGAGTTTGGTTCAGGTATGAACTTGGTACATATATGAACTTGATACTGTACTGATATGAACTTGGTACTGATATGAACTTGGTACTGGTATGAACTTCGATCAATGAGCTTTCAGAACGAAACCAATCAAAAGTTTTTTCCCAACATCTATCAATGCTGTACTCTGTCTGTTTCAGCACAATGCCATGATATACATCTATAGCACACCAAATACGAGCAGATATTAAAGTTTGTCTTCGTTGTTTGTTTAACAGTTTAAAATTAATTTATCATTAATGATTAATAACCTCACGCCTTGGGATTGACATAATTCACGGTACCATGATGGTTAAGATTAACATCTATATCTTGGCAATTTACCAAAGCTATTAATGCAAGATTTCTCCTAAAAACATATTGCGTTCAAACAAGCAAAGGAAACATTATCAATCAGTAATCATCCCGTGACATTTTGAGGCTGGTTAAACTGCTTCTATCACTTCTATCACTTCACCATCAAGTTTATATACTTGGCATGAAACTTTGATGTTACGTGCTTCGTTGAACTTCCTGCCAAGCAACAGCCAATGCATGCCCATTTATTTGCATTTGTATTTGATCACGAGTTGGAAATAAACAGGCCGCGAAATTAAACTTATGACCATGAAATGTTCCAGCATGTAAATAATGATAATGCTTATGGACCACATAGGCCTACCCCGTGGGACCTTTTCTTGAATGCCGGTTGGAGCTGCGTGACTGAATCAAACGCACTCTGCACCCACGCACTCTCTTAATGTAAAAGAGTGAAAACATCACTCTCTTGCCCGAGTGGTGGTGTAATTTTCACTCTTTTTAGAGTGCAATTCATTCTAGTTTGCTCATTTAGAGTGAAATTTGACTGAAGTTCACTCTGAATCGAGTGAAAAAGAAAATATTTCCACTCTAAAAAGAGTTGTCCCCCATACCACTCTTATAAAAGAGCCATATGGCGGACAAGTCTTTTTAGACTGGAAACATTTTCTTTTTCACTGGATTCAGAGTAAATTTTACTCAAATTTCACTCTAAAAGAGCAAACTAGAGATAATTGCACTCTAAAAAGAGTGAAAATTACACCACCACTCGGGCAAGAGAGTGATGTTTTCACTCTTTTACATTAAGAGAGCAGGTCTTGACTCCAATCCAACGGGGGAAAAGAGTTCAGTCTCCGGTAACCTACTTAATAGCAATGCATACTTTGCCTCACTTCTAAAATATTGAAATTAAAGTTGTACCCTGTATTTTCCCCCCTTTTTAGGGTGGGGGTTGGGTGACGAGGTGATTTTCTTTTAATAGTGTCATTTTCAAGAGTCAGAACCACACCCTATAATGCGATTGCTTATAATTTTACATTTTATTCACTTACCCCATTTTCCCCGCAGAACCATTTGGAATAACGAACAGACCCCGCAATTATCCCGATCAAAAACGCAACCAGGAAAATCACTCCAACACCGATCAAGAGAATCGCTCGTTTTCCTTTCTCCTGCTTTCGGGCCATTTCTCTTCTTTCTTTTTCTTTCTCAAAGATGTTGCCCTTAAAGTTTCCAGGACCTGTTTGCTCGCGGTGCCCACACTGCGGTCTGAACACAATGACTAAGACCAAGTTCAACAAATATCCCAACTGCGTGTGTAGTCACTGATGCTCCCTATTAATTTTGTTCATTCATCCTTATGATGAGAGTACCGGTATAGCTTATTCAATAACTCTTCATTGGCCTAATGAAAAGACAATGTTACAACATCAAACTTGAACAATAACAATGAAAAGGAGTTATTTGGCCATATTATGTTCACATTAAGGTAAATATTGTCCACGCAGGCTATCAGCTTTGATGTGCACTATGTTCGCTCGTCTTAAAACGTTCCTCATTGGTATTTCTTTGGCATATTATCACGGAGCGTATAGTATTACTTGCAACTATACGCACTACGCTGTTGCAGAAGCGGGAAACCCCAGTATCGTTGGTGTCTTGTGTATATAATGTTTCCCAACCAATATGTTTTTGAAGTTTGATTTTGAGCAACGCTATGTTGCTCAAGGGGAGTTATACATTCGAGCCGAACTGATCCTTTGCTTTCCTTTCTTTCTTTACCTGTTGGCAAACCGTATCAGTGTTAAAGGTCGCACCAGTTGAACTACTTTTACTCCCCCGATTTACAAGTTCAGCTCAATTTGTTGTGTTTTTTTGTTGTGTTTTCCTCTATTGCTTGTATACGTAGCTTTTGAAGGGACCTAGGTGAAAAAAGGGAAAAAATCTTCGTTCGCACGCAGATTTTTTTCGTTCGAACGAAGTTTTTTCTTCATTTTTTCACCAATTCCCTTAAAAAAAAACCTGGTTACTTGTACTGTAGAAATATCAAAATTTTAAGCACCTTTCAAGTCATACATTGCCTCTTATCCCCCCCCCCCAAAAAAAAATAAATAAATAAATAAATAAAAAATCTCACGGTCGCACCCTGTGTTTGAACGTTGAAAATGTTAAAAAGACTCTGCCTGGGTCAAAACGTGAGGCAATTAACAATTTGTTTGCCTTTATGCAAACAGGTATTTGTGGTTGTTAAGCAGTTTGCAACAGCTCATATTATTTTTTCGTTCAAAACGTTGACGAACTTTGGACGTTTGAATGTTGGAACTTGGACGGCCCCTAAGCTCTTTATTATTTTTTTTTTTTTGCAACCAAAATGAACGGTTGATTGACGACAGACAGTGAATGGTCGTGCAGCAATGTGGCAGAAAATATACTAGGTGCCAAACACTTGAATCTCGCCGCGAATGAAAAAAAAACAAAAAAATGGCGTCCATATTGATTTCCTTCGATGCTAACCTTGAATAAAGAACAAAGCTGTTTTTTTTAACAGTTCGAACTCACAGGTTTCAATGCCGACTCAATCGCAGATTATTTTCCCATACATCTAAAACTGAGCATTTCTTCATCTTTTATACACGGCTGTGTTCAGGCCTATGGGTTGAAGAGCAGTGGCTTTGGGGGGAATCCATTTCGATTGCCGGAAAGGTTCAAATGAAATGAATTGTATATGATTTCCCCAATTGTGCTTTAATATTTCGCCTGTCCACTTGTTGCAGCAAGACTTGTTGCAGCAAGCAAGGGCGTCGATCACGACCAAAAAGTGGGGGGGACGAACAGCGGCGTAGCGAAGGCACTTTGTTTCGGGGGTGTGAAATAATAATTTGCCGACTGACATTATCAAATGAAAGTAAAAGCACAATGACATGGGACTCACCAACATGTCGGGGTTTGGGGGCAGCCCTGGAGCGCTCATGAGGTTTTTCGAAGGTTTAAAAAGGCCTTCAAATACCTAACATTAGACGACTCATATTCGAAATGAAAGTTTGAAAACTGTATTTTTTTTTTTGCGAATCCCCTGTTGGAGCGAATAGACATAATTTCTATAGTGGGGGTCCAGGGGAGGAAGCCCCCGGACGCTTTACGTTTTTAAATGCTTTCAGGGCTAAGGAGGACCGTCATGTTGCCGAAAATAGACGTTTAATTTTGAAATTCCCACTTTGAATACTTTGGACTTCGGACAAATCCCCTACTGTTAGAGTTTATATGGAGCAACACTTCTTATGGGGGTCCGGGGGCTTTTATTGTTTTCAGAGCGTAGATTTCTGCACGTCGCCGACAACATTAAATTTGGTAATTCAAAGTTTGACTTCTCACACTACAAGGATTAAACTAAAATTTTCAGTCGGCAAATCCAGTCGGCAAATCTGTGGGCTTGCCGAATGGATTTGTGTTCAGTCCGAGCCCTTACTTGGGTAAGTTTGGAGCTCAATTTGCCGACTGTGGCTCTAAATGCCTAAATGCCGACTTAAGAAAAATATTGGGGGTCTCCCCCCCTTCCCTCCCCCCCCCCCCACCCCCACACACGAGTATGTTTATGTAGACCGAGGACATCCCTTTGTTCTCCCATTGTTTGAACTTTTTTTGATGACAATGCTGGTGTCAATGTTTGTGACTCGGGGCCATAAGTCCTAAATTTTTACGGCAAAATTGCCGTCAATTATTTTCGACAAGGGAAAATCGCGAATATTGACGGCAATTGGCGTCCCTTTAAAGCCACCATACATCTACGTTTTATGGCTCGGAACACATAAAGCTCGTCCGTGAAGAAAACAAAAAGCATTTCACCATTAGACGTTAAAAAACTTCAATTTAAATGAGGCATTCGCACTTGTACTGTTAGGTATACACTCATATGCTTTGTGCATTTGTTAAATTATTTGGGCTGAGCTATAGAAGCCTCTGTATGATCACAGCACCACGGCAAGAGTACCCTCAGTTGCATTGCAAATTTTAAATTTTTAAAGAAGTGCACTTTTCAATAAAATTAACCAAATAGGGATATCAATTAGTCTGCATACAATAAGAGGATTGGACATGTTCTCACGAGATAATCACTTCAGGGGCCCTTTCAGGGATTAGCCTAATAGTGTCTGCATAATGGTTTGGGATATATTCAATTTGTCTCCAAAGAAAAATGTACAATTTTCAAGATTTTACACCGAAAATGTATCACCTAAACATAGGCAGTCATCTGTGTAGGCCCCCTACTCCAATTTGTGTGGGTGTTGCACGAGTGCTGCCTAAATGTTTAGTGTTCCTATATTCCTATTCAGTCTGGTCCATTGTCCCTGCCATAATTGCATTGGCTGAGCAATATGAATGGTACCCTTTTTCTCATTGTAGTTTTACGTCATAAAAGGTCACATAAGTCTCCTATTGTTATAATCATCTCTGTACCACGCTGTCACTTCCTCGCCATTGCTGCAAGTTAAAGATCCTTTTTTGCACTTGTTGGTGATCGCTCGTAACATAGAGCAAGTAACAGCAAATGGATGACTACCTCCATGACCATTCACACAGCCCAATAGGCCCACTTTAAACGAAAAAAAACGAATACAAAATGAAGGAAGAACGTTTGAGACTGGACGCGAGCGATTGTGTGAATTTTCATTTCTTCAGGATATATGTTGAGTATAGTGACGTGGCACCATCCTCCTCCATGGTGCAAAAAATCATTTGCGTATGGTGTCTTCTTGAAGTCGCTGAGAGGCGTAACCGAGGGGGGGGGGGGCAGGACCCTTGAGCCCCTCCTGGCCCCACACCCTCCCTAAATGCAAATTTCTGTGTGCTATTGATGTCACTCATTTTATCAGGGTTTCACGTCATAATATAACAGGAAAATGCACAGTAGAGTGCAGTACAAGGAATATAAAACTACATTTTCAACGGCAGGCCAACTTTCGAGCATTTGGATTTACATGAAGATTTACGCTTGATATATAAAACAAATAATAATAATGACAGTAGTTGTAATCGGGTATATAATTTTTTGCCCAAAATGCTATTTACAAAAAGTAAAAAAACATCTACGGCAATGAAAAAACAACAACTTTTAACCACATGACTTCAACCAATACGAAGAAAAACACCCCATAATTTCCTGTCGTTTTTCTTGACTGGGTGAAGATAGCTAAACATACATGCATCCATTCAAAGCTACAAGACACACACCAGTGATAAAACCAATAAAAGCAATTTTTTTTAGAATTAAAGTTTATTTTAATTCAGAAGCTTCGGGATTATAACAATGCCAGCACTAACGGCTTTCAGCTCCAGTCTGCGTCACAAAAACGTATGTGCAGTTTGCACTTCTTCTTCGTCTTCTCCCCACGATTATATACGTTAAAAAACTCATCACCTTCTCAATCAAACTTCCCACATGTTTAGATCATCACTAGTGGAAGACACCGGTATAATGACATCACGATGACGTCACCATGTGTCCAATTACATTAAATTAAAGTTTATTATTTCAATCAGTATAACTCTCGAGCCACACATTGACTTTTTAACAATCTTTACATCATCGGAAAGGTCTTTGAATAATTGACAATTGAATAAAGTGACATGATTCCAATTTGACCTTGTTTTCTGGTTCAAACTGGAAGTTGAAATTCTCGAAAAATCATGTCTCAAGAACTACTTATCATAATATTATTCACAGGTTTTACTTGAGGCTGTACAGCTTTGAGCCTTCTCAAACTTTGACATTGGGATGGCACCATTATTTTTATACTATATTTATGGTGTATTTTATTTAGAACAAGCAGCATGGGACTGAAAGGCATTCACTATTACACAGCTAAAAATATATCATTAAAACTACATAAAAGCACTACAAAGCCGAGGCTGAAAGGTGGTCAAATTTGCACAACTAAAATTTATCGTTAAATCTACACAAAAACATCAGAAAAACGGAACTATTTTGATCCCTACTTCCGGTCAAAAATGGACGTTACGTATACAAAAATAAATTTCAAATCCGTTATTTTGGTTAGCGAACTCGGCGTGAGAGCGGTCTAGGTGAGAGCGCGCCCTCTTGTGGCAGTTGATCGTTGGTTGATACGCTTCCGTACTTCCTTAATTAAAATTAATACACGAGTGGATGCACCCCAAGAAAGCTCACACGAACGACTAGCTACAGGATTTCTATGCTACTACAGGTATGGTGGACAAGTGTAAACGTGGCATGTACACACACGCCTCTTAGACGTACATCCTCGAAAACACACCATTCGAACAGGCTGTAGTCACCGGGCAGGCTCGGTGGTCGAGTGGTAAGACTTCAGTTTTATCAACTCAAAAAAATGCGAAAGTCGTGGGTTCGAATGCCACCCGAGTAACATGTCTGTGGGAGCATTTGGAAAAAGTCCTGAGTGTACAGTTAAAAGCACTTCCTCTTTCTTGTGACCTTTGCATCATCTGTGAAAGTTTGCTTCAGTAAATTGCATCTTGTAACTACTATTTTTACTGAAAACCAGTTACAAGTTCAACATTGCTTACATTTGAGCTCATACTTAAATCTCAATGTCCAGATAAGAAATAATCATGACGTCATCGGTTTTCAAATAACGCTTAATCAAAAATCTGTTTTCTAATAACGCTTAATCAAAGTGTATTCTTTCAAACACTCAAACCTTTAGAACCGTGGCTGTTATGATCTGAATCTTTGCAATTATTTTATGTTGAACATAATGTATGAAGTTCTAAACAACTGTTTGTGAACCAATTTTACCTCGCTGTCTAGGGCGGAATTTTAAATACAGTATATTATAAATGCTCTATTTAATGGGTTAAATGTTCATATTTAGCTATTTTATATGATTAAATTTTTAATACATCAAACAACTATTGAAAGTACCGCCACCTGAAGACTTAGTTCTTGTGCTGTCACAAAAACTCACGTATAGTTATGATAACATATCGAGGTGGGGACATTCATTCAGCTTTGATTGTGTCAAATTAGTTTTAGTCTCGTACTATCGCCCGTGTTTCGTAGGCCATTGGGGCTCTAGTTAACCCATCGATGGCTTTGAAGGAGAGGATGGTGGCATCATCGGCCTTCTTGAAGGTGAACTGATGCAGGAGGTGTGACAGGAAGATGAAGAGCTCCATCCGGGCAAGACCCTCTCCAAGACACACTCGGCGACCTGCCAAAAAAGACAGGAAAATTCAGTTGAATTTTTTTCGTTTGTTTGTTTATTTATTTATTTATTTAATTGTTTAGTTATTTAGTTATTGATTTATTGAATGTTTATTTATTTATTTATTTTAATATCTTAAAACGGAATAAAAGATCATTAACATCTGGGCCCAATTTCATGGCCCTGTTTACTGCGGAATTCTGCGCTTAAGGCACGTAAAGCACATAGTTCTGTGGGCCGTAAGCACATAATTTCGCAGTAAGTATAACCATGAAATTGGGCCCTGTTGTTAAGAGAGGCTGCTTGACCCCGGGAAAAGTTCATTTCGGAGCCATGTTGGGTACAGCCATTAATCTCCATTAATATTAATTGAGATCAATGTACAGCCATGTACAAACTCAATGGCTGGCGTGTCGTCTGCTGAATGATTCCCAGCGTCTGTTTGTGGACGCAGCATCAGAAAAAGGTCCTTGGTGACGTCACGTGAAACCTCTCTGAAAAGGACCGCCTATACTGGGGCGCCCGCTAACGTCTCTAAAGTCTCCCATTGAATCTGCCTCGACAACGACAATTTCTTATAATAGGTTTTGAGACATTGCATAGTAAGGAACTACTGTACATAGCAAATTATATGTAATCACATCGTGTTACCGCAAACCAAATATACATTGACAATTTCTTATTTCTTATAAACATAAAATTGGCAAGTTTTATTTGACACTTATTTTGTTCAAAGCTGAAATCCTGATTTTATTATTACTTTGTTTACTGCAGGTTTGAAGACCAAATTGGAAATCAGGTTCAAGAAACTGTTCAAGAACATAATTTGTATGAATTTTTAAATGCAAATTATATGTACAGGATTGGTAATAATACTATCGTACAACAACAACAACAACGCGACGACGACGACGGCGGCGGCGGTGACGGCGACGGCGACGGCGACGACGACAACAACAAACAACAATAAACAACAACAAACAACAAACAGCAAACAACACGAAACAACAAACAACAAACAACGAACAACGAACAACAACAATAACAACAACAGCAGCAACAGCAGCAGCAGCAGCAGAAACAGTAGAAACAGCAGCAACAAACAACAACAGCAACTTCAACAGCAGCAGCAGCAGCAGCAGCAACAGCAGCAACAGCAGCTACAGCAGCAACAAACAACAACAGCAACAGCAACAGCAGCTAAAGCAAGAACAAACAACAAACAGCAATAAACATCATTAAACAACAACAAACAACAAAAAACATCAAACAACAATAACAACAACAAAGCCCCCGCTTATTTCAAATTTTTAATGATTATAAAGTTCATGATAGAACCAATCCTCCAGAGAATTATTTTTACCTGAAATACTGTCGAAGTATATTGACGGAAGAACCCACAGGACATCGTCGCTCATTTTGATTGAGACAATCAATGTACGCGATCGAAAGTAAAGATGCTAGGTCTCATTTTTGGCCGATTCGATCCGAAAATTTAGATTCAAATTTTCAATAGCTACTTTTATAGGTTGTAGAAAGTCGTAAGCTCTCGTTTGTGGGTAATGCACGCAAGAATCCGCCAAAGATAAATTGTAGTTAATTAAAAACTAAAAAAATGAATTACTGTCAGAATCCCGTCATTATTTCAATGTCCATCAGCCATGTACAATTTGTGTTTGCTAGTAACATGTACTTGTCTGTGGCATACGCGAAAGTTTGTGGTTTGAAACACCACAATGTGTCAAAATAAATTTCAATTCCCATAAGAAAATAAAAATAATGAATAAATAAATCTCCCGGCGAAAATCAAGCCATCAACCCCCCCCCCCGCAAAAAATGAGCAAAAAGAGTGTTTTTCACTCAAAGGGATGACCACCTTAATTCCGTCAAATAATCACAGGTTGAATGGATGGTGTTTATTGAAACTTAAGAAAACTATAATAAACGTAATGTTTCCAAACGAATTATTGTAACCGTTATATCATCAAGTTTTGTTGACTTTAATTATCTTACCGGTACTGAAGATAATGAAATCATCTGGATGAATCATCTTCCCATCTTTGATGAATCGACCAGGATTAAAGGCCTCGGGCTCCTTCCATAAAGATTCATCTTTACATACAGCCATGAGATTAGCCAAGACGATTGTATCCTTGGGTATGCTGTAGCCCTGTATCTCAACGTCCCTGGATGTGTAGCGTGCAAGGGGGAGCGGTGCTATCGGACTGATGCGCTGAAGTTCCAAGATGGTCGCCTCGGTGTACGGCAGATCGGGCCGGTCGGTGAGGCGTGGCAGCCGGTTCCGTCCAACCACTCTGTCAATCTCTTGCTGTATTTTGCTTTGGACCTCTGGGTACTCCATCATGTACAGTATCGCCCAACGGAGAGAGCTTGATGTGGTTTCCGTCCCGCCTACGAAGATCTCAAAAATTGTGATGAGCATGTTGTCGGCGTTTATTGGACTCGGGGTGTTCATTTTCCCAAGATTGCGTTGTTCTGCTATAAGATAGTGGTCAATTAAATCTCTCGGGTTATCGAAGTCAAAGTTGGAACGATGCGCTACCACTTCCTCGCGAATAAACCCTAACAATTCGTCAATAAGACGTATAAGCTCTCGATAAGAGGGGAGAAATGTTAACTTTTGGGCAAAAGGGAGGAACACTAGTGGTCCACCAGCGCCGGTCAACGCGAAAGCACGATTCATTGTGGCAAGGAGTTTCTGGAACTTTGGGTCCGAATACTCGAATGTTTTCCCGAGGCTGACGGAGCAGATAACGTTCGAGACGGAGTTATTGAACAGGTGTGTTGGGTTGAAGGACGCCCCCTTGTGGCCTCGCATTGCCTCAACGACGCAAGCGGTCTCTTTCGCTATGGTATCTTCAAAGGAGGCTTTGCCAAATCCGAATCCTCTCAGAGCTGACATATAAAATCGTCTTTGGACGGACCAGCTTTTACCAGATGTTGTCGCCACGCCTTTATTCAATGGGAAAATATAAAATCATGAAAATAGAAACTATAGAAAACAACTTTAAAAAAAAAAAGCAAAAACAAAACACAAACACCAAATTATAAATATTCCTTTCAAACGTACAACCATCACAACGGAATGAATATAGACCATGTGACCCTTGTTTACAAAAGAGTGACCTTGTACATTCCAGGGCAATTACTGGCAGGCAAGATACTGCATGGGACATAATTATGAGAAATTTTACATTTTGTATCATAATTTCCACATAAATTCAATGGCTATTAAAATGAGAGCTGAACTAGTTGTGAGATGTGCCCCTTTCCTTCATATCCAAAGTTGATGACAATCGGACAGTGCAATCTCCATAAAATGAAAGATTTAAAGTATTTTCCCATTGAGCCGTGTACAAATCCTGCCTGCAGGAAGTCCAGGTTCTGTGGCTCTTTTGTAAACATGTGATGTCACAGAACATGGTCTATATATGAGCTTATATAAATATATATGCACTTGTACCTTTTACTTTTGGTTTTACTGTATTGATATCATCGTACATGTATACTGCTCCCCATTTGGGACTCTTTTAAGAAATTGTACTTGAATCCTTGTAGTGTGGGGAGACCAACTTTGAATTACTGAATAGGCAACGTGCTGGCCTCTAAGCTCTGAAAACAGTTGCAGCCGTAGAGCAGAATTTCAGCCGCTTAGACTTAATTAGTTTACGTGTCCAAAATCAAAAAATTAAAAACGTTTATTTTTAGCAACTTGGCGGCCTTTTTTTTAGCCCTGAAAAGGTAATTTTTTTTAGAGTGTCTGGGGAATTTACGCACCTGAACGCCCATTACAATTGTCCCTATAAACTCCAACAGAGTCCAAAAGTGATTAATGTTTGAATTTCAAAATTAAACGACCAGTTTCGGTAACTTGGCGGTCCTCCGTAAGCCCTGAAAACACTTCAAACCGAAGAGCTTCGCCCCCTGGTCCCCCACTTGTGTCCATACACTCAACAAGGATTTCGCGAACAGTTGTCAAGTGTCAAATCTTGCGTTTCTAATATGAGTCGTGTAATTCTTGGCATCTGAGGGCCATTTTTAAACATTGGGATTCAAAAAATAAATAAAATAAATAAATGCCTCCGCTACGCCGCTGACCAGAACCTAGAAAAGTAGTCAGGAGCACATAGGCCTACCTCCCCCTCCCCATTGTGCCGTACGCTTATGAAATTGCGCCCACCGAAGACCACGTCGCACCCTATCCCAAAGCTCACCTTCACCATTAGGCACCAGGGTGTCGTATACGTGAGTTGACGGTCGAGCCAAGACGTGTGGGTTGTGAAATGCCTCTCTGATAACGTCCGCACTACTCAGCACCACGGTTAACTGCCCGGCCAGGTTTATACTCATCACTTTGCCGTACGTCAAAGCTTCGTGCATGAGTGTAACACACGGACTTTCACTCCGGAGTAGCTTGGGCAGGTAGCCGAGTAGCGGCCAACCTGTCGGTCCGGGTGGGAGATTGGGGTGCCTTTTGCGGCGGAGTAGGTACACGCCAAGGAATACCACCATTCCTAGCAGCAGTGTTTGAAGATCGATAAGACCAAACATAGAAAACACACCCATGTTTCCAAATGATTGAGATCAGCAAATGCAAATCGTTCCACCAATGTGACATGGAAATCAGTGAAGGTCGGTGTATGCTGAAGTGGTACAAAGAAAATTGTAGACTTTATTGTACACGGTAAAGTGACGCATACCCATCATTATAAAGAAAAAAACCTTGAATAGATGAAGGAAAAAAGCTATTGTCGTTGGTTTAAACGGTTGTTTTCTATTGTCCAATATGCGGCGCAGCCAGGATTTTTTCACTTCGGGTCGAGGTCACAGGGGAACGTTGCTTTTCATCACCTCCCTGTACTGTGCAGAAACAGTGGGTGGGTGGGAGAGGGCAGAAGCCATGTATATTTTTAACCACTCCTTTTATCCGCCATACCACTCGTGCAAGGAGCCATATGGCGGACAACTCTTTTTTAGAGTGAGTTTAACATGTATTTTCACTAGATTCAAAGTGAAATTCACTCCACTTTCACTCAAAAAAAGGTGGTGAAGAGTGAGTTTCACTCTCAAAGGAGCCAAACTGACACCACTCTGGCAAGCGAGTGAAATTTTCACTCTTTTACATTTAGAGAGTATCTGGATTTGTTTTCATCCACCTGTGGGGAAATGGAAATTTCCGGACACGTTTCCCCGCCCCTGCCTGTGGCTACACACCGCTGTCAATAGACTGTGCAAGTCTCGCGCGTATTCGAACATTTTTTGGACCATTTTGGTCCCACACACATTGCTGTAACACGTGAAGGAAACAAGATCACGAGCTTTAACGGACCATAATGTTCGAATACGCGCGAGACTTACACAGTCTACATAGGCCTCTTAATCCCTTTATTGTTCATATAGCATGCAGTCACCGAGGAGCAATAGACTGATTGCGCGACCCGCGTCACGTGACCACTTCTGGGTATAAAAAAATGTAAACACCCACGACGTCCGCCATAGAAAAGTGCGGTACGGTACACGATGATTAATGCACTTAGTTTATTCGATCGGAGCTTTTCTTGCTCGAAATCTGTGAACAATATTCCAGTTTGTACCAGAGACCTTCGAGTGGCTAAATAAAGCCAGTTAGGACAGTTTCAGCAAGACTTGAAACAAGTAATGTTTAATGTGCACGATGTACAGTGCACGGCGGAACGTTAGGCCAGCTAGTCTTGGTGCAACTGTTCAGTATTTACCCGCCGCCAATAGTGGGTGCTATCAATCCACGGACCCACTATCACACACGAACCGCTATCTATTGGCGGCGTGGAAATAAAGAACAGGGACGTCTTGTACCAAGACTAGCCAGACGACCGCGATCACCACATCACACACTTTTCAACACAAAAATTTCAAAGTTTTGAAGCTGAAATCATCCAAAGAAATTGCTTTCCAAAACTGTGTGATTCCTTTGCGTATTTGAAATTTTACAAGGCTAGGTATTAATGTTCACTTTTCCAACGTTGTGTATCCCTTTTTTTTTTACAGTGATGCGGCCTACATTACAAACAAAATAACAGGCGGGTGGCTACCTAATAGTCGTCCGACGCCGGTAGTGCATGGCTAAAAAAATCTCTTTGTAGTAGAATTCTGTTAAATTATGAAACAGAGATGTGATTCAAATTAATGTCACAACATACTACTTTAAATAAAGGGGCTGATTAACTAATTTATCACTTAACAAAAGTAAAATCGACTGCTTTCTTACTCACTCTGTGTCACGGCATATATCTTATTTAAACGTATTTTGCCATCAGCTGTATGGCGTTATACCCAGTTGGAGGTCACGTGACCGCATGTCAACATGCCTCCTATGACGTCATGAATCCGAACCTCTTTAAAAGGGCTGCTCGTCATGCTGCGTGCGTCACAATCATGTGGACAGACAAAAAACATGTGTCACATGTGGAAAGGAAAACAAGACGTGAAGAAATTCTCAAAATAGTGTCAGAAAAAAGACCTCTTCTAAATACAAGCAAAAGCAGGAAATGCAAATATGTTGGCCACATTATAAGATCTGAAAAGCTGCGACGGCAACTTATGGACAGTAAGGTAGAAGGGGCGGGGAAGAGGGGACGACAACACCTTATGTGGATCAAAAATGTCAGGGAATGGACAGGGTTGAGTTACAGGGAGTGTGTGAGTTCATTACAGGGAGTGTGTGAGTGAGACCGCACTGTAGGGAGAACCATGGCTGCCGACCTTCTGGCAGGAGATGACATCTAGACAGACACCACAGTCGTCATGATTACAGCGGGCCTGTGGCTGTGCGTGGATAGATGAACTCTCACCGAGATATTACACACGCGGGCGCTTGCCGTCAATTAATCATGGGTGCCACCTTTGTTAAACTTTGATGTGACCGCGGGCGTAGTATTAGCTGGGTTATTCAATGTATTATTCGATGTACTGCTCTAATCAGACAACTTACTGCTTGAGGCTCCATCATTCAGGGCAAAGTTATTCATGAGGTCAAGGCTGGCAGTATGGTTCACAACAATAGACCGTCTGCGTCTGACGTCATGAGTCCCATCAACAGTGCCCTCCGCTGAGGTTAAAACGGCTGTAACTTTACTGTAGGAAAACGGCTGTGCATACCCTCTATTCAAGGTCAAATATAGGATTGGTAAACCTGACAGTGCAGTGTTCTTACTTTGTGTGATCCAATAAAATACACGAAAAAATAAAAAAAACTCAGAAAATTTGGGCTCAACCCGTCGTCAGTGGCCAAGGGGGAAATAGTGAAAAACCATACACAACTTTCAGCACGTCAACACATTGTCCTAAATTTCGATTGTTACAACCGAAATGAAAATCCGGGTATTCAAATTCTATTTTCCCGACTTTAATAGTATTTCAGACAAAAATATTTTTATGGAAAATTGGTGCAACTTTCCCCCACCTGTCCCCTTAGGCAGATTGAAACTGACAAATAACAATTTGGATGAATACCAATCCTGTATTCTATCTTGAAATATAGTTTTTTCTGCAACGTCACAGCCGCGAGTTTTGGGCGGCCTTCACTGCAAACATTATAACAAGTTATCATGTGATAAAATAATGCTATCAAATTAATATCCATAATACTGGCAAATCAATTTTGCTATAACCCAGAACAAAAAGAACACATATCCTTCAGAAAAAGGGGTTTAAATGTCAGTTTACTACAAAGGGCAAACTTTTGCCAACTCAGTGAAACATTTTGTGATACTCAAGACCACCCATAAGAATTCATGGTCTAATGTTTGTAAACAAAAGACCAGCTTGAAGGGTATTATTAAGAGGTGAACTTTGGGTCCATGGCACAGCCCCTCTGTGTCGGATGCAACACACAGTTCGCAACCTCGTTCAAACCGTACTCAGGCTTCGCATTTATGATCGACTCTAAGAAAAGTTGAAGTGCATTGTGAATTAATCATTTCTAGCAAGTATTTCCGAGTGTTCGAAGTTGCATGTGGTGTTGATTCTGAAACCACGACTTTGGCTTGGGCTCAGGCTGCGGCTGAGTGTCGTAGCCAAACATTTTTTTGCAGGGAGGCAAGAGGGGCACATTATTTGTAGAGGGGGCAATTTCAGTTGAGGTCATAAGTCTTAAATTGTCTGATTATAGCAAATTTCTGACAGGGGTGCAAGCAGAGGGGCAAGATGTTCCACAGTGTGGGAGGGAGGTGGGGCTTTTGACCCGTCCACTTGGCTACGCCACTGTTAGGCTTCGTCCGCATGTCTGAAGCCCCGTACAGAAAGCACACGTTTTTAAAATTACGGGCCTAAGCTTGAGCCCATGAGCACAAACCATACTTTTGTAAAGGGTCCTATATTGTATTTAAAAAAAGATAAACTTGTCAACAAGCTTCAATCAATGAAGTAATAAATCGTTCGAAGATTAGAGCGCGGCGTTTTAGCGTCCCACGCCACAGCTCTAGAAAAGTAAAACGGTCACAGCCTCGTCTTTGAACCTTTTGGTTCTATATTGGCAAGGTTTGTGTAAAGCTAAACTACCAACCCAGCAAGGCATATTGTGTGGTCCAATGATAACAGGCGTCCAATATTTGTTTGATATAACTCACACATAGATTCATGTCATTTGGTATTTTTCATATAGGACTAATTCATAACTTATTTCAACAATAAGGACAATAGTACAAGTTTGTACAAAAAAAAAACCTAAATTAGCTGGTTTGAAGAATGAGTAAAATATTTTTCAAATGCGTCTTTCGTGCTCGCGTTGGTGTTGCTCTTTGAACGAAAAGGGACAAAGAAATACATCTCCCAAATATACAAAATCAAATTGATTTCAGGGGAACCCTTAATAGTGATTTTTTTCGATGTGGGAGCCGCGGGATTTTAAAATATTTTCGAATTTATTTTCGCGCCACGTGCGTAAAGAAATTCCGTTGAGGGCGCCATACCTGCACCATAAAAAAACAACCTAATCTTCTTTTGGGCCAACTTCGGAATTCAGTGTCATTTTATTCTTCAGCGCTCGTGGACGTGACAGATCCCGCAAGTTAGCTCTGCTGAGTTGGAAAACAAGAATGCTGCCATAGCTGATCGGATAAAAAGGGGCTTACACATGATACCAGGTTAGTTTCAACCTCATTTACGAGCCTGGCGTATTTTGATTTTTTTCCCCCACACTCCCCGTCAGCGGTCAGTGTCATGCACAGTCCAGTTGCGATAGATCGTACCCCTCGTTCCTCCTTCCTTCATGCCATTGAATTATAAACCTTTACGATCCAGGCCCTCTTTGAATCGCTTGCATTACAACGATCAAATGAATACATTGAAATTGGTAAAACATAAAACAATATACAAATTGGTGTTTCTGGGAGGTTGTTTAATAATAGCAATGAAAATAACTCAAGCCTGTATATTTGACACTTTACAGGCTTTAGTTTTAATTCATAACTTGTGATGATTTAAGTAGGACTATATTTAAATGAAACAAATAATTATTAAGTACATTTTCTCAGTCTAAGCTTAAAAGCAAAAATGCTTTATTGTAGTTCAAAATTTGAAAATGCAGAAGTGAATATCTTGACACTTGAATTGAGACTTGACCCAAGGGACTTGACCTTTGGAACCTGAGACTTAATTGTGACTTGACTACAAAAGAATGAGTGACAACTGCGCATGTGTTTTATTTTACTCTGACTTTACATCATGAAAATGTACTCAACTACAACCCTTTCATTGCATATACCCAAGCACTGAAGCTTAACCCCACTTGGCTGTAATTGCTGATTAAAAACACGTGTACCATGGCTGAGGACTCCCATTGGTGGTCCAACTCTGACATCATCTCTGACATCTACACCAACATGAAACAAAAGGAGGAGAGGCTGATTGTCTTCGTCGGCCAGTCTCCGCAGCAGCATCTCCGCCGTTACCTGGTAGACTGGATGGCCATACTCTGCGAGAAGTTTGAGATAGATCGTCACGTCCTTCATCTTGGGGTGTACATGCTGGATAGGTTTATGGATCGCTATGCCATAGTTCAAGAGTCACAGCTCCATCTTCTTGCGTTTACATGTCTCCAGATTGCCAGTATGTACTTCTCTCAGAGATTCTCATTTTGGAAGTTTTTCCGGGCATAGTAATGAAGAAAACAAATTTGTAAAAAAAAAAATTGTTCTGTAAACTTTGGAATAAAAACAACTGATAGTAAATTAAAGTCAAAACTTTTTAGAGAAAGGGTTTTAAACGAATGCTTCACTCGCCTTGGTTCGCTTACCAGGGCCCAACTTCACAGATCTGCTTAAGCAGAAAATATTGCTTAAAAATGTCTTGCTGAGCTAGAATGAGCGGGATACAAGCAAACAACATGGCATATGTGATATGGTATTTTGGCTGGTAAGCTTATTCTGGTAAGCATAGTTTTGTTGTGGGGCAGCTACTTTTTGAGCTTAAGCAGCTCTATGAAATTGGACCCATGATTAGTCTTTGAAGGAAGGACACAACTAGTGAAAGTCATGAAAGTCCAACAGATTCTTTATTTTTATGCCATACAACCAAGCCAATAGGCCGTATTTATCACAGCAAGAGGGCGTAATACTAATTCCATTTTGAAAGTGCAAAAATAATTGAAAACATTAAAAGTACAAATTTGCCAGGCGAATATCTGACACTGATTACAGTGTAAAAACTGTCAATAAAAAAAACCTAAAAGTTGTGTATTAACTGCTTTATTAGAAGTCTAATTGCATCTGGTTTACCACACGTTTTCTATGGTTTGACCCCCAATCTACCCCAAAGGGTGCCCTCTTGCAGTAAAAAAAATAAGGGCCATAATAGTGGGTCACTTGACCAGTATATAATTGTGTTTAAACCCGCAGCGAAGTTTGAAGAGCGGGAAGAGAAAGTAGCCAAGCTGTGCAACTACCACTCCCAGTCCACAACGACAAGCGCAAACAAGGAGGACTACCTCCAGATGGAACTGCTGCTCCTTCAGTTCTTTGACTGGAATGTCGCCGCGCCCACCGCCGCCCACTTTCTTGGTTACTTCCTCACAGAGGCTTCAGGGAACGGTGAGACGAAATATGATGACAGCAGGAACAGTGAGTTCTCCAACATCTACATACAGAAATACACCAATTATTTCCTAGAAATTAGTCTTCAAGGTAGGTTTTAAACAGAACTCACAATTTTATACAGTGGTTTTAATTATCTACATTTTATTGATGTTCAGTTCAGTTCAGTTCAGTTCATTTATTTTTCCACGGCATCAAAGCAGTAATTAAACAATTACAATCAAAGAAAATCATATAAAAAATACAATATTGCTGGAATAAATAGAAAACAAATGCGATACTGCGGAGGGATCCATTTGTGAAGCAGATGGTCCCTCGAAAACATGTATGCGCATTGAGACTGGGATAAAATAATATTGAAAGAACCATAAAGGTCCGTGGCCGACACGGCCGAGCCACCAATGAACAAAATCTTTCTACTGTACTATTGATAATTTTCTTTTCTCTAAGATTTTAGATGTGTCATTTGTATGTGTTTATTGTTGTTTTTAATTGTTGTGCGCCCAGGAGCATATTTCATGAAAAGATGCAATACATATATATTCAGTATTATTAATTATCATTATTATTATTAATGTAAAAGAGTGAATATTTCACCCTCTCACCCCAATGATGTGAGTTTGGCTCTTTGAGAGTGAAACTCACTGTGCATCACCCTTTTGTGAGTGAAGTCGGAGTGAACTTCACTATTGTTCACGAAGATTAAAATGATTTGTCCAGCATATGGGTCTTCGCAAGAGTGGTATGGCGGACCCATCAACATAGCATCTTGTAAGCAATGGCGTAGCCAGCATCTTTTTTGCAGGGGGGGGGGGCAAAGGGTGGGCACAGGTATTTGTAGATGGGGCAATTTCAATTAAAATTGCCTGATTATAGCAAATTTCACAGTGTCCAGTGACTGACAGGGGGGCAAGCAGGGGGCAAGATGTTCCACAGGGGGGCAGCTCCCCTCCTTTGCCCCCACCCCTTGGCTACGCCACTGCTTGTACGGTTTTACAAGGTGAAGTCTGCAGCCACTCAAACCCCATCTCATAAATGTACAGGGTTCTTTTCTGTACATCACACACAACACATGGGACCTACAGCTTTATGTACCATCTGAAGGATGGAAAGACGAAATATTTTTGGTTTAAGACGTGTCTTGCTCAAAGACACAAATGCCATGACAAGGACCTGAACCAACACTCTGAAAACCAGAGCTTGAGTTCGGTGCGTTAGACTGCTCCGACATTTTAAATTTATTTTTGATACATTTGTGTACAATTGTGATTGGTTATGATATGATTAAATTAATCCTTATTATCCCAAATTAATTAAAAACTTGCAAAATGAAGAACTGGATGCTCAGAGAAATGGTATTCATTGGTGATGATTGAAAAAATTATCACAAATTTTGATAACAGGTATCAAAACCTTGATACCGGTATCAATTGTTTCAAGAAATATTTGTGTCTAAAAAGACTGTGGGAGAGAATTTTTCCCCCAAACATCCAGTTCTTCATTTTGCTAATATAGACATAAGCACATCTAAGGAATTTTTCAAGGGGACTCTGTGGATCATTTCTGGGCTTTTCCAATCCAAACTTTTTGAACAAGGGGCGTTAAGACAGAAGGGAGGGGAGGGGTTGTTGATGTTATTGCATCTAGCAAGGCGTAGCTAGTCAATGGAGGGAATTCTACATTTGTGAGACTATTGTTTCTTCATCAACAGACCATGCCTTCTCCTTCTGCAAGCCATCACTGGTTGCTGCTGCCTGTATAGCATCATCAAGGGTGTGTCTTCAATTCTCACCAACTTGGACCGCTGCCCTAACCAAGATCACACAGTTCAAGTGGGAGAATGTAGCGCCGTACATTGAACTCATGTTGAGGTGATGCCAATCCCTTCCATTATTATCAGTAACAACATCACAAAATATCATCCTTAACGTTATATCAAACTCAATCTTGTTTCATCTTGAATCTTCAATCATCACTAATCTTGTAACGTCCTCAATGTTGATCTCCATTTATCTTGTTCCATCATCAATCTTGTATGGTCCTCACACCGTTCTCAGTTTTGTGTTACCCTCAATCATCTGTCATTGTCATTGTTGTATCATCCTCAAATTTATGCCACCCTCTGTATCATCCTCAACCTTATACCACCCTCTGTATCATCCTCGATCTTATGCCACCCTCTGTATCATCCTTAATCTTATACCACCCTCTGTATCACCCTTAATCTTATACCACCCTCTGTATCATCCTCAATCTTATGCTACCCTCTGTATCATCCTCAATCTTATGCTACCCTCTGTATCGTGTCTCAATCTTATATCTATCATCTTATATCTTATAATATCATCCTCAATCTTATACCACCCTCTGTATCAACCTTAATCTTATACCACCCTCTGTATCATCCTTAATCTTATACCACCTTCTGTATCATCCTCAATCTTATACCACCCTCTGTATCATCCTCAATTTTATACCACCCTCTGTGTCACCCTTAATCTTATGCCACCCTCTATATCATCCTCAATCTGATACCACCCTCTGTATCGTGTCTCAATCTTATATCTATCATCTTATATCTTATATCATCCTCAATCTTATACCACCCTCTGTATCATCCTCAATCTTATACCACCCTCTGTATCATCCTCAATCTTATACCACCCTCTGTATCATCCTTAATCTTATACCACCCTCTGTATCATCCTTAATCTTATACCACCCTCTGTATCATCCTCAATTTTATACCACCCTCTGTATCACCCTTAATCTTATGCCACCCTCTATATCATCCTCAATCTGATACCACCCTCTGTATTGTGTCTCAATCTTATATCTATCATCTTATATCTTATATCATCCTCAATCTTATACCACCCTCTGTATCATCCTCAATCTTATACCACCCTCTGTATCATCCTCAATCTTATACCACCCTCTGTATCATCCTCAATCTTATACCACCCTCTGTATCATCCTTAATCTTATACCACCCTCTGTATCATCCTTAATCTTATACCACCCTCTGTATCATCCTCAATCTTATACCACCCTCTGTATCACCCTTAATCTTATGCCACCCTCTGTATCATCCTCAATCTGATACCACCCTCTGTATCGTGTCTCAATCTTATATCTATCATCTTATATCTTATATCATCCTCAATCTTATGCCACCCTCTGTATCATCCTTAATCTTATACCACCCTCTGTATCATCCTCAATTTTATACCACCCTCTGTATCACCCTTAATCTTATGCCACCCTCTGTATCATCCTCAATCTGATACCACCCTCTGTATCACCCTTAATCTTATGCCACCCTCTGTATCATCCTCAATCTGATACCACCCTCTGTATCGTGTCTCAATCTTATATCTATCATCTTATATCTTATATCATCCTCAATCTTATACCACCCTCTGTATCATCCTTAATCTTATACCACCCTCTGTATCATCCTTAATCTTATACCACCCTCTGTATCATCCTCAATTTTATACCACCCTCTGTATCATCCTCAATCTTATGCTACCCTCTGTATCATCCTCAATCTTATGCTACCCTCTGTATCATCCTCAATCTTATGCTACCCTCTGTATCGTGTCTCAATCTTATATCTATCATCTTATATCTTATATCATCCTCAATCTTATACCACCCTCTGTATCATCCTCAATCTTATACCGCCCTCTGTATCATCCTCAATCTTATACCACCCTCTGTATCACCCTTAATCTTATACCACCCTCTGTATCATCCTCAATCTTATACCACCCTCTGTATCATCCTCAATCTTATACCACCCTCTGTAACATCCTCAATCTTATACCACCCACTGTATCATCTTCAGTCTTATATCGCCCTCCATAACATCCCAAATACTTATGATTTAATGCATCCATCTATTACAGAACTCATGATATAGACGTAAAAGCAGCCAAGTGTCCCTCGAGTAAAGAGAAGAGAAGCAGCACGTTTAACAACAGGAGTATATGATCATGCACAGAGGAAGTAAGTTTTCTTTAATGTCTCAAATAACTGATGCAATTTAGAAAGGAGTCTTGATTTGGCTTCAAGAAAAAGTGCAGGGATTATGTAATGTTAGCAGAACTGCTTCGGAATCTTTTTTACTTTTCCTCATTAATATTATAAACATTGCAGAACCAACCAGTGAAAATTGCAACACCATTATCCAGTAATTATCTCGTTCACTAAACCTCTTCGTTTTTGTTCCCACATTGTTGGTTTTAGGATGTGTTTAGAGAGACGAGTGTGCGCTTCAAAAAGTTATAGTGAAACATTCCTTAAATACGAGAAATTAATTGATAAACGAAATATGGAGTGACAATTGAAGAAACAAAGCAAAGAAAAAATAAGTTGTTCACTTAAAATTGATCAGACACTGAAAGCAGCTTATCCTGAATATTTGGTTTATATATTTGTTTGGATAATAGTTCGTTTTCATATTAACAGGACAAGCTACCTTTTAGTTTTGACACCCTATAATATTCAGTTAAATGAAACAAAAATTTCTCTGCATGTTTGTAACGTTTGGAAAACAGCTAAGCATATTGTCTTCCAAAGTTAGAAGGAATAATTAAGCCATAAATTGTGCCATTTTTTAATATGCCAAAGAAGGCCAAGAAGAAAGAAAAATAGAGCAGAAAAAAAAATAAGAAGAAGAAAAACTTCACAATCTTTCAAACAATTAAAGCTGACGAAGGCCGCCCAAAGTGGGGCGACTCGTTTTATTTAATTTCAGAGCAAGGCAACTGTTCACAAAGTGATTTAACAAAGTGCAATTAGAATAGTTTATCAATTCATTTCGAACGATTTTAAACAAAGAAGATTTATATAGAAAGACTTAATCAGACAAAAATATTACGGGTAGAGTAAGTAATTAAGTATTGTTAATGTTATGCCAGAATTCGATAAACATCTCTTTACACTTTGTTTGATAAAATAAAATTAGTGTGTTTAAAAAAAAACTTTAAAACTTGTGTGTTTGTATGATGAAAGAGATAGACTTTGAAGTTTGATCATCTTTCTTTGAAAAGAAAATTGTGTTAGAAAAACAAGCACATGTTTGAGTTCATTCACAAGAATCTAAGTAGAGAAAAATGGTTTAAAGTAACAAGAAGTTAAGCCAGACGTTTGTTTTGTTCAGATTTTCTTTTGCAACAAAATGCAGTTGTCTTGCCGTTGAAAGTGGCAAGTAGTAGTCATAAATCTTTGAATTATGTGTATATCAGTACTGAAATGTGACTATAAAATAGTCGGTGTGCGAGGTTATAATAGATTTAAGAAGTGTGTGATAAACTTGTGACGTTAATTTGCATTTCAGAGTTGAGAGATGACCAGCTCCCAAAAAACTGCGAGCAAAGTTTGTTTTTTAAACTCGAGATCAGCAGATAAAAAAAGAAATCCCAGTGACACCAATCTAATACACTGGGATATAACTGAAATATGAACCTTGAAAAAAGCTTAATACTTGTGTTAAAGGCAAGTCTAGGGGCAAGTCAAGATGCAAGCCAGGTTAACTTCAAGTAAGGCTTGGAAGACATTGAAAAAAGAAAATGAAGTTTATTGTAAATAAAGTTTTTATCCACAAAGGTGTTATTAATTTTCTAGGAATGTTGTGGAAGTTTAAATGTTGGTTCTTGTATCACCTGGACCCAATTTCATGGCACTGCTTCCCACTGAATTGTGTGCTCGCAGCACCCTGTAAAGTGTGTAATTCTATGGACCTTGAAGGCAAGGGATACCTTATGAATTTGAAACTGGACATTTGTTTCAATCCTATGTAACTGTAGATGTATACCGTAAAACATACCAGTGAAAATTTTGTTTCAAAAGATGGTCGCATATCTGAGATATCGGCGAAAATCTGGAGTGGTTATTTTCATGCAGAAGGATCCGGAAATGTTGAAACTGCATGTTTTTCATTACGTTAGATTCATGCATGAATCGTTTCTCAGGTTCAACTTTTCGAGCAGAATATTGTCTCTTTCTCTAAAACCACATTACTTCAAAGGGAATCGTTTCTCACAGTGTTTTATACTATCACTAGCTCTCCAGTGCTTCCTACAAAGTAAGCTTTTATGGTCATTCATTTGTGGAGTAATTACCAAAGGTATACCCTTTTGTTGTAATCAGCTCCATGAAATTGGGTCCCGAATGAAATCTCAATTTCCTTGGTGTTGGCATTTAAGGTGAATTTCTTTTCCCCTGTTGCTGGCTCAAAGGTCTTTGCATTTAGCATGAGGAATAGACTAACATTTAGTCGGTAAAGAAGAATTACACCAAACAAATGTATTAAAACTATTAGTCTTGCAAATATGCAACATTGTTTTTTGTACATATATTTAATGGAAAAAACAACCCAGTTTTATAAAAAAAAAAGTCAAGGAAAAATGGGAAAAAAATGTTTTATAAACAATGAACTTCAGAGAAAAATCAATGCTAAAAAAAGTACAAATTTTTAATGAAATGCAACAAGATGGATAAAACGAAGAGAAGTTGTATAATTGAGTTGAAAACTATTAAAAAGATAAAAGCAAAAAAATATGACGATAATTACTTAAATTGTTCCAATAAGTGTGATAAAGCAAGTGAAATTAAATAGATTCTTTTTTTCATTTGTTAATTAAGTGATAAAGAATAAAAGAAAATAGTGAACACAGACTGCATTGTGCTCCAACTCATTTTTGTTGTTACGGTTTGAACAAAGCAGTGAGTAAATGCTAAAAGTACTAAATTAGGGGACGTGAGTTTTTACAAGGAGTAGTGACAAACAAAAATTGTAAGTGTAAAATCAGTGCCCATGACCCAAAAATTCCCTAAACAAGAATCATTGTTACCAAGGTAAAATAAACAGTTTCCCTGGCAACAGTAGACCCTCTTCTAGTTGGCCTTTACAGATCTGACAATAGACCTTATGTGTATGACGTCAATATGACACCCTCGCGCTGAGGTCAAAACAGCTACAACGCATGCATGCTGTGTTTGACCTAAAAAATGGCGGCGAATGGGAAAAGGTCTACACATGTAGATAGACTTGACTTCTGTGTCACAGAAAAGTTGTGCGAGTAGAAGGTTTCTGATTATGAGTGGCAAGTGTAGGGATATTGACAACCCCACCCATACTTTGATGCACAGCAGGTGTAATTGGAGATTTTATAACGCCAGGGGACAATTTCATAGAGCTGGATAAAAAGAAAGCAAATTTTTCTGCTTACCTTAGCAGAAAAACTTGTTTACGCATGCGTATATTTCACAGGTTTGCAAGAAAAAAGTGCGACCAGCTTGTGCGTTCACCATGGATAAATTTGCATTGTTACGCCATTCATTTGCTTATTGTAAGCAACAGAAGCTTAGGGTGAACAAACAAATTAGCATTTAAGTAGCTCTATGAAATTGTGCCCAGAAATTACTCCCTCATTTTATTTCCCAAAATGGAAATGGAAGGAAACAACCAGTTCATAATACAACAATATCCTTTATTTGTCATGAATCTAATATAATTTGATTCTAGTTAAAACTAACGTAAATTTAATGAAGGTGGATTGCTATAATATAACTTAATAAAGTTGACAAATCTGCTTTTAAAATGATCCTCAAAGCAACAACAAAAAAAGTAAAATGAAAGTAATGATTCTTCATTTTATGAATAGTAAATAAATCAAATCCAATTCTATACTTTTTAACAATCATACATTAAATATACATTTATGAAAATTTCATCAAAATAAGTTTTTGAAAAATGGACACCCTTTTTGTGCACATTCAGAAATTCTTAAAGTTAGAGTTTTATTTGTTTTGGTTTTTTGAGGGGGGGGGATTTTCTTTATAACAGATGGGACGGAAACTATTACTAGTATCAATTTAATAAAATTCAAAAACAAATGCATTTGTTTTCCAAACGTTACCAATAATGTTTAACTCCTTCATTGCATTGCATCAAATTGAACTCTTAAAATACAACAGCAGAAAGTTATAATGGACTTGTATTTAAAATAGCAGTGAAACAAATACAAGAGAATTTGTCTTACTTGTGTGATAAATTATCAGAGTTAATGCAATATTAAAGTTCTTTTTCGAGGTACATAACAACTGAGTCAGCAGAGCTTTAGATTTTTAATAAAGTCTGGTACAACAACTTGATTGATTACAAGTGAACACTTAAATTGTAAACCCCAGACTAAAAACAGTGTTGCTTCGTCACATGGTTCGGGGCAAACTTTTTTGTATAGCATTGTATGGGCAAAGCCTGGTACCATCATGCCAAACACATTCATTCCGAATCGTGTATGGTTGTTCGTTTTCTCTTACTTAAGATATGCAAAAAGCTTGCAGTGAACCATGTTATATAGCAACTGTATCTACTCTGAGGAGTTCAAATTTGAGTGGCCACTTGTGACAAAGCAAGTCATTGTACCGGACATTATTCAAATCTGTAAACTCGCAAATGGCTTATTCAATAGACCATTGAACATAAAATTAAACATTTCAAATATTAAAAACAAAGTGCAGGATTGAAAATTGTCGGGAACCAAATTACTTGTTTCAATCTCAAAGCTCACTTAATATAAAGTTCCCGCCAGTACCAACCTTCATGAAAAATATCTCAGTCACAAATACTGTTAACGATTCAACAAAATAGCATTTGATGCCCCATAAAATCACTTTTACTTATTTAGATTGCCGCCATTGAAGTAAGAGTGATATGACTGTGCATAAAATACCTAACAAGCAAAAACCATTGTTCATTGTTTTTTTTCCTAAAACAAAACCATCCAATTTGATGGCATTTGCACAAATTGGTTGTATGGTGTGTTTACTGAAAACTAGAGGATGGGAACTAATGCACTCTTCCCCCCTCCCCCCCCCCCCCAAAAAAGTACTTTCCCTTACGGTTACCAGTTAAAGGTACATCAGCTTACTTTTTCATAAAACCATCCATTATTTTAATCGAATACTTTCATCTCATCAAACAATCAAAACATACGACCAAAACCTTACGACTTATTGGAAACAACTGACTAATGTATTGCAAGCCACATCAGTGGTGTATTGCAAGCCACATCCGTGGTGTATTGTATAGCCACATCCGTGGTGTATTGCAAGCCACATCAGTGGTGTATTGCAAGCCACATCAGTGGTGTATTGCATAGCCACATCCGTGGAGTATTGCATAGCCACATCCGTGGTGTATTGCATAGCATGTGCATATGAAACAAAAATCCACATTTACTAGTTTACTTCTTATGCTATCCTTGTTAACATTTGGAATAAGGTTAATTTAGTAATAATAACAATAATCTGAAGGAGCAGCATTCTTTAAGAACATAAATATGAAACTCCAGCACACGCAGCAAATGTTTAAATACTTCACACACATAATCAATAATCCACCCTAATACATGGGAACAATATAAGTAGGAGGTCCTCGGTCAACACCAAAAAAAAACATGCATCTCGTCCAACACGCCATGCAAAAGATAAGGAGGATTAGTTTTGTATTTACAAAACTTACATTTTACGTGGATGTATTAACCTGCATCTGGATAAAGAATCATTTTTATATTTTACCCAACACTGATGTGTGGTAAGCACTGAAATATATAAATACAATAATAATAATAACAGTAATAATAAAAATAATAATAATAATAATAAAGATGCGCAGTTCTTATATAGCACTTTATCACATCTGATGGGCATCTCAAAGCGCTCAGTATTTTTTCCTGCAAGGTATGCAGAGTTACATTTTAAGAAAGCTCAGTGCTTCCTGAGTACTGCAGACAAAAAAAGGCCCACAGGCAAGCCACAGAAAGCATCGAGTACACAGTGCTTATGACACATCCATGTAGGGCTAAACCAAGATGCAATTATTACATCTATTAAATTGTTTGCGGTACCCACTTCTAAATACAGGATTTTAAGCTCAGTGGTCTCGTGGTACCAGTGGGTTGGGTTTCGCAAAACTAGTCCTAACTTAGGACTAGTCCTGTAAGTTAGGACTAGTTACTTGTCCTAGCGCTTTGTGAAATCCACACCAGGGCTTGCTCAGTGGTCTAGTGGTTAAGTTAGGGCTAGCTACTTGTCCTAACTGGAGATAAGACTAGTCCTGGCGCTTTGTGAAATCCACACCAGGGCTTGCTCAGTGGTCTAGTGGTTAAGTTAGGGCTAGCTACTTGTCCTAACTGGAGATAAGACTAGTCCTGGCGCTTTGTGAAATCCACACCAGGGCTTGCTCGGTGGTCTAGTGGTTAAGTTAGGGCTAGCTACTTGTCCTAACTCGAGATAAGACTAGTCCTAGCACTTTGTGAAATCCACACCAGAGCTTGCCCGGTGGTCTAGTGGTTAAGTTAGGGCTAGCTACTTGTCCTAACTGGAGATAAGACTAGTCCTGGCGCTTTGTGAAATCCACACCAGAGCTTGCCCGGTGGTCTAGTGGTTAAGTTAGGGCTAGCTACTTGTCCTAACTGGAGATAAGACTAGTCCTGGCGCTTTGTGAAATCCACACCAGGGCTTGCTCGGTGGTCTAGTGGTTAAGTTAGGGCTAGCTACTTGTCCTAACTCGAGATAAGACCATTCCTAGCACTTTGTGAAATCCACACCAGGGCTTGCTCTGTGATCTAGTGGTTAAGATATATGTGAGGGCTTGTGAGTGCGAATCCCACCCAGGTAGTATGCCTGTGGATTTTTTTCATGCAGGACTCGCAGTGCTTAACACACATCGGTGTAGCGTAGAACCCAAAAAATCACAACAGCTTACAATCTTGTAGAAATGCTTATATGACCTGACTGTGTATGTACGACTCGTCTTAGCTTTCTTCATAAGACATATAGGCCTGTACCGCTCTCCATAAAGCACTGATGTTTCCAGCTCCAAAACCTGTAGCTCCTTGCCTTTGAATAATCTCCAAGAAGAATGTATCTCGCTCAAAGATTGGCTTGGTGAAGACCTGCATCAGATACCTAGAAAAAAAATATGCACAAATTTATCACTCAATGAAACCGAGAGGTTTCTTTTAAAGTGGATGACAGACACGCATGACATTGAAATCCCTAGTTTTCAAACCCTTTGTTTTCCCTTTTGTTTACAATTCTCATGTTTAAAATAATAATTATACTTCTATTAGTGTTTTCTATTTTTGTAATTATGTATCTTTGTATTATTGGTGCTGTTGCCCTGGTTTTGCTTAAAATAGTCTGCAAGTGCAAAGGACAGCAGCACCTTAGCGTATAGAATTTTGTTATTATTTATTATTATTGTTTTCATACCCTTGTTACCCTTGTTTTCAAACCCTTCTGATCAAATCACATAACAAAGAGCAGTACAAGACTTTCTCAACTACAGTTCGTGAAATTGCCTTCCTACGACAACCAGATATTCCAGCAGTGTTTACCCTGGCAAAAAGTATCTGAAGACTTATCAAGGCCTTCTTCTTATTCTTCCTTCCCTTTGTTTTTTTTCCCTTGGCAAGTTGGCCCTATTGACCCATTGATGTCACACACGGCTACAGTCTGCCCGTGGTGTGCCATTTTGGGCGTCAAAATGCATGTCAAGATATGTCGAGGGTTAAACTGCACGCGCATCGCCTAAAATGGCGCAACCGAGACTTATCGTGTGTTGGCGTCAGGTGAATGGGAGACTTTGGAACGCTAGGTGGCAGCAGACTTTGATTAAATTGGCAGCAGACTTGCCAGGTAAATTTCCATTTAAATTTCCATTGTTTGCGTGGCTCTGAGCATGCGCACATTTCCGAGGACAATGGATTTACCTGGTAAGTCTGCTGCTACCTAGTGCCCTCAAAAGTCTCCCATTGAGTCAACAAGAAATACATTTTTTTATCTTTCAGTCAGGTAGACTAAGCCAGTCTATTTCTAATAGCCATCTGGCTATTAGATGGGTGATAACCACAATTTGACCTATACAGCCAGTCTATTATTAATAATAGTGGGGATAATTACATACTTGTATTGCATAGTTGCATCTTGTTCCGTTTGCTCCTCAATGACTTTCTTCATAGAAGTCTCCTCGCCCTCATTTTGACACCTCTCCTCATCAAGAAGAATTCCAAGATCCTTAAGGAGCTCAACATCTCGTCTGATACGGGAGATCTCGGCTAGTTTGCCCACCTGATCCAAATAACAAACCAGATTCAATCTTTTAAGTCTACAAATGTCAGGTATTTCAAAGAGGCCAAGTAGGCCTTTGCCTCTGTTGCCTCAGGCTTGGCCTTGGTGACCCTAAATTCCAGGCATATTGATCTGATTTTAACAGGTTATTCTAAAGGCATGATACATTAATGTTTTTGTGAATGAAAACAATTGCTCATATCCTTCTGGTTTTCCAAAATCCTGTAAATTTAATCAAATTCGGTAATCAAGAAACTACTGCATAACGGTTTAGGTTTGTCAGGGATTACATGTACCATTTGATTTTGGAAACACCGTGCAAAATGTACACTGCTCCAAAATTGATCACAAAGCCCAAGCCACAGCCGGAGCCCAAGCCGCAGCCTGAGCCCATGCCCAGGTTTGGAAAAAGCCCCTAATTTGATGACATTCTGTACAGATTTTGTGTGGTGTAATCATTGGAAACTTGACTGGATTGGAATGAAGTTAATCTCTTAAAAAAAATCCTGAAAGTATTATGTCTTTAAAAATTTCTAAATAAGTCTGAGAAAAAAGAAAACAACTTTACTCTGTCAGATTGGCAGACTTTCGGGTCAGAGTGTTTAAGTACACTTTGGTTAATCCTGGCCAGCTTGAACTGGGTTGTGTTTGTACCTTCCCCTCCCCTCCCCTCTCCCACCCCATTTCATGTCCTTACCCAATCTACCCTCATCTCTCGTCTATTCTTCACATGTTCCTTCTTGTATTCAAACCTTCTGGTCAGGCATCTTCATTCATTCATTGCTTTTGTAGCTATTTAGCCTGTTTGCCTTCGGGTATTTCTGTTATTACCTTAAAGCCCATATTCACTTTTGGGAACACCGAAAAACAAAATGTTCACAGATTTGCACATAACTTACATGGTATAGAGACGATGATGGTAGAAAACTACCTGTGAAATATTTCTGTCTGATGTGTTATCGTTTTCGAATAATTAGAGAAATAAGATCCACAAATGATTTTTCGTCTCATGAGACGAAAACTCCGGCCGTTAGAATGAATACAAAAATGCTGAATGACTTTGTGTTGTTTTCTTGTAAAGGAAACAATGAAATGAGCTGAAACTTCCGCAGGTTGATTTTATTAATTTACCAATAGTGTATAATGGCTTTAAACATGTACATGTACACTTTTTCCTGTAGCTCAACTTTTGTTTGCAAATTTTGTCCTTGTACTTTGAGATATGGCCGAATAAATAATAATAATAATAATAAAAAAGAAATAATAGACTGACCCGTGAATCATAAGCAACTCAGAAAACGTGAAAACCTAATGCGATGAAATTTTGTACGGTGTGATTACTGAAAATAGTGGATTGGAATAAATTTCCTCTATAGTTAATGATGTATATCGTCTTTATGTTAAAGAACAAAACAATAAATAAAAAAAAACAGGCGACTCATTGAGAAAATGTCTAAAACTGACCTGTGAGTAATAAGCAGAGGGCGGGTCTATCATGGAAAGACCCGATTGACGGAGCCTACTGACAGCCTTAAGTATATCATCAGTATGGAAACCAATGTGCTGAATACCAGCACCGTTGTGCTGTTTGATGAACGTTTCCACTTGATTTGGTCCTGGTTTAAAAAAAAAAAAATACATGAATAAAACTAAAAATTTATCAGATACGGAAGAAAATTGACGGTTTCTGCATATTTGGTCTGTGGTGGGTGTGAACAGTGTGCTTAGAACCAAGTAACTTTCATACAGGTCAACTTTAAAACAATGCACAAAAAATAAGCCATTTTAGTAAGAGTAGGCCTTTTTGACAGTCATCATTTATTTTGAGTTATGCACTAGCAGCGTCTGATGACGAAATTGATTCAGCATCAACTGCTGAATCTATCTCTCTCTGGCACAACTTGTGAAAAGAAAATCGTTTTTGACCTTGGCCAGGCAATGCCTCTGCAATAACAAACTTGGCCCTCGGTGGAGGCCTGTTTCTGAGAAATTGAAATTGATTCAACATCAACTGCTGAATCTATCTCTCTCTGGCACAACTTGTGAAAAAGAAAATCATTTTTGAGAACTGTGTTTAAAAGGGGGACTGTCGTCACGATCATAGCAGGCCTGTGGCTGTTCATGGTATTATGAACTCTCATCCCCAGGTAGTACTTAATAAGCAGAACAGTTCTTTTCAGAACTAAGTTGTCTCCCGAATTCCGAAATCTACTCCGCGGTAGTAGAATAACAGCAAGACAAGTTCTCACAAGAACAGTCTACTGTATATAGTTCCTGTTCCTGCACGCTTGTGCTGGCCATAGATCTGATATGGCCAGCGCATGTACGTGCAGTAACTGGGTAAGAGTTCACGTACAGCCATAGGCCTGCTACATGTTTGATCATGAGACCAGTGTGGTACAGGTGCCATATTTCAGACATGCAAGTTGATTATTGATAATTAAAATTAATGAGAGGAAACTGTCTCGAACATTTATTATGTGTAAGATCAAGATCTGTCACAAAAAAAGAAGTAATTCATATCAACAAACCTTGGCCAGGCAATGCCTCTGCAATAACAAACTTGGCCCTCGGTGGACAGAGACCCTTCTGATCCCCCTGACCTTGAGGTAGATCGAGGCCCATTTCTGAGCAGTGCCAATACTCCATGGCTTTCATGCGTAGACCGACATTCTTGCCTTGAACGAGAAAACCTTCAGATTCGTCTTCTTCCCTGTTGCAAAAATTTAGGGGGAAATTTTCTGATGATTGTGACTCTCAAACGATAAGAAGCGCATCAGTAACAACACAGTTTTTTAAATTACCATAATGTACTATTAGGTTGATGTAAGAGTTAAGATACAAAAAAATTATACATATTAAGTGCCATTCAGAAAAAAACAATGTCACAAAATTTATATATTTTTTCAAAGTTGTTTTAACCCACCCACCCCAAATTTTGATTTTAAAATATTGACAGACTATTTATATACCCTATACACTGAAGAAAAAAGTAATGCCCCAAATGAAGCAGACATTTCGAATAAATCTTCTCCCAGCTCGAGAGTTTTCAATGGCTTTTACTGGCTTCCAGAATGCAACTTTGCAGTTGAAACAGAAGAGGAAATTCACCCCATCTCCCTATCGGGCGCAGCGGTTGGCTGTCAAAAAAAGGTTGACAAATAACAATGGACAACACAGACATGACAGTAACATGGGTATTTTTTTTCCTTAAAAAGTTTGTTTTTTCTACTATTTTTTACTGAAAACTTTATTTTGATTTTCAGTTATTTCTTTTGGCCCACCCTACCAAAATTTTGAAAAAATATCAACATTTGTAAACACTGATTATTCTAAATATCCTTTAAATTGTTTATTTTAATTTAATTTAATGTTTATTTAATTTAATAATGTTACTTTAATTTTGAAAATCTTCTATTTGTCTCCCTAAAAAAAAATAAAAAGATAAGGAGGATCTCTGGAAATGGAAAGAACAAAGAAGCAGTTTTAACTTAAAAGAAGTTAAGAAAGTAATTTGAAGGTCTTTAAAGGTGCTATTCGGCCACACTTTCCTTAAACGTGGTACACCCAATCACCTTTGACCTTTTTGTTGCTCAAAATATTGAAGCCAAAGATGGTGATTTGTGCACATTTTGATCAACTATTTAGTGCAGTTAGTTCTAGTTAGAACCCAAAGGTCAAAGGTAATAGTAAAATACTTAAATGCATCAGTTGTTAGGGGAAGGTGTGACACCTTTAATATAGCACCTTTAAATGTCTCTAATATGGAAGTTGTCTCGTGTACCTCATCAGGAAAAAACGTCTCATTCCGAAACACTTCTCATACCACTCCAGTATCCGATTTGAAGATCCCATCGGACACGCAAATGTCACATGATCAATGTGGGTCAACAGGCACGGGGAATGTTTACTATCCGATTTCTCGGATCCAGATATTGCAGCTGCGATGAAACCCGGTAAGAAAACTCCACCATAGTTCGAACTATCTACCAAGGTGTGTACAACATTTCCGACGCACGACTTGATCACAGCAATAGTCACATGACCTCCATTGATAGGATCCTTTACGACGGTTGGCCGACAAAGAACCGTAGCACCGCTTTCTTCAGCTTTACTTAGGACTCCTGTTACGTCGCGAACTTCAAATGCCACATTAAAAACGGTGTCCTGTGTAGAGTGTTGTACTATGCTGTTTGAACTTGCTTGGGAAGATTCTAAGAAACATTGATCTGGTAATGATTCAGAATAACTAACTTCTGATGTCCTTCCGTTTTCCTGAGAATGCTGCAAAGTGTTCTCGAGCTGACCGTCGCCGCCCGAAGTACATGTACTTGTACCTTCACTGGTCTCCGTGGACTTTTCCATCGGTGCTGCATTATTGCTCTCTGTCAATAGAAACACTATGGATCCGCTACGCACTACCCACTGCTTGAGGCTGGCCGTTTTGCGTTCGGCAAAAAGTTGAAAGTTGACATTCCGGGTGAATTTCTGTACGTACCTGGTGCCGTTCTGCACCAGAATCTGGACATGGTGAATGTGAATCATCTTTCCAGAAAATCTCAGCATTTATTCAGCATTTTACAGAAATCATTGATCTGCCCTTCCAGGCTGAGTAAGATGTACCAGTCACTCCTTCGTGCAATTACAGGTAAGCGAGGTTTCTTTCATTTACCTGCAATAACTCCATCAACAGTCTCCCCTGAGAAAAAAAGTAAAGAAAAAGGTATAAAACGTCATTATCAGACAATGGCAAAATTTATCATGCAGTGTATCATCACAGGATCAGTGATGTTTAAACTTTAAACGTACAATGACAAAAGAATATATTTCCTTAAATGCCAACTTCAGAAATATTTTAATGTAAATTTTTTGGGCAGGCCTTTTCCTTAAATCTTAGTTCTACTGACTGCCATGACTGTACAACGTAATGAGTACTGATTGGCTGAAAGGTGCAGTACCTATGACTGCTCTAATCCGAAGACTACACATACATCCATAAGGTCTATTGTCGATCGGTTGATTTCAACAGGTGGCACCCTGTGCTGAGGGATGATGAAATAGGAAAGGGATCATGTGTCTTGGCAGCGCAGTTGCCACTGCCCCCTTTGTCTTCCCATCATGCTTTGCGCTATTTCGTGATCGCGATCAGCAATAAACCTTATGCCTCCGCACCCCTAAGAAATGATCTACTCACATTTTTTTATTAGTAATAATATTACTCACATTCATATTATTCAACTCAACCATTTAATATTTAGAGATACTCACGACCAAGTAACTGGGGCGCTGTACTCCTTTTCTTTAAAATGTCAACATAATGTAATCGATTTTTTTATTTATTAGTATTACTATTAATAGTACTAGTAGTACACCTGTCTGGGAGCTGATAAAAAAGTGTAGACCCAGTAACCTGGGCGCTGTACTCCTTTTTTGAGATTTTGACATTATCTGTCAATGTCAAAATCTCAAAAAAGGAGTACAGCGCCCCAGTTACTGGGTCTAAAAAAAGTGATAACTCACTGAATTTTCAGGATGATGTTGATAACCACTGCACCGTCGGTTACGTATCCCTGCTCTAAATTTCACTAAAATAGAGAACAATTTTTGTGGTATACCATTCAGCAAGAAGTAAACTTACAATTTACATTACAATCATTGAGAGTTCTTCAAGATAAGTAAAACTGCAGTGTTACATCATGATTATGTGCCTGGTTACATCATCCACCTCATCTTCTCATCGCACCGGTGTCTTTTGCATTATAATGCCGTAACGCTCGTCTCCATGTGTTGTGCACAATATAGTCGGGTATCCTCTATCAGCTGACATTCGAACTCAAGTAAAGGAATAGGGAAATACACAATAATTTTGCTGTTTTGAGCGCCCTCTGCTGGCACTAAATTCTAACTCGGCACATGCTGGTCACACGACGAAACAGATGTGTGTAGTGGGTGTCAGTGTCAATTAAGTGGAACAGTGCTCGTTTATAAATGTTGTTGATTTTAGAAAAGTAACTGTGAATTTTGACGAATAAACAGACAAAGTATTTTTTTTTCACTAGAATGTCTAGAAATTCTGGATCCACAACAGCATCATGGAGGTACAAGGCACTACGAGGAAGACCAAAACCAGTAAGGAATTTAGTTTCACTTAGTTAAAGTTAAACAATGTTTAAAAAAAAAAGGATTAAAAATGTATCTGTGCTCAAGCCGATTTTACCTTGGAAAGCTAAGTAATAATCTTGTATAATTTATTAACAAGAACATTTCTGAAGCAGTTTAAAACGTGCAAAAATAATCATTTACCAATGCTCTCTCGTCATGCTAGTTCATGCTAGTGACAGTGTGTACCGTAGTTGCGATAATCGTAACCCTCCATCCTTCCGACCATCGGGAGGATGGAGGGTTACGATTATTGCAACTATGTGTACCGGTAAATGTTGGTTGCAATCGGTTGATCGATGTGCGATCAGTTGATCATGATGCTTTATCGGTCGATCCCACTGCCACCAGTCAAACACTTTATCTTTACATTTCACAACTCTGAAGTAAAGTAAAGTATGAGATATCCCTCAGAATCGACCGATCACGCAAAGTGTTCGACCAAATCGCATAGATCGACCGATCATGCCCAATATATAAAAATTCATTGTTTATCACAGTACTTCAAATAATACCACCCTCAGATAAAATAGACCCTTCTGGACAATCTCATTGGCCGACATTCAACCGTTGAAACTTCACGGCTATACACCGGGCCACGCTAGCTAGCTGCGTGTAATACAGACAGGGTATAGTATATTACACACGCTTGGCAGTTGGCTGTGTCCATCATGGGCCACGTTTGGATGTCATGCATTTTTATATTAATAACAACTAGGTCTGGGCTTCGCAGAAAAGTTTCAAACTCTCAAAAGTGAACCGTTTTAAAAACAACATTTTTGCTTCTTGAAAAGAAACAGGAAAACTGATCAATGCTGAGTCTGACTGCCTCTTTTTCATAAATTCACTCATTGTCACCCAAAACATCAGATTTGGCAAACTGCAGATAAATCCTATCTGACCCCCACTATTTCTTTGTCAATATATTATAGGTTAGTTAAATAGCGTTTATAGGTTAAGTCATGTTCAACACAGCCCTATATTAATTCCGGTAATTACTTTTTATCTTTCCTCTGTGGTACACAAATTTCTTTCCTCTATGAGCCGACTACAGTACAATGCAAGCCTGGAATTACACCGAGGCCCACGAGGGCCATGGCCTCTGTTGCCCTGGTCTTGGCCTTGGTGCCCCATCAAAGGTTTCCCACAGACTTAAAAGGTTTTCCAATGGAGGTGCTTTTTGCAAAATGAAAATGGCCTTGCCCTCTCAAAGATGAAATTCTAGGCCTGCAAATGCATCCGGATGACAGTCATGGCACACAGAAAAAATTGAACCATTGTGTTGTACACAGTACACTTATTCAATACATTGATCGTAACCTTCTGGTCAATTGATTGGATTGTCAGATTGTTAAATTTGATACAAAGCAAATAAACATCACATCGGTAATTCAGTTCCTGCTGTCAATAAATGTACATTTGCCCAAAAATATTTTAAGATCTACTTTAAAGTGTAAGAGGAGTGTAATTCTTTTTCACATTCCTCGGACAAGATTAAGGAGTGCGACTGACCTCGCACCCCTTAAAAATGATGGTCTGCCAATTATTGGAACCTGAAAAGACTTTGGAGGTAAAAGTCATCTTGAGACTGATTCATGAACAGAAATACCCAGACAATAACTACATGTATTTAAGTAACTGATTGTTAACTTAATGGGCCAAGATGTTTTCTTGTTAAGACATCTTAGAAATCATTTGCTCTTCTACTGATAATCACCGCCCATACAAATAATCCCTACCCATATAAAATGATCCCATCCCATACAAATAATTTAAACTTTGACCTTTACTTTACTTTCCCCAGCTTGTCATCAGATTAACAGAAATCAACCAGTACATCACATGCCACTTGTGCAGCGGCTACTATGTAGATGCAACAACTATCATCGAGTGCCTTCATACATGTAAGTTGACCTGACTCTGAGCGCGTCAACTTGACTCCCATTGATTTCATTAGACTGAGCAGACTTTAGTGACCAGTATTGTATTCAAGACATAGAGGCACTGCCGTGCATAGAGCAGCGTTCTCCCATAAACAGTGGTCTGCTGGCCAAATGTTAGTTAACCAGATGCCACCGGGATCCTTTCATTTTTTCCCGTCCAGCCTGACAGGATTATTTTCACAGAGTTGCCAGAATCATTATTCTTTGAGAGTACCGCTGGCACAAAGAAACCTTGACGTGACAAAGCCAAGAGAACACAAAACTTTTGTATTGCACCTTGAGTTTTGTTTTCTCTACCGAGAAAATGTCAAATTCATGCAACGTAAATTGCAAAATCTCGGCCGTGAGCCTCGGCATAGGATTGGTACTAAACCAAGAACCATGGCTGGATCCCCAGTTCACTCTGACTAACCTCCATTGAGCCAAAATACAATGAATAAACAACAATGGTGGAAGCCTCTCGATGTCTCGTAATCCTCTTCTTTGAACAAAAGGACAAAGGTCAGGTATTACACATAACCAACGCACAACAGCCAAAAATCGGCGATACATTCAAGACCGTGTTTTCTCTTTAAGTGGGTGGAATGAAGTGTTATACGGCGTGAGTGTGCTCTGTGCACACTCAGCAGTGGAACACAATGGCGTGTTTCAATGTCACTCGTTTGCTGGATACGTGTCAGCCACCGCCTACTGGTTTAAACAACGAAGGACCGGTCAAAGTTCTCTCAAAGTGTTCCGGCTGGTTAGTTCAGTGTTGAAATATGGACTGGTGAAAAAGCAGACGAGCTAACTGGTTCCTCTGGCTAGTCAATTAAAAAGTTTAGGGCAAACCCTGTAGAGGTGCGAGACTAAAACATGACTCGGAGTAAGTTGACTACACGAACTCTGTGAATTGGCAAATTTACATGTGCATGGTAAATATCAGAGTTGTCTGGATTCTCTTTGTGAGTTGAATCAAGCCCAGACAACTTAGCTCCCTCTAAAGTAACCTAACTCACCATTTTGTGAGTCAAACTGATTTGATATGAGTTGACTTTGATCAGTTTATGAGTTCATCATAACTCTCTGTGAGTCAACTTGATTTCATTTGAGTTCATCTGACCCCCTTTGAAATAACCTAACACTCTGTGAGCCATCCTGATATCCTTTGAGTTGACCTGAGTCACTTAATGAGATCATCTGACTCCCTTTAAATTTACCTAACTCTCACTGAGTCGACTTGACCCCTTTGTAGTTTCTCAAGGTTTGTTTGTGACAATCATTAAACGTCTTTTCTTCTCCCAAGTTTGTAAAAGCTGCCTCGTTCAGTATCTTCATACCAGTAAAAGATGTCCGACCTGTGATGTTCTCATTCATGAAACCAACCCTTTCAGCTGTATCAGGTATGGAGGATAAATCCCTTGGGTGTCTGATATGTGACATGGTGTCCCCCCCCCTCCTTATGTATCTTCATTGTGTTCTGGGAATCTCCAGAATACTTTAAAGGATTTTTGAGATGCGGAGTGGGGGTGGTTACTTCTGTACAAGAGGTGAAGAATGTGTAGTGTAGGAACATTTGGGGGGCTCTCTGTGTCACACGTCAGGCATAGTATAAATGAATCACACCAGGAACAAATAGGGCATTACTGCATTAGTTTCGGAGTACGTTCATACAAACAACTTGGGTTTCAGGAAATAGTTGTTTACCCAGTTCTGTCGTTGGGAAAACCAGTGAACTTTCAGGGGAACAAAAACACTCTCCTTTTGAGAATTTAAACATGATTATCAGGCTGGGAATTTTATCTTAGAGAGCAGTGTTTGCCCTGGCTGATGAACAGAGCGAGGTGGTAAATGTTCAGATTGATGATTGAAGCCAAATTTATGCAGCCTGCAAACTGACAAGAATGCAATGCTCACATAAATGCAAGATGATTCCTGCATCTACACATCCAAATGAGTTCTTGATACATAGAAGTCAAGGGAAAATAACAAGAAAAGGTACTTTTTTGTTTAAAAAAAAACTGAAAATCTTTACAGCAAGGTGGTTATGTTGGTAAAAGAATGAGCAATCTGGTCACAGGAAGTAGAGTGGTGGGCTGCCTCATGTGTGAATGGGCAGGGGAAACACTGTTTGAGAGGGCAAGGCCATTTTCATTTTGCGAAGGGCACTTCCACTGGAAAATGTCTCTGAGAAACTTTTGAAGGGGCACCGAGGCCAAGACCAGGGCAACAGAGTCTTCTTGGTCTCCATCCGGAAATTCCAGGTCTGGAAAATAGATAATGAGAAACTTCTGCCTAAATAAACAAAAAATGCTGCAGTATTACTTTGACAATAACTGTTTACCTTTTATGTTTGTAGCCATACCTTTGGTCAAAGTGATGTACCAACAAATATTGAGAATAATAATATAACAATAACAATAACACATTTTTGTCACACAAAATCTCAATGAGCAGTTCACAGAAAATGGAAGACAGATAGAAGTCATATGTTGCAAGAACAAGTGCAATGCAGTAAAGTGAATGATTGTTCTCCTGTTTTGTTGCAGGTTTGATAGAACAAAACAAGACATCCTCAACAAACTCTTGCCTTATGTGTCATCAGGTAATGAATATTCACGGGCTATAGTCACAAATTTGTTATTCATGTATATGTTGGGTCACTACAGAGTGCAGTGTGGTCTTTGACAGTTACCAATGTTGGGCGGGTGCTTTATCCAGTTGCCGCCAGGAATCTTCCATTTTTTCCCCGATCAGCCTGACGGGATTATTTTGTCGAATTTGCCGGAATCATTTTTCTTTGAGAGTACCGCTTGCACAAAGAAACCTTGCCAAGAGATCAAAGATTCTCTTTGACACACCAGGGTTTTTGTTTTCCCTATCAAGAAAATGTCAAATTCACGCACCATGAATTGCAGAACCTCTGCCGTGAGCTAGTATGGTCGAGGATTGTTCCTCAATCCGGAACCAAGGTTGGAAACTTGGTTCACTCTGACTTACCTCTAGTGAGCTGAAATACAATGAATAAACAATGGTGGAAGCCTCTCGATGTCTCGTAATCCTCTTCTTGGAACAAAAGGACAAGGGCCTGGAATTGGGGGATTAAACAATAACCCCCGCATAATGGGTGAAAATCGTCTAAAAATTTCAACATCATCTGTCACCTTTGTGTTGGTGAAAACGAAGCGTTGCATGGTGAGTGCATACTCTGTGCATGCTCCGACCTTTGTTCCGGTATTCAGATTCGACACAATGGCGTGTTTAGACGACCTCCGTTTGCTGGCTTGGAAAATATTTGAGTGTACACAGGTCATCAGCCATCAACTGGTTAATAGGATCCTTCCTCACTCTAACAAAATCTGACACCTTGTGATAATTCAATGGCCATAAATTATGATGTTGGTATGCATTGTCTCATACAAAGCATTATCAATTGGCTTGTGTAGTCCTCCGGTAAAACAGCATAAAACAAAAATGGTGCATTTGGCTTTTGAAGGGTTGATGTGGTTAGGGTTAATACACGATGTATTCAGTTATGAGTGTTGGTGTTTAGTCTGTTGTTATTTCACTCTGAATCGATCATTCTCCTCAGATGAGCATGAAAACAAGAAGTTGTTCTACAAGCAGAGAGGCATACAGTTTCCTGAGCAAGGTAAATCAACGTCTTTACCAGTTGACGATGAGAGATATACTTCAAGCCTTATTCTGACGTGGAATTTCACTCATGTCATGTGTTAAACCAGACCCTTTGACAACTTTTATTTTATACATGACACCACGGCCAACGATAGTTTTCAAACCAAATTGTTGGAGCTCCCATTGGTTTTTGTACATGCTTTTCAAAATGGGGACCTTCACCCAACTGGGGACCTTCACCCAACTGGGGACCTTCACCCAACTGGGGACCTTATTATTCCTTTTGTTTTAGGTCCCCGGTTTGAATGTGTACCCAAACATGCACAGTTCTGTGCACAGTTGCACCACTATACACAACCCGTTCGGTTGAACCGTTTCAAATAGTTCGCTGGAAAATGGTACCAAGGTTAGGAGGGTTAATATCAATGTTCTCTTTAATTTGTTGATGTGTGACAAATGTTTTCCCAGCTAAATGGCATTCCCTTTGTAAATAATGCATTTCATCTGAGAATTAGGGTAACAAAAATATGTATATATATTTTGTTTGTTATGCAGTTGAAACACAACCACCCAGTGCTACACCGATCCAGCCACCAACACCAATACAGTTACCAACCCCTCCACCAACACCTCCTCCGGTTCAGCCTCCTCTACCAACACCGCCTCGGCCGCCTCCTAATCAACCATCGACACAGACCCCAAAAGCAGTCAACACCCCAAGAGCAGTCAACCACGTCACAGACACTCACATCTCACTACTACTAGAGTTTATTGGGTGAGTTGTTGCGGCTGAAAAATCTGATGTTGTAAGCAGTTGAAATAACAAGCTTAAGCCGTGTCTGAGTTTGTGGCTGCTGCTGCGGCTGTGGCTGGGGCTTGATCCTCACGTGAACATGTGTTGAAGAATAGGATGCCCATAGCAACACCCTTAGCAACAGCTGTAGCCGCCAATTCGGACAATGCCTTAATTCGTATTACAACTTTCAACTGTTAATGTCATGATTTTGCCATAAAAAAAAATGAAGACAAGTTTTAAGTCAGTAGACCCCACACATTTGCCTCCAGTTCAAAGGACACAAACTTGTACAAGTACTTACCTAAAAAAAACTCTAGCTTGAAAATTATTTTCTTGTAATCTTTTTTATTTTAATTTCTTGTAGGGCAAGTCACAGTTATAAGAAAAGTGGGGTGAGTATTTTCTTTCAGACAATTTTTGTAATTTCACTGAATACACATATTGGTCTTATAACTTAAAAAAAAAAAAAGGACAGCAGAATTCGGTTGTATGACTTCTGATTGTTGCCTCCAAACAAAGATATTGACAAAATAAGGAAACCACCAACATAGGGCTAGATAGCTCAGTTTGTAGAGCACTGGCACGTAAACCTGGGGCTCGCAGGTTTAAATCCGGCCCCAGTGAATTTTTCTTTGTTCACCCCAAAGTTAAAAATAAAGTCTCATACAAAAAAAAACAAAGTTATAGGCATTCAAATTCTAAGTTAATGCCCTTGGTATTTTTGGTATTTCTGTTGGTTTTAAGATGATTGACGCTGTAGTCAGTGGTGTGTTGAGATTAATCTTATTATTTGTGTTTAACCCACATACCGTTGTTATGCACCGTGTCCTGTGGAAAAAAATCCACAGGTATACTACTCGGATGGGATTTGAACCCACGACCTTTGCCTTTCTACAGAGTATGTCTTACCACAAGACCACCGAGCTCGTCTGGTAACTGGAGGCTTTACGAATCCATTAGCATATATTAAAATGGTTGCAGTACCCAATGCTAGAAACAGGATTCCTACTGTCTAGCTACCAGGTCATGGTTTTGAATCTCACCTGACTAGTATGCCTGTGGGTTTTTTTCAAGGGACTTGGGGGCAAGTACTGAGTATACAGTGCTTAAAACACATCGGTGAATGAGTTCAACCACAAATGAATTTATTTATCCCAAATTTAACACCAATTAGAAGTTAATGATAAATCTTGTTATCTGCCATTTAAATTTCAGCAAATCCAGCAGAAGTTTGTACGGGTGTCCCAAGATACTTCCATCAGACACATCCAGAGGTTTATAAACAAGAAGCTTAAGCTTGGTAATAGTTACGAGGCAAGTATGTAGGATCAGTGAGGATTTTAATTGATCTTGGAATATGTTGGAGGACTGCAGAAAATCTTTTGTGATCTTTAACATTTTTGAGGATCTCAGTAGATATACACTAATCTGAGCAGCTCGTTTATGGTGGTTTACACCACCACAGCTATGGCCGCCAAACTCGCTCGCGATGCGACGATAGCGTGTCAGCCGCGCATATGTTTCAATCTGTATGGAAGGATTTACAGTGCATGTGCGTCGACAGGCGCGTGTGGTGGCCATAGCTGCGTTGGTGTGAACGCCCACAACGAGCTTCTCAGATTAGTCTACAAGAGGATGATTGATAATGTCTGAAGATTTCACTAGATACTTGGGAATAATATGTGCTTTCAGGCAAGCAAGTCATTCTGTAGTAACTTGGATGTACATTTTTTCCGTATCTGCGAATGATAAACTTTCCCTCGAAGCGGCTACTATGAAATTGGGCCCTGTTTTTTAAAGCTTGTGATTTGATGTATATATTTCAGGTGGATATTGTGTGTGGTGTGGACATAATGGAACCAGACCTAATACTCAGAACCCTCAGTGAACAGGTGACTGATGACCAGGTAGGTTTACACTACCCTCAACACCTCTTTCCCTAATTGGTATATCTTCCCCACAACAGGTGACTGATGGTCAGGGAGTATACACTACCCCATATCCCCTTCATCAACATGTCCACCTTCCCCCTCACAAACTGGAACCTTTTGGCAAAATCTCCCATTGGTTTTGTACATGACTTTCCAACTGGTGACCTTCACCCAACCGGGGACCCTATTGTCCCTTTTTTTGTTATGGGCCCCTGGCTTGAATATGTATACCTACCCCGGACTCACACCGGGGGACTGATTATCATTTCATAAACACTACACGATTAAGTCATTTACCAACAGTCTCCCCCCCAAAAAAAGAAGAAAAAAAAATCATGTGAATGATGATCAGGTGTGTATACTCTACCCAATTACCCCCTTTACTAACAAGTTGCTGGTGGTTGGGGTTGGCGGCCCACAACAGGTGACTGATGATCAGCTGTGTATATACGCTAAACCATTAACCACTCTACCCAGACCCCCCTCTTTCCCTAACAAGTGACTGATGATCAGGTGTATAAACACTACCCCATTAACCCCTTATACTGACACCTCCCCCCCCCCCCCCACCTCCCTTAAAGTCCTGCGAAAAAAATGTTACCAATCATGTGAGTAACTGTCTGACAGTCCTATATCCCCAATCCACTCTGACCAGAGCTCTCAATCAAGTGACGGATGACTGGGTGTGTGTCGGAGATGTAGGCCTCATTTGATCAGGATCTTGGTCTCAATCTCAGTTTTTGTTTTGGAAAGCTACTATGAAAATATAAATAGAGTTGTTGTTAAAAAAGTTTTGTTAACTTTTGAAAAAACGTATAATCTTGCAGATTCATACTTAACTGATTAGCTTTTTCATTCAAAAGTGTAATTGTTATTGTAACACTCTCTGTTAAGTATTGTTACTGATTTGGTTTTGTATATATGCTGATACACTTTTATACCTTTTTTTTAAGGACTTTTTTTGCAAAGCTCTAATGAAATAATTTTGTCCGCCCAAAAAACAGTTTCAAGATGGAATCCTGTTGCTTCACTACAGCCTTGTGGATGCAGAAATCCTTGAGATCTCCTAGCCAAGACCTCAGGATGAAGGGACTTTAAAGTCATGGCTTCTAGCATTTAATGAGGACCTGTTCAGTGACCGTCAGTTCTGGTATGATCTGGTTATCTCTGTCTGTAGCTGCTGGCTGAATCATGAACTTTGAGGTATTGACCCCTTGCACGCAGACCACACGCGATGACTGTGCCACGCTCACCATTTTGGAAGTCATTAAGTATACATGTAAATGCCGGGTCGCCAAAAATGCACACTACACTATATAACACACAGTGACGTTGACTTCCAAAATGGCGCAACCAAGATTATTGTGATGATGAGGTCAGGAGAATTGGGGCAATAAGCTGAGTCTGATCTTCTGACGGGTCCTACTAATTGCCGACCCCTGCCGACCCCTACCGACAACTCGAAAAAATCTACCGACAACTCATTCCATATGCACTCTTTGTCACTGGTTTAAGCTTCAAATGATAGATAATGTTATTATGAATCCTAAAATCCTTATTTTTACTTCTTTGATATCGGAGAAATAAGTATTATTAATCATGGAATGTGATTTTCCGCGAAGCAGTAGCACCGTCCGCCATGATGCTCGATTACGCATAGTGGACTAAACCATTTATCGATGGGTATACTTAAAAGTTGTATGACAACAGAGGGCGCCCTTCTAAACCAAATCGGGAAATAATTCCAGAATAAACCCTCTATACTTGTGTTGAATCATTTTTTCTTAAAGAGAAAAGGTTTAAAAATGTTCATATGTAAATGTTATTTTCATCAAACTAGAAATGCTACACATTTGCTTTTTGTAGAATATTCAATTAACGCTCCATTTTAGAAGTGCGCCCTCTGTTGTCATACAAATGTTTACTATACCCATCGATAAATGGTTTTGTCCACTACGCATAATCGAGCATCATGGCGGACAGCACTACTGCTTCGCGGAAAATCAGATTCCGTGATTGAAAATACTTATTTCTCTTATTTTAAAGAAGTAAAAATAAGACTTTTGGGATTCAAAGTAACATTATCTATCATTTAAAGCTTAAACCAGTGACTAAGAGTGCATTTGGAATGAGTTGTCGGTAGGTTTTTTCGAGTTGTCGGTAGGGGTCGGCAGGGGTCGGCAATTAGTAGGACCGCTTCTGACTGCTTTTGTTGTGGCTGTGGCTAGGTTGCTTCTTCTACCTATGACTGTGTCCAAATGGTGTCACTTCAGGTATAGCTATGGCTTGTTGGCTCTGGATTTAGTAATGAGAATAGGTCATTGAAGTGATCTAGCCACAGCTGTTATTTTGGACATGGCCTAAGCTTCAGTATAGACCTTTATCATGGTGCGGCCATCTTGATTTTCTCCCATTCAAACCAATGTAACCAAACCGAGGCTGGAAGGGCAAACAGTCTGGTTCCTTTTTGTACAAGGAATATTAGTATCTATTACTGTTATTGGATACAGGGAACATGACCAAGATGGTGGCAGCATGATAAAGGTCTGTTATCATTCAAGTCACCAGTCATAGCCACAGCCAAAACTACAAAAACAGCCATAGCCAAAGACAGATGCTGTTGTCAAGCCATAGATTTTGTCAGTGCCATCGATTTGGACATCACTGTTGTTAAGAGAATCTTCTGTGTTTAATGTTGTATGAAAACATGTCCTGCTGGATCGGGACAGAGAAGAAAAGTTTAACCTTCTCGATAAAAATAGCTGTTATTGGCCCAAGCCCAGAGAGACCATGAGAGGATGACTATGTGGACTTTTCATCCCTGACTACAGCAAGAATTCTTCTAGAAATATGCGACTTTGGATTAAAAGTGCAGTTATATTGCAAGCTAATCAGCAATGCACTGTAGGCTACCATTTGGAAATTCATTTTGGGATTATGTGAAAGCGCCCTCAGTAGTTCATTCTGGGTTTATCCAGAGGCTGACCTTGTCCTCCAGGCGACCTTTATTCTGCAATGAGGACCTGATGTGTACACCGTATGCCCTGGATTTTACAGAGGCCTTCACATTCCTTATAGGAGCATAATGAAATTCCACACCTGGTGGCGTTTCATGTTCTTCAGTGTTGGCCACATTTAAATTTGATTATAGTGTAACACAGTCGATTGTATTGAAGTCCACAGTGGCGATGAAAGCAAATCAAAGATAGGAACATTTATCAAAGAAAGTCACAATTTGTTACTGGAGGTGTATTTTATTGAGGAAGGAGTGTGGAAGTCTTTACTCTATAATCAAGTGAGCTTTAGAAATCCGACTTTGATCAATTTAAACCCGACCGCGCTCTGAAACTGTGGCCAAGAAAATGGGAACATTTCCAACTAAAACAAATGAACAGTGGATATACCTGGTAAGTCTGCTGCCACCTAGTGTCCTCAAAAGTCTCACATTGGTCACCAATCTGAAACCATGTATGATGTAGCATAATATTTTGTTTATCTGTTGAAGGCCATAATCAGTAAATTCTTTTAAACGTTTCCTTTGATTTCCTCACATCACTGCTCTTATTCCCCTGTTTGTGGAAGAACAAGAGGAAAAAAACGCATAAAGACAAAGGTTGTTGTTGTTTATAAAAATTATTGAAAGTACCTCATAACTTTTTGTAATTTCATATGTTTCAAATATAAATAACTTTAAAAAATCTTGTTCCAATGTGTCATCTGTGCCTGACTGCCTGTTACTGTTGTTTATACATTATGTTTTATCCACACACCGATGTGTGTTAAGCACTGTATACTCAGTACTTTCCCAAGTCCTGTGAAAAAAAAATTCCACAGGTATATTACTTGGGTGGGATTGGAACCCGCAACCCTTGCTATTCTACTGCAGAAGTCCCACCACTAGACCATCAAGCTTGCCCAGTAGCTAGAGGCTGTTCAAATCCTGTATTTTAGTAGCGGGCATCGCAATGACATTAATATATGTTAATTAATGTCGTCTATTAAAATATTATTTTTATATTTCATGTAGAGTACACAACTGTTTTCTTCTTTAAGGGTTATATTACAAGATGATCCCTAGAAATATCCAAACTTATAATTTAAAGGAAGCAACACATTGAAACACAAAATGCTTCATTATTTCTGCATTTATGTTTAGTATACTTTTTCATGGGCAAGTTCAAAACAAGACTTTCGTGGTTTACTTCTTTTTGTTTTTAGTCTTGAGTCGTGAGTTGCAAGTCACGGTAGTAATTTTTTTTTTAAATCATAGATTTAACATGACCAAGACTAAATTATATTTTATCGATTTGCAGTTACACAAGAACTAACCATCATGACCCAGAAATGGTAACATTCTTGTCGTTTGCCAATCTGTTTTTTTGCAGTTTGGTCTAACATTCTTATGGTTACAGTTAATTTCAGACAGACATGGTTTTGATACCGTTGCTCTATGATGGTAACTACATCACAAAACAACATTCCTTAACTATTTCTGAATGTCTGTAGCCAGGAAGTTTTTGTTTTACATTTGACGATGTTGGATCAATTATACCTAGTATTATCGTTCCCACTTTCAACATGCATTTTATTCGCCACGGCAGCAGAAATAGATCATGCACATAACAAATCTGCTGTCAGTAGCTGCAGGCTCATTAGTATAAAAATGACTGGGAGCCCCTGGCGAGTGTACCAGCACACGACACGTAGAGCTGGCACGCACTCGGCAGGCAAACTCCGTCAACTGCTGCACGAAAATGGGCGTGATCTGCGTATCACGTGGGGGTAATTGACACCTGTCTGTTTACGGTCACTGGTCTTCAAGCATGCCATGCAAACGAATGACTGAAGATGAAGTAATGACTTATGATGACGAGAGATGGAAAGTTGACTTTAAATCCAGCTGTGTTGGCTCTCAGAAGTACCTCATCATTAATGTCAAAATAAACAGCTTCGTTGAATCAAAATGACAAGTGAAATTTTGGGAAAATTTGTGTAATAGACCACGCAAGTAATGTGTACTTTCGAACATTATTTTTGAACCTTTGCTTGGTTCAATCAATCCATCAATCAAAAAAAATCTATAGCGCCAGTATTCATAAAAAAATGTTTAAATGTGCCTCGACAAAAAATCACGAAAATGCTGTAGAGTTCAAGTGAGTTTTGAGTCTCTTAAAAATGTTCAAATTTGGTGAATTTTTTTATATCTGTAATATTGGTGCCGAACTGGAAAATACACGGCGGCAAATGACCGGCGACATGAGTTAAGTGTCCAATTGACATTGTTCTATAAACGTGAATGAAACAGATCGATCCCTTTGACGTAGCCCATCGGATATGCAATAGGCTTGAACGGTCTATTCATCTTCTCTTATTAATTCACATAATAATCCCAATACCAACACATTTTGGGTGTTTTTGGCTTAACACAAAGTGACGCAAACGCTGCTTCGCTGTTTCTAGTATTTAGGATTTCGAGGCAGAAACAAGGATGATCTTTGTACAGCAGAATAATAGTTTTTGTAAAAAAAAGATTAAAAAATTAAAAATGGGGGAAAATAGAAACCTACATTAAAGGGCACATCTTTTGTTTTCTTTGGGAGTTAGATAATGTCATTCACAGTTAGTTGCTGACTCGACTCAAGCGAAATGACCCGAGTAGCTATGTGACTTGTGACTTGACTTGTTAAAAAAAGACCAGCATGGACTTGTGACTTGACTTGTAACTACCAGCATTGACTTGTGACTTAACTTGTAACTACCAGCATTGACTTGTGACTTAACTTGTCACTATACCAGCATTGACTTGTGACTTGACTTGTTAAAAAAACAGCATGGGCTTGTGACTTAACTTGTAACTACCCGCACTGACTTGTGACTTGACCTACCAGCATTGACTTGTGACTTAACTTGTACCTACCAGCATTGACTTGTGACTTAACTTGTCACTACCACGTCCAAAAAGAAAGAGAAAAAAGAAAGAAACAAAGGACTTGGAGAGGAAACCATCTGAAGTATGTTTTGCATTGTAAAAATAAAACTATACAAGTAAAGATCACGTGTCGGAAATTCTACTTTTAATGAGTAGGACCTATATATGAAAGTATCCGAACATCCCATAGGCCTCTCGTACACAATCATGTAAACTTTTGAAACTTATTGTATTGTTCTTGGTGGTGTAGGCCTATTACGGAATGATGCTGCATTATTTCAACTATTGTCCAGTAATAAATATTAATTGATTATTGTGGTTTGACAACACCATCTGTTATTCCATCTTGAAACAAAATATCTTAACAGCAATCAAATCAGTGCGTGTCATATAAATCTCTCTGTAGGTTTTTCGCCTGATGGAAGACGTCAACAATATTTGTAGTTGATTTTTTTTTTTGAGTGACAGGTCAATTGTCTTGTCGTCCGTCCCGCACGCCACGCGCCCTTTGTTATTTTTGTTTGGTCCGTGAAACGTCTGGGAATAAAAGAATAAAAAAAAAAGAATTAAAAAAAAGTTAAAAAAGAAAAATTAAAATAAATAAATAAAAACGAGTGAAAACACGGAAAAGGTTAGTCTGAGTTAGACGGTGATGTTTTGGTCTGTAGACTTTGCCAATGTCGGATTACGGTGTTTCTTTTTTTTTTTTTTTTTCATCAGGCGGAACATAAATAAATTGTTTTCGACTTGTTAGTTTTTTTTTAATGAAACATCGCTATTACATTTTTGCCACATGATTAAATTTCTATCTGGATTTCTTTGAAAGGGTGCATTCTGAATGAATTTAAAAAATGATGTCAGTTATCCCTAAATTTAATAAATTTGATATTTAATCATGCAAAAAAAAAAATAGAATAAAAAATAGTCATGATGTCTGGCATGCATTATGTTTATTTATTTATTTATTTATTTATTTATTTATTTATGAACCCAGTACAGTGGCCAACGACATTTTACTCGAAGTTGACAGAATATCACGGGGGAACTATGAAGAATAATCGGTTCTGTCAATACATTTGTAATTTGGTTAAAGGTAAATTATAGGCTTAGTAAAGCTGATAGTGCATATGTTCTTACTTTGTGTGATTCAATATTACATGAAAAACAAACCTGTGAAAATGTGGGCCCAATCCGTCGTCTGGGTCAGGAGAAAATAAGTGAAAAGCCACGCACACAGCAGCGTGTAGACACTTGGTCCTTAAGTTCTGTTGTTACAATCGACATTAAAATCGGGTCTTCAAATTCTATTTTCTCGACTTTTACAGTGTTTTAGGGGCTCCGTGCTTTTCTTTCTTTTTTTTCTGTCTGTCATTTTTGTATTTTTTTTTTCAGACCATGTAGGAAGAATCTGTTTTCTTCTCCATGGCCTAAAAGGTTCACTGAAATACAAAGTATTAATGCTTTTATGTTACACCTTATGATTGTTATAAAACGATTCACATGTAAGAAATAATTTTTTGCATTCTGTTTTCTTCTCCATGGCCATTTATCTTACTACACATGCTGGGAGTAGACTTTGTGGCATTCTGGCAGTAACTTGCAGTGAAAACCGCAGCGTGGCGGTTGTATTTCATTGTTGTGTGAGTCTGGAACGGCTTTCCTGGGAACAATTCACATTTTGGAGAAAGAAAACTTACAACAATTTGTGTTTATTTTTTGTTTCTAGTTAAATTAAGTTTAATCTGGTTAAAATCGAACCTGTAAAGAATGATTCAAATTGTACTCCTAAAAAACAGTTAACACTAGACCCTGAGAAGAATGAAGTGTTGATTGACCCGATTTTTGGTCGAAAGAAATATTTGTTTGAATGTTTTTCTGTGAACGAATTTTGACATATGAAACTGTTCCAAAACGAAAAACATACTTAAACCTTCGCATTATGCTACGACAATGCACTAAATTAACATGCACAATTATTTGTGCCATTTCATGGCTGATGAATGTGAGATAATGTCGGGATCCTGACGATGATTCAATTTTTAGTTCAAGTTTATACTTATCATTGGCAGATTTTGTGTGTGCAGTCCCTTGACGAAAGCTTATAACTTTGTCCAATCTATAGCTATGTAAAATTTACATAGAAATTGTCGGGTCAAATGGTCCCCAAATCGGACCTACACACTTGAACTACCTCCACGCTTCAATAAGAATAGCACAAAAGACCAGACCTTGATATTATGGTCGTCATCATTCATTATATAGGCCTACCATTATTTGTTGGTTTTTATTTTTATTTATTTACTTATTTTATTCATTTATTAATTTTGTTATTTATTATTATTATTATTTTTATTATTATTATTATTATTATTATTATTACTATTTTTTTTTTTTTTTTGGGGGGGGGGATCCTTAAGTGAAATTACTTCCATAAATATCAAAGGGACGGCCTCAAAAATCAGACTGGACTAATTAGCACACTTTTTAATTTCCATCCAATTTGCACCGACAGGTGGTGAATGTGACCACGGCACGGCACTGCGCGCCGGGGCGGGCTTTGGCAAGCACCGCCCATCACTGCACCGTGATTGACGGCCAAGTAGCTCGGGGCGTGCGCGTTCGACACCATCGCACATACACACGGTGCACACGTTGTTTGACTGCGGAAGTCCATCTTCTTCGGATTTTTACTGGGAATTTCGTGGAATACCGGCCAGATTTGGGCTTGAAGACACCACCAGGGTAAGGAGTGTTCTTTAAGTTATTCATCTGGTAAATTTCAGGGGGATACATGGTCGTTAAAGGGCCTTAGCAGTGGGAGAAAGAGAGATTTCACAGTCAGTTTTTGTCGGTCATACAGTCAGCTGGAGACGTATACATGTACACTTTATACAACAGCACACACTGAATGGAAGTCCTATGCATCGGAAAAGCACTGTACACAAAACAATGATTAGACATGCATTGCATGAAGCAGACGGCATGTGTGCGTGTGTGTGTGTGTAGACAACAAATTAGATTGTCTGTTTTTTCCCTCCCTCTGATGATTTTGAACATCGTAAAAATATGAGTTTCAAATCATCTGCTTTATCTTCCATAAATGGACTTTGTAGTTGTACATTAATTGATCATGTACTTTGTGAACTGTCCATACTTTCAACCTTTCACTGTTATAAATTGTATTTTGTTGTCAATTATTTATAAATTAAAATTGAACTTCCGAAAGTTGAGGTTCTTTAATTTGGCCTATTTGTTCGAACTATAAAGGCAAAAATGATGTAGCCAACCGCCACTATTTCTCCAATATTCTTACAAAATGTGTTTGTTATAAAGGCAGACAATTAACTTATTTATTGTATTGGACTTGTATTTAAAAAAATTTTTTTTTTAATCCTCTTGAGTAACGGGTAATAAATTGTATTATTACCAACAGTTGCTCGAGAGGATTTAATAAAGGGAATAAAGTCTGACATTAAAAAAAAAAAAGACTGGTGAATTGCAAGTGACCAATTAAAAGTGGAGGTTGAATGAATAAGGTGGCGTTTCCTCCAATTAAAAACACTTTTCTAAATTCTACAATTTCTATTGTTGTCTAGGGATTTTCTAGTACTTGCGTGTCAAATTGCAAGTATTTTGACGTGATTCCACTTCAAACGAATCACGTTTTACACAGTCACCCTAAACTGCATATAGTTTGACAGGTCACAAATCAAAGAAGAATGAGAGGGGACCAGTTGCTCCATGACTTGATGCCTCTTTTGCGGGCTACCCTACTTGAGCACTTGCGTATAATGGATTGGCCACAGGCCTAATTAAAATGGGCCATAACTGTATTGGCACATTTTAATTAACCAATTCCAGGGGTTACGAGCGAGCAATGCATAATGGGAAAAAATGGCGCGGTGAGATCAATCACCCCTGGGAACGAGGTTGGACTTAAAACTATTTTAACTTAACACTACAATCACAGCCCAAATCTTTGTAATTAAACAGGCCCGATTGCAAACAAAGCTGAGCTGAGTTTATCCCAAATTTGACGTTACTTAGTGGTAAACAGAACAAATTGTTGTCTCACAATCACAACAAATATGCACCTTGAGGCTTAACAAGTTGTAGTGTAAGTTAAGGTCAAGTCTGTATGACAGAGTTTGACGCCTAATAAAACAGCTTTACAGGAAAGAATCACAAAAGGCAGAACATGTTAAACATTTTGATAGTGCGTTAACTTTTTGGTCCCATGTTTTCATGTTCAGATGAACTCCCTTTCACCTAACTTGCCCTAACCACCATCAGGTGTAACTTTCGTTTCAAGATACCCTGCTACAACTTCATTGAAATGCAACACGGTTGAAATGAAAACCTTTCTAAAATGCAGCAAAATGAAATGCAACAGAGGTCCCAGCCTTGGTACTGGGCCTTAAGGGATCATACTGAATGCACCAATATGCATTGCAGGTTTGTGGGGAGGGTAGGAAAAAGGTGGCTTACAGTGCACGTTGACATATCAAGGCCGTGTAGAGCCCATGGCCCAATTTCATAGAGGTACTTAAGCAGAAAATGTTGCTTAAAATAATTATGCTTAGCAAAAATAAGCAGGATACCAGTCACAATTTGTACCTGTGACATGGCAGTTTGGCCGGTAACCTTATTCTGGTAAGCATACATGTAATTTTGTTGTGCTCAGCTACTTGTGCTTAAGTAGCTCTATGAAATTGGGCCCTGGTAATTGTGCAGACCGGTTCAACAGAGTATGGGTTTTGAGTTGACAAAATGCAACAACTTTTACCATTTAGTACATTTTGTGAATTGGGTGAATTTGGCAGGGTTAGGGTTCTAAGGTAATCCAACCTGCTTCTAATAATAGGCCCTTTGCGGAAATCTATTTTTCTTGAGATTTCCTCCGATGAAGCCTTTGTGAGTTTCAGTGGCAGCCAAACTCAATGCTATACTACATGTACTTTACACTGCCTTTGTTTGAATATTTTTAAGTAAGGATTTTGAAATAATTTGTGTCATGCATACACGTAGTTTTAATTTGTCCACAAAACCATTGTTAATTAGGAACTCAAAATTGTGGCGTAGAGATTAAACGGTGTATTTGTGAAGCGTTGAATTAAGCACTGCAATACTGTTTTAATGCCTTTGAAATGACCACTGTATGTGACACACTGACTGTACAATGTAGTACTCTATCAAGGCTTTTAAGAACGATGATGCTACCAAAGGCAACTTTTTAAAGTAATGTACATTCATGCTAACATTTATATCTACATGGACACCTTAGTCCTTGCAGGATTCTTGCTCTGTACTTTAATACGAAACACAAAAGCGAAAGTCTTCCAGGGCTAGTCTGCACGTCTGCACTCAACAAGGGCATAATGGTGTACTTTTACAGTACACCCTTAAACATGCTGTGTTTAATTTAGTGCATGCTGTTTGAAACTTTCTAATCGCCGGTTTTAGTTGTACCACCCCTCTCGGTTCATCAGTGAAAGGAAGCAAAACTTCAGATACCCCACATGTACACATGCAGGCCTGATTGCTTCGTTCTTGAAAGGGCAAGGGCACCACTGAGGCATTTTCTTCTTAATAAAAGGGCAACTCTGTGAGGGAATTGTAAATTTCTATTGGAAGATTTAAGGGGCACCGAGGCAATGACCCCAGGGGTATGGAGGCAATTGCCTTCTTACATGTAAGATATCTGGCCTGCACGTCTACATATATGGCAGTGTCTTATCTTGACACCCTTTAACATTGACGTTGCAACATTTGTTTCAGATCAAATGTAAAGTACCACACTAGATTAGAGTGAGTGTGTTCATTATATCATCTTGGTTAGACAAACACTTGTCTGTTGTGACAGTGTTATTTGAATGTTGGCAAACCTGTATTTGTGTGATTGGTTTGGACAAAGTGGAAGTTCAAACCTGCCTCAGGCTTGTTTGAAATGTTGCACTCTTGCCGTGTTGAATTCAAATCATTTGAGTACGGCAATAGCGCGGCAGTGGTTTCAAACGGTGAGCTTCTTCGGAACTTTGCCAACAGCACGGCAGGGCCTGTCAAGCCATGGTCGATCTAAGCCTCTGCCGTGCGGAATTCCAAAAGTGTTTTTTTGCTCTCACTGCCTTGTCGAATCAAGAAAAAAATTGAAATATTAGAATTCAACACGGCAAGAGCGTGACGTTTGAAATGGGCCTCAAATGTAAACACCTCTCACCTAAAAAAATCAATCAACCAATCAATTAATTAAGTAAATAAATAAATATTGGTATTAAATTGTGACTCCAGCATGGATTAGTACTGTACACTCATACAAGGACAACATGTTTTGATGTAGTCTTGTATACAAAATGTTAACTGCTGAGTGATAGTAAATTGATACATTTATTTTCGTATTCCTAATATCCTGTACGTAGATGTGATGTGCCAGAGGAGAGGGGTCGAAGTGAATGTCTGTTCCCTGCATTAAACAATAAGGACGGGGGTGGGGGATGGAGAAGCAGGGCAGGGTTTTAGAGGAACTAAATTTTGGTCAAAGAAACACACGCAGACAAAATAAAGAGTGGATGCCATCCATGGGAAAATAAAAAGTGTCCAGTGCAATTTCTGAAAGGTAGTACAATGTTTACATGTACGTAAACACCTGCTTTTGGGTGATCACATGTTACAATTGTACATGCCTGGAATTTCATCTTTGATAGGGCAAGGCATTTTGCAAAGGGCACTTCCATTGGAAAATCTTAAATTCTATAGGACTGCAAGGCAGGCCTGAAAGTTCACAGAGGCGACGGAGGGTGTTGCCTCTGCTGCCCCTTGTCATTGCTTTGGTGCACCGTGAAGTATGTCAATAGAAATTTACATTTTTCTCATAGAGGTGCCCTTTATCACTGAGAAAATGCCTTGGTGCCCCATGCCCTTTCAAGGATGAAGCAAGGCCCTATGTAATTCCAGACCTGCACTTATTAAGGCCTTTTCATCAGAATGATAATGAATAGTCTGTGATGATCCACATACTGTAAAATGTGGTCGGGTTAGCGTTGTGTTTTTTCCCCTCGCCTTCCACCTTTAGGACCCAGGTTCGAATCCCACCGGGGGCACTACAATGTATGTGTATTGGGTTTTCAGTCCCTATCTGATTGCGTGGGTTTTTCCTGAAATAAGTCTCTGGGGTTTTCCTCCCACATCTGAAACTGAAACTTCCTTCCTTGTCTTCTCTCCATGGGGTTATTCGGCTAGTATAGTGATTAAGCTCGTTTTATGAGAAATCTTTGCTCACAGCTGGATTAATTTTTTAGATAAGAAGTGCACTATTTGGTTTGGGTTTGGGTGTATAATTATAGACAAATTTACTCAAACCAAATAGTGTCATAGTATTGTGTCCACCATATCTCAAAATGGCTTTATAGCATTTCAGGCAATGATTTTTTTAAGGGAAGTTTTCCACCATGACAAGTTTTATACCATGTAAGTTATGTGTGCAAATCTGTGAACATTTACATTTAAAATCTTGAACCAGTGTTGTGTGCACACCCTTCAAATGAAGACTTTTAAATGACCAATATTGATTGGTCAATAAATGGTTTGCCAGGGTTTACAAGGGCAGGATGCCTTTTTATCTTTTTTTTTTAGAGCCTCAGTCTGTTGGCAATGAACATTGATCTCTTTTACACAACACTGCTATCTCAAAAATGAGACGTGATAGTTTTCTTTGTGTCAAGGTACATAGACGTAAAAGAAACTTGATCGTGGAGATTAAGGAGGAATTTCGGTAGAATAGTACACAAGTAACTTGATGCGACTGTGTACAAACTGCAGTAACCTTCAAAAGTTCATACATTTAATATGCAGTGTGCTTTCCCAGACCTGTACTGAAGCGAAATAAGCCTTGTACATAAATAGAATTTATTTAGCGGGCTGGGCTAATTTGTATACAGTCTTGCAGTGAGCGCGCATCTTTATTCAGGGAGAAAGAAAAGAGATATTGGCTGGTTTGAATAAATGTTGCGCATATCACGAACTGATTGATTTATTGACTTTTCTGTGAATATGAAAAGGGTACTCCAGAAATGCAACACCATGCATGAGGAATTGGATAACTTGAGAACACAGAGGTTGAATACACTGCACTGAAAGTAGGACACAAAACACTCTTTTTAGTTCGGGCAAATGATGTGAAGCAATTCGGAAAGTGTTACATATCATTGGCACAGCTCTTTGTGAGACCTTCACATATGTGGAGTATTTGTACATTACAGTTGTGATTTTAAATGCACAATGTATTTGGCAGTCTCTTCGATCCCATCAGACTCTTAAATTCGTTTGTCATGTTACAATGTATGTTTAAGCAAACATTGTACATGGATCTCCACTTTGTTATAAAGTGGAACATTTTTGCACACATTTGTACATGATTTGTTGTCAGTCAAGGATACGTACTGTATTGCATCTTGAAAGTATTCATGAAGAATATTGAATATGTAGTTATTGAATACAAGTATGCGTACAGTATACGTTATTAGCATAATTTATAAGGCACCTTTTCCCCTAGAGTTACAAAGGGCCTCGAATGAAGTGACATAGTCCAACTTAAAGATGATCCAAGTGCATAAAACAATCAGGTTAGTTACGTTAAAGATGAGTCTTAAGCAGTTTCTTGAACTGGAATGAACATTTTGGTCACATCATATGACTTTTTTTTCCCAGTGCTTTTGCTTTATTGTCTCGGGCGAGCGGTTTAGTGCACTGGACTTGGTTCTGGTGGCGGAGTTATTACAATGTGGGTTCAAATCCCGGCCTGCCCGGCCACGATGTATGTGTCCTAGAGTATACACTTCCAAACTATAAACTGCTTTTCTTAAATAAGTTGTTTAAATGGGAACCTACAATGTACACGTACAAGGGCTAAGTTGGTATGGTGGTGGATTAACCTTTAACCAGTTGCTGCCAGGAATCATCCATTTTTTTCCCATCTAGCCTGACAGAATTTTTTTTTCTCAGAATTGCCAGAATCATTTGTCTTTGTGAGTACCACTGGCATAAAGAAACCTTGACTTGACAAAGCCAAGAGAACAGTTTTCGCTATAGTACCAAGATTTTTGTTTTCTGTTTCGAGAAAATAGCAAATACATGCATTGTGGATTGCAAAAACCTCGGCCGAGGATTGATGCTAAATGTGGAACCAAGGCTGGATCCCCGGTTCACTCTGACTTACCTCCATTGAGCCGAAATTCAATGAATAAACAATTGTGGAAGCCTCTCAATGTCTTGTAAACCTTCTTCTTTGAACCATTTCACAATGGGCGAAAAACAGCAAAACATTCAAGACCATCTGTCCTCTTTGTGTGGGTGAAACGAAGCGTTGCGCTGAAACAAAATGTCCCGGTGACCTTTGTTCTGGTATTCTGATTTTACACAATGGTGTATTTAAAATATTGCTCATTTGATGTCTTAGACATCTTTGGGTGTCATGCACACAACAGCCGGTGTCTTCTGGTTAAGTGCTCATATAAAGCAGACTATTACTATTAGAGCAAGGAGGGTTTAGGAAGTTGAGAAAGTTTGAGGAACAGTAAGCCTAATGACTAGGGATAATAATGTTTGAAAAATACCTTGGTCCAGTTACTACTATGTGTGTATGAGAACCCAAATGCATCTTGCATGAAACCATGATGGCATCAACAAGATTGTACAATCAAACTCAATTCCAACAATTACCTGTACTCAAGCTGACTGTGCAAGTAGGGTAGGGTAGTCAGGGATTCAACTATTTAATTTAAGATACATAATACATACTGTAGTCACAATGCATAAATCACAAGTGAAGGGAGAATCTCATTTGGTACAATGAGGAAATAATTCAATCTGTACACAAAGGAGTAACTGTAATGGTTGCCGAGCTGTCAGTTCCAATCTGCAAAATGTGCATTGCCTGCACCAATGCACTCCATACAGCTGTTGAGCTGTACTACAATACTATACAGTCAAACCAGAAAGGTTTAGAATGGTTTAAAACTAGTTTAAGCTCCTTTCACACGATGCCAATTTCCCTGGAAAAATTTAGTTGACCTTTTCACACTTGAACTACTAACCCTTGCAAACTCCCAGGAAAAAGCCGTTTCCTGAGAAATACATGTACAGTGTAGCTACCCCTGCTTGGGAGTAGGATTTAAGTCAGTTACACCCAGGGTTGACATCTTCAGTGTTGATTTTCCTTCCAGAAAAATCGCATGAAGTGTGAAACAAACATGGGGTGGCGGTGGGGTTGAAATTCTCCAGGAATTTCCTGGGGTTTGCTTTCCTGGGAATTGGTTCGGTAGGGTGAAAATGACTTTAAATGACCAGCAAAGCAACCAAACTCACAGGGTTGGTCTATGGTTGACCGAATTAATATTTGAACTGACCAGAATTCAGATTAATTTTATATACAGTTACAAAATTGACCCAATGTCACCTGATTCACCTGATGTCATCATCACAATAATCTTGGATGCGTCATTTTAGGCGATGTGGCGTTTACAGGTATACCTATTGACTTCCAAAATTGTGAGAGCGGGCACAGTCGCCTGGTGTGACGTGTGTGCAAGGGGTCAATATGGTCAACTGTCTAGCCTCTGCTTGCTGAGAGATTATCAACAAATTGATGCATTAATATAATGCAGGGGTACTTCATGAAAGCGAAAGAGTAAAATGCTTCGGTGATTGCCTTGATGCTCTTTGAAGTGTTCTAGTAGGAATTCTTGTTTTCCTCAAAGACGGTGTCCTTTTTATACCGTAAGGCAAAAGAAACCCATGCCTTTTTAAGATAATGACAAAGTACCAGGCCTTTGGACACTAATTGCTTCTACAGAACAGACAACAAAATAACAAAAACAGTCATCATTGTGGCAAAAAAAAAAAAAAACAAGATTATTTCTACTGCTAGTTATACCGTACATTGAGGTACATATCAGGCCCAATGATGATGAGACAATTGTGGAAACGTGGAGCTACCATAACACATGGTACACAGGATGGGCCAACGAGCAACCACCTTTTGACCTGTTCTTGAGGGCATTCCACTGCAGTGATGTCACTATACTTGTTGCATGTATAAATTTTTCAACCTAAAAAAAACAACAAATTGTCAAAATAAAGACAAAATAAAAAAATCAAATAAAAAAAAAGTTGTTACAAACTACGATCTTACTGAATATCAATTTAAGGCATGACACCCCACTATACATGTACATGTACCTAAACAGCTGTAAACCAGATATTTGAAACAGGAATAAATACAGTGTATGAAACTTGGTTAAACCTTTTTATTCCTCCGTGGTGAAACCCTGGTTTCACCTAAACTGTACATATTAAACAAAACTCTGCTCCCTTAAAGCCCGAGCTCAACATTGGTAAACTGACTGTAAATCTTTGCACAAATCAAGATATTTGTAATCAAACCAACCTTTGAAAATGTCAGCTCATTTCGTTGTTTTATTTGCTAGAAAAAGGTAAAAATGCATTCAGCATTTTTGTACGCATTCCTGCGTCTCTCTGAGACGAAAGCTAACTTTGGATCTTATTTTGTTTATTATTTCAAAACGATAACACTTCAGGCAGAAATATTTCAAGGAAAGTTTTCTACCATCATTCTCCTTATACCATGTATGTAAATTGTGAACATTTGTGTTTTTCTTCTTACCAATGTTGAGCTGGGGCTTTAAAATCAAATGTCATTCAGACACAACAATCACATTAAGGTCTGAGAAGGGGGAAAAAACCGACCATTGAAAGTTGACATTTAAGTCCTTTGAAACTCAACACCCTTCAGGATCGTCCCAGTTCAAAACAGAATTGCCAGAAAAGCAGAACTGGGCTGGTTAAAGGTTGAGTCGAGTCAGTATTGTTAAGTGACTTGGTTCTCTGAACAAGGATTGATATTATGTATCCAATCAACCTGCAATAAGCCAACTGTTATTATCCCATTGTGTAATCCCAAAGGCTATAACACTCACAGTGGTGCAAGGTATAGTCTGGTTTGAAGGTCAGATTCATACATTGCAATTTTTCTTTCTTTCATTTGTTTGCCAGGATGTGTTCAATTGGCCCTGTAACCTTGTGGCAAGAACACAATGTCAAGTGGTGTACTTGTAGCAAGTAGAACTAGAAGAGGATGTAGTGGTCCTTATGCTGAATGTTGCCAGTGAAAAAAGGCCAGTGCCGAATTTCAGCAGAAAATATTGCTTAACCAATTTCTGCTCAGGGAAAAAAGAAGTGTGGGAACCAGTCACAACAAAATACATGATCTTGTACTTTGGCTGGTAACCTGGTTATGGTACATGTAAGTGAAATTGGTTTGCGCTGAGCTAATATTTGTGTTCAGTTATAATGAAATAGTCTGCTTTTGTAAATTACATGCAACGTAATCAGGTTTCTACTTGTAGCATACATGTACATATATACAGTATTGGGCAGATGCATAACACATTGGTATTTATTTTAAGCAGGTACTATATAATGCAAAAACTATCCCTCCATAAAAAAAAACACAATTGACAATTATGGAATTTTTTAGAGTGAGGCCAGACCAACAGAAGTAATTAAAAAGCATTAAATTGCTCTCTCTTAAAACATTCAATGATAAATTTATGGAAAACTTCACCAATTTACAAATAACATACATTTTACGCTGCACATTCATAAATATACTTCATCCATAGACCTGTCCAAACCCTTGCCCCTCCCTTTTCCCCCAAATGAGGTCGGAAAAAATGCACAAATGAATGCTTTGTACATAAATAGCCCAATGATGTCTTTGCCCCGCTTGTGCCCCCCCAAAAAAAATGAATACATCTTTTGTCTGGTTATGCCACTGCAAATACTGCCCTTCTGTATAAAGACAAACAGATTATAAATGTGTATTTATCAGATGAATGAACAGATTCTGTGGAATTTTCCTTCCTTCTACCTAGATGAGGAATCAGGACTGCAGAATCCTTACACTAGATCCAAACCGGTCTCTCAATACTAATTATGTACAACACCTACCCAGTCTTATCTGTCCTACCAGTTGATCATATATTTTCAGCGATCCCACAATGTGATATTCCTCCCCGCGGCAAACCAAGGGGTTCACTTACTCCAGGCTGGCAAGTCGATGGTCTCTCTCCGTCCGAAGCTCACCCTTCCTCCCTGATCTCACTGTGTACTGAATTACCACTGTGAGGATTACGTGTATGTTTTAGATGAAACATAGTCAAGGCGTGAAGCTATTGTGTGTTACTGTTAGCAGCACAGAGAGATAGAATGGCCCTTTCTTTATGATGTTAGTGATTGGCCATAAGAGAACTCAAGGTGATGTGCAGTGCTGCCGGATCAGATTTTGGCTGTACGGCATGATGGAGTATGTTTTTAGATGAACGAATTATCTGGTTAGGTTGCCTAAAAATACCTGCCTGAGTAGGCATGCAAAGTTTACAAAAATGAAAGACGGGATAAAACTGTCGTCTTGATCCTTTTTATCAATCATACAGAATCATCCTATTTGAGTTTTCCATTAAACACGTATGTCCAAGTACTTAAGGGATATTGCAGAAATCTTACTCTCTGTGAGATCTAATAAACATATTCAAAGGATCATTTCGATCAAAACATCTTGAGATGAAAGATCATGCGCTCCTGCATCTGCTTCAGATTGCTGAAGATGTACAGCAGGCCTGGAATTACACAGAGGCCACGGAGGCCATGGCCTCTATTGCCCCTGGTCTTGGCCTTGGTGCCCCTTCAAAACTGTCCCATAACCTTTAAGATTTTCCAATGGAAGTGCCCTTTGCAAAATGAATATGGCCCTCTCTAGGATGAAATTCCTGTACAGAACCCACATGTACATATGTACTATAATACCGTATACATTCTCTCAAATTTTTCTAATGAAGTCTCCATAGCCTTAATACTTTTCTTTCCCAGTTTTCTCAGTATCAATTTGTCCCTGTAGGTTGCTGCACAGTGAGCAACAGTAATTACAGTGTAAACGCAGTGATCCCAGCACATTACAAATATTCAGCCATTGTAAGGGCTTGAAATACCCACTTGACCACAGGCCAGAGTCCGTAATTTTAGCATTGGTCAGTAACTCACAACCAAACAATTCCTGCATTCGAGTGTTTTTCTACATAATACATACATTTTCCTTAAAGTTCAGTAAATATCCAAAAATAAAGAATACATTTTAGGTCTTGTAAACATAATTTCTGGTGAAGTGACAGTTCTGAACAAGAGGACCTGTGGTATGAGCTGACAGATATTCTCTTGAAATTTGAGCCTTGCATTGTTGTCTGAATATCATTTTGTAGAAGCCTGCTTGTCAGAAAATACAGAGTCCATTCGATGTACAGGGACAGTCTTGATGTAAGTTCAAAACAAAAATAATGAAAAAATAAAGTAAGTTCTTGCAAACTGCTACCAACGAGACTCTTCCCTCAACCCCTACCCATGTCTCCCTCTTCATTATTCATCCCTTGCATCTTGTGGCTGCTTTCTGCTTCTCTTCACTTCTTTCCACTTGACTGCTTCTTTTACTCCAGTACACTTGTATGTGTATGTTGTGTTGTCATTTAGCCTTTGAGAAAGACTGAGGCGAAACTGGAGGCCATTAGAAAAATTTTGCAAAAAATGTTGAAGTCCAAACTGGATATCTTTATTACAGTCTTTGTAATGATGTGTCATGCTTCTAGACCATGCTTAGACAATCTCAACACTCAGAGTATTATTTCAACGGTGGCCTTGGCCAAACACCTCATACCCCACAGTAGCTAAACACTGATTAATGCCTTGGAAGACCTCTCTCACTGCCTTTATCCATGCCTGCCCAAACTCATCAGAACAATAATCTAGTCTTTAATCCTGGACTGCATTCTAGGGGATCTGGGTGTTGGATGATGATGCACATGTCTGAATGGGCGGGGGGAATGGGAAGCTAGCGTGAACAGTTGTAACTCAGATCAATCTGGTGATTTACAATGTAGCCGGAGCTATTAGCCTGTCATTTATGACTTGTGAGCAAGTCATGAGTACAAAGCTCCTGAGCTTTGTATGCAGTCATTATGGCTTTTGTGACTGCAGTGAATGGGACCTACACTGTACATGTGTACAGTGTAGGCAATGAGCTGCGGATTGTACATGTACATATGTATGTTGCGGATTTGTATAATATATTTTAATGAAAAACCTACACTTTGTACTTTTAGGAGCGAGACTTCTTCCAGTAATAGTGAAGGGGTGTGGATGAAGTTGATGTGCAAGCCTTGCAACACCGTAAAGCATCATAAACAATAATAACAGTGCACAGTTTCATTTAATAATACACAGTTCTTATAGTGCTTTTCACGCGCAAAGGGCTTCCCAAATCCCTCATTATGTTTTTTTACAGGTATGCAGACCTCCTTTAATATGCTTGGAATTATAAGACCCATTTTACATGTATCTTTAAATACATGTAGAACCTTTTAACGGTTTACAAGTTGCTGTTGTGCAAACTTAATGACAGTCAACCATGCCAGAAACATCGGGGCGAACCCCTTCTCTTAATGAAAAGTATACTGGGTTATTTAAATGTGCATTGCACAACACACGGGAGCTACGGCTTTACGTCCCATCCGAAGGACCAAGCAATAATAGTTAAGTGTCTTGCTTTAAGGACACACTTTTCAAGACCAGCAGGACTCGAACCCACACTCTGCTGATAAGAAACAGCAGAGCTCGGGTCCAGTACGCTTGACCGCTCAGCCATGACACATCCATACATTTGACCTTCTTCCACTCAACCAAAGAGGTCAAAGTAAAGGTCATGGTCTGAATTGACGAAATCCAAAATTCTGTTTCATGTTAGTTTTTTTTTAAGAAATTGTTACAGGAAACATTGTGTCAAAAAATCAACAAAATTAGCCATATCTGGGCATATGGTGATGATTATACAGAACTGACTTGTCTGTTGTCTGTAAAGGATTAAATTATAGATACATTGTAAGACAAAGCATGACCCGTAATGTTACAATCACTAAAAACTGTTTTAGTTAATGTGTTTTTTACTGCTAGTTCTATCCAAAATGCTGTAGAAACAGGATTTAACTTCTGTCCGATAGACCAGAAAACTAGACCTGCAAAAGTTCACTTAAATGAATAATTTGTAACATTCCCGTGAGACATAAACAAGAACATAAAATTGAGTTTTTAACAACTAGACATATTTCGATCACTCATTAGTGGTTTTTGACTGCAAGTGTACGAGCCTGGAATTTTGTTTTTTGGGGAAAAAGGCAATTTATCCTGCAAAAAGGGCACATTTTGAATGACTAGAAATCAAAGATTGTAGAGCGCCGAAGGCACAAGATGGGGAACTCGGCCTGAAATGTCAATGCCATTCAGCAAGTGACTCTTTTGATACAACGATAGATCAGTGCAGATCAGTGCAGATATTGACCATTGCTATCAATGGGAAACAGAACATTCACTTGCTGAAATGGCACCCATGCCTGTTTCGCGTTCCACCGATAGATAGAGCTCCAGTTCCTCATCTTGCGTCTTTGGCGCTCTTTAATCTTTGCTAAAAATTAAGAATTGCACCAAGACCAAGACAAGGGCATTGAAAGGCCCTGTTCATCGGCCTGTGTAATTCCTGACATGCATACATGTACGTATGCACGCCAGTGAATCTCCATAAGAAACTGCATACACTGTATTTTTGCAAAGATTTTGTTGCCCTTCAAAACTATGCATGAATGCTTTTCAACCATCATGGGTTAACAATACAACTGGCATATGACATGTACCTGTTATGTGCTGAGTTTACAAGCTGTAAAAAAAAAAATCCAACGACAGAGTGCTCACCATAGAGTGATGCCGTTGGCTGTGTATATAGAATCAGCATTTTATACAAGTGAAATACCGATATGATACATGCCTTATCAGATCAACCATCAGAAGTACGTAAATTTTAAGTGCATGTGTGCATTTTATGAATTTTGTTTCCTATGGATTTACTTTCTGCCTTCTTGTAAGTGAGTGTATCGTAATTTTAAAATGGATTCTGTGAACTCTGAAGTGTTAGGGTTGAGGAAGTTATGTTCGTGTCATTGGGTGAAACAGAAATCCATTCCGGTAGTAAGATGGTTCCAACAGTTCTCTTTGGGATACATGTACATGTTCATTGCAACCTGGCATTTCAATCCTGATGTAAAGGGTACATGTACTCCAATCCATTCCATTAAAAAAAATATCGTTGGCAGGCTTGATGCTTTGCTCTTTTAGAGGCGAGGTACTTTGCCATTGTAAAGATCACCTCCATGAGGAACGTTTTTAATTTCCATCGGGGCATTTTAAAGGGCACCAAGGCAATGTATGCACATGTATTAGGCCTGCGTTGGGAATATTATTAATCGATATCAAGTTCAGGATAAGGAGTCCGGACACACACAGGCAACGGTTTCCATGGCCCTCTGTGTGATTTCAGTCCTGGCTTTGTTTTGAAGCCGCTAATGAGAATGCAGTAAGCAAGAGAGAGAGAGAGAGAAACTTTGCTAAGCGGATGGTTGTCAGCCACAGAATGCCATGTCATGTATCTTGCTCCTTACTGATTACCCTGCCAACTCTTGCTAATTACATGAACTTGTCGACACTAAACACCTTAAAATCATTCAGAATGAATCCCCTGGTTTTGCTTGAATTTGAAGGAGTTTTTTTTTACTGAATCCACAAACTACCCATGCATGAGGCCCAACATACAAATCATAGGAAAGAGTCCAAACATTAGGGTGTTCAGTTACTTCAGAGTCGAACATGTTGATGGATCTTGGACAGGTCCTGGTCAGAACACTGCCATTTAAATAGCTCTGTGATGGTGAAACCAAACTAGGCCCTGATCGATTCAAAATTAACTAGATTATCTGCATTGAACAGTCTCAAGGGACCATCAACAGTCTAGTGTCTGTCTCCTTACTCCTTTTACAGAGAATTTGAGGAGTGAGAATTCATCCAAACAATCCGTTTTAACCTTCAAGTCTGGTGATTGATATTCTGTGATAATGGAAATCAGAATGATTTAATGGAATACCCTTTGAAAGTTGAACAAAAGGGTTTTGAAGTAGAGAATAATAAGAAAAATTCATTGACGTGCGAGATAATGTGCAGATTGAAAAGGATGGATTCGTGAGGCAAGTCATTTAAATTTTTATTGGCAAAATTTGGATCAGGGGTAGGGGTTTCGGGCACAGCTGGCTGGCTGCCTACAAATGAAGGTTACGCATTTTGATTTGGCACTCCCGGTCAGAAGACAAAGTTTACTTTGGGATTGGTATTTGTCTAAAACAGCGCATCGATTAGTTTCAATTTGAAAGCTCACTAGTTATAAAGATCATAATAGTAAAAATCCTCCAGAGAAATAGTTCCATCTGAAATACTGTCACAGTTGAGAAAATAGCATTTTCAAGACCATCAATTCACCACTGCTTATTTTGATTGCCACATGAATCGATATACAAACATGACAAGACAATTTTTGTTTCTTTTGGTTTTCGTTTTCACTAAAACAAAATCACCTTCATCTAAATAAACATTTTCACAGGTTTGTTGGATGATGTGCTGAAACTGAAAATCAGAGGGTGGCAATAGAGTCACTGTTTCAGAAATCATCAACGTAGTGTTTCTGTAAGCGACCTTATTAATCTCTGTAAAAACCATGAAATTTAATGTTCCTGCGCTTGGCCCAATTTTATGGCACGTACCGCAAAATTCTGCACTAACGTCCCATAGAATCGCAGGCACTGTAAGTGCAGAATTCTGTGGTAAGCAGTGCCATAAGCCTGTACGCAGATGTTTTCTGCTTTCGGAGCTGCCATTAGCGAAATTTCTATTTCATAAACACTAGTAACCTTAAGACAAACGAAAGGCACGCTAGCTTGCAGGTGATTCTTGTAAGCGAATGAGTGATGTAACAATGCAATGTGGATGTGCACGTACGCGCTGTCGACTCTTCTGGATCGTTTATGAAATACACTTTTGGTTGGAATTGCATGTTTTTCTGCTACAGTAAGCACGAATATTTACTTACTGGTAAACAGCTTTATAAAATATTGGGCCGTGATCTGAAGGGAATTCAGGATGTTTGAATAAGAAATATGCACTTCTCTGAATGAGTCTGTGAGGAAACATTGAAATTAAGGCTCCCCATTTACTCATAGTAATATGAAGCCGGTGCCATGGTCAAGGTCGGAGCCATCAAATGATGAATGCAAAACCCATAACGTGATAAGTCATAATGGAATGCAAACGGAACATTCACCGAGCCAGTAATTACTCCATGAATTAAATACAGGCATCAGACAGGATTTGACAGGCATGACTGCTCACCCTTTTACATTATGTAATTAAAATCAGACACTTGGGCAACAATTTACCAGACACGGACCAGACATTTTCTTTTTCCTGTTCTGGTTTAATGATTTAGGTTGCGAATCAAATAACGACGGAGAGCCTCAGTTCTGTTTTGTTGTTGTTTTTTTCCCCTAATAGCATTGGTAAGATTGAACATGTTCTCACAGTTGCACATAACTTACGTGGTATAAAGATGGTCGTGGTGGAAAACTTTCCTTGAAATGCTATAGTTTTTGAGAAATGAGTAAAATGTTTAGTTTCAATCTTGCCAGTCTAGAACCAGATGTTTGAAAAGAGTGAATTATTTACAAGTTTTATTCATCACTATGTTCTTGCTGCTCTGATGACCGATTGCGCTTGAACTTTCCCCAGTTTGTTATTTATTGTTGGGTCACATAAAGAGTGGATACTGGTCTTTGACAATTACCAATATTGTCCGCAAGCTTTTTAAGATTCAAATGGAAATATCATATGTAGGGATAAAAAAAAACTTCTACATCACAAAAGGATGAATCCATAAGGCCAATATAAGCTACTCATATTTGTAAGTAAATCTTATTTAACTTAACTTGAACTGCAAAAATGATCTGAATTTTGCTGAATCACAACGGGAAAATAGCATAAATTGATTTTCTGCGTCGTGAAAATTAACATTTGTGTAAAATGTGGACCGAGCTTAATGTGAGCAGGTCTCTGTAACCTTACCAGGCCAGATATTTCACTAAGGCAATTGTGCCCCACGGGCATTGCATTGGCGCTTCTTTAAATATTTGAAGCCAAATTTTAATTTCCCTCCAAGAGGTGCCCCCCCCCACCAAGGAAAACAGCCTTATCCAGCCTTGAAGAAAGTATCAACAGGCCTGTGTCACTCTGCATGCTCCCCCCCACCCCCCACCACCACCACCAACCGGAGTACCAACCACTCTGTTTGCCAGAGTTTGGTCGTGAAATCTCGGCTGTGATTTGTTAACTGATGTGGCAGGCTAAATTAATTGATCTTTTGTAGACCTACCCAGATGTTCCATCGGAGAGGAAATCAAGTCCCTGCACTTTAACCTGTTAATACTTGCCATTTGCCAAGTCTAGGCAGATGTTGTAACGTAATCTTTCCAGTGGTCTGGGTAGTGAAACGGCAGCTTTGTTTTCAGAAAAAAACATAGACCAAGTTTGTATCCAGGGAATGTTTCCATCGGAAATACTTCGTAAAATCTAGAAATTAAGATTTGAAAACCAAGACCCCCATAAATCAATATTGCACAAAATCCCTGTCAATTTTTTTATTTTGTTACTTTTTTTCCCCACTAAAATATAATCACCTAATCTGATGAATATTTCACTGGTTGGTTTTATGGTGTGTGTGTTTGTAGAGGATGGAAATTAATCTAGTCTTCCCACAAAACAATAGTGTGTTAAATCCCTTTAAGAAATGGACTTTTCGCATAAAATTTTAGACCCGATGTCCACTGAAGCAGCTTGACTCTGGTAACAATATCTCACCGATGCACAAATTAGATTGAAGTAGAAATAGCCCGAGCATCAACTACATTCCAGATTAGATCATAGCAGGGCCTTGTACAAGAGCTCTATATAGCTAGGGTTATCAGGCACTGCAAGACCTGTCACTTATGATAGCTTTCACCTTTGTGAGTGTTTTTATTAACGCCGCTGACTGTCAACAAGGGTTAGGTACACACGCTGGAAAAAAAGAGATGCTGCACAGCTACTGATGAGCACTGCGCCCTGATTTTAAAGGTGCCATCTTGGTCTACTTTCCCTGAAACAATTCATTGTAAATAAATTCTTACCTTTGACATTGTCTAGAACTCGCTGTTTGGAACGATTAGTTGTGCAAGGTATTAGTCAAAGAGTTGGAGACACTACTTGTATAAAGTAGCAGCAGATGTGTAGGCTACATGAATACTCTCTTAAGATTTTCAATTGAAATTTACTCTGTTTGATGGAAACTACGGACAGACTGCAAAAGATTTGTCCCTGGCCTCAATCGAAAAGAGAGATTTTCAATCTAATTGGAGTGATTTTCAATCGAACTATTTAACAGAGTAGGGTAGTTTCCCATTGTTTACACAGTTCCGAGCGAGCCTGTGCTTGTAATTTTTCTGAGATTTACTGGGTAAGTCTGGTGCCACCTAGTGTCCACCGGTGTCTTCCGTTGTGAGGCGCATGCTTCATTGGCCAACAATTTTGCGTCAAATTGTTCAGAGGTACATTACACGCAACACCTTCAAATCAAGGGGAAGGCAAGGCAGACATAGGGACTGATGATCAAAGGGTTCTATTGTTGGAACTTTGATCACATCTAATCTCTAAAAACAAAAGTGAATGATGGGTATTTATTCACTCTCAAAATTGGTCATCTTCTTTGAAAATAAAATCTGATAGGAAGGCAATGTACTATAACTATGTTTTATCGTACAGACTTTAAAAGGCAGGGGATACTTTTGGTAATTACTCCAAAATTAAATGACCATAAAAACTCACTTGGCAAGGAGCAGGGGAGACCTGTTGATAGTATAAAACATTGTGAGAAACGACTCCCTTTGAAGTAACATAGTTTTTGAGAAAGAGGACGTTTCTCGTTAAAATATTTGAATCTGAGAAAGGCTTCAGGCATGAAGCCTTTTTCATGTAATAACAAAACATGCAGTTTCAGCATTTTCGGATCCTTCTGGATGGAAATAACCGCTCCAGATTTTCGCCAATATCTCAAGAATTATAAAGGATTGAAACAAACATGGTTCCAAAATAATTACCATAGGTGTACCCTGCCTTTATTGCTATTTATGTTTTTGTCATTTTATAAAATGTGCAATCTTTCAACTGGTAGAGCAAACTGCAAAGGTGGTGCAGTTGTTATTGTCAACAAAATTTGGCAATTAGCACTAGCAGTAAGGCAGTTACCCATTTAATTTTGATCCTGTTCACGATGAATGAGTTTTCATTGTGCCACTTGCTGTTCAGCAGACTGAACACTATTTAACTGGATTATCTCTCACTTAATCCTGTTGCTGGAGTGAATCTATTCAATGTGGATTTCCAATTGGTATACAAGTTGGACCCAAAGCAGATTCTTTTGTGAATGGGAGAAACAAGCTGTTCCACAAACTCTAGGTAAAGCATAACCCTCCCCCTTTCCTAGCCTAAAATTCCCAGGTGTTTGCCATGCTATTCCCACTTGATTGATGATTTGTACCCCAACCCCCATGCTATTCCCTCTGCTTCCCTGATGATTTCTACCCAACCCCCATGCTATTCCCTCTGCTTCCCTGATGATTTCTACCCAACCCCCCATGCTATTCCCTCTGCTTCCCTGATGATTTCTACCCAACCCCCCATGCTATTCCCTCTGCTTCCCTGATGATTTCTACCCAACCCCCATGCTATTCCCTCTGCTTCCCTGATGATTTCTACCCAACCCCCCATGCTATTCCCTCTGCTTCCCTGATGATTTCTACCCAACCCCCCATGCTATTCCCTCTGCTTCCCTGATGATTTCTACCCAACCCCCCATGCTATTCCCTCTGCTTCCCTGATGATTTCTACCCAACCCCCCATGCTATTCCCTCTGCTTCCCTGATGATTTCTACCCAACCCCCATGCTATTCCCTCTGACTCCCAGGTAATTCCTACCAATTCCCATGCTTCATGTATTCCAACTAATTCCCTTGCCTATTGTAGGTCTGTGATTCACAAGATATTCCCATTTGGTCAACCGGTTCACTCCAGTTTCTCACTCCGAGGCCTGGAATTACTTGAAGCTTGTCTTCGCCTGGGTGCTCTGTTCTTCAAAAGGATCACATGTACTTGTGGCAGTGTGGCACACTTAAATCAATGCCTTGCCCCCAAATCATGCTAAATTCTAGGCATGCACATTTGACAAGGAACAGGGTGAACAGGGCATTCTACAGGTGTGTGAAATCTCTGATTTTAAACCAGAAATGGTTTGTGTGCTGAAGCCTTGGTTAATAGGGTCAGCAATGCAACAACAGTACCTCAGAAACTTGAGCTTGTTCCTATAAACTACACATAGGGCTGGATAGCTCAGTTGGTAGAGCGTCTGTACGTTAAGCCGGTGGTCGCAGTTTCAAATCCCGCTCCAGTCAATTTTTCTTTGTTCACCCAAAAATTGACTTAAAATTTGCCCAGTCAGTTTCCCTTTTTTTATAAAATTTTTATAAGATAGTAACATGTTGGATACCCTGGATGAACAAAAGGATCATTTTAAAGTATAAATGTAAGATTAGTTTCTTTCTTGGTCCATTTTTTCCTCTTTTTTTTTAGGCAGGCCTTGAACTTCGCTCTTAAAGGGGCATGGAAATTTTCCTCTGGGAAGGGGCACTTCTACGAGGGAAATGTAAATTTGTATTGGATCTTTGCAAAGGGCACCACGGCAAAAACACAGGGCACCATGGCAATTTCTGTGGGTGCAGTGGGTTGGTTCGAGGCCTGTATAGGCCTATCATGTCCAATTGTGTTTCAATTGAAGGCTGTTACTTTTTAGAACGCCTATCAGGAGTTTCAGTGTATCGGAGCTCCGTTCCCATTATCATTCGTACATGTTTGTTGTTGTTTTTCTTTTAACCCTAACTCCCCTGAATGATTTACTAGGAGCCTTCCCCACTCTTAACAAATTCCAACACCACATGGGGAACTCAACACCCAAACTGTGGTGCTCTGATTATGGTGGTATGCCTGAACCCACGTAAAGCATGATCAGTTTACTCATGCAGTCCCCCAGTCCAACAAAATCCAACAAAACCTGCTGATAGAGTTTGATGGAATAGGGACTGTAAGGGTTTTAAATGGTCCACTCAAAGGCTTGATTCTAATAAAAAAGAAAAACTATAAAGTGAGTTGTTCTTCCAGACAGACGTGCACCTGAGCATTTTTATGGATTCCAGCCGTTGTTTATACTACATTTAGACTTTGAATCAATATAGACCTTGTGCCCCTCGGCTGCTGCTTGCAATCGTTTGGTCTTCACCTGTGCGTATTTGAGTTGCACACAAATTATTATAGAGACTTGGTTGTTGGGCACGGTTGGCTGGCTGCCTAGAGTGAGCGAGTGGAGGTTTCATCTAAAGTACATACTTGATTTATGACTCTGTCATTCAAGCTTCATGGTTTTTTTTTTTTAACAACCGAAGACCATTTAACAGAGCATTTCTTTGTCTGACGCATATAACAGATACTTTTTCTGAAGTGAAACAAATTATTGGTTTTTATGCATTTAGGCCTTTTCACACTTTAGGCCTGTAGCTCCAATCCATGCCGAAAGCTACACGATTCCAAAGCGTGTTGATTTCATAAAATTTCACCACGGTTCAGTTCAGCCCTGCTTTCACACTGCTAGATGCAAAATCAGAGTTTTTTGCTACACGTGTAATTCTCTACACGGTTCAAAAACCCTCCACCCACCTCCTGGAGTAGTGTTGATTTTGGACACAGAGCCAGCGCTCTACACAGGTCAACGCTGGATTGAAATGTTGTAGTGTGAAAAGATCAGTCAGACCATGGAGGAAGGAAATGGTCAGACATACATGTACACCAGGTCGGACCCCAGTCCAACACAGAGATTTTCTGTGGTGTGAAAAGACCATTATGATCGCTTGTACACACGGCTATTGCTTTGTTTGAACATTGATGTAGTACAATGTGTACAGCAGTCGGCCAAAAGCACATTATTTTGACCTTGGGCCACTGTTTGAGTAACATCATATGCAAGGCTGCTCCCTGGGTTTACAGAAGAGTGCATTGCTAATGAGTCTAAAAAGCTTTTCCTTCATAATCTTCTGACTTTTTTTTTCTCCGTTTCATGTAGATGCTTCAAATTGTTGTCAATTCTGTGGGGTTTTGCCATTGTACTTACGGGGGAAATGTTTTTGATTGTAGTATGCATTGAATGGTCATACACTGTAGCAGATGGGATCTAAACGACTTGATTAGGGACTGATTCGATGTGATGAATATTGCATAGACCTCATCACTTATTATCACCACACACTGAAGAAGCTTGGTACTGTGTACACTCAATTACAAGTGATTGATCAGTCGCGCTGATACTCACAGCTCAATCAGAACTTAATTTATTTGTTTTTTAAGAACGTCAGTGGAAAGTCATCCTTGATTAGGCAGGATGCACTATGTAGACTTGTGATAGAAACAGGGCCCAATTTCTTAGAGCTGCTTAAGCACAAAAAAATAATGCTTACCAGAATAAGGTTACCAACAAAAATGATATGTCACATGTACAGTCTATGCCTGGTATCCTCCTTGTTTGTGCTAAGAAGCAGAAAAATGTTAAGCAATATTTCCTGCTTAAGTGGCTCTATGAAATTGGGCCCCAGTTGGTGGTTACAGTGGACTAGGTCTTTTTACACTACGAAAAATCTCGTTTGGCTGACCTCTTCAGACGTCATTTCAATCCAGCGTTGACCCATGGAGAGCGCTCGATCCAGGTCAAAACCGACCCTGCTCGGTAGGTGGGTTGCGGGTTCTTGAGCCTTGTACAGGTGCAGGAAAAAAACAAACCTGATTTCTTGTAGGGCAGTGTGAAAGCAGAGTTGAGTGGTACCCATTATGGAATTTTTTATGGAATTTTTTAGTTCGCCATGGATCGGAGCTTGACAGTGTAATGCCTTACACCTACCAGCAAACTACACACACACACACACACAAACAAGTGTGTATTTACCTCCAATCGGGGACCTCCAATTGTTCCTCTTTTGTTTGTACTTTAACTTTTTAGCAACAGCTCCCATTGGTTTTGAACACGATTTCCAACTGGCGACCTTTTCCAACCGGGGACTTTATTGTCCTCTTTTGTTATAAGTCCCCGGTTTGAATGCCTAAACAAACTCACACACACACAAGTGTGTATTCACCTGCAATCGGGGATACCCTATTGTTCGTCTTTTGTTTGTATTCTAACTTTTTTGCAACACCTCCCATATGTTTTGTACACGTTTGGCAACTGGGAACCAGGGACCCTATTGTTCCCTTTTGTTATAGGTCCCTGGTTTGAATGTGTGTACAAACTCACACACACCTACACACAAAAATTCACTCTGTCAGTTCTTACACCAAAAAAAGATGAACAATTCTGATGAACAATTCAATCAATCAATCAATTTTGCATTCTTGATATACATGTAGGGGATCGATTGCCCAGTGAGGGACAGATTTCCCTGCCTTAAACTTTTGGGGAAACTGGTTCAAATCCTGCCTACATACATAGTACCAAAGCCTCTCAATTCTCCTGGGTTTTCAGTCCTTACTTGTACCCAATTATGTAGGTTGCCCCCTTTTGGGAATTTCCTCCCTCATCTAAACTGAACATTTACTCATCGTCTTCCCTTCAAAAGTTCAGGCCTACAGGTCACGATGCAAAGTTGCTGAAATTGGGGATCCCTTGATTTCATTACCAAGAAGAATAAGGCCTTTGGGTAAAACTGCTCTGTGGCTTTTGGGGATACCTTGGTTTCATTACCAGAATTAAATACCCCATACATTGTAGACAAAGCACATTTATTCCTGCCCGTGGCATTCCTGAGGCAAAATTCACTGTTTTCTCGGCAACGTTTGACTACAACATGTGCCTGTACCTGCCCAGGAGAGCGAGGGGTGAACAGTGATGTTGAAGTATCACATACACTGTAGTCAGTCAATAAACATGCAGTTTATCAACAGTTGGAAACAACTTGTTACAGGCTACCAGATCATGGTTGTACGTTGGGGTTCATGTTTGTATGTTGGGGTTCATGTTAGTATGTTGGGCTAAACCATGGTTTAGGCCAACCCCAAAATGTTCCGATACAACAAAACAAGAGTGCAATGAAAGAGTTGAATAGTTATTAATAAGGCAAGTGCACTTGTGTGGTCTGTAGTTTTTCGATGTTGAAAACGGGTCAGATTTCAGAAGAAAATGTCAGTGCTATAATAGTGACAAATGTTTGATTACAAACATTTAACTGTTATGATAATGAGAAGGCCAAACTGTGCTCATGATATCTGCTGATAACATTGTGCAGTTGGTATTTTCCATTAAAGGTAGGGGATACTTTGGGGAATAACTCCAAAAATAAAAGACCATAAAAAGTTAGTTGGTATTGAAAAACATGCACTTTCAGCATTTTCAGATCCTTTTACGTTGAAATAACCATTCCAGATTTCTGGCCAATATCTCAAGAATGTTAACATCTTTTGAATCAAAATTTTCAGAGGTTAGTTTTATGGTACATGTACATATCTACAATGATTGAAACAAACGTACAGCTCCAAATACCAAAGTTATACCCTGTTTTTAACAAGAAGTTACATGTATTTGTACAGTACAAAGGACGTGTGCAATGTACTGGTGTGCATGATGTAGATGTGCATGCCCATTTTGGAATCACTTTGAATGGCTACATGTTGGACAATACATGTAGTCTTGCTTAACCTTTTTCTCAAATTTTGTATTTAAGACTGATCCAATTATTTCTGAGCTTTAATCACAGACATGAAGTGCAGTTTGGGACAAATCTTCTATCAAAACCCGAGACCCTGTTTAGACATTTGAGAAAGACTCCGCTAAGGTCGAAATGGGAGGACATTAAAGATGTTTGTCATTTAAACCCAAAGCACAAACAAATCAAGATTTGGACACACATTCAATGAGTACACACCTTGTATTGTGCTGTTTGTACAAATATTTACAAGGTAAAACACAATGGAAATTTCCTCAATTTCTGCTTGTATCTGTTTACAAAGTTCAAGGGCCCTGTTTGTGAGGTGTTAGCTGTTGTGGCAGTATCCCAAGCATGTTAATGACCCAGGGTTCCCCCGATGCACAAACTAGCGTATCGGGCCGATATGCACGAATAACGGGCCGATACGCAGAATTTACGGCCCATACGCCCCAAAAATACTAATAATTTATTTTATTTTTTTATTTTTTATTTTAATTTCAAATTCTCAAAAGATCATAATATAAAACCAGATTGCACAGTAGAGCTTTTCAAACCAAACATAAACATTAAATGAAAACATTCCAAAAACCTGCTACCAATTCAGCGTGCTTTGTCCACGCTTTTAAAATTTGGGTCCAGAATGCCCCACAGTTTTGAAAAATCCTGGGGAGAACCCTGTGACCTGTTACATACATTTTGTATTCTTCACGTACATTGTACATGTATGTTTGTTAAGCACTGTATATACTGTACTTTCCCAAGTCATGTGGAAAAAAATCCACAGGCATATTACTCAGGTGGGATTCGAACCCACAACCTTTACCATTCTAGAGCAGATGTCATACCATTAGAACAACGACCAGTCCGAATCCTATATATAAGCAGTGGGTACCGCAATGATTTCAAGTGGAAGATTAGCCCTAATTTATGAGAACAACACTCTAAAGACAGACTACAGGATTGCTAATAAAAAAGAAAAATAAATCATTAATTTCAATTTCGAAATCTCACAGATTATGAAGTTCATACCAGTAACCAATTCTCCAGACAAATACTTCCGACTGAAAAATTGTCAAAGTCAAAGAAATAGCATTTGAAAACGTTCCAAACCAACAATGCTTAATTTGATAGCTGCAATTGAATTAAGCCATAAACATGTGCACAAAATCTCTGGCAAAACAGTAACCGTTTTTCGTTGTTTTCAATTTAGAGTAAACACCAAATTTGATAAAATGTTGTCGTTTGTATGATGTGTTTATTGAAAACTAGAGGAAAGAAATTACTTTATTTAAAAAAACAAAAAAAAAACAAATACAGATTACTTTTAAAATTGTAGCTCATGATTTTAATTGTGTACCATGCATTTATAAATGCGCAGTACATGTACATGTAAACTAAGCACGTTTAATTCCCACAGCCCCTAAGTGTTTATTTGCGTACAGTGTGTGTCAGAGGCCAAATTGTTTCCCCCCCCCCCCCGTGGGGATTATCAATTCTGGGGGCCAACTGACGGTTAAATATCGATTGGCCGTTGGGGGACAAAAGAACCGATACCAGCTGATGACAAACAAAACACACGTTTTGAAATTATAGAAATAAGAAGAGGAAAAAGCATTATATGACTAAATCTGGTTAATACAAGTGTGCAGGCCGGATTGCTTTGTTCTTGTAAGGGCAAGGGCACCAAGTCATTTTTTCTCCTTGGTAAAGGGCACCTATGGGGGAAATTGTACATCTGTACTGAACCATTTCAAGGGCACCGAGGGGCAACGGAGGCAGTATCAAGCCTGAGTGTGACTTTGATTAAATCTGAAGTTGACAAAAACTTAATCAGAGGGTGTAGCTTTGTGTGGCGTATTTTTGGTGTGAAAAAAAAAACCAAACAAAATGGAAATACAAAAATATGTCATTTTACTTACTGTATATAATTGACCAACAAGCGCATGTTCTGTACTATGTAAGTAAACCCAAATAACAAAGCACTCAATCCTTTGCTTATGAATTTTTTATCCTACAAATATTCAAGGCTATTAATCTAACAATTTTACACTCCTTGGCCAGAGTGGTTGTTGATGGGGAGGGGGCATTCGTCAGTCAGTCAGTCGACCAGTATGCATTCAACTGCAGTACAAGATAGGCATGGTATTTTTTTTTAAAAGGATCACAAAAAGTAAACACAAGTGTTTACGCAAGTATTTTGTGACCATAAAGGACTCAATTTCTGGTGTTGTCATAGTAGGAGTTCAAGTCTAGTTCATAACCTTGAATAAGACATAATAACAACTGCACGCTTTGACCTTTGGATTTGATGTACAGTACATTGTGTAAAGCCAAAAGTAACCTGTGACGTTTCATGCATTTGTAAGTATCGATGTTCTACACGTGTTTATCTTGCTGTAAAGTGCATTTTGTAATTGTTCTGTTTAATAAGAAATACAAAGCTTTAAGTATAGAAAAACAGAAGAAATGTACATAAATTTTACATGTGTGCGGTTGTACCCATCACCATGTTGGCCTACATCATGTGCAGAGTCTGTTCATAGCTTTTTCTGTGAATAACAAGCAGGGCCATTCAGCTTGTCATTTCACTAGTCCGTCAGCTTTTTCAGAAGTCAATATTTCACAATAAAATATAAAGTTTTTGAAAAACTGAACTAGCCAGCCAGACCACTTGGAGAGAAACTTAACTGGTCCCCGGTTCTTTTAACTAGCATTTGGCAAGCCGACCGTTGTTAGGGGAGAACGCTGATGTACAATGTATGTTGCATCATTGTTCTGAAACTCCCTGCAGTTCATCCTTGGAAACAACCAGTGGCCTTCGAAACCTTTTACATGAGTTTGTGTGTACTTGTTGAACTCCTCTAATTTGGGACTAACTTATCATTTCCCATGAATCACCAGGAGGGGTAAAACATGGAAATTGTACTTTTCCTTCTGTTTATAGCAGTACATGAAAAGTACAAGTTTAAAGAAGTGCTTACCGCAGTGTTGCATTCACGTCTATGTTTGTAGTTTTCCCCGATATGATAAGAACAACCAACAAAGCGTAGTATTTGCAAAGAAACTGCTGTCAAATTTGATCCTATGAACACTCCAAAAGGATAAACAAAATACTCAGAAATTTTATTTGAATTGATCTGAACGAATAGACCGATTGTGCGGAAATTAAATGTAAACAAACAAGACGCCCTTCATAGGAAAGTGGGATACCGTACATGAAGATTGTTGCATTTGTTTATTCGACTGAGGCTTTTTTTCTTCAAAATCTGTGAAAAATATTCCAGAGTTTGTACCACAGAACTTCGAGTGGCTGAATAAAGCCAGTAAGGACAGTCCCAGAAGTCTTTGAAATTGTACAAGGAACGTATAAGTTCATGATGTTGTAGTGGTAATGTTTGGACCAGACGACCGCGATAACACACTTTTCAACACAAGAATTTCACAGTTGTGATGCTGAAATCATCCAAAGAAAAGGCTTTCCAAAACTGTGTGGTTCATTCTTTACTCCCCCACTTTTTTTACAGTGATTTACATTATAAACAATATAATACTTGGGTTGGTACATCGTCGTCCGACGGCGGTAGTGCATAACCCAAAATAAACCTCTTTTGTAGTAGAATACTGGTAGTTTATGAAACGGTAATACATATACATGTATGATTGGTTTCAATGTCACAACATACAACTTTGATAAAAGGGCTTAGTAACTGTGTTATTATTACCAAAAGCCGACTGTTGGTGTGACTCTTTCGGTCACAGCATGTATGTTGCACATAGTTTGCCATCAGCTGAGATGACGTAGTACCCACTACAGGTCACGTGATGACATGTACATGTAAACATTGGTCGCGCAATCGATCTATTCTGTACATTTAGGTGACGGAACAAGAGGTTCAGAGTGACATATTTCTACAGTGGACATCAGCTGGTATGTGTGTCTACAATAGACCTTTGTCATGGCGCGGCCATCTTGATTTTTTCCCATTCAAACCAATGTAACCAAACTGAGGCTGGAAGGGCAAATAGTCTGGTTCCTTTTTGTGCAATGAATATTAGCATCTACTACTGTTATTGGATACAGGGAAGATGACCAAGATGGTGGCAGCATGATAAAGGTCTATTACCTACCCACCCTCAGTGATCAAACACGGCAACCAACATTCCCGCCTAAACTGGATCCTCTCAAACAGTACTTAAACCCAAGCATGGAGTCTAGAAATTTTCCATCAGTCCAGCAATCTCCTGAAGACGGGCGTAGAAACTGTTTGAAATGTTGACTGTCTCAATTCCGGTTCCTCTCAGAACATCCGCTTCTCCCAAAAGAGAGATTTTTTGTTTTCATTATGGTTGCCACCCGTCAGAATGTGTGTCTGCATTGTACATTGATACTATGATTTCTGTTTCTTATCTGTTGGTAGATGGACCGGCGGGTGAAGCTGGTGGATCTGAACGAGCAGATCTGCTGTAAGCTGTGTAATGGCTACCTCATTGACGCCACAACTATCACAGAGTGCCTCCACACATGTAAGTAGTTTACTCCTCCCTCTGTAACCACCACTGGACAGGGCGTAAAATGCACCCTGGTGGACCCCTGGACCACCTGTATCTCTGGTCCACACAGACCAACCTCGCCACCATGGGCAGCGCGCCGTATCAACATGAGTATGTGCGTATTTTGACACGATTCTATTTCAAATTTTTACGCGGTCACCCTAAACTGCATACAGTTAAACAGGTCACAAATCAAAGAAGAATGAGAGGGGACCAGTTGCTCTATGATTTGATGCATATTTTGCAGGATACCATATTTGAGCGGCGCGTAGAGTGGATTAGCCACAGGCCTAATTATAAATATCCCATGTTTTGGAGGATTTTCTTGTCACAATTCCAGGGGTTATGATCGAGCCAACCTCGGTACCGAAAAAAAAAATGGCGCTGCAAGACCAATTACCCCTGGGAATGAGGTTGCTCACCGACCTCCCATTCCTCCCTATTCTGGTAATGGCTACAGGTGTATGGGCACCTGTACCTCATTGACTCCACCTTTATATCACAGAGTGCCTCTTACACCCACTGTCCTTCAATATCCCTTGGCTTTTCTCTTTTCTTCCTTTCTGCTCGTATGTATCTGCGCGATTTCTTTGTATTTATTTCCAGTGCAATTCTTCTTGATTTTTACTGTAAAGGTTCTTATTGTCTGGTTATAGCCTAATCTTTTAATCTAACTGGACTGAATGTAAACTTTTTCCACAATTCAGCCGTGGTGATGTTTTAAATGAATAAACAAAGAACGCATTAATGATGGATGAGTGAATGAATGGCCACAGATACACTGCAAAAACCTTAAATTCACCTCCACTGTTTTCACAATGCCTCACCACAAGAGTCCACGCCCCTGTACTAGCCCCCCCTCCCCCCCAGCCTCCCGACCTTTTAGTCTCAACCCCTTCCCAACCAGTGATTTGCTATAGGCTCTGTTGCTAGCTTCAGATTATTGTATCTTGTACAAGACCATGTACCCTTTGTATACCCAAAAAGTGGCCTTGTTTATTTCAGGGCACATTTCCTGACGGGCAAGCTACTTCACTGGTCATGGGAAATTTTTAATTTTGTGTCATAATTTCCACATAAATTTAAGAGGAACTTAATAAAAATAATAGCTGAACCAGTTTTGCAATCAAAAGTTGATAGAAGTCATACAGTGCAACCTAGATTAAAATGTTAGATTTTATGTTTTCTTCCCTTGGGCTGTGTACAAATCGTGCCTGCAGGAAGTCCAGGCGCTCAGTGGCTCTTTTGTAACATGTGATGTCACAGGTTAAATGGTCTATTGCATGTAGAAACCTCCATAATCACGGGATTTATGCATTTTACACCTCAACTCAATGAGAAAACCAAATGAGATTTTGTACATTAGGCTGGTCCAGGTTGTCCATGAATTAAGTTATTATTATTATCATCATCATTGAGTTCAGTCAAGGATCTGTGATTGTGTTTGCCAGAGGGGTGTCTGGCATCATTTAATTCGGACACCCCTCTTTTTAGTCTATCATTCACATGTGGTACAGTGTAGTATGTATGGGAAGTGACAAATCTGGAAGCTGTTATTTTTTTGCGTCGGGGGTAAAGAATATTATTTGTGTTTTTATTGTTGCGGTACCCGCTGCTAATAGGATTCGAACTGCCTCTAGCTGCCGGGCAATTTCGGTAGTCTAGCTGGTAAGACATCTGCTCTAGAATGGCGGGGGTCGTGGGTTCGAATCCCACCCAAGGAATATGCCTGCAGCATTTTTTTCACAAGATTTGGGAAAAGTATGGAGTATACACTACTTAACACACATTGGTGTATGGTCTAAAATCACAAATAATTTGGAAGCTCTTCGTTTTTTTTAACTTTCAGCAAATTTGTACCCGTACATTGATGCTTATCATGCACATTTTTAGACACTTTTTAAGTAAAGGATGTAATAGTTAAATCCTAAGTACTGCTTGTAAAGTGGAATTGGCTACAAGGCAGACGATAATTTCATAGCGACAACGTGATCTGGCACTCTCTTTTTGACTGTCGGTGGCAGCACAATGTACCCTTCCGCATCTAACCTGAGCAGCTGCAATTTAATACCAACCCACTTTGTAGGGTCTCTCCATTGGAAAGCTTATAGGTTGAATACAATCAGTGCTCTCTGGGGATTTGCACTGTTGACTTTACATTTCACATTAATGAACCACGGTGGCAGCCAGCCAGCATCCCCCCTTACCAACATAATGAACGTGTGAATGGCATTCAGTAGTAGAAGCATTGAGGTGGGGGGGGGGGGCGGCGAGACAAAGTTCTGGGTGTGTGCACAGTCGGAATGCTTAAACTCCATTCTCGAACGAGGAGGTTTTTAATTAATTTATTGAGGAGGCTGTAATGGATTCATTCAAGCTGTTCATATTATGAATTTAGAAATTCCACCTGAATAGCAGTCAGTAAATGCAGTTTAAAGGGTCTGTATACGTTTGGTAATGACTCTGAAAATTTATGGCAATAATAACTCACTTGGTAAGAAGTACAGCAGCTTTGGATAGTATAATGCATTTTGAGAAACGTTTCACTTAGAAGTACTGCAGTTATGGAAAAATACATCACTTTTTATCCCCCAAAAATGTTAATCTGAGAAGCGTTATGGCCGTAACGCTTCTCAGAATGTGTATTCCAATGACGGACACTTCTTCTGCGTGAACGCAACTGCTCCAGATTTTTGGTGATATCTCAAAAACGCTGCCACCTTTTGAACTGAAATTTACACAGGTTAGTTTTATGGCATATATCTACAATTCTATAGCATAAAGGCAAATGTACGGTTCCAAAAACCAAAGGTATACTTTGCCTTTAAACTCTAATTCAGCGCCTAAATTTGGATAAATGTTGTTTATTAATATTTATCTATATTTTGGGACAATTGATTGTTAGTTTAAATCTAAATGCATTTTGAGCATATGTACTTGTTTTTTTTTAATCAGACAGTGTATCAAACTCATAAAGCTGTTTTAAGAAACGGAAGTATTGCTTTTAAACATTTCTTTGCTGAGCTTTTCTTGGACTGGTTTTATTTTGACTAAATTCGTTGGAGTGCATCCTGTGTTAACGTGAGACATTAAGTTTGTGTGGCTTTCCCCACTAGCCGTACCCTCTCCATTTGTCTGCAAACCACACTGTACGGCATGCTTGAGCTGTGCGCAGCCAGTGAAATTCACGTCTCATTAAGCAGGGGGGATGGCTTTCTCATTCAGATCTAGTGACTCGTGAACTGAGGGCATGTTTCAGCGGTACATCCCAACGATCTCGCCCTGGATGGTTGTACAGCACTCCAACACCACTCCGCTTAGCATGTAATTCTCCAAATGGAGATGTAAGACTAAGAGGCAGTCTTTTTTGTTGTATGCGGTACTGCGTATGTGCAATGTGCATGAAGTCCTTTGTATGTCTTTGAATGTGTCGTGCTGCACACAGAGATTGTACACGGTTCTGTTATCAGAACCCCTCACATAATGTACCGGTACAGTAAAATCAGTAATGTGTCTGTCGAGAATAATTTATCAATTTTTACACCGGGTGTAATTTGTGTTTCATTTTACATGTCCACGGATGTGTGACTTTATGGCTTTTTTTTTTTAAATCGACCAAGGCTGAGAAGAAAAGTGGTCAGCATGCCTTTCTGTCTGTCTGAAGGATCATAACAACTTTAGGGGGGTAGAAATAGTTTAAATTAGCAAAGCACCAATGGCCACGGATGAGAGTCCTCTGGCTTCTTCCGTATTTCTGGATTTAAAAAAATTAGTGTTATGGAATTTTCCTCCTTTTTTTTTTTAAATATCATTTACATACATCTAGGCATTGTAAAGCCTTAACACAGTACTTGTACTATGTTTTGACTACACCAAGGTGCTTGCCCCATCTACATTTAAGCACAGAGTGCTGCCATTGATATGGGTTATGACATGGTTGGTAGCCACCAAACCCTCCATGGGTGTTTCATGGATTTTTCATTTTCATCCACTCTCATCCCTGAAACATTGTGTCATATCTTCATGTCAGGGTCGTACACGTATCTCCTAAAATACACACCAGTTTGTATGTGTCAAAATTTTGTGTACTTGCTTAAAATAACCCGCATGTATTACACACAAAACCAATAGGCGCCGAGATACGTTTTTGCACGGAGCATTTTTGCGAGATACGACATTGTTGCATTGACGCGATAATATACAACTTGTGAGTGGTTTCCTGCTAATTTTTGCTCAGCAAAAATTTGTTAAGCACTATTTTCTGCTCAAGCAGTTCCATAAAATTAGGCCACGAGGCTAAAAATGATGTAACTATCAATGCAAAAACGTTCTTGTTGGACTACCAGAAATTATGCTGTTTAATAAATACACATCATGTACATAAAATGTAATGTAAACAGGGTAAAGACTTTCAAAACTACACATTTGATAAAAAAGAAAAAGTAGGCCTGCTGGATTCCGTAATTTTTCATATTTGTTCCATCCGACAACTTAACATAAAGTCTGTTGCCTCGGTTACCCTGGTCTTGATACACGTGTACCTTTACATCAGACCATGGAGCTATGATCAGACTCAAGAAATATCCCCAGAATATCTGATACCTGATATCTGATATCTGATACCATAAAATGTGCTTACATATGTACAAATGTGTGGTATTTGCATACTGTGTGTCCCTACATACCCGATGTGTGAATACAAAGTAAATATTTTTTGTTTTTATTCGCAAGAGTCTGTGTACGTATGTTTTTGCTACTTGTACATTTAATATGAGACATAGTTTACTTAGTTTTATTTTTTTTTCAATAAATAGCTCCAAGAGTTTATAGATTAATTGATGTAATTATACGTATTATCAGAGTCTTTATTGACTTTCAAATTTCATTTGGTTAATGATGGAAGCCAGTTACTCAGCATTCAAACTAGCATGCAAAACACATTCTTGAGCAAACCCATAAGGGGGGGGGGGGTAAGACGACACTAAAGCGCAGGCTGCCCTACTGCACTACATCCACTAGCTTCCATTTGGAAGCACACATACCCCCAGGCAATACTCTCCCTGTCTCCCTGTGTCAACAATCCTCACAGGCTGCCTGTCGCCAGGAGGTGTACAACACTCCTCGGTGGTGCATGCAGGACACTCCTCGATGCAGCAGCGCTGGACCCACGGACAAACCCCGCCGCCCGCCGTGTCTCAGCTGAGTCGTCTCCTGCTGCCGAGGCGCTGTGTTGTGGCCGTGCATGTGGAATCACCTGGGATTATTGATTCGACTGGGGCTTTAAATACCAATCAGGCAATAGGAAGAATTTCATTTATTAATTAGTTCATGCGGCAGATGTGTGTAGGAATTGGAGTGCCTTGTCTGCTGATACAGCAGAGTTTTATTTGGTGACACGCTTTCAGACAGAATTGAGCGTGTTACTGTGTCTACTCAATACGACGTACTGTGTAGTTTTTCAACAGAGGAGTAGTTGTTTTGCGATGCTGTTTGTTTAATTGTCATTGAACGATTGAACAAGAAATTACAGTTTTTGCAGGTTAAGATTTTTCATCAATGTAACAGGCCTGATTGCTTCTGAACTGAAAGAGCAAGGGCACCAAGGCATTTTCTTCTTGATGAAGGGCTCCTGTATGAGGAAATTGTAAATTTCTGTTTGAACATTTCAAGGGCACCAAGGCAATGACCAGGGGCAACAGAGGCAATTGCCTCCCTTGCCCCCCATCCCCCTTGAAGTATCAGAATGAATAAATAATAATATAATTTATTGATAATGTGGGGGTGGGGGAGAGGGGCAGGAGTGGCTGTTTTTTCGTGGTGAGGACTGAAGCCCAGTTTAGCAGTTTAGTGAGATTACGGTAAAATTTCACAAAATCAAGTTACACATACTTGCACAATTTTTTTCACTGAAGATTTACACCTGCACATCGTGCTGTACATTAATTAAAAGTCAATCTGTGTTTCAGCCATTGGAACTTCATTATTGTCAGGGTACATGGTACTCTCTTAATGTAAAAGAGTGAAAAACCACTCTTTTTGTCCGCCATACCACTCGTGCAAGGATCCATACAGTATGGCGGACAACTCTTTTTAGAGTGAAAGACACTCCACTTTCACTCATGAAAGAGTGAAGAGTGAGTTTCACTCTCAAAAGAGCCAAACTGACACCACTCTGGCAAGCGAGTGAAATTTTCACTCTTTTACATTTACAGAGTATAGGTTCACCCATGGAGGTTTACCTCCCTGCTGATAATGCACTCAAACACTATGTATTTGATCCTCAAAACGATGACATTCTATGCAGTTATTGACGTCAGATGCACAATGTTTTCAATACATTTTACCGCAAGTTGCATGACAATGTAGGCCTATAGCAGGGTTGAATGTTGAACTTGTTCCCATGTATTGACCCAATTCACCTGACGTCATCATCACATTAGTCTTAGTTGCGCCATTTCGGTAGTCAATGTCGCTGTGTGTTTTACAGTGAAGTGCGCATTTTAGGCGACACAGTATTTACACGTATGTACCTATTGACTCACCAAAATGGTGAGAGCTGCGTGTGACATGCGTGCAATGGGTCATTACTTCAGACAGCCACAGGTGGTCAAGTGATTTCAAGAAATGGCTAGATCTCAGAATGTCATTCCAAAGTCTACAAACATCAGGGAATAATATGCTGGGAAATACTACATCCAGGAGCTACTTGAAGTGAACCCCTCAGGAATGAACCTATTTTAAAGGGACAGTGAAAACATCTTGTTATCGGAGACGCCAGCGTTTGTGATTTGGGCATAATTTGTACGAATTATTCACACTAATTTATGAGTGTAGGCCAACAGATTTTGAAGATGTTCAAAATTTCTCTTATAGTTCATCTTGAATGAATTTAAGCAATTACCATGCATGCATTGTATGCGAGGTATGGGGCTGGGGGGACGTACCCCCACAATTTTCTAGCACCCCTCCCATGAAAAAATCCAGATACATATAGTGTATTAAAAAAAACATGGCCCTGTCCCCCCCCCCCACCAAAAAGCAATGCCCCCCCCCCATGTTTGTATGAATTTCCTGTGGAGGTTTGTCTAGTTGTGTGTTCTGAATTCTGACTGTTAGCGTAATTGTAGTCGTTCCAGCTGGTATGGTCTATTACACTGACTTCAGCACAGATGGCTGGCTCTCAATGATGATTCGCTTATAATAATGCCGTATGTATTGTCTGGGTATTGGGGTGGAGAAGTACAGGACTTGCAGCTGTAAATTGCTTTGCTTCAAACCGGCTGTTTAGTCAATGGATACTGACAGTACGCCGGGTAGTTAGGAAAACATAAATACAGGGAGGGTAGAATAATGAAAGTCAAAAGAAGAGGCGGACAAATTAGTGTTTTGGTTTGAGGGTATGCGGGAAAATAAATATGGTGACTGACAGATGTACAGGATCGGAAGCAGTGAACCATTAGAAAACCACTTGTACACAAACTTAACATTATCACAAATTCTATTTTTTGTTTAGCTTTACAAAGATCCCCCAAAGCCTGCCCACAAAAAAACCAAGAAATTGTATTTTATAATCTTTTGTCTTAGGACATTATTATAGCATTAGTTAGTACTATTAAAAAAAAAACCAAAAACAACAGAAAACATTCAGTGGCGTAACCAGACATTTTTTTTCCCCTTTTATTTTATTTTTTTTTTGGGGGGGGGGGGGGGGGCTGGGGAAGGCAGGGGAAACTACTAAATTGGGGACTGCCTAATGTATTGAACCATTCATTTGTGCATATTTTCCATCTCATTTGTGGGTGGGTGGGTGGGGGTAAGAGGGGAAGGGTTCTGGAGGGGGAAGCTCCAGCCACTGGAAGCATTATTCAGACTCTCTGGAGACCCCATCTACGCGCAGGTCCAGCTAGTTGATTTAATTTTAAATTAGAAGGTTAGTACACCTACATGTAAATATTTAGACTTGTAGGATATTATGTAGGCCTATTATCATTCTTCCCTGTTCTCTTGATTATGCACTGTCAACGATCTGATGATGATTTACCGTAAGCAATGAACAAAAATCTGTAGGTCAAACAAGGTTGTGTTTTATGGTGTTAACATTGATTGTGGTGACCAAAACCATGTACATGTAACAATACAATTTTTTTAAAGTGACATGTATGTTGTAGGTTTTCAAGAAATGAAAATCAATATTGTAGTCTTACGCCAGTAGGCCTACACCCCCCTCCTTTTGGAAGGAAGTGTGTTTCTATTGGAACGACCCTTTAAACATACACACATACACACTTTTATCAAGGGCTTCTCGTTGTTCTCCCGTTGTTTGGACACCCAGATCCCTTTTGTTAGAAAGTCCTCTGTTTCATTGGGTAGACAGTCCCCCCCCCCCCACCAACAACACCTGCATGTAGCAACGAAGCAGCGCACGGCCCATGACAACACAGAAAAGGCCCTGTAGAAACTATGGATTTTTCTTGTTTTCGCTCATATTTTGGTCAATTCTGAACGGATTTTTTTATAAATCTTAAGGTTATAACATGTCCCGGGTCATCATTTGTGCTCCATGCAAATTTTACGGCCTGCAGATGAAAAATGAGAGAGCCTTTTATGGATACATACATAGACTGGAATTTTATTGACAAACTGGCACCAGAAAATTTACAAAAATTGCAACAGGGGTATTTCAAAGCCAACATCAATAAATAAATACATACATACATACATACTGTACAGACAACATTGCGTGAATTATATAGGTTGATAGGTTGAAATAATAAGCACTTGACGGCACATCCTGTTCCTTAAAGCCCATATTCACTTTTGGGAACACCGAAAAACAAAATGTTCACAGATTTGCACATAACTTACATGGATGATGGTAGAAAACTTCCTGTGAAATATTTCTGTCTGATGTGTTATCGTTTTCGAATAATTAGAGAAATAAGATCCACAAATGATTTTTCGTCTCATGAGACGAAAACTCCGGCCGTTAGAATGAATACAAAAACGCTGAATGACTTTGTATTGTTTTCTCGTAAAGGAAACAATGAAATGAGCTGAAACTTTGGCAGGTTGATTTTATTAAATAACTCTTGATGCTCATAAAGTATGGAAGTATTTTCAGACACTTTACCAATAGTGTATAATGGCTTTTACAGGCCACAACCCATTAGGTTATAAAAAACTACTTGTAACAAATGTCGTTGTGCAGTATAATAATTTCTTATTTATAGAAAATGTTTTTTTTAGTAGTAGGTAGGTGGTCATTCTGGTATGGCATGCACAAGTAGTCTGAACTGCCCCCCCCCCTCCAAGTTCAATCAAATCAGTGTTTTTCATTCCTAAAAGCAAAAACAGTCGAAGAGCCTGTGCTATTTTTGTTGCACTTCCCAAGGATCTGGAGCAGTTTGCCTTGCATCATCAGACAATCTTCTGAGTTTAAAGCTTTAATCGGTAGCCATCGTCTCTTCAAGAGCTTACTTCACGGACAAATGAGCAAAGACTGACGAGAATGTTCAACGTCTTAATGTAACAATGATTTATTGATGCGTGGTACTTGCAGATCGATGGTTTGGTGGAATCATATTTTGTCGCTCAGTGTAGCAGCTGTCTTGTGAAGGTACCATTTAAAGGTATCTCTGAAAAAGCACTTGTCAGAAAACCCTGAAGCCTTAGTTGGCTGTATTTAATACGATATTTAATATGGTCAAATTTCCCATGGCTTTAGTCAACACCTGGGCCCAAATTGCACAGAGCTGCTTTATGCACAAAAAGAAGCTACATAATGCACAATAAAATTGTGCTTACCGGAATAAGGTTACCAGCCAAAATACCATTCCACACGTACCGTCTATGACTGGTATCCTGCTCATTTTTGCTTAGCAGATAACTGTGCAGCACTATTTGCTGCTCAAGCAGCTCCGTGAGCTTCGGTCCTGCTAGTTGTCACCGGATATTTTATGGAGGCAAGAGGAGGCAGTCGCCTCCATGGCCATTCATTGCCTTGGTGCCCCATGAAATGTTTCAGAATATATCCATGGGCAATTTTTTTCACCATAGAGGTGCCCTTTACCAAGGATCAAACTGCCTTTGCCTGGATCTTAATAATACCTGTCCCTTTAAAGCACAAGGCTAACTATTGGTAATTGTCAAAGACAAGTATCTGCAGTTTATGTTACCCCGACGGATACAAGAAATACATGTAACAAAACTGCACAAATTTGAGCTCAGTGGGTCAATCGGAGTCACAAGAAAATGGTGAAAAAATAAAGTAAAACTTGTTTTCACTGTTTTCAAATATTGGGGTTTAAACTCACAGGATAAAAACTACATGTAATTGCTTTTCTAATTTTCTCAAAAGCTTTCGCATTTCGGGCAAAACTATATCAAAGGAAGTTTCCCAGCATGACGGTCTTTATTTTATTTATTTTATTGTTTCATTTTTTTTTTTTTTTTATTATTTATTTATTTTATTACACATCCAGCAGCACAATTAGCGCCAATAACAGGGTGGAAGGTTCAGTTTGAGATGTGAGAGGAAAACCCCAATGGGGGAAAACCTACGCAGTCAGGTAGGGACTGAAAACCCAATGCTGTATGGGGTGGGATTCGAACCGGGGGTTCACAGAGAGGTGAAAGGCAGGGAAAGACACCATTGAGCCAGCCTTATCCCACCCCCCTACACACCATGATGTTAGTTAAAATGTGCAAACCTGGGAACATTTTTTATTTCCGATCTCACCGATGAATGTAGGCCTACACACTCTTTAATCAAAGCTTGCCTTGCAGCTCTGGCGAAGAAAAAAGATCTTAAAATCCTCTTGTGTGTGTTTATTCACAATAAAGATCCTGCCTTCACATTTGCCTGAAGGTATGCATCCTACAACAAGTAATGACTGTATCACTATAGCCATGTCTAGGCAATTTGAATTCCTATGCCTACATGATATGTAGCGTGTGGGATTCTCTTCTGCAGTGTTGTGACAGTTCATATTTTGATTGACACTTTGAGAGGTCACGAGGGGTCAGATGTCTGCATTCCAGACGAGCTCAGGTTGTGTACTGATTGCTGTATTGAATAAAGCCAAGTAGGAAATAGAGCGATCAATATTTCTTTTTGAGGAGAGGGATTCGGGTCTGCTGGGAAGCAAACAGATGCTGTCATTGTCACTACCTACATGTAAGGGTACCAGATGGGGGCCCGGTGGTACCCTCATCAAGAGGGTTAAAGTCAGGGGTTAAAAACTTACCCCAATTAGGATACTGATTTTTGACCAATGATATCATTGGGTGAAGAGGCTTCCAATGCTGGTTTTAAAAGTTCCTCCCAATGGGCATTTCGCGCTTGATATGTGGCAGGGTGTACCCCCCCCCCCCCCTCCAATTGTGTCTTCATTGTGTCCTAGAAATTTCTGGAATTCTTTTGAGGATTTTAGTGGAGGGGTACTTATGTACAAGAGGGGGAAAGTGTGTAAAAGTGTGGGAACCTTTTTTTTGGTGGGGGGGGGGGGGACTCTGCCACATATCGGGCTTGATATACCAATGGGAGGTTTTGAGGGCACTAGGTGGCAGCAGACTTACCAGGTATATCCATTGTTCTCAGAAATGTGCGCATGTCATAACCGCTTCAACAATGACCATTTACCTGGTGAGTCTGCTGCAACCTATCGCTCCAAAGTTTCCCATTGGGATATTGACCAATGACATCCTCATTCGACAATGGGGGGGTTCAGTCAGAGTTATTTCCCAATTGGGATACCGATTTTGCACCAATGATATCCCCATTGGGTGAAGAGGCTTCCAATGTAGGGTAAAATGTTCATCCCAATTGGTAATCGGATCATAGCTAACCTCAGTGGGCAAAAAAAGGGTTTCATTCATGATGTCAATCTAAACCATTATTGGGATATTTTTTAGTTAGATAACAAACTTATGAGCACCAAGTCCTAATCAGGAATAAGCAATGCCTTCATTAGGGGAAGGGGGTTCCAATCTGGGTAAATATAATATCCCATTTGGGATAATCTTTGAGCCCTGTGAGCTCATTTGAACTACATGTATTCTATGGGAACAAAATAATAGGCCAATTGTAATTTCTTTGACCTTGAACCATGGTTTGCAGTACAATCAGCAAGTCCCTGTGAAAAGATTTATTGGTTTAGCAGGCTCATGTACTGAGCCTTGGAGGTAGTGGCTGGGGCCACACAACCCACAGTCAATGAGGATGGTGAGTTTTGGGGCTTTGTACAATTAGGTTTTCTTCCCTCTACACCATTCTCTTGATGATATTCAGAGACCCCTAGTCCCCTTACCTCCCTGCTGAAATTAGCAATTGGCCCACGGGAGGTTAGGGCTGTTCACTTGCTCGTTTGCGTAGCAACTGTGTATCAAAGCGTTAATAAAAAAAAGCAAAAAAAAAAAAACAGAAGTGGCAGAAATCAATAGTGTCACAGTGCATGACCGGTCCAAATACTCCATAGCGCGCGCGGCGGGGGGGGGGGGGGGGGGGGGGCGTTAATAATAGCCCAAAGTGGCTGTCATAGGGCATCGTGTGCCCACAAAATCATGCCTCCAAATAAATAACTCTGATTTCGTATCTAAACATTTTATCTACATGTAAAGCTGCCTAACTATTTGTTTTTAGAATCAGAAACCCTGCGACCTAATCCATGGCTCGTGCCGGAAAAAAACTCGCCTCGGTCAGACAAAATTACGTAATTTATTTCATCTGTGGTTAGACTTCTGGTTGAATTTTGCTTAAGTAGATAAATTTGCTAAGCACTATTGTTTTGCTTTCCAGCATTTTGAAATTGTGACATGATCTATCAGTTGACCAAGTTAAAAATTATTTTGTTTATTTTGTAAGAAATTGTTAATTGCCTCCTGTTTCGATCCTAGCAGTGACTTTCTCAAAGGCTAAAATTTTAGCCTTAATGCCTTTCAGCATTTTAACCTTTAAGCATTTGAGCCTTTGAGAAAGACTCTGCTAGGGTCGAAACGTGAGGCCATTAACAATTTTTTGCATTTATACAACAGGTCCTTGTGATTGGTAAGCAGTTTGCAACAGCTAATTTTTTTTTTTTTCTCTTCTTATTTTGTCTAAGAAGAAATAAGGCTACATGTATGTTAAACAAACATGCAACTTTTCAGATGATCATAAAATGGTGCCCTAGAAAGCCAAAAAGCAGGCACTGAAAACAATGTACAAAGTTTTGTGTGCATGGACAGTTCCTCTTTGTCATTTTGCAAAGGTGTTTGTCGTACAGTGTTGTACCAATAGTTTGCAGCTCCCCGAAAAATGTTCAAATGCTAATTTTTCTGATGGAGTTAAAGGCAAAAATACCCTCAAGAGATTTTTTGACATGATTGTTATTTTGCTTGAGTCCTTTCTATACTGTTTAACTATTCAAGGAGTTAAGTGATTTTCTCCAAGGAAATGTGTTATTTTCTCAAATGAGTTATGTGATTTTCACCAAGAAGGTATTTTATTTTCTAAGAGGAGATGTGTTATGTTTTTCGCAATGAGTTATGTGATTTTCTCTGAGAAGCTACATTTCTCCAAAAAGTTGCGGGATTTTCTGCAAGGAAATATTTGTTTTTCTCCATGGTTACAGTGTACATCATCACATGAAATTTTGTGGCAATAATAATAGTAATGAATGTGCACCCGTAGAAAATAACAAGGCCAGCATCTGATTGTCGCCAAGGAATAAGAGTAGATTAATCTTAAAGATGAGTTATTGTAACGATCAGGCCTCGCATTAACCCACGGCACCCACAGCAATTGCCGTGGTGCCCTGTGCTTTTTTGCCGTGGTGCCCTTTGCAAAGTTTCAATACAAATTTACATTTTCCTCATAGAAGTGCCCCTTACCATAGGAAAATTGCCAGACCCTTCAAGAGCGAAGTTCAAGGCCTGAAGGATCAGTTATTGAGCAGAAAACTCAACTTTAGGGCCATCTCATTAGCGAAATTGAGCGCTGGATTTACAGGGAGGCCTTGGAGGCCACAGCCCCTGCAGCCCTGTTGTCTGCCTTGACCTTCTTTGAAAGCGTTGTGATGTTCCTTAGAGGAATCGATAAGAAGTGGACTTGTCTCTCAAAAACCCAAGGATTATAATCGGGTGAAAGAGGAGTCCACTTTAGGGACCCAGAAGTTGCCTAACTTTCTTATTCTCTCTTCATGAAATCATACTTTGTAATGATCTTAATCTTGTCTATATTTACTCTTATTTAATTGTTATTCCAGTTTGTAAAAGCTGCCTGGTGAAGTTCTTGGAGGAGAACAACACCTGTCCTGTCTGTCACCTAGTAATCCACCAAAGTCATCCACTCAACTATGTCGGGTAAGTTGACACTGACAGAGGGCAATAGACTGTGGCCATGTCCGAGTGAAGCGTATTGGGCTATGGCTGCGGCCATTGGCTACAGATGCAACGTTGAAGCATAGGTCTTGACATTGATCTGACTGTAGCCAAAGCCACTTGATTGGATGCAGCCTCAGGTGTAAGGTGTCTCATCCCATCACCCTCCATCCCACTCGCCTCCCTTGCTCGTTCCCCTGGTGATACACCCGTTAATAATTTTGTCATGTTTTTGTCCTTGTTGCATTTTTTGACGGCAATAAAGGTATGAGGATAACCTTTACATTTCAAACAATCAAGCTAGACTTTGTTTCATCGATAGAAACAAATCAAATCTCCAGTTGTCCGTTGGTGACACTGATAAATGGGTTATTACTCTTTACTCATACGAAAATCACTTAATCATTTATAATTAGACGGTGTAGTGTAGAGCTGTGTATTGACCTGAGGGCGAACAACCCAGGTTGAAGCAGCATCAGGTCTTCCACGATTCTGTACAAACCTACGGTAAAGCTTGAAACTTTGTACGGCTGTTGTATGACTGTTTGCATGTCAGTACTTGAAGTCCTTTTCTCTTCTGTCGTAGAATCAATTTACCAAAATTGAAGACAGAATCAGATACCCTTGCACACTGTACATGTAGCTTGACTTGAGCATTTAAAAAGATGTAGTGCAAACTTGCCGTGGTTGGATGATGTTGATGCACAAGATGAAGTGCTGATTATTTCCAAGCAAGTGCTCTTTATGAAATAATTACAGTACATGACTGAAAGATGTCTGTGACTGACAGAATGGTCCAAAAACATCCGTGAGTTCAAAAACGAAGACTAGTCCCAAGTTGTACATACAATGTACAACATTCATTTATTTTCCTTCTAATTTTCAGAAGGGGTCAGGTTGGCTTAATGTTTTTTCCCCCTGCCTTTTCACCTCTGTGTGCCCCGGTTGGAATTTCACTTCAGACAAGAGCCTTGCATGTGCTGTGGGTTGAGTTTTCAGTCCCTACCTGATTGCGTGTTTTTTTTTTTTGATTTGGGGGTTTTTCTTCCACATCTATCTCCCACATGTGTCTAAAACTGAACATTTCTCCATCGTCTACCATTTTTATGGGATCATTTTTATGGAATCGCGCAAAATCATTTTCTAATTATTATTATTTATTCTATTCATGGCACTTGCACCTTTGGATGTGTATTCAGTTGGTAGAGTGCCGATACATTAAACTGGGGGTCGCTGGTTCAAATCCTGCCCCAGTCAATTTTTCTTTGTTCACCCTAAAATTGAATTAAGATTTACAGTCAGTTTCCCATGTGTTTTATTGCTTTACATTTGAATTTAAAAGATCCCTGTCCTGCCACTTCACTGGCTACACGGCAGTTTCAGGTTGAACGGCTTACAAAGATGTTGATAAAATAGGGAGACTGCCGATATTACGGCTGGATAGCTCAATTGGTAGAGCAGCGGTACGTTAAACCAGGGGTCGCTGGTTCAAATCTTGCGCCAGTAAATTTTTCTTTGTTCAACTCACACTTGAATTAAAATTTACTCGGTTAGTTTCCCCTGTGGTTTATTGCTTAACAAATAACAAAATAATGAGGGAAAAAACAAAACAAAAAAAACTTGCGCAGCAGAAGGTGGAAATCCCTTACAGGTGGGTTATTGAATTCAGTGACCTTTGTGACCTCTAGAGCATTGACCTTTGCCCTGCCTGGATTGTACAATAACCTTGTCCAGGTGATGGATGAACAGCAAAGCAGCAACTTACTTTAAATGCTGTCATCATTCTAGTGATTTGAGCTTGATGTGTAGAGAACAAGATATATGGGATTTACATAAATGATGCGCAAATTGCAACTGTGCCCAACCCATGCCAGCCTGTATTTGTAAAAACTGTTCCTTTTTTCCCACAAAACATACATGTCAGTGACTCCCTATTTTGTGTGAGTGTTTTATGACCCTTGACTCGGCACCTCAAATACCAGTACAAAATAGAAGTCAAATTGGAGTGGGGTTTTTTTTTTATACAGTGTACATGTATGCTCTTTTATATGCCTGCATTTGTTATTGATTTTCATTATGGGCAGTCAGTCGGTCATGATGACAGGTTTATGCTCCCCCCCCCTCTCTCTTTTTGACATGTGAAGGATATCCTCAACCATCACTATTAAATTGAAATGATTGTGGACTGACTGCAGTGATATGCCAGTGAATTGTGGTTGGCCAGGTCGGAATCCCAATACAAAAAAGTATGTCATTTCATTCTTATGAAAATAATGAGACTGGGCCATGATAACCAGCCACCATCTGTCATGGTATATAGACTGTTAAACCAAATACTGAGTGGGCTGTTGGGACATACACCACTTGTTCATTGAACTGTTCATTGAACTGTGCTTAAAGCCCCAGCTCAACATTGGTAAACTGACTGTACATGTGTGACCAGCCAGACTACGCTGCCAGGCCCCTGTATGATAAACCCCTTTACTTTCTTTGTTGTATTTCCTTTGTACATATATTTAATAGTGACGTAAGGCTAAAGGCGAAGCTCGCTAAACAGCGCCGCTAGCGTTTCTTTGAGCACGCTTTGTTAAATTTCACATAGCGCGGTATTTAAATATTTGGCTGCACTGCGTGTACATTCTTAGCATTCTTTTACATTCTCTTGGAGAGTTGTTTAAGTGCTAGTAGTATTTTTTGCACAAATCAAGATATTTGTAATAAAACCAACCTGTGAAAATGTCGGCTCATTTCGTGGTTTCATTTGCGTGAAAACGGTAAAAATGCATTTAGCATTTTTGTAGGCATTCCTGTAAGCAGAGTTTTTCGTCTCACTGAGACGAAAACTAATTTTGGATCTTATTTCATTTATTATTTAGAAACGATAACACTTCAGGCAGAAATATTTCAAGGAAATTTTTCTACCATCATTATCTTTGTACCATGTAATGTATGTAAGTCTGTGACCATTTATGTTTTTCTTCTTACCAATGTTGAGCTGGGGCTTCAACGGTTAACTTGTGATCCACATCATCAATGGAATGATGCCGATGCCCTCTTTTTTTCGGTGGGTGGGGGGGTGGGAATCCTACCTGAAGTACCTTTGTTTTTTTTTTTCTGCCTGCAGGACCCTGACTGCAATGTATACAGTGTACTCATACATCGGTATAGGTCCAAAATTAAAATCAATTTGTTCTTTATTCCCGATGCAAATCATTTGTTTCATCTCTGATTTTCTTCCATGGCAGGTTCGACCGGACGATGCAAGACATAGTATACAAGCTGGTACCAAATCTACATCAAAGTAAGTGTACATGATATTTATAGCAGAAAAAAAAAAGAAAAAAGATTTATGGGGCAAAAATTCCCGTGGACAATTTGTATCCATAGTACTGTATCTATGAATAGTGTTTGAGTACATGTACTTGTCACTTGACAGGTAATGAAAAATGGCACTAATTTGTTCCCACCTTTATTAAAAAACTTTCTGCGCGTCATTATTCAACAGCTGTACTTTCCTTTTAGGCCAAATATTTGTTTTCTTTAATGCAGACTCGCTGCTCAGTTATGAATACCTGACGAAGCCCTGAAAATTTACATACATTGAAGTGTCGGATTTGAAAAAACGCTGGCAGCTGTTCACTAGAGGGATAAATGTTGATAAATTATAAGTGTACCAGTATGCTTCATGAAATTATACAAAATCCTTGCGTTATGATTTCTGCTGGACTTTGAGGGTGGCCAAGAGTCCAATGTGGGGATGTTTTTTTCATATACTTCATAGCCACCTCTGGGGAAAATCTCTTTCCTCCCTAATTGTATTGTATCTTTTTTTTTTTATTCCTAGACTGGAAGAAATCCCATAACATAGGACAAAGTACCTTATTTAAAGTTAATCATACATTTTGGTTTTCCTTTCAAATAGTAAATAAAGGAGACTGCCCAATGTAGGGCTAGATAGCTTCAGTCGGTACAGTGATGGCATGTTAATCCGAAGGTTGCAGGTTCAAATCCTGTTGTTGTCAATTTTCCTTTGTTCACCCAAAACTAAATTAAGTTCACCCATCAGTTTTGCTGGTGGTTTATTATATGATATTTAAGACAAATTTTTAAAAAGTTACATTATATAATCAACCATCAGTGTAGGGTTAAAAAAAAACAGACAAAAAAAAGTAAAATAAGATAAATAGATAAAAATGTGGGATGGGGGCTAGACATTATTAAATTTATCATAATATTTATATCAAGTCCATATATAGGTTTGGGTTTTTTTGAGTCCCCACACAATTGGATTCTGATGGATTTAGGATTGTTTAGGGGAAAACAATCATGGAATCAAAGGCTCCAGAACGTAATGACACTAAGCACTAGCAACTAGCACTGTAACCCATAGGCCTGAAGATACCTGTATTGAGAATTGGTGAAGAAATGTCAGTTTCAGATGTGGGAGGGAAGACCCCCAAATATGGAAAAGCCACTCAATCAGGTAGAGACTGGAAACTCAGTTCACATGTAGGCTCTGGTCTGAGATATGAAACGTGGTCATGGAGGTGAAAGGCAGGGAATAAACCACTAAGTTAACCTAAATGCCCCAAGTATATTGATTCAATAAGAGGAGACTACAGAGGAGTATGCTCATTTAATCCATCAAATTGTTTCGATGAAATTTTCTATAAAAACAACCCGTTATTTTTTCACAGCCATGATTATTGATTCATTTTCTTTCTTTTTTTCTCCCCCGAAGGTGAGAAGAGGAAAGAGAAGCTTTTCTACGAATCCTTTGGGAAGAAGGAGCCAGAAGACAAAGAAGGTAAGTGGCCAAGTTGTAATTATAGCAGTAGGAAAGTGTGCCAAGTTGGAATTGCAGGACAGAATCATATCAATTGGAATATATGTCCAATGTGGAATACAGGACCTTGGAAAATGCCCAAGTTGGATTACAGGACAGAATCATATCAACTGGAAAATGCCCAAGTTGGAATACAAGACGGAATCATATCAATTTGGAAAATGCCCAAGTTGGAATACAAGACCGAATCATATCAATTTGGAAAATGCCCAAGTTGGAACACAAGACAGAATCATATCAATTGGGAAATGCCCAAGCTTGAATACAAGACAGAATCAGGTCATTTCCGAATTAGCGGCTGCGGCTGTGGCTGTGGCTGGATCACCATGTGACATCGTTGAAGCCTTGGCTGCCCTTGGCGACACCCTCAGCAGTTATGACAGGGCCCTCGTATCGGTTGGAAAATGCCCAAGTTGGAATCAGGGTATACTTACTTTAGGAAATTTTACACAATAAGAGTAAGAACATTATGAATATTTATTATTGTTAAGTATCAACTGCATAGTGAAATGTACAGTTTAGATTTTACGTGCCAAGGATTAATAGCACCCACACATACCAAAACATGTTTTACAAAGAACATTTACTTTGCGTTGCTTTTTTTTTCTGGGAGGGGAGGGGGAGATGAGGGAAATTCCCTGGATCTTCCTGGTTTCCGCAATATTCCCCGTGTAATATATACCCTCGTTGCAAGTACAGTAATGAGGAAATGTCCGAACGGAAACTGACAAGGCTGGAATTGGTTTAGTGGGGAATTCACAAAGTGGAGAAGTACCCGTGGGACTGTTTGCTAACCACTCGGCTGGCTTAACTGGTGTTGGGCATTTTGAGATTAAAGGAGGGAAGGCGCTGTATAGACTTATTTTTACCAAAGTAGGAATTGGAACGTTGTATTCTGCAGAACATGTTTGCCATTTTGGTGATGACCTTAAAGGCCTAGAATTTCATTCCTGAAAGGGCAGTGTCTGAAAAAAGGGGCATCTTTTACAGAAAATCAGCATTATATGTTTTTCGGCCGTTATGCAGGGGTTATTGTGTAATCCCCGATTCAAGACCGTTGTCCTTTCGTTCGCGGAGGGGATTATGAGACAATCGAGAGGCTTCCACCATTGTTTATTCATTGTTGTTAGCGCAATGGAGGTAAATCAAAGTGAACCAAGTATCCAGTCTTGATGCCGGATTGAGGAACAATCCTTGGCCAGAGCTGACGGCCGAGGTGTTGCATTCACGATGTGTGAATTTGACATTTTCTCGAGAGAGAAAACCAAAATCCTGGTGTTCAAAGAGAATCTTTGATCTTGTGGCTTTGTCAAAGCAAAGGTTTCTTTGTGCCAGCTGTGCTCTCAAAGAAAAATTATTCCGGCAATTCCAAGAAAATGATCCCGTTAGGCTGTACAGGGAAAAAAATGAAAGATTCACCGCAGGAACTGGTTAATTCTATGTCTTGGTTAATTCTATGTCTTACTTAATTCCCATTTCAGGTTTAAATGTTTTCAGAAATCCTACTGTATTTTGAGTTCTTAGGTCGAAGACAAATAAAGGTTTGAATTGGTACATTACATGTAGTTTAAAGCCCCAGCTCAACATTGGTAAACTGACTGTAAATGCTTCCATTCTTTGCCCAAATCAAGATATTTGTAATAAAACCAACCTGTGAAAATGTCAGCTCATTTCGTTGTTTTGTTTGCAAGAACACGGTAAAAATGCATTCAGCATTTTTTTACACATTCCTTTTTTACACATATAGGCAGAGTTTTTGTTTCACTGAGCTGAAAACTAATTTGGGATCTTATTTCATTTATTATTTAAAAACGATAACACTTCAGGCAGAAATATTTTAAGGAAATTTTCTACTATCATTATCTGTATACCATGTAAGGTATATGTGAATCTATAAACATTTATTTTTTTTTCTTTTTACCAATGTTGAGCTGGGGCTTAAAAGGAAATTTGGAAGTGTGTGAATTAGTAAGAATGATAATTCACTCCATGAGTAAAAGCAAATCTGCCCTCATAAAAGAGTTTCTTCCAGGGCCTGTGGGCCAGCTCAGTTCAACACCTTAGGGTCATGTCACACCAGGCAATTTCCAGGCAACCATTTCCAGGCAATCTCCGAGAAGAAGTTCAATTCACACTTCACTATTCACATAAATATCCTGGGGATTGTAGTAAGACACTGTAAGAAAAATGTCTTCAAAGTTGCCCGTCAAAATTGTCCTGTACAATAAGTAGCAGTCCATGTGAATTGTAAAACTCAAAAACTTGACACTTGCCAATTATTGCCATTTACAGTAATCAGGGATGTAAGTATTGAGGAAGTATCTGGATTTATGGAAATTGCATCAAATGGCTTTTTTACACGTTTTTGAAAAAAAAAAAATAATAATAATTTAAAAAAATCAAAAATCAAAAATAAAAAATAAAAAAAAATACAGCAAATGAAAACGTGCCCCTGGTTTTTGAACTGATGAGCCGCTACTTATTGTACAAACAAATTTACTGCAGTGATCGAATGCCCTCTACCGGTAGAGTCATCGCGCCGCGTATTGAGAAAGTCTTGCACCTAGACTAACTTAAGACACGTGGTCAAGGTTTAAAAAAAGTATGGTACCTGTGGATGAATTCGGAACGGTAGCCGTGTCACGTTGAATTTTGTGTTTGGAAATTCCAAGTTATATATCGGCATCATTTGACACGATTCTTTGATAATTATGGAAGTGGACAGAAAAGCGGACATTAAGGAGATAGATAAGATCGTGAAAAACAAGTTCAAGTGGTCATGGTTGGAGGATAAAGACAGCGAGGGACATTCTCCTTACCGAGTATATTCTCAATTTGGATAAACCTGGATATGCAAAATTTAGGATGTGTACATATGATGTAATGACACCATTTAACTACAAAATCAAGCGTTCAGTTGCACTACTCCGGAAACGGAGCATTAACCCTTTTATATCCCTGAGTAATAAAATGTACAAATGGTAAAAAAAACAAGACAAAAGAAAACAAAACAGAACAAAACAAAACAGAACAAAACAAAACAGAACAAAACAAAACAAAACAGAACAAAACAAAACAGAACAAACAATTATATCACAATTGTGCCTGCATACTAATGACGACAAATCCAACAAATTTATTTCCGATAGATAATGTAGAATGATGTCAGGCTTATATAAATTTAACACTGCACCTGAAAAAAAGTCTCGTAAAAATAGAAAATTCATTGTCCTCTTCTTGGAAAAGAATGAAAAAACACAGGAAGCCAGTTTTGATGTAATCCTTGAAGATGCTTTTTCTTTCTCTGCCTCGAACTGATAATTCAGGGTCGTGGAATAACTCTTCCGGAGCACCATGCTAAATATATTACAGCAACTCTTTAATAAAAAAGATGTCTTTTTTTTTCTTCTTTTTTTTTTTTCACCATCGCCATGGCATTTGGAAAACTATGTTAAACAAATAATCGCCTTGAGGGAAGTCTGAAATCACATCAAATGCTTTTACGTTGGCGATGGAGACATTTGTGCCATTTATGGGCTACATATGTGTTAGTTTTACCAAGCAGTTCCTCCACACACATTTTGCTTTAATATTGTTAGATGCACTGCCTGGTGCAGATTCAATATTGGTCACGTTAAAGTTGCATTGCCCATTTTTTCGCTGAAAGAAAAAAAAAAATTAAAGGTTATTTTGGTCTTAGAACGAATTTTGACAGGTGCTGCTGTTTAGAAGTTACAACGATAATAAGCAATAAACCACTAGTGAAACTGACTGGGTAAATTTTAATTCAGTTTTGGGACTACAAACACTTTCTCATGCCACGGATAATGCAAATAAAAATACTTGTAACATGCAAACTTTTTGACTGGCTAATGGACGTGAGATAATGTCTGGCTTGCGATTTTAGCTCTCAATAAACAACCACTTATCAATTGACGGATTTGTTCATGTCTTACCTCAAATAAAAGCATATAACTTCTTTAATCTTAAAAAATAGCTATTTAAGATTTAAATCTTAATTTTTGGATCAAATCATCCAAAAAATCGGTCCTAGCATCTTTGATATCCGTTTGAAAGATTCAGTGTTTGGAGAGAAGACGGTAAGACGGACAGTTGATGTATCGAACATTCTCAAACCTTGAACTGTCTTCTTGAAGGGGCAAAGCACATTTTTTTCTCTGTGCTGAAATGAAAATTTCAACTCCTGTTGACACATTGTATGGCACTAGAGCATAGAGGATCCTCTTCAATAGGCTGTGCAAGTCTCGTGTGCATTCAGACGTTGGGTTCCGTTAGAATGTAATTTGGTTGCCTTCACAAGTTTAAAGCAACATACGTGATTCCCCCAAAAATGCTTGATTTCGCGCAAGAGTTGCATGGTCCATGACTGCTGTATTGTTCAAGAGTGTAAAAGTCACCTTTATGCTGTTTCAATAATAAAAAAATGTTTTAATTAATGAAAGACACGGAAGTCACAAACTGAAAGTCAGAAAGAATGTCCTCTGCGATTCTTATAAGTGGAGATACAGCTATGGGTTTTTCACCAAGTTGCATTTTTTTATTAACATGATATAGTAATTGTTGTCAGTAAAAAAGGAAACAGAAGTTCGTCAGCTCAGGACTATAAGGTCATTAGTGCAGTTTGTATGGATTTCATCAAATTGCATTTGCATATTTTGGAGCTCCTGGGAAATGAAGCTGATTGATCAAGAGTGGTCTCCAAAGTAATTGTTTGGCAAAAAGAAAAATTCCTTTTCTAAGAAAAACATTTATTTGTGGATTTTGGTTTAGTTTTTCAAATTTATACGCAGTTTTTCTTTAACGCCCTTTTGATCATTACAGATATGAAATTGCAATTAATGACCTTATAGCACTGAGGCGACAAGTTATTGACTTTTAAGCTAAAACCCTACATGATAGTATGAAGTTGGTCTTGATTATCAAGAAAATCCTATTCATCTATGAGAAAATTATTTCTATTGCCGGGCGAGAAAATAAAAATAAGCGCTGTTTTTTTACAAGAACCAGGACTCATTCTCATAGAGTTGCTCAAGCACATAAAGTACCTAAGTACAAAACAAATTTGCTCACCAGAATAAGGTAACCAGCCTAAAAGCCATGTCACACAAGTACAGGTCTGTGACTGGCATCCTGCTTCCTTTTGCTTAACAGAAAGTTGTTAAGCACATTTTTCTGCTCAAGCATCTTTAATAAAACTCGGCCCGGAACAAAACATGGGAGTATTAAACATTGTTTACCAGAGAAATTTAGCACCTATACCATTGAATTGTTTGAGGTTTAATAGTTTTACGGCAGTAGAGGATTACAATAAATGGACTCATCAAAAGAACAAACAAATTTTATTTTGACCAAAGCCAGGCAAGATGAAAAACATTAACTGTTTGCGAGATAAATTGTGCTTTTGATTTAACCACAATTTGAACTGGCTCGTTTTCTTAGGACACCCAGAAGTTGTTCTTGAAAACTAGAGGATTGAAATGAAAGTACTTCTGCTAAAAATAAGCGATGCATCATCCATTTTATTTTCACAGGGATTCACATTTTATACACTTCACATGTTTTTTTTCAAAACAGAAGTAGTTTCTAAGTGTTTAAGTAGGACAGCTCAGCCTGGTTGATATATTCCCAGATGACGTTATGTGTCATAACGTGACTCGTGGGGGGGATACCGTACGCACGTCATGTCTGCACACAGTCCCCCCCCCTCCCTCCCTCCCTCCCTCAAACCTTTCCTGGCTCAGAGTCATCGTCATCCAGGCTTCCTGGAGTGCACTAGTACTTAATAATGCAACTTGGACTAGTGTGCAGCTGTCAGAAACTCAGTGTAGCCAAAGATTCTTGGTGCTAAATCCTCAGAGTGTTCTGACCTTGTTTTATTTGTAACAAAAACATCAACCCTTTATTAATAAAGATGTAAATGTGGATGAAAACTATTATATGTTTTTATGTAAAAAAAAAAATGTACTATAGCTACCTTTTCATTCAATCTAGTTCAATTTAAACCAAAAAAAAATGCAGAAAACCTAAATTGACTAAATCAAGCAGCAAAATGAACTTAACCATCTGATTTATAAATTTTTTCCTTCTTATTCTTCTCAAACCAGTCTAAATTGTCAAAACTCACAATAAGGCAGATGTTGCAGACCTGCTGACTTTGTGTTGCAAGATACATTTTCCAATAAGCCATTTGCATGTTACACAACATGGCAAAATATTATTTCCAAATTGGGCAAAATTCCTGCTGGATGCACAAGGCTGCAAGAATCCTTTCCCATTTGGGCGTACATGTTTTACCGGCAACCCCCCCCCCTCCCCCCCAAAAAAAAAATAATAATAAAAAATGTGTGGCGAGATCTCATTTTTAATATCGCAGTGGAAATTACTCTTTGCATGGGACGTAACCAAACACATCCCTATAGATAATCCAGACTGCAATTGGACTGAATTGGATACTGGAGAGAGAGCAAGTGGAAACCGGATCTGTCCAACTCCAGCCAGCACTCTCCGTTGCCAAAAGTGCACTGTTCATAAGACGAACTGTTTCTTGAGGAAACAAGTTCATATTATACTTCAGTCAATTCATCTACCAAGAGAAAACATATTACTTTTTCTCCTTCTATTGTGTTTCCTTGTGGTTCAACTAGCCCCCCCCCCCCCCACCCCGTCTCCTTTTTCATTGTTGTAAGTCATGAGGTTATGAATGTCAGACTACAAATTTGATCAGCAGAATCGGATGAAATATAATTTTATTAGAAATTCCACTTAAACTTGAAATTGAAAATCTGATTCTGTTTTTACCAGTAAGTCATTTTAAATTTAAAAGACTCTACCAGGGATGATCAATGTTCAGAGTTTTATCTGAATTCAGACTCTTTCAATAATAATACTGGGTTCCTATATAGCGCTTTATTACACCCCTGTAATAAAGCATTTATTATTTATTTGACGACAGGATAAGCAGAGCTATGGTATTGAATTGTGAGACCCATGTATATTGCACCTTGTAATGGTTTACAAGGTGCTGCGACGCAATTTGCTGCCTACATTGTCAGAAACACCGGGGCAAACCCCCTTCTCTTAATGATAAGTGTACTGGGTTCTTTTACGTGCATTACGCAACACACGAGACCAACAGCTTTATGTCCCAATCCAAATGATGAAGCAATAGTGGTTAAGTGTCAAGACCGGGACTCGAACCCACACTTATAATTTATACTGGTTTTTTTTAGTCATTAAGGTTATTTATTGATGGCAATAATAGTGTAGGGAGCTGGTCGTCACTGTGTGGTAATGACCGAGTTGGCGGCTGGCTGCAGTTAATAGACCGAGCCAAGGCAAGGTCCATTAAAAGTGGCCAGCCAACAATCCAGTCATTACCACGGATTGAAGACCGGCTCCCCTCACTGTTATTGCCTACAGATCAAGATCTAAGTTTAAAACCTTTTTTTTGTCAGTATCGACTTTCACCCCTGATTTCCACAGAATGGCTTCTCTGTCTCAACAAAATGAAATGCGTACAGGACTCTCCCCATGCACAAGCTAGCTTCTCAGGCCGATATGCATGAATTGCGGCTGATACGCACAAATTGCGGCTGATACGCATACAAACTTTATACACATATATATATTTTTATATTCAAATTTCCAAAAGGAAACCATTTTAAATGCTCCAGATAGCACAGTAAAGCTTTTAAAACTAAACAAAAACATCCAATGAAAACAATTTCATGCACTTTGCTTCAATTTCAGCACGCTTCGCCCAAAATTTTGTTCCAGAATGCCAACCAGATTTTTAAAAATCCTTGGGAGAACCCTGGAGTCACAAAATCTCAGACAAATCTTAGAAAATAATTTGTTTTGTAAATATTTATTAGGCCTCTCCTCGACAAATAAAAAACAATAATTGATATCTGAGCCCCTCAAGTTTTTCCTTCTGTGTCGAATTAAAATCGAAGCATCTGCAATCCGACATACACAAGAATACTTCAACTAAAAACTGGATCGGATTGTGCATGGGTTATTCCTAAATCTGGGAGCCTAAAGTAGAGGGCGCTGTTTGACGGCGACCACCACAGCCTCTTCATGCACTGAAATTTTTTATGTTATTTTTGTCATCTTTCTGTTCATCTTGGTAGATGTTATTGTCTTCACTATGTCACTGATAGCGGGTATCCTTGTCGCTTTGTAGCCTATTTTTAAAACTCCTTGTGTCTTGTAAACACTTAAATTTGTATAATGTATGTATTTTTATACAGCCAGTGGATGTCAAATTTCTGCGTTTTTAACTTGGAATATTTTAAAATATTGAATTGAATTGAATTGAATATCACTCGCACGCCATTAGATCGAGCCGGTCTTGTAAGTATTTGAACATTTTTTCAGACCTTGGGTTCTCACGTTTATTGCTTGTAACGATTAAACGGAGCCCAACGGTCAGTGACATCAAAGACTTAGTTGATGTCTTCTAAATAAAAAAATGGAAGGTAGAATTCAATTCTCAACTACAGTTTTTCAATGAAGTATATTTTCACTGTGCCGTCAAAATTCACATACCACCCCCCTCCCCTAAAAAAAAATAATAATAAATTTACCGAATCGTTCATGCCAGACATAAATTAATTAAAACCATTAAATCACTTGAACATTTTCCTCCAAAGCCCAGCTGATGTTTTCTAATTAAAAAATGGAAGAAAGAGTTCAAAGTAGATGAATACCACAAACGGAATATACATTGACACCTCACAATGCAATGCCTCAAAACCCATGTAAGAATTCAATCCTCCACAGTCAACTAGAACATTTTGTCAGTGAAGTAAAGTTCCACCATGTCATCACATTGCAAACATCCCCCCCCCCCAATTGCTTAATCCTTCATGTTAGACATAAATCATTCAGTTAAAAACCAGTAAACAACATGCCCATATTTTTTATCCGAAGCCCAGTTGATGTCCTCTAATTAAGAAATTGAAGCAGGAATTCAGTTTTCAACCGTCAAAAAAATAATTTTTCAACATGGTGAATTCTAATCAAGCCATCACATGGCGAATACCCCCCCCCCCCACACACACACACACACACAACTACATATACAATAATCATCAATTACAAATTTTCCGGAGCCCTACTTTCGTTCCTAAGCACTCCGAGATTTAGGACAGTGCCGGAGGGTCTGTAGTGTTCATTTACACCCTACTACGCAGGCACACACACACACACACACATCGTCATCATCATGCCATGGGCAATGTGCGGCACACTCGGCTGTGCACACAGCCCCATCTCAGATATCTGCTCAACGGCTCTCTCATCTAGGACTCTTATATACGCTGGAGGGCCCCGTAACATGGACAATAGGTGACCCTCGTCCTACACTTAGTAGATTAGCTATAGGCTGAGTAGTGTGTAAATTGGCTGAATGTGCGGCTTGCTGGAGTTCATAGGGGGATTTGGGATGGGAGGGTGGGCTGATGGTATGCATGGGTGGTCGCAAGCCACTGCTAATCATGTCGCCGCGTAATATAGAATGAAACCAAGAAGGGATGAATGGGAAGATTTTCATTCCAATTCATGAATCGACTATCTTTTTTTATTCGGAGAAGACATGTCACATTAGAATACATCTCAATACCGATGTCAGATGCTACATCTTACATGCATTTTCATCATGTTGATGTGTACGGGTTGGAGGGATTTTACACTGTTAGAAATGAACATCACTTCTGTTGCTTTAAAGGTAATGAATTGCAAACCTGATATTTCGTTCTTGTGAGGGCAGGGTAGTTTATCTTCCCTGTAGTTAATGGCACCTCTGCAGGGAAATACAAATTTGTACCGGAGCATTTCAAACGGAGCCAAAGCACTGATCAAGGCCTGGAGTGAATGGCCTCCGTGGCCTCCGTTGCCTCCAAGAAGAAGCATCAAGCCTGGAGTTCTAATAATCTACAAAATATTAATGCTGGATTTTCAGCGTTGCTTAAAAGTTTATAGATTTATTCATTTGAAACCGGAACCATTTGTCGTGAGAAATAGTATCGTGGGAAATACTGCCATTGCGAGAAAATTGCTCTCGTTTCAAATTTCATTTTGCCCAGTTGAAATGAGCACATTTTATGAACGTGTACACAATCCCCCGACAAAAAGAGGAAATTCGGTCATAAATTTCTTGACTCAATTTTCACTTTCAGGTGAAAAAAAAACGTCGCATTATCAGTGTCAAGTTTGGGAATCAGCTTTGAACTTGTGTATGCCTCAGTCACTGTTTCTAGAATGTGTATTAGCTTACAGTTGAAAATTAACTTACAGATAAAAAAATTTACTTATAGCTGAAAAGTAGTAACTTATAGCATAAAATACATGTTTAATTTGGGTGTAATCCCTGGTTCGATGGCAACTTCAGGTAAAATGGCTTCTAACTGGCGCACCGAACAAAAAAATTGATGAAATAGGGACACCGCCAACATTGGGGAGCCTAGATAGCTTAGTTGGTAGAGCACCGGCATGTTACTCTGGGGGTCGCAGTCTCAAATCCTGCTTTTGTCAATTTTTCTTTGTTCACCTCTAACTTAAACAAACAATTTACCTAGTCAGTTTCTCTTGCGGTTTATTGCTTAAAATCCATGTTAATACACATATTAAAAATAGGGCACTGTGAGAGTTAAATACATCCCATACATGGACGTTTACCGTACCATGGGAAAGTTTCACAATTTGTCATGGAGACTTTTTGTATTTATTTTGATGAGAAATACAATATTTATTGTTGTCTCGAAAGTGAAAATGCAGTTTGGTTTGTTACTGATTTTAGTAATGCTCTCGTAATCCCCTGATAGAACGATTTCAGAAGGCCTACTTGTTGATGTAGGAGAGATTCAAAGCTGGATATTTTAGCCTCAGGCAATCGGTTGGGACAACAAATCTGCTACGTGGAAGGTCTCGGGTTCAAATCCTGCATAATGCACTTTTTCTGAATTCAGTGGAGCCTGTACCCTATTGTCCTCTTATGAGTTGTCCAGGCCTGGAGTTACACAGCGACCACAGTGCCCTGCACTTGGCCTTGGTGCCCCTTCAAAAGCGTCCCGAAGACTTTAAGATTTTCCAATGGAAGTGCCCTTTGCAATATGAAAGTGGCCTTGCCCTCTCAAAGAAGTAATTCCAGGTCTGGTTACCTCATTCAAAACATCATCAAGTATATTTCCCCAATGGGCTATTCTTAAATATCCATGTATTTGTTCAGTACTTATCTACTCCCCCCCCCCCTTCCCCCATCACACATCTTAAGAAAATAAGATCATTCAGAGATTCTCTCGAATTTAATTCCCCCCCGGGATGCATGTTTTTTTTTTATCTGTGAGCCATCTTTGGTCTTTGTTTAATTTCGATGGCCATTTCATATTTGCATTTGGATCAGGAAGTTCAAACACCTTTCCTTGGTAAATAACAGGACAATCTGCTCCTCTCAAATCAGAATAAACACTGATGTTTTCTTTGGTTCTTTTTTAGCTCATTTTACCCATGACCCACTTTCCCACTTTCAATTTTCTTATATTTTTTAGGGCTTACCCTCTTTTTGATTGAAGGTCTTCCGTCTTATTGAGATCATTGTCAAGAGTTCTCGTTTTTACTAAAAGCATTTTTGTTTTCCTTTAGAGATTTGATACTTTTGTCTCTTATCTTGTAATTAAATGAAAAATGAAACTGAACTCAAAAGAATGATTTCAATTTTTTACCACCAAGATTTAGTACAAAATATCTTTCAGCTCATGTTGTTGCTTGTGGAACTTTGGACATCTCATTGAAATCAGTTTTTCAATTTCTGAGGGATCTCTTTTTATTTAAATACCATGGTGATTTTTTCGTGTGTTATCTTTACCTTCGTGGGATAAAAGATCATTTTGAAAAATTCTGATCACAGTCTCTCCAAGGATGTTAGTCATCAAACCTCTGATCTCGATAAACCTGGATAAATTTACCCTGAGATCTGTAGCTTAGTCCTCCATCAGACGAGAAAAGGATTTTTATAAAAAGGAAATGGATCTAAAAGGATTCATGTTCTCTGTTTTTGAGGTTTGTTTAAATCCCCCCACCCCCGTTCAATTGAATTCCTTACCAATTATTTACCCAAAGCATTTTCCTCTTTCTCCTTCTTGTCTTTCATTCATCAGAAGAAACCAAGGAGGATTGCATACTGAAGGAGGAGGATGCAGACTGTCACCGCAGCGATGAGCAGGTCAAGATATGCCTAGAGTGCAATACGGAGCAACTTCGGCCGCTGCGCAAGAAATTTATCCGCATCTCCGCCCAGGCCACCATCAATCACATCAGGAAGTTTGTGGCTAAGAAACTCAAACTAGAAGGCTTTCATCAGGTAAAGTTACTGCAAGGATTGGTTTTTTACCCTCCTTCTTTCCATTACATTTGCCAGTGAGTTTTGAACAAGCGGGGATTGTGTAATGTGGAACAACTATGCACAGAACTAGCTGTGTCGATGCATTCATCACATGGTATCATCCTGCAGGCTGGCACAGTGCATCATTCAAAACATGTGAATGATATTGAATGGTTTGCTAGTAGGAGGGTTGACTGTGTACTGTGTAGGTGCTTTCTTCACATGGTATCGTATTGCAGGTTGGCATTGTGCATTCATCATTCAGACCATGAATAGAATTGAATGGTCAGCTAGTAAGAGGGTTGACTATCCTGTACAGATTCATTCACCACATGATATCATATTGCAGGCTGGCATAGTGTATCTATCATTCAAACCATGTGGATGACATTAAATGGTCAGAAAATAGGAGGGTTAATAAATGCATGTATTTGGTATAAATCATCCCTATTGCCCCAGTACACCTGATGTCATCATCACAATAATCTTGGTTGCGACATTTTGGGACTCAATGTCTCCATTTAGGGTGCATCCTCAACGCGGTGTTTACGCTCTTACCATTATTGTTACGTGCAATTTGACTCCCATAATGGTGAGCGTTGCAGACAGCAGCCAGCATGTGACAGTGGTGGGAGGGGTCAACAGACCCTGCTCACTGATGTCACATTTCTGTAGCAACCCGGGAGGTCTGCCATGCTGGAGTATGATTATTCCGGTTTATTTGAAGGACTAAAGCCCGGTTCATACTTCACGCGAATGCGAATGCGAAGCGAATTTGACGTTGCTCTCCTACTCGTCGCGAATTTGTGACGTCAAATTCGCTTCGCGTTCACATTCGCGTGAAGTATGAACCGGGCTTTAGTCCTTCAATTTCCTGGGGTTGAATTGGTTCAGATCACCCATTACTTTTTCATTTTACCGTCATTGTTACGTTTTAAACATGAATATCTCGTTGTCTTGTAGGTGGAGATTCTATGCAATGAAGAGTTGCTAGGCAAGGATCACACTTTAAAATTTGTATGCATCACAAGATGGAGAACAAAGGTTGGTGCAAGCAGTCAATAGATTTGAACTGCCTCTAGCTACCGGGCAGTCTTGGTAGTCTAGTTGGTAAGACATCTGCTCTAGAATTGAGGGGGTCGTGGGTTTGAATCCCACCTGAGGAAAATGCCTGTGGATTTTTTTCACAGGACTCGAGGGAAGTACTGTATATACAGTGCTTAACACACATCAGTGTATGGGTAAAAACATTACAAATAACAGACAATAGAGCTTAACAATTTTTTTGCTAAGCGAAAACAAGCAGGAAACCAGTTGCAAGTTGTACATGACATAGTATTTTGGCTGGTAATCTTTTTCTCTTTGTGCGTAGCTAATTTTTGTGCTTAAAAAGCTACACAATGTTGAGACCTGCTCGCTGAAAGGGATGGACACTAAAAGTACTGTATAGTGACATCACTGATGAAGGACAAGACCGGAATTATAAAGACCGGGGGCCAATATAAGCGTTTTCATATAGCCATTTTCTGTTCATACGGAGGGGTCGTTAGTTCGGTTTCTATTTCGTAAACACCGCAGACTGTAAGCAAAGCAAAAGGCACGCTAACTTACCAGCACTTCTAGGATGCAGATTGGTGACTCAACGATGTTAATCCGTTGTGAACGCGCATAGGCACTGGTCAAATCTTCTTGATCGTTTATGAAATACACTTTTATTTGTCTGCTGAAGTAAGCTCGCAAACTTGCTAAAATTGGTAAACAGCTTAATGATATTGGGCCCGGCTAACCTCACAAACTTGCTTAGACTAGATACATCATACTTGACGGAAACACAATACCCCGAGCAAAATGTTACAGTGCTTAGCAAGTTTGTGTTCCATGACATTTGGTCTAGGTCCTGGCCTTGGTGGCCTATAAAGCCATTGCTATATATCTGTTGAGATGGAAGTACCCGCTTCTCCAGAAAAAGGGCCCTACCCTTTGAAAATTACAAAATTAATTTCAAGACCTGCTGCAGTTCTGGTTTAGCCAAATCAAAACTGAAGATCAATCACTGTCAGGGTTGTTTCTGCTCAAGATGGAATTTGCCCGTGGCTGTTGGCAGGTTGTAGTGCGAAGTGTCAGTGACTATGGAGATCACATTGCTCATCATGGCGAGAGTATCAGCTTGCTTACTTATTCCCCTTAAATAGTGTATCATCTAGCGAGCCGTCCAGGCGTCCATCGGACAGCCTGGGAAGGATTTTGGACGGCTTTGGACGGCCTCGGGCCAGTTCAACAGAACGATTGCCGGCCAAATGCCAGACAAATGTCACCTGCCCAGCTAAATATAGCCAGATTAATCAACATAAAACTAGAAAAACTGACTGACTTCAACCATTTTTAATCAGTTTAACAACATTTAAAATAATGAACTTTTAAGAAGCGCACATATTAAGGACACTATGTCACAGAATTTGATCAGATCCTTCAAACTAGTTTTCAGCTTAAAGGGGTTGGCACAACATTGGGAAGATCGAAAACATAAATGGTCACAGATTTGCACATAACTTACATAGTATAAAGATAAAGATGGTCGTGCTGGAAAATTTCTCTTGAAGAATTTTTGCTTTAAATGCTATAGTTCTTGAGTAATGAGTGAAACAATTAGTTTTTATCTTGGAAGGCCAAAACCTGATGGTTGAAAACAGTGAAACTATTTTCTTGTGACTGCGATGGTCAATTGTGCTGAACGTTTTCAGTGGTTGTCATTTCATGTTCATGTTGGGTCACACGAAGTGCAGATGCTGGTCTTTGCCATGAATTTTTAAGCAGTTTGATGCACCAGTCGTTCGTCGGCTCTGTGCTATAAAGTCATTAATTGCAGTTTCATACCCGCAATGATCAAGAGGGCATAAAAACAATAAAAATAAGAAAATCCAAAAATTCATGTTATTCTTAAAAAATTATTGTTTCTTTTTGCCAAACAATTACTTTGGAGACCATTCTTGATCAATAAACTCCATTTACCAGGAGCCCCAAAATATGCAAAACCAGTTTTATGAAATACGTACAAATTGAATTAACGACCTGAACCTGCGAGTTTAAGTATTGTAGATCTCTGATTTATTTGAAGAGGTTTGTGTCTGACTGCAGTTTCTTCTATTTCTTGTCTTTGAATACAGCAATATCCTCTGATGCTGGAGTACAGACCAAGCATAACGCTATGACGGTAGCCCTGGGGCCTGCTGCCATTGCACTGCCCGTCACGTCCACACGTCAACCACAAGACAACTTTAACAACGCCACTTTTTTGTACAGACACTATAAAGAAAGAGACTATTTTATATATTTTGTGCAGTTTTTTGGACGAGCCGATCTCGGAAGCAGTCACTGTTTGTATATTAAAAACCCACTGCGGCACCTTTTTTAAAACTACAAGGAACACGATTGTGACCTCTGCCCCCCCCCCCCCCCCCCCCCCCAGCCTCACGACCTAGGGTCGCCATATTCTTGTATCGCCTGATAGGATAAACATGTATTGCCTCGTAATGCCTTTGGGATGAAGCCAACTGCCTGGAAATATTCAAATGTGGAGGACAGTGCTCTGGATTTGACGCAAATCTCCACATCACACACAACAAAAGGCAATGACCTTTGACCTGATTGAAAAGACGTTAAAATCCTCCCGTGCCAGGAAATGGACGCTCGCTAGGATCCGGCCGTGAGAGTGACACAATCTTTATTGGCTAGTGAGTTAAAATTGAAAGATGAAGATGAAATTTTGAAGCAAGGAGCCCCTATGAATTTACATCCTCTATGAGTTTAATAGACTGGGCAAGTTTTGCACGTATTCTAACGTTAAAAGTGCGCAAATTTATTTGCTTCATACATCAAGACAACACATGGCAACCAAAGGTTCCCCAGAATGTTTGAAATCAGTGCAAGACTTCAATTTGAATGGACGCCATTGTGATATCTGGATAATCGTAGACGTTCAGGTAGATTCTGAAAGACAGCACTGCGCCTTTCATCTCTCCTCAAGGGACTGTAAACAGGCTGTACTACGCGCCATCAAGTTCAGCTTTGCTTCTAGCCTAAAGATCTGACATTATGCATCTCAGCTTGTGAATGACGCTGCGCGGATACCAGCCTCAAAGTCATTGATTTTTTTTTACATGAATCTTTTGTTGGTATCTCGCGAGTCATTTTTGTGTACCACCAGCTACCTCGCAAGTGATATATTAAAGTTCCAATGTGTGATTGCAACATCCACTTGCCCATAGAAACTGGGATTTTTGTGAGGCAAGTCGCACAGAATGTTTGGTGGGCAGTTCAGCTTTGAGATGCTTTGTGAAGCAATCTTGCTGGGATACGGATAGAGTCATTTGGTAACGACTGTTGGTTGGAAAAGTTGAATAAACAAGGAGTTAAAAAACGAACGGACCATGTGGCAAGCCATCACACGTTTGTTTAAAATGTAAAGTAGAAAATGGAATGGATGCCCCTGGTTTTTCAAACCAATGTTTTTTCTTCTTTGAAAGGCAATTTTGACGTTTAAATTAAACAGCTCTCTGAAAATTGTTATCGTGTTGGTAAGTCACTTCGTCATACAAGCGCGCATTGGTAGTACGTGCATACGTTTCGCTTACTTCTGGTTCCAAAGCTGGCATTCATTTGTGTGTAATTTAACCTAAAAACCTTGGGTTTTTTAACGGTTCGACAATTTTTTTTTCAAACAGAGGAGGACATTATTAAGAAGATATATTGTCTGCACAACACGTGTTTATTACAACCGCCTAGCTTAGTTAGTTTTTGCGTAAATCGTTGTAGAAAATGTTGGCCGATGCATTTGCAATGGGGGCTTCGGATGATGTTTGGAGCCGGCACGTGTGAAGTGGGCGTGGTTTATGCTGTAATGACGTCAGACTTACCAACAGGATAGTGGGTACATGCCACACATGATGAAACGGAAGATGTGCCGGAATTGTGCGTAATTTGTAAATTAAAATTACTGTGTTGATAGATATCATATATAGTAATTTATATATTGTACAAAAGAGAGGACTTGGATAAGATTGAGGGAGGTTTAAAGCTACAATCTCCCGATTGGGGTATGCTCTGTACCCCGATAGGAACTGTCTCCCCCAGATGAGGATAGTGATGTACTCCAGTTGGGGTTTACATTGACACCTACTGCTACACTAATGGCATGTCATCACATGCTTCTAGCATAGAGTATATTGACTAGAGTGCTAACTTACCCTGCATTTTGCATGTGGCTGTTCTAATGGCTATTGGTGTCAGTGCTGCTTTTCGTTTCTGTGTGAGATGGAATCTGTTAAGTGAACACGTCGCTCAGCATGTACGCACTGATATTAACATTACCGGAACCCTGATACGCATGTGCATTAGTTTCAACACGAACGTAAGTTCTATGAAGAAAAAAAAAATTGTGGGGTGAATAAAGAAACATTGACTGGAGCAGGATTTGAACCTGTGACCACCAGCTATACGTACCAATGCTCTACCAACTGAGCTATCCAGCCCTATTGTTGGCGGATACTCTATTTTGCCAATTATCTTTGTTCGGGGGTTGGCAGTCAGAAGCCATTCAAACCGGTTACTGCCGTGTAGCCAGGGATCACACCCCATTATATGATACAACCACAGAGCTAGCACTATGATTATGAATGTAACCTGGGAAGCAGCAGCACGGAGATCTACCTGAAGGGTGATGCAACTTTTTTTTCTTTTTTTTCTTTTTTGACCACAATTTCTTCAGTCTAGCGTAGGTCCAATCTTGACTGCACTTAGGAGGCTTTAGAATGGGGATGTGGAATAATAGCACTCTAGTCAAAATACAAGTAAGGGCAAGTTCGCGCAGCAACCATCGTCAACCAATGGTTGGTTTGTGTCTAACAGTGCGTATGCGCTTTAATATTAAAGCGCGAACGACTCTAGTCAAACTAGCGTGAGCTAAATTGTGTAATGTCAACATGGCAGCCTCCAGCCTCAAACATAGGCCTACTCACATCTTCTTCTCCTCCGCTGATTCCACCATTGTTACTTTTATTTTGTCGTGCAGTTTGTCATAGTTAAGAACGCAAAAATCCCGTGATAACCAGCGAAGCAACCATTGAGCGACCACCGTCAGTAGGCTGGTTCCAAATCGTTGACTAGCGTTGACTAACCATAGGTGACTAAACAGCGTTCGGGTGAAGTTAGTCGAACAATAGTTGACAATTGGCCTTGCGCGAACTTGCCTCATGTTGTATGGCTTGTAGTAACTTCATCAAGGGTACTCAGTGAGGGTGTCTAATGTACATGAATCTACTTCTTTTTTTTGTGGTGGGTTGTGGAAGGGGTGACATTTGGAAATTGAGAATATCATGTGATGTCTTAACAGGCATAGTGATTGGCTTGGCGTTTCTGAACGGAGAAACGTTGTTTTTATCAGTGCATGGATTTACAACGGTTACCAGCTCAACTGGTAACCGGGCTGATACTCTGTCTAAGGAAGTTATTTTTCAGCAATTCGTAATGTTGAGACAGGGCTTAGCAACGCCTACAACTCTTGTGCACAAATCCATATAGATGTTTACCTTTTTAATCTTTGATAATAAGTGAGTCAATTCTCTCTAAATTATTAAAACCTATTTTTTTTTTTTAAGAATAACTATTCTTACACACATGAGTATCGATATAACCCCCATGTTAAGGTTCAACATAGGTGCTTTGTATTTTGTAGGATCACATTGCATGAAAGCTATGATGTGCATTAATATTTTTAACCCATTGGCATGTTACTTGGGGAAAAAAAACCCGAGGGATAATGGTGAAAAATGGCAGTGGGGTAGGCCTCATTTATGAGGTTTCTGCGAACCCCTGCGTATTATCAACTACTGATTACTGTTAGCAAAGTGGCGTATCTATTAGGTTCACGTTGCTCCGGGGCAAGGGTGGAGGAAGGTGCCCCCCCCCCCCATCACTCACTCTGTCTTTGAAAATCTGAGCGATATATTGAGATATTAGAAAGCTTTATATGTTATTGGTCACAGTCCCAAGGGGCACTTAATTTCATCCTTGTGAGAAAATAATGATTGAAAGAAAAAAAACGCTAAACATAAAAACCAGCTGCTACACCAGTTGAGGGATCCACATCACAGTTTTTATTGTACTGTTCAGCCCGGCTCTTACTTCACGTGAATGGGAACGCGAAGCGAATTTTTGAAGTCACTCTCCTACATTCGCAGCGAAATTCACGAAAAAGTTCGACACTGTTCAACTCGAGCAAATTGTTCGTTTCGAATTTGTGACGTCAGATTCGCTTCGCCTTCGCATTTGCATGAAGTGCATGTATGAACTGGGCTTTAGAGCTCATAGTATTGCAAAGGCGTTGTTGATACCACCTACGCGCACCATACCATTGACCTTTCAACATGCTGGACTTGATCGCACTTTGACCCATGTACAGTGGGGTGCGTATTTAGGAATGTGGTCCACCTCGAGGCTCACACATTGAATGAAAATATCCAAATGAAATTTCATATACATTTTATATTGTACATGTATTTTTAAAATGTGACGGGGCACGAGGAAATTTATCACATAATGATTCCACGACTTGAGAGATATTTATGAAAATATATAAAAGACATTAGGTAGGCCCAATTTCATAAAGCTGGTAAGCAGAAAATAGTGCTTAGCAAATTGTTCTGCTTAGCAAAAGAATAACGGGGAACCAGTCCAAAACAATATATGTTACACTGTATTTTGGCTGGTAACCTGTTTCTGCTAAGCAAGAATTTTCTTTGCTGAGCAGTTTGTTGTGCTTAACAAATTTATGAAATTGTGCCCTGGAGATTTGAAGGCAGGGGATACCTTTGGTAATTCCTCCAGAAATGAATGACCAATAAAAGCTTACTTGGTAAGAAGCACTGGAGAGCTGTTGATAGTATAAAACACTGTGAGAAACGATTCCCTTTGAAGTAATGAGGTAATTTTGTGCCCCAAAATTTGCATGAATCTTTTCTCACGTAATAAAAAAAAACCATGCAGTTTCAGCATTTTCAGATCCTTCTGTGTAGATTTAACTGCTGATTTTGATTTTGCGGATTTTGAAACGAAATGTTCAATGATTAGTTTATGGTGTATGTCTACAGTTAGATTGAAACAAATGCCCGGTTCTAAACACCAAGGGTATCCTTTGCCTTTAAGACACTTTTAGACTGTTAAAAATGAACATCTCATATTGTAAAAAAGAATACTTACTAACTACAAAATCAGGGAAGCACGAAATTAAATTTAAAAAAAAATCAACTGACACTTTCCAGGGTTTTTCTAAATTTTAATCATGGCATGATGTTAAGTTACATAACCCCCCTTTCACACTAGACGAATTTCACTGGGAATTTCCCCAAGAGAAATTGGTTGACCTATTCACACTTGAATAGCCCCTACAAACTCCCTGGGAATAGCTACTTGTACCTCTGCTTGGGAGTAGGGTCAGGCAAGGCAACCCTGGGTTTTAGGTACGGAGTGTTCATTGTTCCCAATGAAAACAAACATGGGGTGGCGGTGAGGTGAAAACAGTCCCCAGGAGTTTCCCAGGGTTTTTATTTCCTGGGAATTTTGTTGTTTAGTGTGAAAAGAGCTTTAGTGTTTAAAGATCCACAAACTCACAGGAGTTGTTGCAATTACCAATGCAATTATTCTCTTAAATATGTATTGATTTGTGTGATTTAAATTATTGCTTTACACGTCTGACTGTCATGAAAGTGCCGAGGATAGGCGTTACTGTTAGACGTATGGTACAAAATTGGTACAATATTTTATTTATTTGTTTTGAATGAACTCTTTAGCTCAGAATTGTTTTTTGTTTTGTTTTAACGTTTCACAAAATCTTTGTGGCTAGAGGTGCACTTGGTTTAAAACAATATTTTTATGGAAACAAACAGTGTGCCCTACATTTCTAACTTTTTTTGAAGTTTTGAAAGATTTTTTAAGTGCTTGGAGTAGGGGTCAGAGAGGTCAGACATTAACTTAATAAGGCTGTCATAGTTCATTAAAAAAACCTCCAACATAGTGGTACCACAGACTGCCACAAGGTACAATACCTTCCAGGCTAGCATTGGGTGCATGGGTTTCTTCTGTCTGTACAGCTGGTATTATCAGGAAACCCCCATGGCTTGTGTACCGTGGACTTAGTCTCCACAGTCTCCTGTGGATTTTTGTGGCACAGGCCAGTTGGGGCAGGAGAGTATTTTTCAATGTTGTATATTGGTAGCAATTTTGTACCATTCCATTAATTTAAGACGGCCGGCCGAAGTCACTGTTATAGAAATAAATAGTTGTGCTATGTAAAACAATTGCAATCATGAACTCTGTGCATTATCAATTTCCAATAATGCACAATTAAGTTTCCTTCTTGTTTAATGTAATTCCTTTTTTTCTTTTCCAGTGACCTCAGCCTTGTTTTGTGTGATTGGATCACATTTCAGTAACTAGATCCGTTATAAAATTTTATATTACTTTTGTCGGTCAAATGTGATCCAATTAGTGAATGAGAGCTTGTAGTCATCAGTTAAGATAATTTTTGTGTTGCCCTTGTCAACTCGTCACCAGGTCCCATTTTTCAATGGCTCTGCGTCTGTTTGTCTGTGCATGTGTTTGGCCCTTGGGAAAAATGTAGGATAATTTCATTGAGTAGAAGGGTCGACCTACATGCACATAATGCTACAGGCTTTAATAGACTTTTCAGGCTATTTGTTCAAAATTTTACACATTTTTCTGAGGGCAAAACAAAACATCGGAAATCAGACAGAAATAGTTCAAGAATACCATGCCCAGGGTACTTTGCATTTCGGGGCATTCTTTGCTCAACAGACGGCTAGCGCAGAAAGTTGATTTGAATCCTGTAAGGGAAGAATGGTGACCCTGACATCGTCATCACAATTATCTTGGTTGTGCCATTTTGGAAGTCAATATCAATGTGTGTTAGACAGTGTAGTGAGCATATTAGGCGATGCGGCGTTTACACATATACCTACCGTATAATACCATAATTTTTTTATTGCCTTCCAAAATGGTGAGCGTGGCACGGTCGCCGTGTGTGACGTGCATGCAAGGGGTCAACAGGTGACAAATTTAGTGGTATAAAGCAGAGCCATGATGATGAAATTGGACTTAACTATTAAAATGTAATTTTAAGTTGAATTCTTGTGACTTGTTATCTGGCTGAGCAAACTACTTCTTCCTTTTTGATTTTTTTATGAATATGGACACCAGTTACGAAGGCCCTCGTGTCTCAAAAGTTTTTTTTCCCAGCTTGTCTAGCTTGAAACAAAAATTCATTTTAAAAACATATAAAATAATTATACATTTGACTATATTGATGAAGAAGGACTGGTAGAACCAGTCTAGTTTAATGTTTTTAATCACTATTGGACCTTGCTGTAAATAATACTGGCTTGCAAGTAGCCTGGAATACACACACCATGTTTATGTTACACAAACATAATGATCTATTTGTAATAAAATATCAGATTGAATATCAACAAAAGTTTCAACATTTCTTCATTCCTTGTAACCGTCAAGTTAATTCATATAGGGTGCCCACCAGCAGGACATAAAGCAAACGTGCCCCGAGTTGGATATTCCTAGGGCAGGTATTTGTCAATTTTGACCTGCTGCTGTACAAATGCTGTACAAAAATATGCCAGACAAACTGGCTTAAGAGCGATACTGTAAGCAACAGGGGACGTGAGTGATGTTTGAAGCTTTGCATGGTGTAGGAAACTAAGAATATACTATTTACTAGTAAACTTGCAAATTCTCCCGATGACGATCAGAGTATACTGATCGAAACGTCGAGACCACTCCGGCTCTTTTCAGAGCCAACACTCCTCCCAAAAGAGATTCAAACACATGGTTGTACCCACAAGTTTACTAGTTAATAGTATATTCTTATGGGGTGCGTGGGTGTCTTTTGGTCACCCTGGTTTTAAATATGGCCACCCTACTTCTTCAATCAGCAGCTAAACTTGGATGCTCTTTTTACAAATTCTGGTGAGATCCTAATAGCCTTTTTGAGATATGACAGACACTATACGAGTGCACCGTTGGGTTTGGGTGTATACAGACAAATTTACCCAACCCAAATAAGTGCACTTGAAATGTGTCTACCATATCTCAATGACAGGGCCTGATACGTCACCAAGGCCATAACCCTGGTCATTGCCTTGGTGCCCCGTGGAATGTTCCATCACAAAGTGCCCTTTACAAAAGAAGTACTGCCTTGCCATAACACAAGAATGAATTACCAAGGGTGGATTTCAGGGGTGGACTAGTCCTATAAGTTCGGACTAGTTACTCATCCTAACCTGAGATAAGACTAGTCCCAGCGCTTCGTGAAATCCACTACAGGTCTGTTGCGTCATTTGGCACATGACCAAGGTTATGTTTTTTCAAATAATCAACAGTGCCCATAGCCCTACCGTTAAAAAAACACTGCTTTATTAAACACAGGGAATGCTAGTTTTGAGGGATAAATTACAAATGATGCATTTTTAAAAGATTCCCAACAAGAGAATTTTTATTAGAAGACTCACTAGAAATCATCAAGAGAAATTTTTAAAGAAAATACAATTGGAAGAATGATTTAAAAAAAGAAGTTCATTACATAATTGGGAGAATAGAAAAAGAGAAATAAAAATATTAACTTAAAATGGAACCACTGATCATAGAGTTACATGTATATATAAGAACTAGAGGGCGTACAAACCATGCGACACGGCCCAACAAGGAACATTTTTTGACCAATGAGAAAATGGCGCGGACCATTCATTTACACTGGTTACTCATCCGTTCATACAGCAGGCATTTTCTAAGTGGACATTCGTATGCAATTGACCCATAGGGATGTTTGCCCATGGTGAGTCAGCGGAGTTCCGTTCGTATCATCGCGAGTGCTCCTCTAGTTCTTATATATAACTATGATTTTGATAAATTCTTAATGCCCATGATTGGATTTGATGCCTGGTAAATCTGGACTTGATTTTCACTGGAGCTAAGAATGATCTTAAGATGTGTTGAGTGTTAAGCAAAGTATGATGTCAAAATACAAATCACTTTGGCAATACGGGACAACTCATCTTAAGATGAATCTTTGTGTTTTGTGAAATCAAAACCTGGTTAACTGTTCTTAAGTGTCATTTCAAAAAGACTTTCACGTAAATCCTGGCGTTTTGCGAGAGTGTTCACTTGTGTCAGTTTGATATTTTCTGCAAACAATAATAACAAAATGTTCTAAGGCGCCACAGCACAGTGGATGTAAAGAAACCAAAGAGAAATAGACAAATCTTGTTGCAATCCTTCCATGGCAGCGTGTTACACTTTGGTACCAAATTACTGAAATAAATGTTGGCGTATCCTGCCTTCGTTTGTACATTGCATGGTTAAAAATCGTTACTTACATTGAAAATAAAATATCTTGAAACACTTCCAAGATGCCATGAGAACGGACAACAGAGATTAATTTTTGACGCTATCACCAAAAACTTTGAATTTAAAAAATAAATGAAGTACTCTTCCGTCAGGTGATCCCATTTTCATTCAACTCCTTTTTTCTTCTTTTTCTTATCCTTCTTCGGCGTGATGGTCTTCACAACCTCTGCCGGTGTAGTCACCTCTGAGGGCCGCTTCTTCTTTTTCTTCTTCGGTGTTACCGCTTCGTCTGCTCCTGCGTCCCCGTCTTCATCAACCTCCACCATTTTCTTCTTTTTCTTCTTGGGTGGTTGGTCGGTTTCCATGGGGACCTCTGCATCACCGTTGGTGGCGTGCTCTTCGATGGTGGTGTCTGCTTCTGACAGTCTCTTCTTGGCCTTCTTGGCTTTCTTCTTGGCCTTCTTGGCAGCACTTTCCTCCTCTACTTTGACCTGTCAATTAAGCATGAAAGAGTCTTATAGACAAGATCTGCTGTGGTGGGTAACTTAAGCCAATCAATACCTGCAAAAATACTACAACATTACAAATCGTACGACAAAAAGGCCCTCCAGATAACTATAAAAACAGCCGATATGGTATAGGCTTTTTAAAGGTTATTTATTAATATTCTGGGGCACAAAACAAAATACGGAAATCAGATTAAAATAGGAAGAATATCATGACTTGACTTAACCAATTTCTGAGAAATATCATGTGTTGCTGCCCACACAAACAAAATGAAGCAAAAATATCCTAATCCAAAACTGAAACAATATCTCATGTTACGGAAATGGTGTTTTGATATTGGAAGACACAATTGGAACCTTTCATTCTCTTAATAACAAAATTAAATATCAATGCTTCGCAGGCAACATCGTTCGGAGGGGAAGCAAGTCGAAGGATGAACAGGTAGTAGTGGGGTAGGAAGAGCTGAGATTGTGGCCAAGAGTCAACTGAGAAACAGACGAGGGTACCCAGCGGGTGGAGGAATGGGTAGTGGGGTAGGAAGAGCTGAGATTGTGGCCAAGAGTCAACTGAGAAACAGACGAGGGTACCCAGCGGGTGGAGGAATGGGTAGTGGGGTAGGAAGAGCTGAGATTGTGGCCAAGAGTCAACTGAGAAACAGACGAGGGTACCCAGCGGGTGGAGGAATGGGTAGTGGGGTAGGAAGAGCTGAGATTGTGGCCAAGAGTCAACTGAGAAACAGACGAGGGTACCCAGCGGGTGGAGGAATGGGTAGTGGGGTAGGAAGAGCTGAGATTGTGGCCTAGAGTCAACTGAGAAACAGACAAGGATACCCAGTGGGTGGAGGAATGGGTAGTGGGGTGAGAAGAGCTGAGATTGTGGCCTAGAGTCAACTGAAAAACAGACAAGGGTACCCAGTGGGTGGAGGAATGGGTAGTGGGGTAGGAAGAGCTGAGATTGTGGCCTAGAGTCAACTGAGAAACAGACAAGGATACCCAGCGGGAGGAGGAACGGGTAGTGGGGTGGGAAGAGCTGTGATAGTTGCCAAGAGTCAACTGAGAAACAGACAAGGGTACCCAGTGGGTGGAGGAATGGGTAGTGGGGTAGGAAGAACTGAGATTGTGGCCTAGAGTCAACTGAGAAACAGACAAGGATACCCAGCGGGAGGAGGAACGGGTAGTGGGGTGGGAAGAGCTGTGATAGTTGCCAAGAGTCAACTGAGAAACAGACAAGGGTACCTGGCGGGTGGAGGAAGGGGTTGTGTTGTAGGAAGAGCTGAGATAACCAAGAGTCAACTGACAAACAGACAAGGGTACCTTGCGGGTGGAGGAATGGGTAGTGGGGTAGAACTGTGCTTTCAAAATGGTGCATAAACCTTTTTCTTATTTTACCTGGTTCATTGCTTCTACCATGACGTCAATGTTCTTCCTTGGTGCATCTCCTGTCTCATAGAAGGACAAACGTTCCTCTACCTGATCCTTTAGTTTCTCACCGTACACCGAGGTTGGGAAATCTTGAGTAAGACATAGAGCAATCAATGAATTTAATCAGATAATAAGGTGGATAATTATTCATTCAGCCAATGTTTAAAAAGTTAAAAACCATTAATTTATATGTCGGAGCACTGAAAAAAGTTCACAATAGTATTCCAGTTTTTAAAGTCTTTTTGGTTTGCCCTAACAATTTCAATAACGATAATACGTAGTTCTTATACAACGCTTTATCACACCCGCTTTATCACCCGCTTTATCACACCCGCTTTATCAAAGTGTGGGTTCGAGTCCCGGTCGTAACACTTGTGTCCTTGAGCAAGGCACTTAAGTATAATTGCTTCGTAAAAGTTGGGGAGGTAGAGCTTTCTGCTCTACCAGCCAGGCTTCTCATGGATGATACCCAAGCCTACATCCTTACGGACTGTAAAGGGGGTAACTCTTTTTCAGCCCCAGTAGTAGGTGGCAACGGCCCCTGGGAAAAAAACAGTTGATTTGTGGCCCACACCTCGAGTGGCTTACTGGCCTTGTGTGTCAGGCGACTTCCATAAAATAAAAAAAATAAAAAAATAAATAAAAATGTTCGAAATATAAGACCCATTCATTTACATAGCACCATGTAGTGGGTTTCAAGGTGCTGTGGTGCAATCTGCAGCCAACAATAACTAAAGCAGTGTTTGCACTGGACTTGATTGGTTTAGGTACCTTCATTTCTATAAAACAAACTAAATTTGCGTTTCTGATATTTTCCCACACATTTTTACTGAACCAAAAAGAAAATTTCACAGAGGTAAATGGTCTCTGAATGTTTTAACCCTAACTCCCCAGAGTGATTTACTTGGATCCTTCCCCACTCTAACAAATTCCAACACCATATGGGTAACTTAACACCCAAACTGTGGTACTCTGATGGAGTTTGATGGAATAAGGACTGTTAGGGTTAATGTGTTAACTTGGAGAAGTTCAACTCAAACACTTTCCTCTTAGGAACACAACTTAGTGTATTAATCATGCCTTCATGTGAGCAGGAATGATTTTATTGGTCAAGTTAATAAGCTTCTGTTAAGATATAGCAACTTAAACTAACCCACATATCAACTTACCATGACGAGATGTTAACTTTGTCTGGTCATGATTTTGTTGGTCAACTTAATGAATACCTATCAAGTTTATACAGTGATGTCACTTATAAAAAAAACCATTGTCTCATAGTAAGTTATTTAAAGGCACTAAAGTCCGCTACGGAGGACTTGAAAAGCCTACCTGCAAAGCAGTCAATGCGTGAGGCAATGGAGCACTTGTTGGCCAGATAGCGTGAGATACGGCCCTTGTTCTTCTGGCTAGCCCGTCCGATGAATGTAGAATGGAAGATGAGACCATATTTAGGTGTATTACCACGTGTCTTCAATGCTCTGCAAAGACAAAAAGAGTTTTGAAGTATTTGCAACCAATGCTATTGACAGCGGCATAGCCAGGATTTTTCACTAGGGGGCACAGGGGGGTTATTACTTTTCAGTTGGGGGGGGGGGGGCAGGTACCATGATTTTTAATGAATTACATGTATCTACATTTTTTTATGGGGGCATCTGGGGGGGGGGGCACTTTTTTTGGGGGGGGGGCATGTGCCCCCCCCCCAGTCCCCACCCCCTTGGCTGCGCCGCTGGCTCTTTAGAGACAAACTGTGGTTTGTTGTTGCTGGCTGGCAGCAATTTGACACAGCAGTGCTTTGTAATCTTTAGGCATAAGGTAATAAATGAATTTTTGTTTCTACAAAAACATGTGAATATTTATTTGATCATTTTTTTATAACTTATTTCCTTGGAATGATGACAGATCAAAATACACTTTAAATAAATAAAAAATAATGTTTAAGAAATTCAAACCAGGACCTCACCTAAAGAGGGCTTTCTCAGCACCAAGAATCTGTACGGTGGAGGCGGGGTACTTGGCCAGATTTGTCAGACTGCCAGCATGGGATATGAGCCGGGCACCCACCTAGAAAATGTAATAAAAATAATAATAATAATAATAATAATTTAAACTAGTTATTATATAGCGCATTTCACAAAAGCGTCTCAATGTGCTTTATATTAGTGCCCTGGTCATTGGGCCAATAACATTCCTGTAATCTTTCTCAGCTCCCTGGGGAGTATACAGCCCCGAGCTGCCGTGGCGCTCCGAAGGCTTTTTCAAACACAATATCAACCTCTACCCTCGCAGGTACCCATTTATACCCCTGGGTGAAGAGAAGCAATCATAGTAAAGCATCTTGCTCAAGGACACAAGTGTCATGACCGGGATTCAAACCCACACCCTGATGACTTAACCACCAGAACTTGAGTCCGCTGCACAACAGGCATGCAACTTTGAAAGAGCAAAAAGACGAGGAAATAGCCAAACACAAATAACTTTGTACAGTGTTTTTCATTTTTCAATGGTGAAGGAAAATGAGGAAATCAGCTGATCCGCTGAAAAGTCATGTGCTTGGCACTAGACCGCTCAGCCATGACACGCTATGACATAAGAAATGAAATATTTATCATCAGAAGAAATATTATGGGTATGATGATAATATAAATAATCACTCCCTCTGCCGCATATTGGGAATATGGCATATGAGAGTTTAGCCCCAACATCCGACGTCACACTTCAAGGCTTGTGAATAATGCCAGATACTGGCCTTTAGAACCTGTATCTTGCATGCCCATAACCCTTGCATGCCATAACACTGTGTGCTGATACCCACACTGCCACACTCACTCCTGTTATTATCACTATCAGTCTGGGCCCAATTTCATGAAGCTGTTAAGCAGAAACTACCGCTTAGTGAATATCGCTTAGTGAATATTTTTGCTAAGTAGAAAATGAGTGGGGCACCAGTGGAAACAATGTCAACTTTATGGAATTTCGGCTGGTAACCTGTTTCAGCTAAGCAAGTTTGTTCTATGCTTAGCGAGTTTTGGTACTTACAGGCTTTATGAAATAGCATGCATTATGTCTATCCAATGAAACCACTGGGTTTGTAAGACCGGTGCCCGTCTTTATACTTGCGGATAAAGACAGGGGACCAGTCAAATGAGAGTCTCACCTGTTCACCGATGAGTGCAGAGAGGTTAGGGGCCACATTGTGCATTCTCTCCTGCAGGTAAACATATAGGCTCTTACGATAGCTCTGCAGCGCTATCACACGGACTGCAAACCGCTCGATGTTGATCAGGTCAATGGGCGATATATCCATCCCTGTAAACAAACGCAACAGAATTAGCAACCAGTCAACTCAAAGGTTTTTTTTAATACTCCCTCTTAATTATTCTTCATTTTGCGCTTGTTGTTTATTTGGATGAGTAAATCCAGAGAGGCAGACTTGAATGAGCTATCATGACATGAAACTGGTTGTGTCATAGATTCATTATCTTTGGCAATGTCGTAAAGTTTCGAAGGCAAATGGAAACACTGTCAATTAGAAGCAGTACCAATACCAGCCATTTGAACAGATGTGTTTAGTACTTTTAAACCTGTTAGCGGCCACAGCGGCTTGTACCAGAATGTACTTTAATAGCGGCCACAAACCTACTTCGACTCATCCAAAAAGGTCAAAGTAAAGGTCATCATTTAAGATGACACTTGACCAATTTTTGCCATGGTAACATCTACATATCGTCACGTCACATTGCAGAGCCACTGTGCAACAAAGTCATATCTCGCGTGAAAGGAATCCGTGTAGCAATGTCGTACGATCTCGGCATCCATTGATTTTATGTTTACATCCGGGTTATTTCAAGTGAGATTACAACCTTCTGTTATTCTAAAACTCGCGTTCCACGTAAACTCTATTTTTGGAGATACAACCTTGTTGCACCAACACAACGATTTCTAAAAAAAAAATAATATACTTTTGACAAAATATCTGTTTGATACTACTTAACGATAAAAAGGTAAAAAAACAACAACAATGTAAGCCATGTCTTGGGGTATTGTGACGACCAGAAATGAATGTTTTCCAGAGGGTTAAATGAGACAAGTCCCTGGTACTGACCCATTGATGAACGTGAAGCATCCAGGATTGCCTTAGCCTTAGCACTGTCCATCACAATCTCCTCTAGGGCCTCCAGACTGTCCTCAGACAGATCTTTACGATTCTTGATGTAGTGAGCCACTTGAGCATACATGGCATTGTCACTGACCACCTTCACCAACTCTGGAAAATGGTACGAGTACCACTCTCTGAAATACAAATAAGAAAATCACACATTCGTAACAAATACTTCCGATATCATTGGTAACCTTTGGTTGTTGATTTCAAAGAATTGTTTTGCCCTAATGCACTGAACCCCAAAAAGCAACGAGGTGGCCTTGGTTTACTTTCTTGGACTGAGGAATGCACCGACAAACTGATCATGCTCAGCACGCGGCCACGTATACCACCATAATCACAGTTCATCAAATGTTGAGGTAAACATATGGCGTTGTCCTTTGATCGTATTGCTTGGTCGACAGCAAATTCTTTGCCTCGGTGCAAGTGAGCGAATGGAGTAATGACTTGCTGTTAATTCAAAATGATCTTTTAAAACAGACACTATTATTGCCCAAACAGGAAAAAATGCCTTGCACCCAAAACTTTATCAAGTATTTATCACGTATTTTCAGTTTTCTACCGCACTAAAAAAGGACGAAAAATCAGGAAGTTGCATGCCGGATGTAAATGAAATCTTCCAATAGAGGTGGCCCCATTGGCATCCAACCTACTTGATTCTCATAGAGAAGGTGTTGACGTCTTTGTCTAGCTGATCCAGTAAGCTGATGGACTGGATGATCATATTGTCCACACGATTCACGTTAAACTTGACCTTGGCACGGGAGTAGCTGTGACCTAACCCCAGCTGGGCCTTAGCCGCCGACTGTGCGGTCAGTCCCTTGATTAGCTTGTGGAAGTGGTAGCGCAGCCCTGAAATTTGATTAAGAAAACAATAGTCGAGAACAAAGTTAATATTGAAAACTCTGGATTTTGTTGTCCTCCAGTAGAGCGATATTCAAGAAAGTAGACAAAAAAAAAAAAAAAACACCCATTATGCCCCAACCACCATATCAACTGTCTAGCAACAGCATCCATGTTGGATTTAACATATGCAACTCCACCATGCAATCATTGCGTCAGCTATCCTTACAAATTCCTTTTTGCATTTCATTCTCAAAGTTTGGACCAACCGCTTCCCACCACGGCAAAACAAAGAGAGGAGAGTGATTCTTTACCTCGTAAGATCTCCAACACAACCCCACCAGATTGGCAGGATGCTCCCAGAGACTCCTGAATGGCTGCCCCTATCTTACTATCGGCCACTCCGAGCAGGACCTTCTTTCTCTTCTTGGTTGACTCCGGTAGATTTGTATCCAGGAAGAGATGTAGATCCTCGTGCATCAAACCTGGTGGGGGGGAAGTGGTGGGAATCAAATCCAAAGGTCAACAATTAGAAGCTCAAATTCAAAACAAAAGTGTCTTGGAAGTCTCAGAGTTCATCAAGGTCATGTTCAGAGAAAATGGTCTTGCCTCATCAAGAGGAGAATCCCCCCCAAAGTGATTAAGATCTTTTCACAAGATGTATTCTTAACTTCCTTTGTCCTGATAAAGAAATGAATTTAGAAATGAACTGATAAAGAAATGAACTTTTCCCAAAGCAGACATCAGTTTTTGAAATTAATGGCTGTCAAGATGTCTATGCAAAATTTGAAGACGTCAGTTTAACACCAGTTGAATTGTGTGTGCCTCAAAATGCCACTGTTGTAACATAGTGAGGTATGGGTTGGTTGTTTTGAGGTACACACCAATACTGAGGGTTAACAAGCTCATCTAGAGAAAATGAGTAACAAAGACTAGAAATAAATGTTGTGGACTGTACTCACCTTCAGAGATACTGTTGATGTTGTCAAGAGCATTGGCACCGGATTTGAACGGGGAGAAGGCATGAAGCTTGACGAGGGATGCAAATTTGCCAAACTCCGTCACGCTCTTCTCGACGTCAGCCTGCAGCATGGAGATCTCTTCAAACTCTGTCACGTCGAAGAGGCCGTAGCCTGACGCATGCTCAAACAGCACATACATTTTCACCTGTTGTTTAATAGAAAGATTTACTTTTTAAAATAACTTTTTTAACAGTTGTGGAAAGCTTATATTCCGGAAAACTTCATATCAGTATCACTTGGCCCAACCATGGGTGCATTTTGACAACCCTGACCAGGAACAAGTTTCTGACATAAAATAACATTTCTGAGAGTTATGCAACAGGATGGCAAAAATTATGAGATGTTTATTAAGTTATTCCCGATTGCAGAATACCATGTAGACAATCTCACTAGCACTGAGTGTAATTTATCGGATGTTCAAGAATACGACAAGAATTTTAGTTCATGAAATAAACTTGGAAACTGCATAAAGTAGGAAATCTTGTTTTCCATATACCTGCATTAAAAAACATCAAGCAAACAAATCTCTGATTTTCAATGCACCCTTGGACTTTTCCCTTAAAAAGCACCCCAAAAAATAAACAACGAACTTGTGTGTACAACGGCTTTTCACTGTCATGCCGCCCCTGTGTGAAGTAATGCATTTTTGATGGCAGTAAATAGCTGTATACGAGTCTTTCAAAGTACATGATTATTCATTTAAAAAAAGCCAAAGGGCCATGTGGTTCGGCATGGCGGGCTTGGCGGCAGCTGGTGTGGATGGTATGCCAGAGGGATGTCATCGTTCCGTGGGCCGACCAAAGATGCGCTGGGTGGAAAACATCCGAGAATGGTCTGGTTGTGTTACCACCGAACGCAAAGCAGCAGCACTGGAAAGACGGGCTGTTTTAGGAGCAGTGCCAGTGATTCCAACAGTGTAAAATTTGAGGAGACCACGGGCAATAGCCTAGGTCTAATGATGATGATGAAAGGGCCATGGAAAATCCAAGATTTGTGTTTTTTTCTGTTGTTTTTTTTAAAAGATGGAAAATGATGGTTATAAAAGATTTCCTGTTTCCTGTTAATTTACTTATTCATCAGGGCTCGATATACCGACACCACTAACCTGTATTAGCGTTTAGCCAGTAACCTCACATCTGAACAAGTCTGAACATTCATTGTTTGTACAAATATGCTTCAATCATTGCTGCCGTCAATGGAGCACAAAATAGTGCACCCATGCCTTGTCGTGGCTGTGCCGAAACGTGTTCGGTAACCATCGCTGCCAATGCGTATACCATAAACAAGCCTATGGAATGGCACTTCATGATTGTTTGCATCAAATGCGCTTGAAATGGGCGCGATACAGCTGCAGATCACGCCCCATCACGCCATAGAAAGTTCTACGGATCACGCACACAAAACATGTCACATCAGGTGCACCATTTGGATGGGTTGCCTACCGTTCCATTTCGGCAAATGTCAAATTTAACCAAGGGTACACCGTTTTAGACGGCATAAGGAACGGTGCAATACACGGGGTGGTATAGGAAGTCCCCGTTCTCTGGTTTATTTCTATGGCCTCAATACTAAATTCATACATGTACTTGGTCCAGTTTAAGTCTTCAGCAACAAGACCTAGTGAAGAACTTGGATCCTTCCCGCCAAAAAATGTGCATCCCTGTAGCCCCACTTAAGCACCAGCATCATCAGCAGCCCAGCATTCTCCTGAAGACGAACAGAGTAGACTGTTCGAAACGTCGAGACCCCAACGGCTCTTTTCAGAGCCACCACTCCTTTCTAAAAGAGTTTTCATACATGGTTGTACCCGCAAGTTTACTATTTAATTATAGTTCCTTGTTAAGACCTAGTGAGTTTTTCAAAAAACTTCAAACCCTGTAAATGTATCGTCACCGACACCACGAAGTAGCACGCACGTAGATACCAGTAAAAAGTAACAATCGGAGAAAATGGCGTCTAAAGCTGAACGCTTTTTAAAACGCCACTATCCTTTAGAATTTCAGAGTGTTTTCAACTGGTTTTCTCATTGTGGACTCTGGATGCTTTGAACTTGATAAATATACTGCTTTTGTCCACTTTGCATTCTAAATTAACAAGCAGTAAAGTAAAAAAGGTGCGTGCTACTTCGTGAAACCGGAAACGAAGCAAAATAGACTATTTCCGATTTCACGATGTAGCACTCTCCAATGTATTAGTAATGCAAACTTGTGCGCACGCGCGCACACACGGTGGGCGCGCACAAGGACAGTGCTACTTCGTGAAATCGTTTTGTTCACATTTTGAGTAAGGTGCGCGCCGTGCATTTCAATGGTAAATGTTACTTGCGTGCTACTTCGTGAAAACAAGATTGTCAATTTCGCCATACATAATTATTATAATTAAAAAAGTAAAGCAAGTGAAGTTTTGAAACTTCATGAAATTGTAGGGCATGACGAATGTTGTATAAAAACGTACAAAACTGAAAACTGAAAAAAATATGGTTTTGTACACACGGTGCTACTTCGTGGTGTCAGTGACGGTATACATTAGGTAGAGTCTAGGGCAATTTAGACTGATTATAACCAATTTAGACCCAATTAAATAATGACACTTTCAAAACAAATATAATTCAATGTTTTATTACATTTCCTTTTTTGTTTTTTACCTGACAGCAAAACTTTACAAATAACTTAGCATTAATTTATCCTGAATCGAGAAATGTGTAGAACCATAAGTGCAAGATTTGCCGATTCACTTTCATTGAATTTAATAGGTAGAATGTGCATAGAATAATGCAGTATACAGTAGTTGTACCATTGAAAACCATTTGAAAAAAACAGGGGGGGGGGGGTTCAACCAGAGGACTTGGGCCATGTCCAATTTGATGGCTTGACTGCAGTCGGATTGCTGAAAAGGCCTATTCTTCAACACTGTCGACAGACTATAAACACGCTATCTAACGCTTTGTTTCATGCACACAAGAACAAAACACGGTCTTGAATATTTTGCCATTTTCTGGCTATTGAGGGCGGTTTTTGTGTAATTCCTGATGCCAGACCTTTGTCCTTGTGTTCCAAGTCAAGGTTCCAGGTTTAGTACCAATCCAATGCCGAAGGTAACGGCCGATGTTTTGTAATTCACAGTGCATGAATTTGACATTTTCTTGGTCGAGAAAACAAAACGCACGATGCAATAAAGAGAATCTTTGTGCTCTTGGCTCTGTCAAGTCAGCATTTCTTTGTGCCAGGGGTACTCTCTAAGACCACACAAAAAATGACTCCGGCAATTCTGACAAAATAATCCTGCCAAGGGACAAAAAGAAAGAATCATGGCGACAACTGGTTCTTAAAAAATAGACTTTTCAGGCTATTTCATAACACTTTTATGAACAAAAAGAAAAAATTGAAAATCCCACTAATGTAGGAAGAACTACATGCCAGACTCTAACTGAATCAATATACATTCATCTGAGTATTAGGACAGTCTGCCCTCGGGCCACAACTTCGAGTGTAAAGTACATGTACATATAAGTGTGCATTCAAATGTGTTATTAGGTCTTGTTCAAAACTGGTTCAATCAATTTTTCAGAAAACTAACTTTCTCAACTGTGCAACCATCTGTAGAATGTAAGAGAGCAAGTAAATATAATTTGTTACAAGTGCAAAGGAATACCAATATTATTTACAGCTGTTTTACAAAGGTGTTTTCAGTCAATTTTGACCCCCCCCCCCCCCCCTCCCCTTTTGTTTGTAATGACATTTCTCCAGGGATATCAGAGGTATGATTTGGCGTGAGAAAAAAATCCCGAAAAATGTACCAGTCCTAGAATTTCTTCTTTGAGAGGACAAGGCCATTTTCATTTTGCAAAGGGCACTTCCATTGGAGAATCTCAAAGTCAGTGTGAAACTTATGAAGGGGCACCAAGGCCAAGACGAGGGCAACAGAGGCCATGGCCTCCATGGAACTCCAGGCCTGATGTACAGGGCCTAATTTCAGGCCTCTGCTTACCGCGAAATTCATGTGATTTTATGGGTCGTAAGCTCATGAATTCAGCGGTAAGCGGAGCCATGAAATTGGACCCGGCAGGAGTTGGTCGTCCCTTCATGGGGACTTGGTCTAGGGGGTTAAAGCCCTTCTTCTGGAATGTTATAAATATGAAACGCTCTCTATCACTGCAAACGGGAAACTGAGAGGTATTCACCCTTTTGTGGGAACCTCTGAAAAGAAATCGAGATCCCACCCCAAAATTTGAATACGCACATGACTTGCGCTTTCTTAACCCTAACCACCATCAGGGTCCTCCCAAGTGCCCTGCCAAATACAACAGAATGCAACATGGTAGAAATGAGAACCATGCCAAATGCAACAAAAAGCAACAAGGGATTCTGTTGCATTGTGCAGGCATGTTGTTTGTGTTGGGAATGAGCAAGGGTGTTTGCCCTGCTAAATGCAACAGTATGCACATAAGTGCAGTGTTGATTTGGCAACAAATTGCAGCAAATTCCATTAAGGTATGAATTTGAGTCGACTGCCAAATACAACAAAATGCAACCCCAATATAAAATCCCTTGACTGCTAAATGCAACAAATTCAGTCAAAATATGACATCCAAGTTGACTGCCAAATGCAACAGATTGCAACAACTTTTTTCCATTGGTGCATTTAGCATGGTTAGGGTTAATGGACACAGATTTCTTCTCACAGCATCCAATCTTGAGAAATTAATTGAAAGCAATTTGAGATCTATCTATGGATCCTGAAATCAGGTAAATATTCTGACATTTCACAAGGCCTCTTCGAGCCACTCCATTTCAACACTTTCAGGTTGTTAATGTTACTCTGTTCGCTTTAATTAAACAGCAGTTACAACATTTAATCCAAATCAGCAAATTATAATTTCATGTACTATATACAATTTTCCCCAATTTATTGGTTCATTGACATCGAATTCAAGCATGCTACATTTAGGTGCTGTATATAAAAATAATTAGCAGTTAATTGTGCAGTGAACTCTTATAATGTACAGAAAACGAAAACCCATCAAATGTATAAAACCCAACCATCTTACAACCTTCTTGGATAAAAATAACAACATCTGGGATAAAAAAATATTAATTTGGTTTTATGTTTACACATGATACACTGATGCGTGTAAAGCACTGTATTTTCAGTGTTTTACTGGTCCAATGGAACTGGGTATGCTTGGTGGTCTATTTAAAAGACATCTGCTCAAGAGTGCAGGGGTCCGAGTAGACTAAATTAATTTTGTACACCCCGCTTATCACATCGGTGTAAGATTAAAACCAAAATAACATCTTTGAACAAAAATAATCCAATAATTGTTTCACTTGAGACTTGGAATGGCAAGGCCAAATCATTTACGTTTAGCATGGATCCAGGAGTACAACAAATCATACAGCTGGGATGTTAAGTTACTGTAAGGTGTTGGGCTTTCGTTATCTTGAGAAAGGACCTTAATATCGATTTTAAAAAATTGATAAAATTTAACAACAGTGTTTAAGAAAATCTGCCAACTTGATTGCCACGTACACAGACAATTAGGCAAAGCCAAGGTTTTGTGCACGTCTTATAATCTTCTTCATATCTGGCATGACTCCAGCACAGAGACAAAGCAGACACTTGTCATGTCAAGCCAAACCCGTCAACAGCACTAATAATAAACTTTTAATACTGTTGCAGATTGGCATTCAGAAAGGGAAGCAACTGAATATCTCTTGCATCTAGCAGGGACCTCTTGGCTGTAATGCGGCCACCCGCCGAGCTGAACAGATGCTCTGAAGGAACACTGGTTGAAGGAATACACAGGTACTTCATTGCAACTGCCGACAGCATTGGGTACCTGGGACCATTCTGCTGCCACCACTTGAGAGGCTCTGCCTCAAGACCAAGACGAGGCTCGGTCAGGTATCTACGAATCTCATCTTTAGCACCTCCCATGGGTTCCGATTCAGCCACGTCCATGTTTTCATCTTCAAACATATTGCCGAGTAAGGAAGCCCATGCCATGACGGGTTTCTTAGAGGGGGGTTCATCTGTCGAGGCACTCTCGTCTATCCTGTTCTCTGTGAGCAGCAAGGCCTCTTTGGCAATCTCATTCTGAAGCTCCGTCTTCTGTATCTCTGAGAGGAAAGGTAGTTTCTTGTATCGGGCATCTAAAAAGGTGGACTTGGGGAGGATAACTGAGTTGCTTGGGTCATCATAAACACTAAAGAGCTCTTCTCCCATGGCTTGTTTCATCTCGGTGATCTCGGGCAGGTCGTCTCCTCTCTGCTTCAGAACTTCTTTTAGATAATATAAAGCTGGCATGAGTCCAGATACAGAGACATAGCTTTTGCCAAGGAAAGTCTCAGAGAGTGTCTGTAGTGGAGCTAATACCTTCTCAATCTCCTCGACAATTTTTAAGTCAGTCTCAGAAAACTCCAGATCCATTCTCTCCGAGGCAGCCAGCACGGTCTTCAGTAGCTCCCTCTTATCTATTATGGCCCTTAACATGCTGTGCGTTGTGCCAAGTGGGACTTTCAGGTCCTGCATGGTGATGTCAAGGGAGGTTTCCTGAGGGGTTGTTGGCTGTGGTGGCTCTGTCTGGTGGATTGAGGTCAACGCTGAGATATCCGTGTGTTCCTCTACTCCTATCTGAGCTGCCGTCACTAATTGTTCCAGGACATCAAGCTGCCGCTGGACATCAAGGTGCTGGTTGCTGTCATACTGCTGTGAGATGTCCACTTGCTGGGAAGCCCCTGGGACTTCTGCCTCCGCCTGGACAGGCTCCTCGATGGAAATTTTCAGTTTGGGCGAGCCGTGAACAAACTCTACCAGCTTTATGCAACACTGAATGGGCCCTTGGACCCCAGGGCACTGCAGTCCTGCAACAACCAAGGAATTCAGAGTGTGCCCAAGACATGGGACGTGTTTTCCCGTGAAGCTGTTCTTCACAGCGTTGTTGGTGACCAGAGCGCTGATCTTTAAAGGGTCATCACTGATTCCCCACTCGGCAGCAACCTTGTTTAGACACTCTGCTATGTGCATGGCGTCATGCGGCAAAGGAAACTCCACATTCTCTAGCATGAAACTTTTCAGCTCCCAGTCCGATGTCAGAAGGTGAGCCGTCACGGCCATGTACTGCTCGATGGAAGAGCGCCCCCAGACATCAATGGAAAGTGCGACATGCTTGGCCTCCTTCACCATTGGCATGACAGTCATTTGCTTGACTTGATCGTACAAGAGAGGCATGACCCGCAGGGTGAAGTCTTCCCTTGTTGGGAGGGTGTATCTGGGATCAAACTCATACAGCATTTTCCTGAAGCTGGGTTCTTCCAAGGATTCCAGGGGCTTCAGGTCCTTGGCTAGATAGTTGGCGACGCATGCCGACAATCTCTTTCTCCTGCTGGTCTGCAGTAGGCCTGTTCTTTGCTGTCTCACCTGTGAAAAATAAATTACAATACTACATTATAAAAATGTTGACTTTTCTTAGTGTTTTGAAATTGGGGGGAAAAACCCTCTTGTCACCGAATTGTTTTGCATTAACAACCGCTGGTGACCACATTGTTTGACCACTCACGCATGAAGTACACAATCTAACACAACAGAAAGCTTTCGTTCAACAGCAAATTTGACAAACTCTATCACCTTGACGATCTTGTTTTAAAACAAAATAAGTAATAAGAAATGCCTTACTTATTGAATTCCTTTTCATAAAAACCAAAATTTAATGAGATTGGCCAATAAATGTCCAACTTCTTGGTCTTTGTTTCCTTAGTTTTATCTGCAAACTCGACCCCCTTTCTTGTACACAACCATATGGCCCTCTGTAGGTGTTTGCAAGGGATTGCATAAATCGCGACCTTATTTTATTTTACTATCATTGGAAAGATCCGATCTTTCTCTTTCCAATCTTTCTCTTTCCAACCATTGTAAACTTGGGTATGAAGGGGAACATGGCCAAAAATACAGGGCCCAATTTCATACAGCTGCTTAAGCAGACAATATTGCTAACAAAAATTCTGCTGAGCAGAATTAGCAGGATACCAGTCAAAGATGGTGCATGTGACATAGTATTTTGGCTGGTAACCTTATTCAGGTAAGCATAATTTTGTTGTGCTTAGCAATTTTTTGTGCTTAAGCAGCTCTATGAAATTGGGCCCAGATTTGTAACAAACAGCATTTGTGCTTATAATGCATGAGTCCTTTTTTGTGTTTAATACTGGGCGCCAAAAGTCGCCAGTGGTAAAGAAGAGAGGGTATGAGTGCAGTCGACAAAAGTTGCCTATGGTAAGCAAAGGGGTCATACCAACAACATTTACAATTCTGAACAAAGACCAAACGTTTTCTTGAATGCTGTGACATATCAGGTAATCTATTTCTTAAGATTTTTGTTGCTACTTTTTTTCAATCAAGCATGGTCACACACTGAAGGGTGCCCATAATTTTGTGTGCATTCATGCATCGACTCGTGTAAAATGGCAAGCTGTATAAACAGAGTTACAGTGTTGTACATCATTAAGAACTTCACACTTGTCTCACCTCACTGGGTGGTGTGCCCATCATCCTTCTTGGGGTGTTAGCAACTATCTTATGTACCCTTGGATGGCGATGATCGAGATGGTTCCTCATGACGGTCGTGCTGGAGTTAGTGTACATCAACTGCTTGCCACAAATAGCACACACTGCCTTATCAGTAGACAAGGCCTCGTCTGGATCGTTAGGGTCAGGTAAGAAGCCAAAGAAGCGCCAGATAGCACTGGAGGTAGTACCTTTCTTACGGATAAGGCCTTTCTTTTGCAGAAGGTCCTCGGAGAAGAGTTCTTCCTCTGTCTGCAAAACAAGATCCAAAACAAAATTTGAATTCTGTTTCTTCCTTCTTTATTTTGACAATGTGTAATTTTTAATTTCAAATATCACTTTGAGGGAAATGTTAAGTTGTTTTGGAAAGTGAGTAGGGTGCCAATGCCTGGGGCCATTAACCTGTCAACATCATTGAGAATAAACTGAAGGTCTCCGTCTCCAGAGATTCTTACCAATGAAGCCACATTTGATTCCTCAATTTCAGCCTGATCCTCAGCGACTTTCACTTTGGGGTCAGTGGCGTTGATGTCCAGCATGTCCTGAGACACCTCCACCATCTCCCACTGATTGTGCTCGGCAAACTCCTTCTTGTGGATGAGGCGGATATGGGACCGCATCGGAGACGTGCCGCCATGGTAGCTCATCTTTTTCTCGCAAAGGTCACAGGTCACATACTCTTTGGTGGTCTGGTTGGTCTCAGGATTGATGGGGAAGTAGAAATAGTTCCAGACCCAGCTTGAGCTTCGCTTGGGGACCATGTTCTTTCTCTTGCGGAGCTCGTTGCCTTGAAGTCTTGAGGACTGGAAGAAAAATAAAGGATCATTCAATCAAGTTTCATTTTGTTTCCCAGCAGTGGCTTTTAGTGCAAATTAAAAACAGGTTAAATTTTGCATGGATTTGGCAATCTTTTCATTATTACTTTTTTCTGAACTTCGTTGTCCAGACTTAGTTCCTAGTGTAACTATATCAACAAAGATTTCTTGGGTAATTTGTTAGTCAAGGTGAATTATTAAATTCATATTTGGATTTATGAATTGGAAATGGTTTTCATGCCATCATAAACAACAGTAACTACAAGCAGTCACAAGAGAGTATAAATACTCTCAAACTAAGAATACTAAAAAATAAAATAAATAATAAATAAAAAACAAAAAACACATGAACGTGGTAAGCCAAAAAAAAAAAAAAAAAAAACCACACTAAAAAGCGAGCATGAAGGATGCCAAGAAACAAACAGATGTGTGGAATCTTCAGGCATTTGAATGCCTGCATATTGTTAATGAGTTAACTACATATGTACTTCAGAGAGAAAGGTTTTAACATTTCTTCTGACAAAATCCTAATCACATTTCCCTTGTCTATGGATCGGCAAAAATACTACGGAGAAGGGCAGGGAGAATTAATGCTTTACATTTTTGATAGAAGTGAACTCAAACAAACAGACACAACATTATTGAAAAATGTGAATAGCAAATAGGATGCGAAGCAGGACCAACTGGTTAAAACTGGTAGAAATTTGACTGCGCTACAACTTTTGCATACAAAGGTTGCATTTTATGTATCGTTGCTCTTAGCAGAAAACAAGATAAGAAGCTGAAGGCTACTCTCAAGTTGTTGGGACTGTCCACACTACATCTTTATGTTTAGTCAGAATGAACTTTACGATGGAGCAAAATGAGAAACGTCACAAGATCTCACATGTCACGATTTGACATTTGATTTTGATGCATGTGCATGTTTTCTGATTTTTTAAAATTTATTATTCCATGGGTGAAACTAATTGGATTATAGATTCTCAAAGGTTTTAGTTGCGTGCTTTCTAGCCTTCAATTCAGTAACAGCAGATCCTTATAATAAACACTGACATACATTAATTATAGGTCACAGCATTTTATGAGAATGGCAACAAACTGCTGAGACAGAAAATTTCAATATTTAAAAAGCTGGAAATATGTGGCATGCCACAACACAAATCTGTTTATACATGTTTATCCGTTACGCTCACCATTGGCTATGTGTTAGACTAAACAGGAGACGCCGAATTGCGAAAGCGGATTTTATTATGTTCAAAGCAGCTTGTGAAAGAGGCAGAAATAAGACGAACAATGCAGGAATAAGAAGACGAATACGGAAGGACTGACAAGTACAGATGACTAAGACAGGAAACAAGACAATGATTATCAATTATTTAGACTAGTAAATAAATATTTGTAACTTCACAAAAAGAGAAACCTTGATTTTGCTGGCTACACAGTTACTTTTTGTGGAATTTGGATTCAATTAACTTTTGTGCTAAAAAGAAAGCTGAAGTTTCATTTAAGTAAAGTGGAAGGTTGATACTCACCAAATTTGATCGAACACCTTTTGGCCTGCCCACTTTTCCCTTGGCCATTTTCTTTTCTGGTGTGGCTTTCACGAGAGTGTCAAACACATTGGGGTGGCGCCCTTTGAGATGCTTGTGCATCACCGTGGTACTCTTGTTGTATGAGAGGCATTTGCTACACAGCGCACAAACAATTTCGTCCTCGCAGGCCGGTTCAGTCGGATCGCTGGGGTTGCACGGAAACCCAAAGTATTTCCAAATGGGACTGGAAAAGCCTTTTCGAACTAGGAGGTTTTTCTGCAGCATTAGATCTTTCTGCATGATTGTGCCACGAGGCTGTAGAAAAAGAATAAGATAAAGCCCTCTCAATGTTTGCAGATGGTCATACTTTGGGGAACTTTTCTCTATTCTGTGTTCTCCCAGCCTTATCACAAGATCATTGCTGTTGTCTACCTCAAAAGTTCGAAAATGCTTCACCAATCCTCAACATTCCTGTGGAGTTTCAGGAGATGTTGTGCTCAATCTGTGGAACTTAAAAGGTATTCCGCCTCATATGCTAAGCATGGATGCTTAACATACTGCATTTATAATTCACTTTATACGTGCATTTTTAAAATGATGACAACTGGTTTTGATAAACGTCAATGTTAATCCTATTTTTGTTCCCGTCAATAACTTGAACCAAATTCCCATCGTAATTTGCATTAGTTAATCACCCTGAAACTTACTAACACATGATAATGACCTTTGTTAGTGTTGGCTGTCCGATTTGTCTATGAGTTGACTACAAACAAGGGGTTCACCAGTTTACACATATTTCACAAAATAGTTTATACTCATACTGGTTCAGTCTCTACCTTGCAATTAATTTGTTTGCGAGCTGTCAACAAATTGTTAACATTATTCAATTTTTAAAAACCCAGTGCACTGGGAGATTTCGTGATCTTTAGTTAGATTTTGCTGGTTTAACTGATAATTTTTGATGGGCTACATTTCAACCGATTTGGGGGGGGGGGGGGAACAGAATGGTTCCAATTGCAATTCCACGCACTGCTTCACTGTGGAACGATTTGGCTGTATCCTGCAGGATACCAGCTGTGTCAACGACCCCCACAATGGCAACATTGTACTTTTACAGCACGCGCTCGGCAATCATGACCAATGGAACTTTGTGGTGTTCGTTGACTGGTATCCTGCGTTGACTGCGCAAAACAATATTCAAGTCCAGCCATCAGCGAACACGTGATCCCCGCAGCGTTAATACGACTTTTTTTAAGTCAGAAAACAGTCGTAACATTAGTAATCAAAATGGCGATTGTAACGGCAGGGTTGTCAGAGCCCCTAAAAATCATCGATTTGGAGATCAGAAAATGATCGTGAGTACAATTAAATGCATTTTATTACACCATAAACACTTGGACTTGGAGAAGACAGTAGGCGAATTTTGAGCAATTCTGTTGAGTCTAACTCTAAGGCATTTTTTTTAACAGAGGTGATTTAAATCCTCCTGACCGTCGCAGTTACTACATATTCTTTACTGGGGCGCTAGTACGACAGATAATGTCAAAATCTCAAAAAAAGGAGTACAGCGCCCCAGTTACCGGGTCTAGCACAGACCGTGTTGTCGTAATTACACGAATTACAGTATACAAAGGCACACGAAGTTTCCCCACAGCACTTCAGTTCAGCTTCCTACCTTTGTATTGTAACCTACCTACTGCCTGGCCTGCAAACTGATTTGCCAAAATACACCTTTTCTACACAATTTATAAGCTGTCAACAGAACTAATAATTATCTTAAATGTTTAAACCTTACCATCTTGAATTTAAGTTCTCAATGAGTGGCAGCAAAAGCAGAAATCTTCAGTTCAACATTTCTACGATATGGAGCGAAAAGATGATTATTCAGTCACGATTTTGACGCCACGCCGCGTGTGTGTGCTGATAGTGACTGGCACCCAGGTTAAGTTCCAATACATTCTTCACGCAGTCTCTGCACACCAGTTAAAACAGCATGGCGAAAGTGTGCACAAACAAGTCAGGCGCTCTCGGGATTTGCTCAATTTGGAGATTGCGCAGCACAATATCGAAATTGCTAATTTCGGCAAACAGCAAAGACATAATAATAGTTGGGCCGCATCCGAATCAAGCGACTTCGACTACGGCTATGGCTGTTGGGTGCAGCGACAACGTTGAAGAATAGGTGTTTTCGTCGTACCGGCCATAGCCACTGTCAAAGCCACAATCAAAGATTACTACAAACCCAAGATAGGACACTTGTGCCGTTTTGCACGGTGTAGCAGATGTAAAGCCTTCATACCTACTAACCGCATGATGGCGCCCTTCCCCGCGTGTCAATTTTGCTAGGATATTTGCACCATTTTTTGACGAACACCAAATTTTTGATATGCCTTCATCTTTTTTAGTTGGTAGGCTCGTTTTGGCCGAAGTTATTCAATTAAGTAGGCCCTACTTATCGAAAAACAATATTTGGTTTTACCTATCAAACGACAGCGGGCGCCCCAATTTTATGTTTTAAATCTATTCACAAGTTTGCTTCTACTCTAGACCTACATGCTAACCAATGACTCAGTGTTGTTGTTTTTCAAATTAATATCACCGTCATTTATACATTAAAATACTTAATTTTTCCCCTATTTTACAGAATAAAAAAACATAGTTTAAATGGGGGAATTCTAACTAGAGTAACTATTTTAAGAACTTTTATTAAATTTATGGAGGAATTAAACCAGCAATGCATGCACTGTGGGTGATGATGCCGTATAACAAAAAAGTCTGGTGCATACAGAACCACTTTTCTACCGCCTTTTTATGACAATGTGTAAAGGATACCATGCTTCCAGGAGCAATGTTGTTGCCTGGCGGCGGCGCGCTGGTGTGGTGTGAGCCAACGCGCACATTTGCAAAAGGGCACACCAGGTACTCTTGGTAGGTACGGTAGGTAAAGGCCACGGGATTTACTTTAATTTCACTTTAGATCAACAATCAGCTTGTGTTGCATTATGTTTTCACGTGATTTAGTGGTTTCCCGATTTGTCGATTTCCATTATAAGAAATTATGCAATGAAATACTTTACACGAAAATAAAAACACGGTCTGTGGCCGTTTGTTTTTAGAATTCAATCATAACGCATAAGTAAATGATTGAACATTTGTTTATAAATGTGCTGTGGGTCAAGCACTGTACTGCAAAGCCATCAGACCCAGTAACCGGGGCGATGAACTCCTTTTTTGAGACTTTGACTTTTCTAGTAGTAGTATGACCAAGTTACTGGGTCTAGTACTGCATATACTTTGAAAAATTTATAGTTTAACTTGATATTACTAATACTAGTACAGTAGAAGAATAGAAATAGTATTTAATAAACATTGGACATGCATGATGATTGAAAAATCCAGAAATCCTACGTTTTGAAGGGGCACCAAGGCAAGGGCAGGCCAAGACTAGGGCAGGGCTTTGGACAACAGAGCCTGAGTAGTGAGGCCAGGGGGAATGAAATGACATCAGCTGGCCATGGCCTCTGCTGGTGCCCTGGCCTAGACCCAGTAACCATGGTAACTGGGGCGCTGTCCTCCTTTTTAAAAAATTTTGACTTGACCGATAAAGTCAAAATCTCAAAAAAGGAGTACACCGCCCCAGTTACTGTGTCTAGCCCTTGCCCTGGTATTGGCCATTTGATACCCCCATCAAAACTTTCCCCGGACTTTATATAAGATTTTCAAATGAAAGAATAAAAAATGGCCTTGCACTCTCAAAAAGATGAAATTCCAGGCCTGAATGAGAGACCATCATTGCCTCCGTGTAATTCCAGGAGCATTTTATTTTGAATCCACACCTAGTCTTATTGATTTTCTTTGTAACTGCAGGTTGACCAATGCAATGGAGTTGAATCCTGTGCTTGGACCTGGGGATTGCCCCCAGCCGGGCATGTGGTACGTGATATCATCGATGGGCCAACACCCCAGCATGAGGGTTGGTCATACCTGCTCTCACATTCCTGGGAAGACTGCAAATGACAAGGGGAAGCTTTTGGTCGTAGGGGGTGCCGATCCCAGCAGAGCGTACGGAGACTCGTATCTATTGGATCTCGGTATGCACCATGTTGGCATCAAAAAAAGAATTAGAGATTTTATGTGAAGATAACACCCAGTTCCCCCATCTGTGTTTTTTTCAAGCGCACGTCACATTTAAGCAAATGGAAATTATGAGTGGAAATGTTATCTTTGCTTCACATTTAAAGCCCCAGCTCAACATTGGTAAACTGACTGTAAATGCTTCCATTCTTTTCACAAATCAAGATATGGGTAATAAAACAAACCTCATTTCGTTGTTTCATTTGTGAGAAAACGGTAAAAATGCATTCAGCATTTTTGTACGCATTCCTATAGTCAGAGTTTTCGTCTCGCAAAGACGAAAAGTAATTTTGGATCTTGTTTCATATTGTTTGAAAACGATAACGGTTCAGGCAGAAATATTTCAAGGAAAGTTTTGTACCATCATTATCTTTATACCATGTAAAGTATATGTAAATCTGTGAACATTTATGTTTTCTTCTTACCAATGTTGAGCTGGGGCTTTAAGCAAATAGAAATTATGAGTGGAAATGTTATCTTTGCTGATTTTGGGGGGTACAGAATGTTCATGATTATATCAATAATTTTAATTTTTTCCTATAAATTGGTGCAGATTCTTATCAGTGGACGACACCAGACTACAGTGGCCTGAGGCCCAGATATGAGCATGGGGTATTTCAACCAGTCAGTCAACCAAACAAGATCTTTGTTTTCTGTGGTGCAGACCAAGGGAGAAACATGAATGACATCCAGGTGCTAGACCTTGGTAAGACCAACTGTGTACCCTACCTCTTGTACAGTCTACCCAAGACTTTACCTTGAGTGATTTATAACACTTTCATTTGGTTATTTTAACCAACAGAGGGCGCTAACACAGCTAAACAGCGCACTCACTGTGTAAACACATCACACAAAACAGGTTCATCAAAAAATCAGATAGCAGGCGCGTACTCAGTGCAAGCACCATCCAATCGCTACATTTAACATATGTATACACTTATCGCTGATAATCAATTACCGATAAATCTACAGTCAAAAACGCATTGTGTAATTTCACAACGACAGTCTGGCCCCTTGTTTGTTTCATAAGAATCAGTATTCCTCATTGCCGTTGCATACCGGGAACTTGACCAAGGTGGAAGCTTTTTGTAAGGGTCAAATTGACTCAATTCCCAAGACGTCATCACACCATAAATCTCGCTTCGTCATTTTGGGAGTCAGATTCCCCGTGCATGAATTTTTTTGGGAGGCAACGCGCGCGCAATTAGCCACACACCATGTCTTTATATGCAATTTGACTCCCAAAATGGCACGCCTTAGGCAGTCTGTAGCTTCGTGTGATGGCAGTTCAAGAGGTCGATACCGATTTTTTCATAAATACGCTAAATAATTTTTTTCCAGACAAAGGAAAATGGACCTCTGCAGATGTCACTGGTACCCCACCCTCTCCTAGGACGTGTCGTAACTGTGCTTCCAGTGGTGATAAGCTATACGTGTTCTGCGGTGGTCATCAGGGGGCGGAGCCTGTCAGTGATAGACAGCTGTATATCTTTGATGCGGGTGAGTACGCATAAATGAAGTTGTTACTTTTTACAAAAATTAATTTTTTGAGGTTTTTGTGTCATAGTAATCTGAGAAACACCAACAAATTATATTTGCATCCGAAACAGTTTCATCTTTTTGTAAATTACAAGTTGCATGTCGATAAATGTTAACCAGTGACAGAAGAACCTCCAGCAAGCTGATCCATTAAGCTCCTCTGTTTAATGTTTTGGCCAATCAAAATTGGGAACACACACCCAAAAGCCCAACAAAAGTCTGACACGTTAAAATCCTATTACAAAATGTATACAAGTTTCGGCCGTTTGGATTGTTGCGTCTTGTCTTGTGTGTGGCACGGGACAGAGCAAGACGTATATGCCATACACGTCGCCCATTCGGGCATCATTGATACACAGTTGCCATGCACCAAATATTTGTGTGTTACATTTTATCCAAGCAAGTGAACAAATTTCATTCTTGGACGTTCTTTGCACCCTCAAGAAAGTTTTTCTCTTTTCAAACTTCTAGCGAGTATGGCATGGACAAATCCAGATGTCAAAGGAAAAAAGCCAACTTGTCGTCATGGCCACGTGATGGTTGCAGTGGGCAACAAAATATACCTGCATGGAGGAATGGCACGGGAGACTTTCTTCAATGACATGCATGAATTTGACACAAGTAAGTTCGTTCAGACGCTATCTTTGTATAGAGAGGTTGGGTGACCCGGGGAAAAGTTCATTTCGCAGCCATGTTGGGTATAGTCCTGTACAAACTCAATGGCTGACGCATCGTCTGCTGAATGATTTCCAGCGTCTTTTTTTGCATGCAGCATTAGAAAAAGGTCTCGGGTGGCGTCACGCGAAACCTCTCTATGTAGTAATAAACCACAAGGGAAACTTACTGGGTCATTATAAATCAATCGTGGGGGTGAACAAAGACAAATCGACTAAAGTGGGATTTGAACCTGTGAACTCCAGGTTTACATGCCGGTGCTCTACCAACTGAGCTAACTAAGCCTTGTTTTGACGGTGTCCCTATATTGTCAGTATCTTTGCTCAGGGGGCGCCAGTCAAAAGTCATGCAACCGTATACTGCCGTATAGCCAGGGATCACACAATGTTTACGATACAACCTGGCCATGAAGCGGGCCTTGTACGGGGATCAAATCTTTGTACTTAACCTTCTTTTCTGTCCGTCCTTGTTTTTGTTTTTTTCAAGGAACGTTAACATGGAAACAAGTTCGATGTAAAGGAGACATACCGTTGGGATGCACGGCCCATGGGGCTGTTGCCGTGGGCAACAAGATATTTATGTTTGGCGGGATGTCACCAAATGGAGCTTTGGATGTTGCCTACATGTTTGATACTTGTAAGTACCAATAGTAATTGTCCTCCCAGTTGTGACCCCCCCCCTTTAAATAGTTGATATATTTTAAGATGATAGCAGGACTTGCTTTTACAATAAGCTATTTTGTGTTGAAGACAAGTGTTTCATTCTGAAAGAAAAATTTGTCATTTTTGTGTTTCTCATGAGTTGTACTTTGAAAAAAGAATGGTTTGTTTAAAATTAACATACGAAACATTTAACAAAAGACATTGACTCATTTTGAGGCATTGTATGATTTTGTGATAAACCTGTAAAACTTTGTCAAAGAATTCTGACACGTGCCAGAATCAAGTGATGTGGGATGGATACAGGCCTTGAACTTCGCTCGTGTAAGGGCACGGCAATTTTCTTCTGGTATGGGGGGCACTTCGATGAGGAAATTGTAAGTTTGTATTGGAACTTTGCAAAGGGCACCACGGCAAAAGCACAGGGCACCACGGCAATTGCTGTGGGTGCAGTGGGTTAATTCGAGGCGTGTGTGTAATCTGAAAGCTTTTTCAATTGTATGTTGTTTCTCGCATATTACAGCGAATTCCCGGTGGCGACAAGTAAAGATAGAGGGCGCACCTCCAGCATGCCGACTGGACTTTGCGATGTGCACTGCGCAGCTGTACTATGACCAACCGACGGACGATGCTCAGGTCCCTGCTGCAACCACCTCAGGCGCCGCTGGAACAGAGACCCCCGGCAATGATGTGGATTCAACAACGGCTGGATGTGAACCAGCTCGAACAGACTCAAAAGGTGACACAGGGGATGAAAACAGAACGTTACCAACAGAGGGCGCTTGTGCTTCAACCTCCGGCACCGTAGTTGATGTTTTCCCACCGGAGGAAGGCGCTGTTGCATTAGGTACCCGGGGGTCATTAGCTGGTAACCAAGGAAACTGTTTAGTCTGCGTTGTACATGGAGGCATGGATACCCAAGGGGAGGTATTTGATGATTGTCTTGTGCTAAGGTTAGACGATATGTTATGATCTAGTAAACCATCCCCCCCCCCATCTCCAACCCCATCCTTTGATCCTGCCTACCAAAGATCTCTCCCAAGATCCTTGATTTAGCCTAGTTTGATGGAATCAGTACTCGGGCATCTACAAGCTACCAAGTCTTAGCATGAGGCCAGTCATACAAGTCTTCTTGTGCACCCAAAATTTGATTTAAATTTACCCAGTCAGTTTCCCTTTTGGAATATTACTTGATAAGTCTTCTGGGAGTCAAACATTTGGGTATTTAGTTATTGCTAATGATTTTGGACATTAGTTTAGCCAGAGTGCCAGGGTGCTTTTATATTTTTTGTCTCTTAAACGAATCATGGTTTGTTTTTGTTTTTTAACTGCGCAAACAGTTTCTAAAGTGCTCAAACCAATTCAAAACGTGGTTAATGCTAAAAATTGCTATCAACTGCTCTACTCTCACTAGTATGAATACTGCCCTCTGTTGATGTGAGTCTTGTCAATAAAAAGTTAAAAATATTTTTTATCAGAGCATGTTTCTTGTAGGTGTGTGGCCAAGAAAAGTAAACAAGAAATGTTATCAAAATAGCTTTCTCAGTGGTTTTATTATAGACCTTTTCTTTTGTTGATAAACAAACCACGCTGGTTTGCATGGACGGCCAAACATTAGCAAAACATTCAATCTTGATGACAGACATTTTTGCAAACTTCCAGAAAATACATCTTGTTAGTTTCAACAAATTCAACACTATTTTTGAACCTTAGTGTATCCTTTTACAATCTGTGACTATCTGTTTTTGCTTTGCATTGATGGCTCCCCGTAGTTTCTCCAACCTTGGTTGGCAAAAACTCAGGCTGTGACATTGCAAAAGGAAGGTCTATAGTTCAAACCTTTACCAAACGGCTGCCATCTTGTTTGTTGTCGGGCATTCAAATTGCTATATAACCGAACCAAGGCTTGTCAGAAAACAGTCCATCACTTTTGTTTAGTGGAAATTTAAATCATTTAGAATGAATACAGTCACTGTGAAAAGGTGACTTACAATATAAGCCTATACCCGTTAAACTTCACTCCTGCCATTCCACCCTTCCAGAAGATTTGGTATCTTTTGTACAATTTCAGAATCTTCATTGTGAGTAAGATGTATTTATATGAGAGAGCTGTTTGGAATTAGCTCAGAATAAAATAAATAGAATTCAGATTCAGAGTAAAGATTGAATGAAGTGCCAATAAATCATTGACTTGTAGCAAAGGGCCCCTTCAAGCTTATTGCATCCTCCCTGACCAGCAGATTACACTCCTTGACTACCTACAGCTCTCTTTGACATTTGGTTTATTATTGAAAGGACACTTGGTGTCGTTCGAGTTATGAAAATGTGACTGTAATGGTTTACCAGTGAAAGGGCACATGAACGGTTTGTTAGTGAAAGGGCACTTGAGTTACAAAAATGCGACTTGAATGGTTTACCATTGTAGTCACATTTTCATAACTCGTTAAAGGTAAAGTCACATTTACGCAACTCGGACATCTGAATCCCAAACTGCAGTTTACTCGGTTTGTGATACAAATATGACCTTAGCAGTCGTGGCCCACGCCATGTGGAAATCAAATGTTTTGGGCGCAGAAAAACACAGGGATCTCGAACAGACTGTACCAAATTTAAAGCATCAGTTTAGAAAAAGACTGTCTTGAAAGAAGACCACTACTTAGGTCCGAGGCTTCATATTTGTAAGGGCAAGGCACTTTTTCCTTGGCAAAGGGCACCACTTTGAAGGCATTTTAAAGTTCTACTTGAACATCTCAAGGGGCACCAAGGCAATGACTGAGGGCATGGAGGCAATTAATCTCTGTTGACTCAAGTGAAATATCAGGCCTACATACTATAGTGTACAATAGTGCATAGTGCTATTTTTAGGCTAGACGGATAGGTCGACTAGTTTGAAGCATACTGGGCTGATGCAATCAATATGGTCTGACGTTGGCATTCACTGTTGTTACTAGTATGAGAGCAGATGAGGTCAGGGGTCATCCTTATATATCCCTATCATAATTGCAGCCATTTTTTTTTCTTTTATTCCGATGTCACCAAACTGAGGTTGGAAGGGGAAATAGTCTGGTCCCTTCGAAAGAAATGCCAATTAGATCTGTCATTTGTAAATGTTAAATGCAGGGTATTAGACAAAGACGGCTTGCTTTATTAAGCTCTATGAAAACTTCAGCAGTTGTAGAGTCGGAGCCTTAGCACCAAAGTTATTATACTCACTGCTATACTTCTGATTTATCTACAACAGAAGGGATGTTTTCAGTGTGCCACAGCTAACCCCCTTTAGGTTGTGTTTTTTTCCAGCAAGCAGAGAATAACAAACATAGATTTGCAGAATTCCTAACGATTTTCAGAGAATAATGTGTAGCGCTTTTCACCCCAGCTGTCTGGAGAACATGAATCATTATGTATTGTGGACATAATTGCGAGAAAGGTCAACAATGAACGCTCAGACATGGGGCAACATCCCCTAGGGTACATTGCGGGGAGAGAGAGCGTTAACTGTCGGTGGCCTGACCGGGAGTCAATTCCACTGGAACTGAAATTAGAGCAGCATGTTTCTGGAGATTAGTCCTCCCTGAGATGGGGAATGGGAAGCCTGGGGGGGGGGGGGGCATACGATTTTCCACCAACAAGTGAGACATGCTATAAATGTGTTCCCACCTCCAAGCTACAACTGTCCATAATCTTGTGGGTTCACTGCGAGAAATGTTGAGAGAATTTCTTTAATTTCCATCCACTCCACTGATAATGAGAAGGTACTTGAGTTTATGAAGAGTACGTTTCGCTCTCTCTACACAACGTTTCGAATGACTAAAAGTTTAATCAAAATGGGTTTTTTTATTTTAATTGTTTTTCTTTATATATTTTTTTAACACATTAATTTACCCAAAACTAAGTTGCTCAGATGCAAGAAAAGTATAACTTACAGAAATGTAACTCACTCTTTACTTCCTTTTTAAAAAAGAAAATGGCAAATGTCAGGTAACTGTACTGATAAGTTATGTTTTCAAATTAGAAAGCCACGTATATTGCCTGGAATAACACAGTGCGGCCATCATGCTCAGGTAACCTATGTATTACATGGACGAGACATTTCAGACATGTCTGCCTGTTAAAAAAGTAGCTCTCTGATCTACATGTACTCCTCTTGTGCTGAAAATACTGTTCACAAAAGCTCCTTGAAATCTTCAACTGAATAGGTTACTAAAAGGTGGAAATACCATCAATTCAACATATATCCCAAAGTTTCAGACTTCTTTCTTGGCAGCTATGAGTCTCATTACACCTGGTTGAATTGTAACATGATACTAGTATTTCGTTGCTGAAACCCAGTAGTGAAATGAATGGCTGGCCATTGTCTGCATGAGAGAGATTCGGTGTCGCCAACTTGGTTTGTTTATGGACCATTTGGGGGGGGGGCAATGTCACAGCCAAAGTTTTTCACCCACAAACATTTACTTTATTGAACAAAATGATTACTATCGAAGACATGAAATGTGTGGACATATTTCATTCAGGTCCTCGCGTTTCGACCCTAGCAGAGTTTCTGAAAGGCTAAATGAAAACACAACACACACATACAAGTATACTGGAGTAACAGAAGCAGTCAAGTGGAAAGAAGTGAAAATTATGTCTGTAGAAATTTTTGACAAGTTTTTTTCAACTCATGCCCAAAACAAAAATGGTGACCACTGTTTATAAACAAAAGAAAGCTCTGCACTGGCAGGTACATGTAAATCACTCTCAGAGAAGCTAACAGCCAAACAAAATCATCTTTGTTTTTTTTTTCAGTTGTTTTAATTTCTGTTTCTACTCCAAAGACAACTACTTGCTCTCTACGTAGATGTTATGATGTGAAGGTAAAAGTCATGAATCTGTGAAGAAGAAAAAAATAATAACTTTCCAAATCAAATATTTAGCAGAGTGTTCACAACAATGATACAATCATGTTTTTCCCTAGATCAAACAGTTGATCTGCAGGCATACGACCTGTGCTATTTCGTGGTTGCCATGACAAACAATACACCCCACAGACACAATGGAATGTACTAATTGAAAGCTATACACTATTCACCGTTGCTAAGGTCTGGGAACCATTCATTTACGTCACGCATGCCCAAATGGTCAAGTTACTTGATATTGTTTTCTTTACCAGTATAAACAGATACTGACACCTACCCACCCACCACACAACCGGCCCCACGAACTGCACGTCCAATGAAATTTAAGCAGCAACTTCAATGTGTTTTTGAAAAGAAAAACATTACCCGCAGGATTTATATCTTGAAGAAGAAAAAATCACTGCTGCAAATTTTTAACGGCATTTTATTCTTTTCTCTTTCTTGTTAGTCAATTCTATAAATTTAAAAAAAATAAATGTAAAAAACTACTTAGAAATAGTGTGAGAAATAACTGTTTCTCCACAATTCAGATTTTAATATTTTTCATTTCATTTCAATAACGGTAATTTCTTGGTATCACTAAGAAATCTCGGTGCTAATAAAAATTATGCATTAAACAATTTCAGTTGAGAAGTTCCGTTTTTTCGGTAAGTTTGGATACATCCGACCATACCTTGTCTATTGGATAAGTTGCAAGGCCCGGGTGATTCAAGTAAAAATTGAAGATTGACTTCTATAGACCATGTGACCTGTTATGTTTAAAAGAGAGCCACAGAGCCTGGACTTCCTGCAGGCACGATTTGTACACAGCCCAATGGAAGAAAACATGAAATCTTATACTTCATGGGGATTGCACTGTCTGAGTTTTATCAACTTAATAATGATATAAAGAAAGGGAGCACATCTCAAAACTTGTTAGCTGTTATTTGTAGAACCCTCGATTTATGTAGAAATTATGACACAAAATGTAAAATTTCCCATATGACGAATGTAGTATCTCGCCTGCCAGAAAGGCCCTGGAATGTACAAGGTCATTCTTTTTGTAAACAAAGGTTACATTAGTCTATAAAACAGATGACCTATGATCAAGATCTTGCAGCAGTTCTTCCTTTTTCAAACCCAAAGCCTTCCAAATCATAAGCACCTTTAAGAACATAAATTAAGTTAATATAAATATTAATGTATTTTTTATGGTTCACATAATATGAACATTCTCGCTGGATCCTACCGACTGTAAAAATTGTAATTACTTTTTACACTCCTCTGCCACTAAGCTATAATTATTTGTTTTATACCCTCAAGTCACCGTAGAGCGTCCTTCATCTTTCTGATGTCCTCACATAACCCGATGTCAGAGCGTCCTTCACCTTTCTAATGTCTTGGCATAAGCTGATCAGCAGCCCCTACGTGTAATTGCGTTACTCCCCGGTGGTCGGTCCTTTGTACTTACACGCGGGCAGGAATCCAGGGTCCCTGGCAACGCCTGGGGTAGTGGGGTTGGGGTGGAGGGTGGGGGAGGAGTCAAAGGAATTGTCAAAGAATTTTCATTGTGGTCCATGGCAGTAACTTTGAACCCCCCTCCATAATTTGTGGCCTTTAACATTGTCTATCGTGTAGAGGTTAGCAAACTTGAGGAGCTGTTCTTGATCAAGTGCCAACTGAAAGCTCCAAACCAGACATTTAGACACCGCGTGCATTCTCTTCAGGTTGAGTTCACAGGGAATGTGTCTGGGTTTTAATGTTTAATTCATGTATTTCACCAAGTTCACAAAAAATGTTTTCTGAAATTGGAGAAAAGTGAGGTGAAAAAATTCACAAATGCAGTGTTTTTTTAATGAAATGTTTTGAATTATACTTTGTCCATACTGTGACAATAATTTACTCTTAATTTCTTCCTCCTAAAAGTTTTCGTTCAAAATATTGAAAAAATAAAAAAATAGAAGATTCATTCGACTTGGCTGAAGACGTTACCATTTAGACCGTACATATATAAAAAAAATTATGTACACAAAAGGCACCAATCTTTCCCCCTTCAGTGTTGTAGTCAAGATCTGTAGCTCCGAGAACCACACCAAGACCCTTTCGGGTCGGAGGAGACGTTTTTACAGGCAACTTGGAGGCAACCAACTGTACTGCATGCAAACGAAACACTTCGGTAGTACAAAGTACAATTTTTCTTTTATTATCTACTCTCCCCAAGACAATTATGTTGAAATTGACATGTGATGAAGATTGCCTGGAACTGGTTGCCTTTAAATTGCCCTGTGTGGCATGGCCCATAAGGGTGATGAACCGCAGCAACAGCAAGGCTTGGAGAAAGTCAGGTTTTTGGACGATGGCCACGCTATAGAATGGCCCCTTCTGGCTGAGCATCAACTCATGGTAACATATCTTGCAAAGCGTCTTGCACCCAAGACTATTTAAGTGATTCGTATGCCAGCTGTTTCATACGCGAAGCAAGAATGATTTAGTAATCATTTAAAGGTATCATACGTCAATGACATTTTGGAAGATACATTCAATTCCTCCGGATTTCAGCCAATTTGTAAAAGTTTCATTCAATATTGGGTGATCAAATTGTCAAGACAGAAAAACAGAAGAAGAATAAAAGTTATGCTATCTTCGGGGATTTTGTGCACGTGTGTGATGTTTTTGTTTTGAATCGCCAGACTGTAATAAGAAAGAGTATTGGGGTGAGGGGGGGTTGTGGGTAATTGTTTGTAATTGCAGTTTACAGATGAAATTAGTCCCCGGGGCAATCGGTTCTTCACGTTTCGAAAGAGTCAGTTTCCAGATTGAAAATTCTTCTGAAGTTGTTAATTTTGTCAACCATTACCAATCCTGTGTTGTACCTTCGTACCTTTAATTCTAGCAGACTAATAAATGGATCACAGTCTAGGGATATGTAGGCTAGAAATGAAATGTAACACCAGTTAACACCGGTGGTTTAGAGATAACCAGATGTGTTTCCTTCCATGAAATATCACCTCTATGCTTAAAGATAAGCTATACTAAAGTGAAACAATTTTTTTTTAAAGTTTAATCTAACAAAATTATGGCACTGTTTTATGTAATAATTATATAATTTAAAAAAAATAATAAAAACATTAATATAAATCTAATAAAATAACACGATGACTTAAACAAAGGTAGATTGTTTTCACTGGCCGGGTAATAGACTCACCATGTCACCTTGTTTACAAAAAGAGCGACCATGTTGACAAAGCAAGATACTACTAAAAGAAGTGTTCTTTTATTTATCGTAATTGCCTCATAAAATCAAGAATTGTAAAAAAAAAATCTAACAGCTGACCAAGTTTTGAGAAGTGCCCCCTTTCTTTGTTCATTTATTCATTCAATCATGGAGGAAGGAATCAGAAGTAACCATTTTTGTTTCTATATAATGCACACCCGATAATACGAGTACAATGTACAGTAATACAGAACAAATGCAAAGTGGAGGACAAAATCACGTAGAAGCAGGTTGGTGCATGAGAAAAACAAATCTTTTATATCAACTTCATGTCTGAAGATAACAAAACTCAGGCAGTACAGTCTCCATACAATGTAAGATTTTCTGTTTTCCTCCAATGAACATGTATACAACTCTTGCTTGCAGGAAGTCGAGGCGCTCTGTCCCTTCCGTAAACGTGATCAAAATGTACGCACAGTGGACTGTTTTTTCTGGAAAAAACTTAACCACGTACTTTGAGCTTAGCACTTAGACTCAAGTACATAATGTCACCGCTGCACAGACACAACTCAGACTATCAGCGGCTGGGACCTCGAACTTGACCCTTGGAATTGGGTCTTGCAATCAGTCCGTGAATTCATTCCAATCCTCGGGAATAAACACACTGCACGAGCAACCAGTAAATCATGAATCGGGAGGTTTATTTTTCATGTGTCATGTTTCACGTTTCACCTTTCACGTCTCATGTTTTATGTTTATGTTATAATAGTGCTAACCATTTGTTTCAATATAGTAGTAATTAAGAAGGAAATGCAGGGTAGGCTTATCAGCACAACAGTGGCGTAACTAAGGGTCCACGCGCCCCCAAATGTCCGTGCCCCCCGGATGCCCCCATTTGAAATCTGAACCTTTTAGATTAAGAATCAGAATAAAATGTTACATTTTATAAGCTTTTGTGTTGTAATTTCAATGTTTTCTTTTAACTATTTGTTATTGTTTACACACAGGCAATGTATTTTGTTTACCTCCACGTGAGATTATTTTATTAAAAAAAATAGTAAATGGCATAACAAGAGCGCTGAAAGGGGCTTGTTTGAAGAAAAAAAACACACAGACGGAAAAAAGTCCCCCCTAGAACAAATGGTGCACCCCATTGTACCCCCCTAAAATGTTACCCTAGTTACGCCATTGCAGCACAATTGCTTCGGCATAAGGTTTATAACAAGCAAAGCTTTGAGGTTAAAAAAAAATCATCCATAAGCTTGTTTTCTATCTTTACCATACACCTATCACGCCTTTGAATTAAGAGAGATTCTCTGCCCATTAGCAGTCCACCCGAAACGGGACACTCTAAACTCAACCGAGACACAACCCTCGTATTCTGTGACATGCTGTTGGTGTTTCAAGTATGACTATCGCTTTTTTAATTATCTAGATTGTCCCCACTCTGAAAATGAAACCAGTGGTGTTGTCAATCAGAACTGTCCTCTAGACACAGTCGCTGATCAAATTGGCGACTCCAATTTGGCTATAAATGCAGTAGTGGCTTTTAAAATGCAAAGTGTAACGCCACTCAAAGTTGGAGTCAGTTACAGAAATCTGATTTCAGATTCTTTTAAAGATGTAGAGCAGTCTGGGTTAAAACCTCATTTCAAATTCACTAATCACTGAAAGGCTAGTTTTCAAATGATGCAAGTACCAACTAATCGTAGAAAATAAAGTTATACTTGGTTTTCCTGAATCTCAGGGAAAAGATGACAAAATTAAACATTTAAAAAGCAACAAAATATGCAATTGTTTTCCGGTCAGCTCAAACACCAATTTTCCTAAATAACTTTTATTTCTTGAAAGTTAGAGGATTTTTTTTTTAGTAATTATGTACTTTTTCCCCAAACCGATGTTGTGACAACCCCCTTTAAAGCCCAAATACACTTCACGTCCTCCAACTATATCCAATGTCTGGAACAAATTTATCATCAGATTTAAATTCCAGAGACCATGTTTATTATAAACCTTTTAACTACTTAAATCCCGGAAAGTGACACGAGGAGAAGTGATAGTGTGCAAGGCGTCATGGCGTATGGAACTGAAAGTCTGATGTTGTCAGAAAAAAACTTGATACTTCAGGAGAAGGGTTTACTCTGTGCCAATTAAAAAACTTTATACACAAACGTGTATGAAATTATATCGTTATTTTTAAACAATTAATGAATAATACTGCTAATTTGTCTTTGACTTTTGTATTCAGATGTTCTGAGCAGGCCCCACTACCATACCCCCAAACAGCAGGGCCTCAGTAGAAATAATTTGTGTCCATTTTTGGTTCCCAAAAGGCAATGCCGATAGAAATGCTTAAAAAGTCTTAATAGAAAAGATTTTATGTTTAATTAACCAGGGAATAATTTATAGCTAATTTATCTTTGAACAGATTTGTGCATTGAGAAGTTCTGAGCAGGCCCCACTACCTCACACCAAAACAGCAGATCCTCAGTAGAATTGTATGTCAATTTGTTTTTTTTTCTCAAAATGGAGTTAGAAAATCTGAAGGTCTAACACAAAAGCTTTAAGTATATGGTAACATTTTGAAGGGGCTGACAGCCACGAACAGATAACTAGAAACAGTTATCATGCCCACTCCTGGCTTTCATAAAATTCTAGTCATGCAGAAAAAGAAAACTGAACCCTCGATCCACTCTGATTTTAAAAATTAACAAAATGCGTCTTTATTAGAATTTATTTCACATCTTCAATAATCTATATGACATGTCTTTATCAGCCAATTTTGAGTATCACAGAGTTCTCTGAAAGTATAGTCCCTGTTGAGACATCATCCAAAAAGAAAGAAAGATTATAGGACAATCAGTCACTATGGTTACTAGTGAATGATATACATCCATATCGTGATATCAATTGGAGCATGACAATTAACACAGTGTATGAATACATCCTTCATAAAATATTAACATACTGGTAAAGTATGTCCATGGCTTGTACACGGAATACAAGTTGACTACATAGACTGAGAGAGGCTTGTAATTTAAGCTTGAACCGTCTGGTAAAGGGTTGGACTGTGGATCAACCGTGGCAGGTCAGGTACCCGGTGACCCATACGATATGCGAGCTGAAGTTTCTTCCTGTTTTCCCGTCCGTTTTATTTTAAAATAATTGGCTGTCTTTCCATCTATATAGTTTGAAGTTAGAATTTTAAAAGTCAATCATTTAAAATGGTAAGCGAACACATTCATAGATGTTGTAAATGTTCGAATGCTTTAAATTTTAAAGTTTAAATCTAATTGAATCAATTTTACTTTATTTTACTATAATTAATGCTTTTATACACTTTTATTTTGGCGGGGAGGGTGGGGGCTCATGTGTATGGTTCCAATCACAGTGCACCTGTTGTTAATTATGAATAACATACAATATATTTAAATTTTTTGTAGATCTTAAATTTGACAAACTTGGGCATTTGTTGACAAAGCTTAACACTTCATGCATTTATAAGCGTGAACTACTTTTGTACACTGTTGCATGGTTTTAAACATACAGCTTTAAAACTATTGCTCTATGGTTCTAAATTTCTTGTTCATAGAGAGACACGACTTAAAAAAATTACACAGACTATATATATATGCCGGTAGTTTTAATTAAGTCTCATAACTATTGTTGTTGATTTATAAGACAACAGACAAAGCATGTTTATTGAAATTTATAAATTACACACTGTCTTCACAAGTTTGACTAATGATGAAAATGTTTTGTTCTTTATGTCCTCTTAAGCAAAAAGAACATATTTTCTTGTCAATGAGCTGAAAGAGAGGCAAAATGTTTTAGAATAATGAGTATTTATTAATCACTATTCCACGCTACTATCATGTAAACACTTTTGCTTATTAGTATTGTTTTGTTATGTACATCATTGTTCTCACCCTCCCCTGGGGTTAATGGTGTATGTTCCTTTTTTCAAATAAATGTTTTTGTGTTTTTTAAAATAAGGGATATAGCACCCTTTTCATATTACCAAAAGCATAATTAAAGTAGATGAAAACTCACTTCTGTTTCATATTTAAAGGAAAAGAACAATGATTGGATTTTTGCAGGAGGTGCAAGCTTGTATTCTATAAAACGGATATGTTTTGACTATATAACTTTATCCAAACATACACAAATTTATAGCTATTTTATGTTGTTCTCTACAAGAAAAAATCGAGACATACAGTTTAGTTTTTTTGAATGCTATGTAACCTACAATTTAAATAACATGAAGCATTTGAAGCGAATATGTTTAGAACCAATGCTACTTATTACACATCCCTGATTTATTGCGTTGTTACCCAGACTGTTCTGGTAGCTCCGATGTGTTTGCCCAAATCTTTTCCGGATGTCACATTGTCTTTAAAAAAAAAATGTCTGGCAATATAACCTTTGTGCAGAAAGGATGGTACCATCATTTTTCCCCAGTTAGCTTTGGCTAGATATAACATATCTAGTCCATTAACACACAGGGCCTACTATGGGTTATTGGACTTAGTTTAGTATGTAAAGTGTTACATATGCAGTGTACCAGTATATCTACAATACAGGATAATGTATAATAAACCATTCTTGTGCTTTATAGATTTATTGGTTGAAAATGTATTTGGCAATAAATACATTACTTTCCATGTTCAGGGAAAAAACTGAGATTTCTAGCTATAAGATTAAAGGAAAAGTAACTTTATAAGGTTTGGTCAAGTGGAGACAAAAAGGGATAATAATGATAAAGGTGTAGTGTTACCAGAATAGATAAACCTCGTTGTTTTAGTATAAAATGATTGACCTTTTCGAGACTCATTTTCATCCCGTTCTCATTTGGATTATTTGAGAGAGGATGTCAGACAGACGCCGAGTCTTTCAGGAAGTAAATTAGTGTCATTCATAGCCCTTCATTGAAATCCATCCAAGTGTCTTCATCGCCTTCTTTTCTGCATTGATTTCTTCAGACCAGCGGGTTACTTCAAGGTATTTCTCAAGCGCATTAACAATTTGTTCCCTGAAAGCCCCATGCTCAACATCATTAAACTGACTGTGAATGCTTCCATTCTTTGCACAGATCAAGATATTTGTAATAATGGCAACCTGTGAAAATGTCAGCTCATTTCGTTGTTTCATTTGCGAGAAAACGGTAAAATTGCATTCAGCATTTTTGTACACATTGTAAGGCACATTGTCTCACTGAGACGAAAACTAATTTTTGATGTTATTTCATTTATTATTTAAAAACGAGAACACTTCGGGCAGAAATATTTCAAGGAAAGTTTTCTACCATCAATATCTTTATGCCATGTAAGGTATATGTAAATCTGTGAACATTTATGTTTTCTTCTTACCAATGTTGAGCTGGGGCTTGAACAAAGATAGAAGTAAACAGGATATGCACAAAGTAATTTTAGAAGAATTGGAGGGGGGGGGGGTCGTTTCAAAGTGTGTCCTAATTATGAATACCCTGGTTGTCCCCTGTATTCTTCAAGCAAGAGAAAAGATTATTTACACCTGAAAAGGTCCATGACATCCCCCCATGAGACTGCATCTGCCTAAGAAAGTCATCAAGTTCTCGTCAGACGGTCGGATGAGTGTTGTCAGCTCCCTTTATAGGAGCGGGTTGCTGTTTACCAACCATTAATGCCTCCGGGACACTGCCAATCAGGAGGTCATTACCTTTGTTTCCTCATCCAGTGGACTCTTCCCTTCCTCTTGGATTTCTCCCAGGACCCGGGCACACACTGGGGACAAACTGATGATGAAAGGCTTGGAGAGGGTTCCCGCTTCATGCTCTTTGGACAGACACGACCGACTGACCAGGCTGTGGTAAACATGATGAAAATAATCCTAGCAAGAGCATCCATAGTCGCGTACAAAAACATCACGTGATGTACAGCATACACACACTCAGGTGTGTGCCCGTCCGTAGATAATGAGAATGCCCACAAAGTACCTGCTGCTAGAATTGATGTGGTGCTCAATTTATAGCATTAATCACTAACATTGTTTCAGTTGGTGAAGTGAGAATTTTCAAGACTCCTTCAAATCATGTTACTTGCATCGTATGTATTTGTTTTGGTAGTTAGGGGCATTGATACGGACACAAGGATTCAATCTCAGGGTCACGGGAACTCACTTGCAAGCAAGGCATGACCAGCCCCCTGGAAATTGACCCCTATAGCCCCCTTGGCAAACACCTCTCTGGCTTGGCCCCTACCCTTTACTCTAAATAAAAGTCGTATTGATAGCATAGCCATGGCACCTTCTGCAACTCCCTGCAAAATACCTTTCGCTTGTGTTTTATATATTTATGTAGCTGGAGTGGGGACTTTGTGGGTAAAACTAATTTTGGGTCACTTTCCCCAAGAGCTTTTCTGTTTTCCTGCACGATCCTCTCAGAGCCTCCTTCAAGATTTTCCTCAAGTCTATTATTTAAGCTTAAATGCAACAACAGAAAAACAATTCAAGGTAAGATATGTTATTCAGGACAAATAAACAAAATTCAAGTCACGTTGGCCCTTGGGCAGCAAAAGCATAGCAACACTGCACAAACACTAATCAAATTCAAGCATGCCTCGATCACTTCAGAACTAAGTATGGATTTGTGAAACCTGATAGTTGTTTTGGGTTTACTCTTCAGTTTACTATTCAGTGCATTCCAAGTACTGCAGAAAAGAAAAAAAATATACAAGCAACTCAGGTAGGATTTGAACCCACCCACCCACAATCTCCAAATTCCAGAGCAGATGTTTTAACCTTTAGACCATTAAACGTGCAATGTTGTCAGAGAAGCCTCTTCGAATCCTGTATTAACCAGCGGTAATATACAGGATTTGAAAGTGTCATAGGACGCATTCTGTGATTTAGTGCTTGTCTAAACTCAGCAACTTTGATCCTTTCAAATATCACAACCTCTGAACTCAGCAAGTTTGATCTTTTCAGTTACTACAACCTATCGAGTATTCAGCAGCCAGTAAGCCATGACCTTAAAGCATCTCATGAGGCTGCCCACTGGCTCTGGAGTTCTCTCTAAATGTAAAAGAGATAAGAGTGATGCACAGTGAGTTTCACTCTCAAAAGAGCCAAGATGACACCACTCGGAAGGGAGAGTGCGATTTTTCACTCTTATACATTAAGAGAGTTGTAATAAGTATGTTGATGTTGCTATTATTGTGCTCATAGGGGGCATTGTCATTAAACTACATTACGTAGATCACTTGTTTGGACTGCTTTAATCTTAGAAAACAGAATGGAGTTTTTCTTGGGTTTCATCCTCCTGGAAGTTCAAGGCAGTTTTCCTCAACAGTGGAGGATGAAAATGAAGTCATGCTTAAAGAGGCTACAGATCAGGAACAAACAGCACAATTGCATAGAGCTGCTTAAGCATGGAAATACTGGTTAATTTTCTGCTAAGCAAATCTGTGCGGGGAACCAGTCAAAGAAGTGATGCTATTTTGGATGGTAACCTTATTCTGGTAAGCAGATTGTGCTTCGCTACTCGTGCTTTCAGCTCTATGAATTTAGGCCCCTGGTTGATGCTGAGACTGACTTCACTAATCGCTTTGGATAAGTACACTTGAAGAGAAAGTATATCTTTGGGTTTTTTTTGGAACGGAAAATTAACTACCGTCAAAACTGACCGATGAAAATGTCATCAAATTTGGTTGTCGCAATTTTAATGAAAATAACAAACGGTTTATGTTTTGTCGACGAGTTTTCTGCATTCTCATATTGTGCTTACTTTGAATGCGGCAGTCAAAATAATCAAACAAGTGATGGGTTCTTCACTATGCTATTTTCTCGGCTTTGACAGTTTTTCAGACAAATGATTCTCTGGAAGATTGGTCCTGGTATAAACTTTATAATCATTGAGGTTTCAGATTCAAATTAAGCAATATTGTGTTGTTTTAATGACTGAATATGTACCTAATCTTGAAGATGACCCAAACTCACATCAAAGTTTCATGTCACAATACAAATTCATATACAGTGATTGTCAAGACGAGTCTTTTATTTGGGGTTTTGGGGTCTGTTTGGGCAAAAAGTCATGGGCTTTTAGTTTTAGCAAAGTGAAAATAACACTACAGGGAATGATGTAGATGGGTTGGTATAGACGCCATCTTTGAGTGACAATTTCTATTTTGTCCTGCAGCCGCGTCAAGGCTTGAGTTGCTTACCAACCAATCATGAAATGAGTTTAGGAAACGCACGCGTGGCGCGTACAGTATTTATGCATAACGCACAGTTGTGCGCTAAAAAATGTGCAGTCATTGTCATCAAAGATGGCTGATTTTTTTCCCAATATTGACGCCATGTGCAACCCATTTATGTATTCATTTAGGAAAAACTGTGATAATACATTCTATAGAAACAACGATAAAAAACCCAGTGAGTCACAAGTTCAGTTCCTTTGCCCCCTTTGATGTAAAACACCATTTGAGAATTTCAGATCAAGTATTTCCGAAAGAACTTGAGGCATATACTTCATACCACTAGGGAGCAATTGAGTCCTGGGCAAACCTACTTCCATCATGCATGAAGCTTGATATTAAAGGTCATTTTGAGTGCACATTTCCTCATACAAAGATCTCCTGACACAGCCACAATGAATTACTAAAAAATATATATATAGAACGCAGGGAATTGTGAATTCACATCAAACAATGTCAAGAGGTTTGGATATTATTTTTCCCAAGAAAAAAAATGTGTTTAGAATATCTCTACAGCCAGATTCTTGGGGTGTGTGTGGGGGGGGGGGGGGGCGATACATAATTAATGTTGACAGATTTGGGTTAATTCCCCCTTGAAAAATAATTTTTGTTTAGCATGTCTCTCATCTGAATATAATTCTTGGGGGAAAAACTGTGTTTTTTAACTACACTGTAATGCAGAACCGTAATGTCCAAGTTAGCGCAATGCTGAGAAATTTGATTTATTTTGCTCACTAGAAAGATATGAGTTCAGAATATCTCTGTGGACATTATATCTTGGACAACAGAAGCTGACGACTTTTAGCTGTATCCTGTAAGCTCTAATGAAGAATTGTGGATTCTGAAGTACACATAGATGTCATTTTGGCATCAGGAGCTGAGCGTGGGCTCGATGGGAGTTAATTCCCAATACGGAGTGATCTGTGGATCTCTTGACTAATAATGAATACCCGGAACCCTGCAGGGCAAAATATGGCGGCAACAATAATGTAACCTCTCGCTCTCTGGAAAGAGAAAAACAACTTAAAGGTGTTGTCTTGTTAGATATACTATCCTAAAATGTAAAATGTTGTGGCTGTTTTACATGTACCTCATTGAGAGGAAGTTCTTTTTTTTAAGGATGCTGGAAACATTCGGTTAAATTTGACAGCTAGGTGAAATGAAATATAGTTCATTCATTGTGAATGCCGTGAAAAAAAGGAACATTTCGTAAACACTCGAAGCAATCTTTTGTTGTTATTGTACTTTTGGTGCTTCAATGTTTTCTTAATTTCATATAATACAAAGAATATATTAACATTTCCCCAGACCCAAAACGTTTGCTTTAAGATTACATTTTGGCCGGAGGCATAATCTCTATCTTTAATAAAATACTAATTTCAAACCACGTGTCCTATTTTTAATTAGAAACCACGGCAAGCTACAGCCGAGGTCAATCTTCATTGGATGATTACTAGCCTGGAACCCAGTCTGAAGGACATTATTCCTGGCAGTGCTACATGGATGATGCTCTAGATTCCAGGCTTGGTCTGGCTGTACGACCTGTAGCTTGGTAACCGAATACCTTGTGGCAATCTGCCGTCAGTGCCAGTCTCTCTCTGCCGGCCTGATTTAGTAATGCAGGCATCTACCGAGCTACGAAGTCGATAACTATCTTGATATACAATGCACCTCATTGAGAGGAAGTTCCTTTTTTTATGATGTTGGAAACATTGGGTTAAATTTGACAGCTTGGTGAAATGATATCAAACTCATTTGTGAGTGCCGTGAAAACATTTCGTAAACACTCGAAGCAATCTTTTTTTTTGTTTACATCATTTACAATGTACTGGAAACCAGCAGAAAACATTTATTTGAGAAAGTAAGCTTATCAATTCCATATGGGAAATTAGTGAGTTAATTTGTTTAATAATTTCATGCAAATAAACAACTTTTTAAAAGCGAATTTTCCCAAAAATGTTTAAAAATGTTGTTGGCTATACTCTTTTTGCTTGGTTGTTACTTGAGACTGTGGCTTTTGGGAGAGTGCCTTTCCCTCGAATTTTGTCCAGGAAAAAAAAAAAGACTATAAAACTAGAAGTGAACTTTTGATTGAAATTGGTATTTATGTAATATAGTGTTTTTCACCGTGAGGCACAGTCCCTTTAAAGAGTATTGGCTCCGTCAGTCTGATATCGATAATCTGGCTGTTGTTACAAACAGAAACATCAGACCTATATCAAGTTTCCACGCAATTCATCCCCTGAAACCCGGCCTTGCCCCTGGTGTTGGAGGTGTGTGACTAAAACTGTATGGGTTTGTACGCAACATAGAACATTTTATATCATATTATTTCCTTGGCGGTGGCCTTATTTAGACGAACTGCAGTCAGGATACCAGTTTCTCAAAATCAAGTTTAAAGGGGATGTCTGCGAGTGGATGTAAAGATTATTGACCTCTATCCAACCATGGAGAAAAAAATTCTCAATTTTAGAGGATACCAGGGCCCATAGCACAAAAAGTAGCTAAGCACAACAAAATTATGCTCACCAGAATAAGGACAACCAGCTGCCATGTCACATGTACAATTTGTGACTGGTATTCTGCTTAGCAGAAAATTTTTAAGGAATATTTTCTGCTTCAGCAGCTCTATGAAATTGGGCCCAGGTCTCAAAATCAAGTTTGCAAGGGATGTCTGCGAGTTGATGCAAAAAGATTGTGGACCTTCATCCCACTATGGATGAAGATTTTCAATTTTGTTTCCTGGTTTTAAATATTCTTTCCTAGAGAAATTGCACACAGGGTTATTTACTGCGGAACTTCATGTCATTTTCTGGGCGATGGCCTTATTCTGACAAAATGCAGTGAGGATACCAGTTTCTGAACAGTAAGTTTGCAGGGGGTTGTCTGTTGGTAATAAATGCAGAGATTGTGGACCTCCATCAAACCATGGATGAAGACATTTAATATGTTATTTCCTGATGTCACTATCTGTTCGTAGAAAAATTACATGTAATACAATCTGGGGTCTGGCATCCCTGCAGGTCATTCACTACATCGGTCTTCTTGGTATTTATGAGATGGCTATGTCTAGCCTCAACGTCCTTGCCCTTCTTATTGAAACGAGCCTGGGAGAGATAAGCATGTGGAATTTTGTGTTCATATACTTCAAAGGGAACATGTTTAAGTTATAATTAAGTCCATTGATTACCCTGACTAGTGACGAACTGAGGGAAGTGGGGGATAAAAATGTTGTTGATTGAAACAAAACTTACGCAGCCTGCAAACTGACAAGAATGCAGTGCTCACATGAATGTGCAATGATTCCATCTACACATCCAAACTGTGAATTCTTGATACAAAGAGGTCAAGGAAATAACTCAAAATGGCACTTTTTTATCTCCCTTTTCTGAATTATGCTTTCTTATAAAGGCTATGGTATTTCCTTTATAGACAATCGTATGGGAATAAGCTGTTCCTTCTTTCAATTTTACTTTCACAATTTCATGTTGACTCTAGTATAGAAATCATTCTCATAAATATTAACATAATAAAACGGTGTGATGTTTGAGTGAACTCTGTTAGAATTCTATACACATTCCTTTTGTGGAGTTGTATGTAAACAAAATCTATACTGAAAAATACACTGAGGTGTTGTGTTGCCTTCTAAGAACGTGAGGACCAACACGTATTTTGATGTAATTGTCACTTGGTCCCGGATTTAAAAACTAGGGGGTTAGAATGAAAGTTGAAGTGCTCTTCCAACAAAAAATTGATATCAATGATTTACCATCCCTTTAGTTAATCACAAAGAAAGGATCTTTCTCTATGATCTGAAAGGGATATAGGCCTACTAAAGTTTTGAAATGAGTTATGAAACCACATACTGGTTTCATCCTCCAGTCGTAATTAAGGAAGGTATTGGATGATGAACTTGCAGTGCCTTGTAGACAAGGAATAAACAACGTGTCCCTCAAAAAAAAAAGTCAATTAGAATAATTCATTCAAGGCAAACTTAATCAAATTTGTTATTACTCGATTTGTCTGATGTTAAAGGGTGCACTTCACTGAGCATCTATATTATTGATTTTTTTCCCGGCTTTTTTTTAGGAAACAAAAATGCTTCAAAGATAAACCAAAATTTGTTGGTCTTCCCAAATTAATGACCAATTTTTAATTGCCCATCCTAAGATTTTCAGAGGAGAAGGGGGTGGGCAGTGGAGGGTGCCCAACCTCCAATGGGAGACTTTTGAGACGATAGCGGGCGTCCCACAGACCGGTCCTTTTCCATTGTTTTCATCGCTGAGAACAATGGAAAAAGGACCGGTCTGTGGGACGCCCGCTATCGTCTCAAAAGTCTCCCATTGTTTAAGCTGTTTGGAACATAATTCAAACATAAATTATTGTTCAGAAAGATAGTGATCAAACAATGGAAATGTTGTATTTCAATCAATGTTTTAAACTAATGATCTACTTTGGTTTTTTATTCAAAAACTTCACTGACCTTTGGATGATAAAAAAAGATATTCAATCAACTTTATTTGATGTTTTATAATCGCTTTTAACCTTGTAAATGACTGGACTCGTCACTTAGCGAAAAAATGTCAAGGGCTACTGATTAAAGGTACAATAGAGGATTGGATATTCATCAAAACATGGTTTTATTGATATCAGTCTAAAAGCTTACTGATTATGAAGTGCATACTAGTACCAGTCTTCCACAGAAATATTTCTGTCTGAAATACTGTCAAAGTCGAGAACAATTTGAAGACCCAGATTTTAATTTCGGTTGTATACAATCGAAGTTAAGGACAATGTGTTTACATGCTGAACAGTGTGCACGGTTTTTCACGTTTCTTCTGGCACACAGACCGTACGACGGATCGAGCCCAAATTTTCAGTTTTGTTTTCTTCATGTATGCCTATATATTGAATCACACAAAGAAAGAACACAGCACTATCAGCTTTACCAATCCTTTTATTTTACCTTTAAAGCCCCAGCTCAACATTGGTAAAAAGAAAAACATAGATGTTCACAGATTGATATGTACCTAACATGTATGGTATAAAGATAATGGTGGTAGAAAGCTTTCTTTGAAGTATTCCTGCCCGAAGTGTTATCGTTTTTAAATAAGACATGAAATAAGATCCCAAATTAGTTTTCGTCTCAGTGAGACGAAAACATCGCCTATTATAGGAATGCGTACAAACACTGAATGCATTTTTACCGTTTTCTCGCAAACGAAACTATGAAATGAGCTGACATTTTCACAGGTTGTTTTTATTACATTGGATTTGTGCAAAGAATGCAAGCATTTACAGTCGAGGCGTACGTCACTATTATAGCAATTACCAAAATTGATTTTGTTTGTTACTTATAGATTCTAAGACTACTCTAATTCTCAAGGAGGTGGACATGAGGGTAGGCACTTTATGTATATATAGCTCCTTCAAAGACTATGTCAGGGAGGACAAATTCTGCCCCTTATGTCTTAGAATATAGTAATTTCCCTCCCCTACCACCCAATGACAGAAACATCTACGTTTGGTCAGTGTTTCTCAACCTTTTCTACTTTTTAGGGGAGGGGGACAGGGAATGTTGAAAGAATAAAAAAAACCTGAAATATTTTCATTCATATACATTTATACTTCCATTAACATACATCAAGGACAAAATAAAAAATCAATACAATAAAATGCACTTTGTTTATTTTATCAAAGAATATGCGTAAATACCTTCCATTGAGAATGTGTTTTACAAAGCACCAGACATGCGTTAACTGGATAAAGTAACACCACACTGTTAGTATTGAACCACATTTTTCTTGCCGGTAACTTTTTGGGTAAAATGAACTCGAGCCAAAATAAACCTTTAAAATTTTGTAATTTGACCATGGTCGCTCCACTCAGCTGGATCATGGCCAGCCTACAAGGTTAAAATCACAGCAAATAAAAGCTTTGTCACTCATAAATACAATGAAATCCTGTTCAGACTGTCCTTCAAACACAAACCATTTTCACAAACGGAAAAATCCCTGGATACTCATAGATTTCTCTTTTAATTATAAGGTCAAAAAGAAATTTAAGACTGGGTCATTGAGTGTTTTTTGCAAACGTCATTGATCGAGGTCACTCAAGAAAAAATTGCAGTCGCTTTTTTCAAAGCGTTTAGTTCAATTTGTCTGGTGGTAGTAGAGAGTACAAGTCACACCCTGCAAAGTATAACTCACAGAATTACATTTTGAATATTTTTTGCGGGAACAAGTCTGAAAAGGTACAAAGTGCGTTATCAAGACAATTCAATAGAATAGTTCACTACGAGTAGCTAAAGAGGACATCGAGCCTCTCACAAGACTTGCATGTGACAAGATGCTTCCTAGCTCTCTCTCTCTCTCTGCATTACCATTTCGTGGAGTACTGTTTCACCATCTCAAGATTTGTACCGAGTTTTGTACAGCGCATTCAGGATTTCTTTCTGTTTTGAAAGCGCTTGATAAGAGTCTATTTATTATTTGATAACTTGCTATAGTTCGGATGAGTTTACCTTCAAAGACCTTCGAGGGTAAATTGTATTTTCAATGCATGGCATTGTATCTCTATTTTGCTCTGCTGATAACGATTTCTGAATAAAGGTTAAACGATGGTTGTGGACAGAATGACATGCAATGAATGTTGCTCAAGGACGGCAATCAGACGACACTATTGCGATGCTTTTTTTTAATGAATTTATAAAACTGGAGTGTTGATTGCCAGTGGCGTAACTAGAGGGGAAGTGGGGCTTTGAAGCTCAAATTTCGTCGTCCCCCCCCCCCTCCCATCGCGCCGGATCGAAAAAATGCACAAATGAATGGTTCGATACACTAGATAGCCCCAACAGTTTGTCTGCGCCCCCCCCCCCCCGCCCCCCGGTTCTCTCCCCGCCCCCATATGAAAATGTCTGGTTACGGCCACTGCTGGTTACTTGTAACTTGATACAGGGGGTTTGCGTTAATATTGTCACTATTGCCAGCCAGACTATCAGTCACACAGTGCAAACTGCGTTCAGATTTGTACTGAATTCACTGGGAAATTAATGTATCTCGATCAAGTTGGATGGAGGACTTAAACTCAATGAATGTCCATTTCTCATTATACTTCCCATTGAATTGGAATCAATTTTCTTCATTTCGAATGATGAATTTCAATTACATTTGCCCCCAAAATGTCCTTACTAAATTGCCTTTGCAGACAACTCGGCAGTCAGTGAATGATAATAACTACTTAACACATCACCTTGTTTAATCATCTTGCCAGATATAATATATTGAGGTTAGTCTTGATTGCAATAAAGTAGACCTCGACTGGAAGGATATTTTGGGAAAACTTCAGAGATCAACTGATGGCTCTGACATTTTCAAAGGAGAGTGAAATAATGGTGGGAATACAGCGAGATGACCATGCATTGAAAAAACTGGGGTGTTAAATGATTCGCTTGGTATGGAACAACACTGACATGGTGTTAGTTATCCACATTGCTTTATTGTTGGTAAAATTAACACCATATCGGTGTTGTCACATACCAAGCGAGTCAATTTAACACCCCCAGTTTTTGCAGTGAGGTAGTTCTCGTTACAAACTAATGGAAGCATAATTTGGATTTGGTAAGAGTTTTGATTTTGCTTTACAAATTAAAGCTGTTTTGATTATTATTCTGAACATCAATAGGAACATTTTTCTCAGATTCTGAGTTCACATTTGCATTTACAGAGAGTATTGCATACAAATAAAATAAGTTGATATTGTGTCAACATTTGGGCTACCAATCGGCACCTTGACTCACTCAAATGTGAAGTTTGACATTGGAGAATATCCCGGTTGAATTGGATTGCTCAACAATCAGGAATAAAAACAACAGTGGACTCATTTTCACAAAAAGCAAAGACTGATCTTAACTGAGAATCACTCTTAATTGTTAAGCAAAGTGTAATGTCACAACACAAACCACTATCGGTAATACTAATGGCGCACCTTGAGATGAATCTTAGTGCTTTGTGAAATCGGCCCGAGCTCACTGGAATATATTTTGTTTGTGAAAATATGACAAATGATACTTTTGGGAAACATTTATTTTCCTTTTCAAATAGCAATTTTACATATTACACCCTCAACATACAAAGCAAAGGTGTTCAGAATAATGCACAGATTGAAATGAATAATTCATTTCCCGTTGAAAACATGTTGTGTTTGAATTACTCTTTACATAAAGTTTATAACCAAAAAGCAAATGCGGCCCGCGCCGTTATTTTCACTGTACAGTTTCTCTAATTAATCTTCTCCACAAGATGTTTGTGTTTGATGACCTTTCCTTACAGACCTTTAGGGGAAACTCCTCACATTAAATAAGGTCTCCTGAAATCTCTACTAGATTTGTTGTACAAAATGAAAACAACTTAAGGTTAAATTTAACATCGAGTTACCATTTTTACCCGACGATTTCTTAGAAAGGCAGCAAGCTGTGCTAAAAACAGGTTTACTGGTTAACAGTACATCAACAGTATCAGTTTTTGTTCATTCAATGTAAAACTGTGTCAAAAAATTGCAAGATAAGAATTGTAAAGTGGTCGGGTTGGCATAAGGATACCCTTATGCCAACCCGACCACTTTACAATTCTTATCTCGCCTTCCACCTCTAGGGTCCAAGTTCGAATCCCATCGGGGGCGCTATGGGGATTGGGTTTTCAGTCCCCACCTAATTGCGTGGGTTTTCCCTTTAACAATTCTTAATGATTCTCTGGGGCTTTCCTCCCACATCTAAAACTGAAACTTTCTTCCTTGTATTCTCTCCATGGGGTTCTTGGCTATAGTACAGTGATTAAGTTAGCTTTTTTTGAGAATCCTTGGTTTCTCAACCAGAATTAATAAATTAAACAAAATGAAAAGAAATGAAATAAATGAAAGTGCTTTACTTTCCTGAGAAGTGGAGCGAATGCACTATTTTCCTTCCAAAAATTCACAAAGCTTCACACACACACACCCACAGGACACGCACTGTCCATGTATAATCATTAATTTCTTGTCCAGTTTGCTATTCTAGGCTGGCACCACAAGTCTTGTACAAAATACAGACAAAATAAACATGATGATCGATGGTGGGGGAGGATTAAACTACAGTAACATTAAATGAAACCAAGGGTTGATTGAGTGGGTGGCACTTGAGTGGTTAACATTTAACAGTGCATACGAACACTGTTGCTAGGAGACTGAATTTGTGACAAACTGGTATCCCGCTTGAACCCACGTTTGAACATGCTGAGCAAAGGATATGTTAGCTATTAGTAAATAGTGTATTACTCGACCAGCACTTCAACCATTTTAAAAGAAATGACTGATATACAGGGCTGCGTCATGTTACACGACACGACGCCAATTTCCTGAAGCTGCTTAGCGGTAAGCAACTTTTGTCTGCTTAACCTTAGCAGAAAAATGTGCTTATTCAGCGTGAGAGTATTTCGCAGGTTAGCAAGAAAATGCTTACAGTAAGCGCCATGAAGGTTAGCATCCTGTCCCAATGCTTATGCACTCTAAAAAATGAATGTGTTAAATCAACACTTAAAGAGTACGGTCAATGACAACACTTTTATAAAGTTGGATTCAACCATGATTCAACTATTACAAGTGTCAAACTAGCGATTCAGAAGCTGAGATTGAACTCTAAATAGTGTAAAATCAACTCTTCAATTGAGTTACAGTTATATTTTTAAAGGGTTGACACTGACCGAACTCTGTAAGTGTTGATTTTAACGCTTTGGTTTTTAGAGTGTGGCGGCAGCACTATTAAATGGAAATCGCACAAAACAGTAAGCACAACATAGGCAGTTAAGCATGCTCCAAGGAACTGGGCAAAGGGAAATCAAAAATCTAGTTTTCTTAATAATTTTCATGGATTCATGTTAAAATGTGCTATCGATGGTAACAAATCTATCAAGTAACACAATTCAGAACACCAGATCTCTGATTCCAAGCCGGTTCATCGTAACGTAGAAGCTAAGTAACATGGAATTGCCTACAATTTATATTTTTTAATGCATCAAATAACACAAATTTGGGTTATTTGATCTGGATGTGTTTCCATATGAAGAGGTACAAAACAGATAAAACATACATGTATAGATTTACAGCACTGAGAAGGTTCATAAAAGAATAAAGTTTCCACATAAGTGAGGTATACATGAAATTCAATTTGTTATACATGAAATTCAATTTACTTTTTTTTGCATTGATGGTACCATTTTCTGCCAATTCATTTATCAGTTTCAACTTTCACATTGTTAAGACACCGTCACCAAATTTTCTTGTAATGGTAAATCTTTGATATGAGGCTCCTACGAACTGATAGTCATCACAACCACAAAACCACTGTAGATAAACGTCTCCAGTGTGAACACCAATACAAATTAATTTTATGGAAGTTACATATTAATTGTTTTTAAACAATTTTGTACTTATTCAAATTACGTAATAACACAGACAAAAACCATCGGATACACTACAGCCCAACAAATTTGTATTGATTATTTAATTATCTCACCATCTGGTCTGGGAATTAATGAACTGAATGTGTTAATCAGCTGTTCGAATAGCACTCAATTACACAAAACAATTCCTTCCTTGATATGGGTAAGGGAAAAAACCCCAACACAGAGACCAGTGCATCACACTGCGTTCCACTGTGAGTCTCCATCTGCTCGACTGGAGGCTTGGTGATAGAAGTTTTTTTATCGCAGCCCGCCGTCTACAGAATGGCCGACCAATAAACCCCAAAACACAACCTGATATCAGTTCCTTCAGAACACAACTGAAAACCTACCTCACTGAAACTTTGTAAATTTTCTCTTTTCCAGCACAGTGAATAATTGTCTCTTGAATAATTGTCTCTTTATTTAAGTCCCTGGGCCTTGTGGGCACGTGCCCCCCCCAAAAAAAAAAAAAATAATAATAAAAAATTACGGTGTCCCCCAAGTGCCACCCCAGGAAAAAAAAACTAGATACACGTAGTGCATTAAATAACATGGCCTCTGCCCCCCCCCCCATCCCCTCCCCCAGTGAAAAATCCTGGCTCTGCCACTGATCACACAACAAACAACCTGTGAAGATTTTGTCAAACTGGACGGTCAAGTTTTATTGAAACAAAGACAAACATCTTATGTTTTGGAAGGGATTTTGCAAGTTCGTATTGGGGCTCATTTCGATAATGACATCATCAAAATACATGTAAAGCAACGATGTGGATGTCTTCGAACAATATTTCCTTTTGACTTTGACATTTTTTCAGATGGAAGTCCTCTGGACAATTTATACAGGTATGAATTTATAACCAGTGAGCTTTCAGGTTGAAACTAATGAACCTTGTTTCTCGTTTCTTTCATGTTTCGATAATTTACAGTCTTGTTCTTTGAATGTCTTTCACGCAAGCGTATTGCCGCCACATGAATAGAAAATATCCCACCCTTATCGTGTACGTACATGATAGTTATCTTGTACGTACACGATAATTATCGTGTACATACACGATAACTTATCTTTTACGTACACGATAAGTTGGGACTTATCGTGTACGTACACGTTAAGTATCGTGTTGTACGTACACGATAAGAGTGACATTTCTTTTATTCACGTGGTGGCAATACGCTTCCGTAATCTTACTTACTTAATTACATAAAACAAAGCTTAAATTCAATCACTGTATATAGGAATCGTAGTTTCATACTTTGAAAGCCTAACAAACATAATATTAAGACGCACATAGGTCTATGTTATTTAGCCTACCACTTTTTAATTTCCTTGGTTTATTTCCTTCTTATGGACGAATGTATCATGGAACAGCAATCTGTGCATGTCAATCAGCAAAGAAGAATGTCCCACAGAGCCACCAATTCATTTATTCCATTAACTATTCTGAATCAATATTATGCCTGTGCATGTACATCCCCGGCGAGCAGCCCATACTGCTTGGACATACTGTATGTGCACCTTGCTGCATTAATGCTGCAATTTATAGGATCTAACGTATGCGCTGATACAGCAAGACAACGTCTAAAGCATCTCAGAACACACAGGTTATTTATACCATTAAGCTCAGCTGTCCTTATCGATAGGTTTCTTAAAGATGAGGGTGTGTACATTTTCCAAGAAGAAACTTCTACTTGAAGTGCCCACTCTCTCTGAATCAAGGTGTTGTCAAACACTGGGTGTTCACACCATAGATTTCACAGATTTGGGTGACTATCTGTACACATTTGTACAGTATCATCTGAAATGACAAAATAGCATCAAGCATCTTGAGAAGTTCTTCCGCCTGAGATGTTGACATTTAAGAGGGTGTGCAGTGACTCGACAAAGATCACTTTTTCCACTTCAACTTAAGAGAGATTGAAAACTAGGTGTACACAATTTATAAGCCCAACTCAGGCATGACATTTCACTGAGGCAAATGCCTCGCCCCTACCCCACCCCCTTTGTTTAACCATTTCTCAAAGATGAAACTTATCCCACAAGAATGGAAATCCAGGTCTAGTACAAGTAGGATGTGAGTCAGTGACTCTCATTTTGTTTCAGTCCTTAGCAGCTTGGGTCAAATTTGGCCAAGTTTCTCTTCAGAACAACAACTGTAATGGATGAAAATAAATTCAAGCAAGAAAGAAAGTGAAAAAAGAGACCACCTTGCGTGTGATTTTTTTCTTCTTCTAATGGCATACAATTATAGAAACGTATCCAAATTCCAAGAAGAGGAGAATAAGCAATTCGCGCATGACTAATACGCCTTTTACACTTACGGGCTCATCGGTTTAATCATCTCTTAGTGGATGCAAGAAATGATCACCCATGAGCAAAAATTATCATTTCCTCTCTCAATGATGGAACACTACCTCAGGCAAATTGATTTGAATACAGGCATATACACCTAAGGTTTTTCTTCTTCACAAAACAGATACACTACATGACTGATTAAAAAAACGTACAGTGATATTCAGATGTCCCTGTAGTTTTATAATGACCGAGTATGAAGTGGTACTTCCCAGTAGCATCTGCTCGGTTTGACCATCCATTATGATGATGTTGTTTAGTCCCATCCATCGTTCACTATTAGTATACAATGCTGAGATCTGAGCACATCCATGTTGTTTGTGTGTGTTGATGTATGAGGTAGAGTGCAGTTCAGGGAAGAGGGTAGGGAAGATTGAAAACCCTAATATGGTTCAGCAGAGTTGCAAGGGTTCAGTCAAAGCTGAACAGAGAACTCAGGCACACACACAGCACCATACACGATGTTTGTTTTTAAATTGTATAACTGTCTCTTCTCTATTAGCCTTTTTGAGATGGCGGAGTGCACTGCTTGGTTTGTGTGTATAACCCATAGAGTTATATATAAGAACTAGAGGGAGCACTCGCGATGCCACGCACGGAACTCCACTACATTCGTATGGGCCAATTGCATACGAATGTCCACTTAAAAAATGGTTGCTGTGTGAACTGATGAGTGACCAGTGTAAATGAATGGTCCGCGCCATTTTCTCAATGGACAAAAATGCTCCTTGTCGGGCCGTGTCGCATGGTTTGTACGCCCTCTAGTCCTTATATATAACTCTATGGTATAACCCAAACCTAACAGTGTCATGGTGTTACGTCCACCATATCTCAAAATGGCTTATCTGTGGACTTTGAGAAAGCGTCAGACTAGCAGCCTACTGCCAACCTAAATACCATTAACAAAATCCGGATCTTAAGAGCCCCTTAAAATTGGTCTCTGAGCCTATAATAAGGGCCTAGTTCAGAACACTGGTTCCTGGGGCCTACAGAACACTCAATCCGGACCATAACCAAGTCCCATTGTGATATGGTATTTTCAGCATCCTTCCCTTCTCAAATCTAATGGGAAACATTGCTGAATCTTAAGGTAAACGTGTACACGTCATGCCTGCTGTAGGCTTCAACCCAGGTAGCTCTTCTTAAATTTGTGGTGTCATAAGTCACACTGTACCCAAAGAGCATCCTGATCCAGCTGATAACTAAATTATCTGTCTTAAGGTCCTTCAGGACATCGTCCTTCAGGACATTGTCTGGCAACAGTGACCTTGTTATGAGGACATCATCAATGAGGTCACATTCTTTCTCCCAAATACTGAATACAAATTCTTTAATTAAATTTACAGGAATCAAAGTTGACGTGGGGACAAACTTAATGAAGATTACGGAGGTTGAAGTATAATCAACCTGTCATCATGCCTGCAGAAATTATCTTAATTAACACTAACAGATTAAAGGACAATAATAAAAAACAGTGTTGAAGGGTACTGGACTGACAACCACAATTAATAGGTGGTACCACCATATGCTTGGTGAAAAGAATTTGATCCATCACATTTGATTTGAAATTATAATTATACTAATCAATCATCCTGAGACTTTATGTAATTCTCTAACTCATGCATTATTGCTCAGGGGTGGTTCATGGGGGAGGGGGGGAGGGTAGCAGAGTTGTTTCATCTTCCGTCTTTCACATCTGCAAACCCCGGTTCCAATCCCGCTTCCGACGGGAGCCTTGCATGTGGATTGGGTTTTCAGTCCCTACCTGACTACGTGGGTTTCCCCATTTGGGGTTTTTCCTACATCTAAAACCGGAATTCCTTTAACATCTCATTTGAGTGCTTGAGCAGCTCTATGAAATTGGGCCCTGCTCCCAATTTAATCAAGCTGCTTAAAGGTAGAATATAGGATTGTTAAAGCTGATACTGCGTGTGTAAATCAACAGAAACATGAAAAGAAAAAAAACTGTGAAAATTTGGGCTCAATCCGTCGTCCAAGTTAGGAGAAAAAGTGAAAAACTGTGCGCACTTTTCAGCATGTAAACACATTGTCCCTAATTTCGATTGTTACAACCGACATTAAAATTGGCGTCTTCAAATTCTATATTCTCAACTTTGACAGTATTTCAGACATAAATATTTTTTTATGGAAAATTGGTACTGGTATATGAACTTCATAACCAGTAACCTTTCAGACTGATACTAATAGCAGAACATATTGCTATAAAATGTTCTTCTATAGGCAAAACTAAGCAGGATACCAGTCACATTTGGTACATGTGGCAAGGTATTTCGGCTGGTAATCTTATTCTGATACTGGCATAATTCGCGTGCTTAGCTATTTTTTTTTGCTTAAGCAGCTCTGTGAAATTGTGTCCTGGTCTCAAGTAGGCTTAAAGACGCTCTTATAAAAAGCCAGGACTCCTTATAAAAATGGAAAGCTGTGACCCCTGGGCTCAATTTCATACAAGGCTGAGATTGATCTTAAAATGTGTATCAATAGTTGCTAAGTAAAGTGTGGTGTCACTGTGGCGATAATGGCGACTCATCGAGTAGATGAATCGTAAAGCTTTGTGAATCGAGCCGAGGGGCCTGTTAAATCTACATGTAATGGTGCAAAATGTGGACAGCTGGGCAGTGACTCTTATTCATACTCCCCATAACTGTGACTAATAGGCCCCAGGTTTCCCATACATGTCGAAAAGACGACGGCATGGGTCAACTGCGTTAATGGTGTTGACAGAAATGGCACAAATTATTCACACAATCCCGGATAGTTTTCAACTATGCATTATTTCTGTGATAATAACTTTGAAAACTGGTGATACAGTTTCAGCACTTTAAAAGACAAATAACAGTATTGTACGTATCTGTTCACATGAAGCCGTTACACTCCATCAAATACATCCATGTAAAATCAGAACAAAACAAAACAGCATTTTATTATAAAATCTGCACAAAATATTGGTTGGACTACCAATGTAGGTAGGATTCTATTGTGAAGGCCAAATATAAGTGACAGTTACAGCCTGTCACTCTGGTCTGGAATCCTGCTCAGTATACCCTCGTATACAACCAACTCTTTGTGGACTCTACGCAACCATTACCATGGCCCTTATAAGTACCTAATTGATATCTTTCTTTTTCAAGTGTAGGCTACATACAAAACCAAATTCATGCACCAAAATATCTGGATGTTAGCCAAACTTGACTTTGTATTCTAAGCCAGTTAATCATTTACAAAGGAGTAATTGAAGTCAAGGAGCTTGCTGGATCAGACAACCATAAGATTTTATCAGCTGTCTCGATCTCTGCAATCAGTACAGAGGCGTTATTTCATGTCAATCAATTGCATTATTGGCTTAACAGCAGACGGCAATAAATTCTACAGAGGCGCAATGGATTTTCCTTTTATTTGGGGGCTTTGTAGGCTAATGTTCCCATGTTTAACAAAACTGATGAGGTTACCAAATTTCTTTTAGCTTATGAACAGTAAAAGAGAATGAGTTTTAACACCAGTTTGCAAAGAGTTTACAGGTACATTCTATGGCGAAAATTTAAAATTAAAAAAGTTGTCAATAAGACCGAAGTTTCCATTTGTGTAAAAACAATTAAATGCTATTTTCTGTTCACCCAATTATTTATTGTAACGGGTGAAGGTTTAATCTTATTAGTTGTTTGTTTGAATCGAAGGAAATTATTCAAGTAGGGAAAGAACATGCCTAATTACAACTGACCAAATGGTTCTGGTTATTGGTTAAATATACCACTTTTTTTGAAGTTACGGATAAACTTTCACTGTTCAAAATTGACCTAAATCTGGTGTCAATTCAATTTCACTTACTTGTGTGTCTGTTTTTCACAAGGGTGTGTGTGTGTGTGGGGGGGGGGGGTTGTCAAATGAACTGTTGTATATTGTTGAAAGTATCCTAGATTTATCCACTGTTAATTCTCATATAATCATGAAACATTACAAAATATATGACATTTTTTGATAACTCAGTCATGTCTGCATGTCTACAATAAAGCCCCTTTCAGACTGTCCCCCCCCCCCCTAAAAAATTGATTAAAAGTAGTTCAAAGATGTAAATAAATTGCACAATAACTTTAGTTAATAACACTGTAGTCCAGATGAAAAAAAACTTTGGAATCATGAGTCATAAATTACACAGAACAGCAACTTACATAGACTTTGAATTTTGAGGCGGACCGATCAAAGCATGCTGGTGATAAACATTCAAAAAGATTTTTAAAGGGGGATATTGAAATTTACTGTTGGGAGTTCATTTCAGCTGAACATTCTGTATGTGTAAAGTTTGCACTAACATTTTTACTTATGCCATTCAGTTCAACTTTCAGAAATTGATTTTGCCATACAAATTAGGGCATTAATTCTACATAAAAAGCAAATTTCATTCAATATAATTAAATATTATACACTATATGTTTACACTTTCTCCCTCAAATAGAAGAAAATAATAAATAAATAAAAAAATAGTTGTAAAATGTGTACTACCCAGGTACAAATAGACTGTCATGTAACATTAGGAACATTATTTGTGTACTCTATGTCTAGCAGTTATGTTTACATACAAAAATGTATCCTAAAATAAGTGAAAGCCATGGTACATTGCCATGTTTTTAATTTTGACCACTCAAAGGCGCACGTCACTACTGTACACGCACCCAGGGCCTGACGACAGCTGTAAAGAACACCTCACTCCTAACCAACCAACCACAGGCATGGTAACAGGAAGAGGGTATCATAGCAACCAATGAGGAAGCTTGTACAGGAGGAAGCCCTGGCTTCCAGGGTAAGCCCAGGTCAGTGTATTCATTAATGTTAACAGCATGAGCGAGGTGGATTTCCCACAGGTGGAGTAACCATTAGCTTACTACCACTGTTAACATTGGCCCCATCAGTGAGGCATTAAATTATTCTATGTGATGTGAATACAACAAAATGAGCTCGCAGACTGTGCACACAATGCTGTTCAATTTACATTTAATAACGATCATTACTGTTCAACAATTTAACTGCTTAATGAAACGTATAGCAGGCACAAAACGTTTAACCCACATACCAGGTGTGTCATTAAACCAGGTGAATTAAACCATACAATTCGGTCAATAAATTCTTGCTTTTTAATTTACACCATAAAAAACAGTTCATTAAGTTGGTGAATTACAAGTGATTCCCGCAAAGAATTAAAACCAGCATTTTTGGATGGTTGCATTTGGCATAAGGTACTAAAAATCAGTGCCACCGAACAAAGTTTCCTCCCAAAAAATTAACAAAACTTTGTTCTTTGTTTAACCCATGGAAAATGAACTTTTATTTTTTCTTAGGTCTACTCAACAAAAGGAAATCACAACAGCCCAGTCATTGATACATTTTCACAAAGTCATGACTGATTCCAAAAAGGGAAGTACAGGTCTACACCAATCACTTTCACTTCTAAGTAATTCTTTATCTTGAAACCTGATCTCATACTGACTTCAACGGATGTTTGGTTCCAAACTACTTCGGCTAATTATTTTAACAAACTTCTTGTCTTTAAAATTAAAGTTACACTGATTTTCAGGCTTGCAACAACCAAGCTGTTGACAAATTATTTTCAATGCGAATTCACAAACTTCACATGTTGTAACTGGATAAAAAAACAGTGCCCCCCCCCCCATCCCTTTACCCTTGACATAGCCCTGGGCTCTATGGTCCACAGGTGAGTACATCTAGACTTTACTGGGATAGGGGGAGAGGGGGCACAGCACATTCTAAAACTCTGCCTTTTTCAATCTCTATTCTCATAATAGCCGTTCTATCACAGTTTGTTATTTCCTTGTTCGAATCTACCCCGTTCACAGAATTACCATATGAATACAGAGTGAGAAATCCCAGTTGACAGACCCAGGAATAGTACAAGCCAAACTGAATAGGTGGGCCCAAACAATAAAGGCGTTTAGCCCTCACCATGGTGGGTTCATCCATGGAAGGTTAGAATAGAAGCCAGCCAGTAAACATGACCTTCGTCCATCAAAACAAGCCACACTTTACTTTGAAAATCTATCATGCTTGAACACTGGGCAACCTTTTCATTTACATGCATTGTATGACATCCCTCGTTTATATTTTGATAACTTTACAAACTTGATAAAAATACTTTTTAACTCTGGACCCATGGAATAAACTATATATACTTGTTCAGTAAATAAGTCAAAATAGGTTGGTACAAATCCAGGGCAGCATACAACGTCGTCACTAAACATAACAACAGTTTTAGCACAGGATAGAGCAATGTCTGAAAGTTGCAACTTGATAAAGAAACGATGTCCAAATTGCTCACTCTGTTTATGTGTAAACGACAGATTAATCAGGGTATCTCTCATTATACACATTTTCAGGGACCATACCTTTCTTCATTCCAGCCTCACTCTGGTATTAAATATCTAGACGTGAGAAAACAAGATGGCTGCACAAGATTTGCACACGTCACTTGTCTGATTAATATAATTTTTAATACTGGCATGAACTGAAAATTTTGTTTTTGAATCTCTGAAATGGTTTGTGTATTTCATTCTTTGACACCGCTTGACAGTTGACCGAATAAAAAAAAAAATAACAACATGAAAATAAAAAGTGCCATAGTCTCCAAAATGAAAACAAATCACTAATATTATTAATTGGAAACAACTATACTTACAACCAACTCAAACTTTCAAACTAAAATTGCCTGATAAAAGTTTCACACATATTTCAAAAGGAGCAGTGACCATAAATTATATTAAATTTTCGCAGGTGTCAAAACTAAAGGGGGCAGTGGGGAGGGACCATGGAAGATTCATGGGGGCGGGGAGGGACCATGGGAGATTCATGGATGTTGCACGTGGTAAAGACCTTCTTCATGAATTAAGTCCTTGAATTTCTTCCATCAAACTGACAAAAACCGTACCAAGGCTGGGAAACAAAAATAGTCTGGACTCTTTTGGGGACAATGTATGTAGTTTAAGCTATTCATGGTTGAATAAAAGAGTGGTGACCGAGGTCTCAAACAACCGTTTGAAACCGGCAGGGACATGGCCGTGTGATAAAGGACTAAGCTGAAGGATCGGTCTATAATTAATATTGATTCCTGTTAATATTTTTATTCAAAAAAAGGTAAAATTATTTCCCTCTCAATCTCAGTCTGATAATACCGATTTGAAAGGCAGAAAAAACAAGATGGTTGTAAATTATATTAATGTACATTTGTAATGGTGACTCAAAATGTAAGTGTATGGAGAAATAACCTTCAGTAAAGCCTATCAGTGGCTCCCTGATTGCAAAACTGATGTGTGATTAATGGCCACATGTCTTGCTTCTCTTATAATATGCTCGATCCTGCACTTGAGAATGTGATTGTTTTTGAGTTTACATGAAAAGATCCACAGGGTCAGCAGTTCACGGGAACACAACTCTCATGATGGATACAAAATCATGTCTAAATCACATTCACAGCTGTCCCATCGAGGACAAACTAAATCAAGATGTTGTTAGAATTTGAAAGAAGAATGTGATATCTTAGACACCATGTAGATACTGCAGACAAGAATTGTGGTTGTTGTGGGCCTTTATTTAATATTGGCTTTTTAGATTTAGGAGAAAGGGTGTGGGAGGGATTGTTTTAAAAAGCCGGTGTATCGAAATGAACTTAAACTTCCAAAAGCTGATTAGTGTTTATGTCTTGAACTCAATGTTTTTTTAAAAAGGCATGGAACTTCAAGTGACAGCTCCCAAGGGTTCACTGCACTTTAAAAAAAAAGGAAAAAGTGTTGCAGTAAACATCGTCCTTGCATGTTGGAACAACACTTAGACAAGTTAAGGTCTGCAGTCACCACTAAACAGGTGCGCTGGATCAAAGTAATAGATCTGAGAAATGTGAGGGGCATGCGGCTCAGCAAAGTGTATTCATTGACGAGAGCCTTGGCAATTGCATGATACATTAAAGATCCACCTTCCCTCCCCTCCAACCAACCAACTGCCAAAAACAAAATAGATACAGCAATACAATCTGACTACTTTGGGCAAGATTTTAAAACTTTTCCGTCAGTCTCCATCCTCCTGTCTTTCTCCTTATTGGCAGGAAGGGAATATCAATAAAATTATCTAATTGGAAGTGATAATTCATTTGGGGGTTTGTTAGTATACTGTTGTAAACGACTGGGTTATTTTTTTATATTTATTTATCAATACTTTTTTTCTTTGTGGATGCGGGGGCTTTATGTGGGGCGGGAATCTCAAAAGGAACAGGCATCCCTGACAAATATCTATTGTTTCACAGTGATTATCGAATCCCATTTCTCGTGTCTAAATACATAACTACTAAAATAGTGTTTTTTCGTAACATCAAACAGCTTCATACAAACGTTCTGAAATCTCTTCATTGACAACACCTTCACCGCTCACTCCATCTGCCTTCTTATTACACGCCTTGACTAAAAAACAAAATTGTGAAGTGTCATGAGATGATGCAGCTCCATCAATAATAAATCGAATATAAAAGATAACGAAGCTCTCGACGGGACACAAGACTAAATTTAAACGCTCCCAGTCCCTGAAGCTGAAGCCGAGCATCTGTGAATCTCAGGAAGTATCCTGCATCCACCGTCTGCTTAAAAGATAAGAATAATGTGAAGCCTTATTGGAGACATTCTTCTGAGGGCAAGCCGTGAACAACAGGAAGATGATGATGCGTGGGCTTGACTCAAAAAAAGGCAGCGGGACTGATGATGAAAAGGACATTTGAGATGCTGTGATTGAAACGCTCGACGGGAAGACATTTCTGGATTGCAGACTGGATTCTTTGAGTCGGTACAGGCTTTAGGTCTCTCAAGAAGACCCTGGATGCTTCTTGCAGTCAATAAATACTTTCTCCGATCAAGACGTGCACCGTTAGAAAAGCAATTCATTGTCAATTTATGACAATAAATTTCAATGTCAATGCAATATTCATTCTAGACGTTCTTCATATACAAAAAATAAATTCATGAATACAAATTTGGTCACCTGGTAAAATGTACACATAATAACATCTACATGTGAGTTTACATTCATCTACAGACGTGTATTTATGCAGCATGTAGAACAAACATTAATACTTCCAAGCATTCTAAAACAGAAATAAATAAGGGTTACGGGGAACTTCAAGTGGTTCAAAATATTGTTCTATATGCAACATTTACAGTTCGTTTTTTTATGTGGTGTTGAGGATTTTGGACTGTTAGTCGTCTAATGGCATTTGGAAAACAACTAGATAGTAATTAAGTTTACTTTTTTGTAATCCTTCGGGTGTACCATTGTCCTGTCTGTATAGAATGTATTCCGTAGTGTTTATTCAATTGTTTTAGTTTTTATATCTCTTGCCTCTTGTATTTTATGCATATTTTTGTGTATGTTTTTATCTGTAAAATCAATAAATGAAATGCAATAAAACGAAATTCGAATGTTGAAGTGCACTGACAGCATTGGTTTAGTTTCAAATTCAAACTATCATAGTTTTTGGGAAAACTGTCAAACTCAGGACAGGGTTTATTACTTCCTTGTTGTAAGATTTGTAAATAAAGCTGTACCTGTTACTTTTCCCCTCCGACACTATTCTGTTTCCGTGTAGGATTTGCGAATATCCGACAAGCTGTCCTTGCCAGCCTCACTCTGTCACCTTATTTACTTTTTGTTAAATTATGGCTTAGGCTTGGTCTTCATTTGATCAGCCACTTTAAAGCCGTCCATTAGAAGAAGAAAAAAAAACACGCTTGAAAAATGATATGCCAACTACAGTAGCCCAACAACCACTGCACAGCCAGCTGGGTGCAAAAACACACATGTAAACAGTTGCTGCCACAAAGAGACACGATAGTGTGTGATCACTTTTGTTGTATTAAAATACATACACACTCTCAGTTTATTTAATACATGTACATGTCAGACCATGTAATTTAGTGGAGCAAACGATATTTGACAAAAAGGAAACAATTCACGCTTGCACTTCATTTTACCTTTGGCAACTTTGCCCTTTATTGTACAGTTGGCGGAGTTGGTCACACAATTGTACATTGATAGTTAATAATCACAGCCGCCACAAAAAAATACTTCTGATTTTTTTCACACATTAAATCATGACCCTGCTACTCTTATTATTGTTATGTCTGTAACGGTAACTTTACACTACCAAATCTCTTGGTAACTTTGTGTATAATAACTTGAAACTGTCAGCTACATCCCACTAAAATCCATATCATTTAAAAGCTCATTATTTTTGCATGTACAGTATGTAAAATAGTTTTACAAAACAATGTTGTTGTTTTTTATCGAAATCAAATTTAAAAGGAAGAGTTGGCAAAAACAGCAACTGATAAATCTGTACTCTTGAGTTTAGAAATGATGTTGTTACATAGTGTCAGTTATTTTATTTGCCAGTGTGTATGGTAATCATGACTTCACTACAGTAAATACAAGTCAACAGGAAGAAACGTGTGCATTGGACTATTGTGGGTTGGCGCAAGTACACACAGAAACCTTTAAAGCAGTTTTGTCGTGTTAATGAGTGAAACCAAAACCAGCAAATATACCATCATAGGCCCCTTTTTTGATGGCAGTGTTTGCCACACTTCCACAGAATTAATTCCAACTTAATAATGTGCATTACTAATATCTAGCAGCTGAAGAATTCTTGGGTAACACCGAGTATAGGAATTGTTTTTGCTAACCCATGAAATGTACTTCAAATAAGTATAAACACTGTTTCTTTGTTTAACTTTTGGGTTTTTATATTTCACTGGTGGAAAGGAGCACCGTAAAACTGTGCTCATGGCCCAGGACAAAACGTGTGGGTTAGAGTTATACACATTATTGTGAGCAACAAAATTGTCCATGCAGTTTTTATTAAACACCATACTCGAATAAACAGTTATAGTATTTCTTTTTTAAACTTCGCTATGTACATAGCATTATTTTGCATCATCAAACCTCACCACAACAAGCCCTTTTTTTGTATGGTAGATGCTCCAATGGTTTGCACAAATTTGTAACAAAAGACACTAATTTCAATGGTATCTTTTCCACGCAGCAATGTTATTTGACCACACAAAACAGGCAATAAGAGTGAAAAGCCATCATCTTTCATGAAAAGCCAAGTGGCAAACCTTTCTGCCAAAATAATGCAGCATGAATCAGCTAATTCTTCATCACAACATAACACTTAACAGCATTCTAGAATTTCAGTAAGTACATGTACAAATGAAACTAATCAGGTAATACGAGGGGAGTGTACGTGTAGAAAAACACTGTACAATGTACCAAGAAATATGAGCGGTTTGAAACTTTTAGATCTTGTGCTTTTAGGCAAAATGTTTTAAAATAAATTGATAGTTCTGCTTCTGATTACATACGATTTAAAAAAAATTCAATTTTACGCTATTTTTTTAACGAAATCATACCAGCCTAAACGTTCAGCCTTTAAAAAACTATCACCGTCACACGTTTTTAATTTTTGTTTTTAAATTTTTACATAAAATTTAATTAAAAATGTCTAGTTTCTTTTTTAATAAGTGTCCTTCCCCTAGAAGTGTTGGGTCTCACTAACCAGAAGCAAAACTAAATTATTGATGACCTAATGAGTTGACAATAAATATTCCCTGTATTTTTCAAGTAACTTTTGTTTTGTTGATAATCTGACACAGTTTTTTCAATGAACAGACCGATCCATTAAGCCCCGCCCCTAAACATATTGTCCTATCACAGCATTGGCTACATTACTACTGTACACGTGGGCAGCACAATGCGCGTCTCTTTAATGTCACACTGCACGACGTGAACATCCTAGCGCGCTGTAAATACCTCGCGCATGTAGGCGTAGCCAAGGCTGTGATTGGTCAACACTAAAAGGGCAGGGCTTAATGGATCGGCCTATTTACTAACATTTAAGTGGTGTTCATTGCATTGCTGATTTTGAAAATACTAAGATGTTATTTGTTTACGTCCAAGTTGCCCACAAAGTTGTTCAGCAGCATGCAGTGAATTATTAACATTCAAGTACTTATTCACTGCAGTTTAAATATTCAAACCAAAATCTGTCAAATCATCAAACAGTCATTCAAATTATATGCACAGACCAATACAGCGTACTGGAATCAATACACTTCTACTTCACATTTTGAATTCCCAAAGTGCTCTGCAGTGTCATATTCTGACATTGCATTGTTGAAAAAATTAACAGTAATTTCAGTTTGGCAATTCAAACAATGTGATCTAAATGCGATTTTTTAAATCTGGAAGTTATCATAGTCACATAAACTGACTTTGTGACTTAACGAGACCCGTCAGAGAAATAAATAACTCTTAACTATGTCACCAACTATGTCATTCAGATTATTTACAGATCTTTTATGTAATTTAGTGTTAGTCTGACTGTTGGATCTTTTATTACCCTCCAAGAAAAAAAAAACAATCCATCAATCAGAGTTGTTAATACTTTGCTTAACACTTTAGGCTCCTACTTTAACATATCAGTATTAAGCAAGAGAATTACCATGGCAAAACAAGTTGAGCTGACTCCAAAACATTGCACAGAGTTTCAGGCCTACATCGCTTTGTTGTTACCTTGGCGCCCCTTGAAATATTCCAGTAGAAATCTACATGTCCCTCACTGAGCCTCGAGGTGCCCTTTGTTAAAAAGAAGAACTGCCTACAAGGGCAAAGTATTAGGGTCTGGGCTGAAAATACAGGAAGATTGCAGTTTGGAACAACTGTGATAAGAAACTATGATGTAATGTATGCATGTGTGTTATCAAAAAAACTAAGGATCCTAAAGTTTTTACCAGGACAAAACAATGTATATTTGTGGCCCTTCCACCTTATGGCAAAGTGAACATGGCCCTATGTTAACTCTATTAGTAGTTGTCCGACTTTGAAGAATATGGTTACTGCAGGCTCAAATAACACTGCCTTTCATACATTGGAGCAGACATACATACAAACATTTGAGCGGCGAGTATTTTTAGAGGATATGGGAGGATCTGTTGCCAAAGACAGGGTTTTTATCAGACTTCAAAAAGAACTGAAAATCTGGAAGCAAAAAGTACATGATCGCGAACAGGTGTAATGTAATTACAAGCATCTACTATCATTGGGAAGCAAGCAAAGAAGAAAAAAAGAAAACTACAGGGCAGGGAAGAACCAATCACATTAACCTACACTTTGACAATTTTATGGGAAACAGGATATATAATTTGTTAAGTAGGATTTAACCACGATAATTGTATACAGTAACATACTTGAAGCTTCAAATGCTAAGTGGACACCTGAAAAATCTACCACTGGGAATTGTATATTCCTTGATCTAGAAGCTTACAACGGACACTACTAAGGTCAAATAGTTACTTATTAAATACAATGCTTTGCAGTTGCTGTGGCTTTCCCTTTGATTTTGCTGTGGTGCTCTTGAGAAATATTTCAATGCCAATTTAAGAACAAATTTAAATGTTCTTACTGACACACTGTGCCACTGATTATCGTTCAGAAAAGGTTGCAGCTCAGTTTGGAGGTCATAATTGGCATTGAAGCTGTGTTAAACCATGGAGGCAGAAAAATAAGACAAGACCTTGAATCCAAGATGGGCTGGACAAAAGGATTTGCAACTGATTGCCTTGGGAATCTATATTAAGAAGCATTAAACTGACCTCAAGGTTAAAATCTCAATACCTGACAATGCGTGTTGGACTCATTGTAATCACTCATTTGGTAATACATATAATCCTTGCATATTTTAAATTTTTGGGTTAATATGTCTTCATTGCTAAATGTGTTCATTACCAATCTATTAAAAACATTTATGGGTTTGTAGAGCCACACGTTAAAGCGCAAGCTCAGAAGAGCTTAAATCGAGTACGTACGAGCCATTTGCTTTTCAGGATGCAACTCTTATCCATCCTGTACACGATGTCACTGTACTAGTAGCAATGCACAACACTATGTATTGCTCCAAATAACAGTAACTAAAATAATTATCACTCAAAAATATATATTATATAATTGTATGAGACACACCACAAATGGAATACATACTTGCTTTTTGCTACATGTTAGTTTTCATTTCCTCTCATTTACCTCGCTAATAAATTTCTCTTGATTTTCATGATGGAATCTTTTTCCAAACATGATTAAATGATCATGTTGATCGTTCTATTTCTTTGGTAAAAATTAACTTCTTGGATACTAAATTTCTAAAATACATTTTTTGTTCATTTCTTACATATGTATAACGTTAAATCTCTTGAGACACAGACGGCCCACATTTTTATATTCATCCAACAAGTATGTATTCTACAATTTACATATTGCTTTAAGTAAATCTACTGGTGAGGATCAACACTACACCAGGGCTCATGCTCACAGCGTCACTTTTTTAGGAGGAACAATACTAAGGAGACAAAAAAGAAAGTTATGGAAAGGCTTTCAGGTTACATTGTCAAATGCTAGGCAAAAACAGAGTCCAAACCTGAACGTTTTGGTGCGAAAATAATACATCACACTTTTGAACCCTACAAAAATGTTTTACGGACCTTTGTTAATTTGGTTAATGTCAAAAGCGGAATTGATCAGCGAGTATCTAAACGAATGAAACATCACATACATGTAGTACATGCTATCAATATTGGAATTAGTGCTTTATTCTGCTGATGCATGTTAATTCCTAAACTTGCACAATTGTTTGCAAGTACATGTATTTCAGCTATAATTCATAGCACTGGGGATAGTCTTGTTTGGCTGAAATTTTAATCAAAGCACAAACACTTGTAAGTAATTTTTTTCATTCCAGCTATTCCATACAAATAGGCATTTAGCTGTCGATTCTCAATTCAGAACCATTCATCTAAACACATAATTTGTGCAACTCTCTTTCTCTTTCTCTGACTTAGTAGTAGCAGTGACTTTTGCGCTGTGAACCCTGGTGCGCCTTATGTCACCAATAGGGTCTCTCATCTATCAACTTCCAGTATGAGAAGTCGGTCCAGTTCGACTTACTACTGAGGCTGTAGTAAGAAGCCATCTTCTGTTGTTCCGTTAAGCTCTTCTCGTGTTGGGAGATGATCCTGTAATTCTCTCCTCCTTTACTGTCCCAATATGATCTCCCCTTGCAGGTGTAGCACAGGCAGAACTCTATCGTCTCTCCTTGCATCTTTTGAGGGATATCGAAAGTGAAGGAAAAACTGTCATAGCGATCTTTCTGACCCTCGGGGCTCCTTTGGACATAGGTTGCTCCAACGTCTTTGTAGCTATCCCAGCCATTGAAGGTGACTCGCACACTCACCGATTTCTCAAAAGAAAGGTTCTTCACTTTGACCGTGCCCATCACTGTGGTGTTGTCTTTTACAAGTACGTTCTCCAGGCAGACAGAGTTTTTCTCCAGCTTGTCTCTAAACTGAAGGTAGTTTGCAGCAGGCTGCTCAAAATCCGCCACATAAGTGTAGGTGTGAAAGAGCTCAGGTTTCTCGTCTTGAATAATTTCCTGCAATAATCTGGACTTCAATACAGGGGGTACATTACTTGGGCCGTCCATGACACGTACATCTTCCAGGGCAAATCCCTTGCTGTCTGCAAACGAAACATGCTTGGCTGATTTCCTTGAAGGCGTGCTCATAGATCCGTGGCTTTGCTCAACAACGTCCCTAGCATTATCATCACTAATCGAGAGGCTTCCCAAGTCAATGTCTTCACTTCGTTCAAGAGTAGAGTCTGCAACTGTTTGGCAGTCCCTCGCAGTATCGTTTTCCTTGGGCTTCATGTTTTGCTGTCCTTCTCCGCGGAGGCACGGTCTCAGCTTTTGTTGATAGATTGAAGGTCTGCCATTGGCAGATTTTTCCGCTATGTACATGAATGAGGTCGTGGTGTATCTTTGAGACAAGAGAAGCGAAGGCACGGGTGGGCTGGTGCCCACACAAAACAGAGTGTCAACTGGCATAGCTGATGGTTGCAGCAATCCACATGCCATTTCCTGCACTATGTAAACTGGATGGATACACGGCCCTTTTCAAATCCAAAGAGCAAATACCCTGTGAAAATAGAATTGCAGAGTAACTATCGAAGTATTGCTTATAAAAGAGAAAGTCTCTTGAATAAAAACTGAAACCACAGAATGTAATACATCCAAGATTCTCCTGTGGCGTACATTTGCACATCAATCATCACGTAGGAATGAAAATATACTAAAACATGGGAAAAGGGTACAGGCATAAAGCCGAAATAAACCTATGCACTAAGAGTAAAGCCACATCAAGATAACTCTGCAGAATGTTTGGAAGACAAAGTTAGATTCTACAAGTCCCCTATGGGCAAAACAGAGCCTTTTCCCCCTCCTAATAAAGAATTTCAGGGTGGGGTAGGTCTCCTGTTCATAGTATGACTCGTAGATGGAAAGTTGGGTCAGTTGAGATGAAGTTATGGTCGATGCACTGAAAGCCCTGTACTACTTTACTTGTTTCTGTATTGCTACTACCGATGAACTGTCTTCACTTCAGCTCGCCAAACCAAAGAACTGCCATTTTACAGATGTTTTGCCACATCATAGTTGGGGACCAACTGGCATTTTCCTTTTTGAGTTCCCTATACTAGTGAAAAACTGCAGTCATTCCTGGGGACCCCTTGCCTCTTCAGTTCACAAACAAAAGTCAAGGGCCTCATTAATATTAAGTGACCAACCTGTCTTTGCTCCATATGGATGAACAGAAATGGTCACTTAGAAGTACATGATTAAAAAAAGTCAAGGGTAATCTTCAGAAAGATGCTGAATCCTTCCACCACATCCATTTGTATTTTTGACCAAAAATGGTATCATATTCTTAAAATTATGTAAAAGCAGTCACAGTTACTAGGGATGATGGTGATGTCACGTGGCACACACAAAACACTGCAAAGTTTTTCATACTCAACTTTTACACCAGCTCCAACCATGGAGGTAGAAATCATGCTCCAACCTACTATTTTGGATTGTCTTAGGCATTGCCATTACAATCTTGCTCTGTGCATGGAGGAACTTCCTCTATGCTCTGTGGAATATAACTGAACTACCTCTACTTCTAACAAAAAGACCTTAAATGCATTTTGCCGCCATGTTTGAGGTCAAACGCAGCATCGAACGCGCATTGTAGCTGTTTTGACCTCAGCGCAACTTCGCAAGGGTGTCCTTTCCTGTAATAAATGCTCATAGTAATGTCATATTGTATACATGTAATGTCTTTTACTTGCTACAGTCATTGTTCATGGCAGTGTGGACTGGTGTGGACTGTAATTTTGTTCAGCGCTCTTATTTTAAGTCTTACTTTTTTTTTTACCATGGTCCATGGGATGGGGGAAGTGAAAGTATAATTTCACATACACTTTTTCATCTATTTATTACTGGAAAAGAAACAAGTAAAGTAGTAAAACTTGTACTTTACGAAAATGTAACAATAAAATATACAGTTTATTGAAAAATATTATTATAGTTAGGCTACTTTAAATAAACTGTTGTTGGTAATTCAAATTAACGGGCTTAAAAAAAGTTAAATTAATTATATTTTTATGTAGGCCTATCAAGATTAAGAATGGTTAAAATATTAAAATACTCACGATAAAAGCCACATTGCATCTGTCGTCATTAGGTGTCATGAATGCTGCCTGCAAACTGGACTGTAAGTGCAGGAAATGAGATTTGTTGCACAAGAGCAAAAGACGAACATCGAACCACCTAACCAAAAACTGGGGTTACGAAATAAACACAGCTAATTTTGGCACTGGTGTGCCGTGCTAGTTTTAAATGGCGACTCCTGCCAGACCAAACAGTTGATAACAATGTTCAGCTCATGCACAAACATCATGACAATTCCTGTAACACGCATGCAGAACAGCTGAGAACAGGGTGTGCACCAGTCGCTCCGCGCCGGGTACCACCGGCGTGAAACATGCACGTAGCCCCCGTAAGGTCACCTCATTCCGTGTGTGTATGGACAGCATGCGCCCGTACTGTGACAGATCGGACGCAACTATTCTCCAAATACGAGCAATGTTACATTTTGTTCAAGGCATTTTTTTTCGTAGTACATGGCGAAAAAAAGTTGAAAGCACCTCTTATAACAATTCAAAGTATTTTATGTGTTTAAAAGTATTTAATGTGGATCAACTTATCATAAGGTGGTATTAACGACCCAATGTACTTAAAGGTTACTATAAAATTACCTCTTATAAAATGGTTTAGCCCCAGCCTTGAGAGGGTTGCCCCAGAGGTCAGGGTTTCACGCGAGGCAATTTCGGGTAGCCAATCAGATTCGTGCAATCATCGAACTTGCTCCTGCTCGCCGAAGCATGAGCCAATCACAACAACCGACATGTGTGGGTTGACTCATGCGATGGGTGTCCACCACGCGCTGGTACCCTGGCGTGTCATCATAAAAGTTGCGCAAATGAACTCCGTGGATTTCAACACAAACAAGCGGTCCCGTCATAATAATACTTCTTTTTATAACAGGCCGTGTAGGTACGGAATTCTAAGTCCATGTTTTGAAGGAACATTCCTTTGTGGAATAATTTTAATGTTTTCATAAAAAAACACGTTATTTTAAGGCTTTCGAGGGAACTATGACGAGCAACGAAAAAGGTTATCGTAATTAAATTCAGTATAATCATTCCTGCATTTATAATTATGTACAAATCGTTAAGACGTGAGAGCCAAAGATTTACTATGGATCCTTAATTAATTAATGTGCTTTGAACGAATTACTTCATCATTAGACTATTCATTATGGTTACAATTCATTGGTCCGACTGTAGGTATAAACAAGAAAACGATTAACCTCCCGTTTATAGCATTTTTATTCAATATTTAGTAATTGAACTGTATAATACTCTCAATGAGAAATTTATCATCTTTCTTTTAAAAAAAATCAACAATTCGCGGGGAATATGATTTAATGATGGAGGCCTCTGGCCTATTTCGTGGTGAAAAGAACTGTGATAAATTCAAAGGCATAGTAGATCATCACTTTGATTTCCAAGTCTTGATATCGACTACAACTGGGCATGGACTCGATCTTGCTAAAATATTTTAAGGCGAGTGAACTTGGACCAGAGGCCAGCAAGGAAATCCTCCAAATATTCTTCTATACCATGACCATACCATACCAGTTAATCTTCTCACAGGGGTCACTGATATAGGCCAGCTGACGAGTGCGTGGCCGAAGCATGCTAGGGTATAACGGGGTACCGTGATATTGTGCGATGATAAAGGATGCCCTTGTGAGAGTTAAAAGCTCCGAGCTGTTATACCCACGTGTTTGCGGGATGGGGGCGGGTGGTGGCTTTGTTGTGGAGGCCGTGAGGGAGGGTGGGGGAAGGGTGTGGTCTGGTGCACATCATTATGCACACGTTGCATGAAAACTGTCACAAGAGCTAAGCTGATGCAACAAATACGTGTACACCCATGTCGTCAAATTTTGGTCATGTTGGCACAGCTGAACAAAAGACAAATCAGACAGGGGTAATCTCCATGAAATGTAAGATTTGATGTTCAGGAAAGCCAGGCTCTCTGTGGCTCGTTACGGTACTTGTACATGGTCTTCCCAGCTGGGCCCCGCAGGCCTTCGAATTCGTAATACTACCGGTATATCTGCGCACACAGGACTGGGGTCTACACCTACTTAAAACCGAAATTTAACTTATATGGGCGCTGATAAAATGGAGTTGTACGGCATTGGGTGGTGGTTTTATGTCGTTTTGGGTATACCATAGGCCTATACAGAGGGCCAATAAACGAAGCTTTTTGGACACATTTAATTTTGTACACTGTTAATACACCGAGGGAGGAGTTTCCTAGAATTATCACCACCTAAAACCCAATTTGCCGGTACAAAACCAACAGTCATTGGGAATCAGAAGTTAAGTTGAGCCTCATTACTGGCAAACCAATAATCCAATCTCCAACACACATTCAGACAAATTTTGATAATGGTCATCACAAGACATAGAAATGGATGGAAATGCTCGTCCAAATCGTTTTTTCCGAAATAAAGAAAATAATTTGGACATCGGGCGCCAAATAATAAGACGCACAACTTTGACTGATGTTGTTGAATCTGACCGAGTGTGTCTCAGGCGTATCTGACACACAATCATGCCCGTAATTGTGCAATACCGCCCTCTGTTGACTTTTACTGTTAAATTTTCACATGCAAAATAATGGTCACGCATCTTTGGTTTTCGGAATGAAGATAAAATTATTCAATTTCTAAAGTTTTTGACAAAAACGCCAAATAACCATTTTAGAAATTTTTCGATAAATTAGGTGATTATGATTCTGAGAGGAGAAAATGGGAAACAGCTCATGTTTTTTTTCAAATATGTTCATTTCATTTTTATTATCATACTTTTTCTAGAGAGCTTATCAGGTTTATAAAAAAATAAGCAATTGAAATAGCTTTACTCTGACCAGTACCTATCATAAATTCATGGCTTTAATTTAAGAAACAATTCCTTTTTAAGATTCCCCTGGCTGATTCGCACAAAGTAAATTAATTAGTTTGTTGCTCTGTTCAGTTTTTACTACAGAGGGCGCTCTAAAGCAAGCCCAACCAAGGGGGTAGATTTCACAAAGAGCTAAGATTGATCTTAAGTGCAAATCAATCTTAATTGCTAAGCACCAAAGTGTGATGTCACAATACAAATCACTATGGTAATACTGACAACTCATCTTAAGATGAACCTTAGTGCTTTGTGGAATCGACCACAGAGCCTTTATCGGAGCCACTGTGATCTCCAATGTTGATGACGTATTCTGAGGGCTTTGTAATAATGATTAGTTTTACCGCAGTAAAATTACCAACAAATTATTTTACACAAGTGGTATTTATTAAGGTACCGATAGGCTATACGCTGTTTTATTTGAGTGTCAAAATTATATATCCGCATTTGCCTGTCACACGGTATAGTCAGGATTAATAAAATTGTGAAATTGCGAAAGCCTTTGCGAAAATGGTCCAAATTGTTTATTTTTTTTCAAAATGATACGTCACCGAATAACAGTTTTTGTATACACTCCACAATATTAAAATGAATAAATATATATAGGTTATATAGCGTCTTGACATTATAAAGCGTGATTTGACAATACTTCATGTTCAATTTCAGTCGCCCAAAACAACAACGTTCCTCCATTTTACATTATACACTGTCTTTGTATTCTTTATTTACCATCAAACTTTATCTCAACATTAATCATAAACAGAAAATCATACTTTCAGAATTAATTGTGATGTTGCCTCGCTATTGACACAGCTGACTGAACATTTTGTTGAGGCGAGAGAGGGAAGACAACTCGATTGTAAAATAAAAACAAATTTGGACATTCTGTTTTCATGCATGAAAACAAAAGCTGATAAGCCTCCCTTTGCTTTTTTACTTTTGACACAGACTAAAGAGGGAACCCTCTCGAGTAACACAACACAAACAACCATGCTCTATAGAATGCAGCAGTGTTTTAATAATGTTTTATTGTAGATACGCTGAAAAGCAGACCTCTGTACTCAACGATTTTTAATTTATTCTGGCAGAAAATTGACTGAGGAAAGAGAGAGAGAGGCTCAAGATAAGTCGAACGTGTGCAAAATATTGAAAGCATTCTATATTTTAATAATCTGTGAGAACAAATGATATTTTTAGGGCGACCTCACTTTTGACGTAGACTAAGGCGGGATCCCTCTATCGAATAACACCGAAACAAGTCTCTAACTCTAAAGAATGTACGACATTGTGGATACGCTCAAAAAGCGGATCCTCTATACATGATATGTTTTTTTCCTTACATGAATAATTAATTATTTTTGAATCCTATCTTCAGAACCCCCAAGTTTCTTTGGTCGAACGAACATACTTATGTTATGGGCGTATATATAATTTATTTGTTATTTTACTTTTATATAGATTACCATCAAGCTCCCATGTCCGAAGTTCTACGCACGCATGTTTCTAGCAAACAGCTGCTGATTCTCGAGAAAAAAGACCAGATAACTTCTTTTCCCCCACCAGCTTCGGTTTGATGTCACTTTACATCGGGAGATGAGGGGGGAGCTGTCCCTTTAACATATTATGTCAACGCACTGTTTACAGAGCGTACTAATTTGACGTTGATGGTGCGCACACTTCGAGGCACGAATCAAAGACCATACAGACCCAAGTGATTAATCATGAATTCGTAAATAAAAGCTCAGTCAGAAAATCCTCCCCTTGTACGTACGTTAGACTAAATATAATTCTTAACAAGAATCCTTTAAAACAAATTCTAGTGGTGAGATCTATTATCCAGTGAGATCATCCCAGCATGGTAATGTTTACGCCAAGAATATCAATTCTGGTGTGCTCCGGAATTATGACAGAGCCAAATTCTCTCCGGTTGCAGAGCCTCACCCCGCCTGGTCAACCCTCAACCCTCTCGTTCGTCAACCGTAAACCAAACAGTTAAAACTCAGCCAGGGCGTGGTCCAGATGCTCTAGCAATACTTCCACGTGTTTCGGCTGGAAGATCAGGGCCGGGCGGAATCTTATGGAGTTTGTTCCGCACGCACCGATCTGCACGCCTGTTGAAATATTGATCAACAAAATGGGGAAGAAATTATTTTGCTTATTATAGGACTACAAAGAAGGCAGTGGACTAGAATCTGCTGTTATTTTGTAACGGTAATGTTTTTTCCTTCATCTTTACTTTTGTTATTGCGATTGAATTTAATTGAATAATATTTACATTAGCAGGCCTGATAATTCACGGGGCAACGAAGGCAATTGTCTCCGTTGTCCCTGGTCATTGCCTTGGTGCCCTCAAAATGTTCCAGTACAAATTTACAATTTGCTCATAGAGCTGCCCTTTATCAAGACGAAAATGCCTTGGTGCCCTTGCCCTTTCAAGAACGAAGCAATCAGGCCTGCATAAGTGCCTCTCTCGGGGGGTCGCCAGGTCCCAATTTCAAGGCAAGCAAACATTCGACACTTCTCGGTAGCAGAATACACTGACGGTAATAATGCGCTTTCGTGAGCGTATTTCAGTGGGTAGCAAGAGGTTGCTTACTCGCGTGCACTTCATTCGCTTGTACAGCTAACGCAAAATGTCCACGCTAAGCTGAAAGCAGAGGCGGTGACGTTAAAAGCGAAGAACTTACGCGGCAAGCAGAGCCATGAAATCGAGCCCAGTGCATGTAACCATGGAGCAACTATAATTGCTCCGTGATGTAACCAGTGACATCGCATACAGAGGATGAGCAACAGGCACGATTTGCTTGTACATGGCGAAATGGAAGAAAGTATAAAATCTTATTTATGGAGATCGCACTGTCTGATATTTATCAACTTATGAAGAAAGGGGGCATATCTAAAAAACTGTTTCACCTGTTGTATTATAAACTCTTGACTTTATATGGAAATAATTGTGACACAAAATGTAAAATTTCCATTTGACCAGTGCAGTAGCTCGCCTGCCGGAAATGCCCTGGAATGTACAAGGTTTATACTCTTTTTGCAAGGTTACATGGCATATACGTAAGAAACCAACGCAACGAAGTTTTTCATTATTCAGCCTACCCGTTTCATGGTAGCTAGGTCCTACCTGCTTTGCTTTATGTTATAGACTCATTTTGCTCAACTCTCTGAGTGGGCGCTACCCTGCCGCCATTTTTGTCTTGGTCTTATTCCCTGTGCAAGTAGTGTTTTCACCACACCAGTGCTGAATATTGCCCTTTTTTCCAGCATCAGTACAAAGTAAAATTTGATCATTTCGTTTCGGGAAGATTAAATAGACCGATCCATTAAGTCCCGTCTACTAACGTATTGACCAATTACAGCCTTGACAACGCCACTGAAAGTCCGACAAAAGTCCAACAGTTATAAGTCCCATTAGAAAAGTAAACAAACCGCCGCCATTATTCTAACACACAACTGTACAAACTTTTGTTTTGTTTTATCTATTTTTCGTATTTCTGGTGGTGCAAATCCCACAGCAGTGGTCCTTGTACAGTTGTGTCAAAGTAGTTTAACAGTGTTCCTGTCAGCATTGTTTTGGGGATTCAAGGCACAGCTCAAAAGGCCACGAAACTAAATCCATACCGTTCACTTTCACTTTAAACCACGTCTGTGTGTGTATCCGATACGTGTGTGTTCGCAACCGAACCACCGCTGCGATCGTAGCAAGAAAGTCACACCATGTGATGTTGCTAGGCAGTTGCTATAAAAAGGTAGGCGGCTTAATAGATCGGTCTATTGACTGGAAAAGTAAGATTATTTTGGTCTGTATCATGCATACCTCCAGCTCTCATCCGTTCCACAAGTTTAAAACTAGTTTCTTGGTCTTTGCAGTCAAATGCGCAGAACGTTCCCACACCTCTCGCTCGGGATACGATATGAGGGTATCTTTCCTGTAAGAAAATTATTTCCCTCAATTATTTATCAATATTATTTTGAATTGTTTTTGTATAATGCCAACTCAAATACTGAATTGTTTAGTGGTACGTATGGAATCCTATAAGGACACTCAAGTGAAATCAACCCATCCAGTAAAATTGTTCTCACGAATTACAAATCCAGCACCACGAAATGGGCAACTTGTTCTCACCGTTGGCACGGGGTTTTCCCACAAACCCAGTGTCCCTTCCCGGGCTCCGTAAAGGCGTAACAAAAGAGACGTCAATCTGAAGCAATGTGGCGTTTTGACACTACAGTTTCTGAAGTTCTCTGACACGGTTTGAGAAGGAACGGTGAGTAAAATATGTTTACAAATTTATTTTATGTTTACCCCTTACCTGTAGCTCTAAGATGCCGCCCATTAGCGCCTTTCCAGAGGCCCTTACTACTTCCCCGAGGTTGTCTTCCCTTATTTGATTCACCACAGCCTCCAGCATTAGCACTTTCGACGGGTCGCCCATCCACGTGTTGAAGACACGATGAGGCTGAACGTCGCAGGAAAGGATGCGGAATAAAATACCGTTTGATTGGAGCAAAATATAATGTTGTAAGTATCAGGCCAGTTAAAATAACTTGCATGGTTCTGTACACCCCTGATAATCATTTCCACTTCCTTGTAAACAGTTGATTATCATTTCAATATAATGAATAACAAAAGTGGCCTGAGCCCCGCCCCCCCCCCCCCCGCTCAGAAACCTCCCCTTGCCCACCCACCCCAAAACGAGATACAAAAAAAATGCATAAAATGAATGGTTCGATACATTAAATAGCCACCCAAATTATGTCTTTGCCCCCCCCTCCCCCGTCCACGCAATGAAAATGTCTGGTTGCGCCACTTAATTTACTCATTTACGTGCACTGCCGTGACAATCTTGGGTCCGTTTGGACCGTGCCTGGAAAATGCATGTCCCTGTGCCAACTTAATGTAAAAGAGTGAAAACCACTCGTTTTGTCCGCCATACCGCTCTTGCAAAGAGCGATATGGCGGACAACTCTTTTTAGAGTGACAGACGGGTATCTTCAACTTGAATCAGAGTGAAGTTTGCTCCAATTTCACTCAAAAAGGGTGATGTACAGTGAGTTTGAAACGTTCGAGAGAAGAGGCGGACTGTGTGCCTAACTAACCATTCGTGAATCAAAATGGTGAAACATTATGGAGTAAAAACAGAATTTCAGAACATTTGGAGATAAAAATCAAGCACAGGGAATAGCCATGGTATACGCCCAACGGTAGAAGTGCCCAACAATATCCTGTTGGTAAGTGATGACGTTTTGGAGCCGGAAGTACAATGTAAACGAATACATACATACATGAACATTCGTTTTACTGCACATACGGCTCCAAAACGTCAGAATTTTACCAAACAGGATAGAAGAGAGGGAGCGTGCGCATCTAACACGAGAGATTACGTCATACACGTGTGAAACATTGATACGTCGAGGATGCTTTGTGGCTTTATTAGTTGTGTTTTTTGCCCATACACAGATGTTAAGCACTGTATACTCAGTACTTTCCCGTGTCCTGTGAACAAACCTCATAGGCATATTCCTCGGTGGGATTCGAACCCACGACCCCGTGTTGGTTTGTCAATAATGAAGGAATCATTTTGAGGTTTTTTTTGGGTACCCACCCCATGAGGAGCAAACTCCTCCTTGAAGTAGTAGCCTCCTGTCAGCATCTTCTTACTGAAGGTGACGAAATCCGGTGGTTCCGGGAGGTTCCATGCCTCGTGGGCCCAGAATGTCCCTGTAGCCAGGCAGCCGGTTTGAATCTCATCGACAACAAAGGACGCTCCGATCTGGGATAAAAAAGAGGGATTTTGCGGTAATGAGTCAGATTTCACGCAAAGTGCTAAAAACTCACGGGTCAGAAGCGATCCGGATTCCTAGAGTCCCAGGGTCCTGACCCATTTCTGGGTCAGGCTGACCTGGAATTTCGACTCGGATTCTGCGTCAGTTTGACACAGTTTCGGGTCAGTTTTACACAAATTCCGGGTCATATTGACCCAGAAATGGGCCAGGCTCCCTTGAACTCGGAAAAAACTGACCCAGGTTTTTTTTTTTAGTGTGTACAGTTTTATTGTTAAAAAAATTAGCGGCAAAAGATTAATAGAAAGTAGTTATGATGTATTTTCAGTCATTTTTATGTTACTCTTCGTATCTGGGTTTTATGCCAATATAATATAACTACATTTTTTTAGGGAGATTTGTGTAACTTTTTGAGAGGTTTTCCCACAGTTTTAAAGTTTAAAATGAAGGGTAACAATTATTGGTGTAAAACCATTGTCTTTATGTTACAGTTATACCTCTTTGCATATTCCCTGCAGTTTCTTGAAGAAGTAAGGCGTGGCATGGTTATCTCCGCCTTCTGCTTGGATAGATTCGATGATGACGCTCACCACTGGTTCCCCCTTTTCCTTCTGCTTTTCAATCTGTGCGTATACCTAGGAGTAGGAGTGAAACGTATGAGAACCAGTGAGATTAAAAAGAATTTCTATAGCGTAACATGGGTGTCAATGCACGCGTGGTTCACCATTACTCACAGTCATGTGACTTCACGTTTATCAGAAATGACTTTTCAATATTCAATCACTGTTTCCCTTGCTATAGGGAATTTGACGCTAGTGGACGTCATTGGTATCCTGCAAGAAACGATGGTGTCAAAATGACACATAGGTTTGTCAGTTTTGCACATTTTAGTCTACACGTATCTTCCAGTGGCACACGGTTATTGCTCTGATAGGCCTAATGCGCTGTTCAGTCAGTTTTTAACCTGAAATACTGGCGACAAGCTGAAAATAAAATCATGGAACTATTATATAGTCATATAGTGATTACACCGCGTCATTGATGTATCGTGTACATGTTAACGTCGAATCCTCCACCATATGCTATGCTGTTGCAATGACCCCATTGGTGTGCCGGTATGTTCGTCACTGGTCGTAACACTTTGTAGATTGCCTTATATTTATATATAGACTGGTGCCCTGAAAAAAAGTGACAGTTTTGCGGAGAAAGTTTGAAGAGCAACCGTTTAAGTGGTATACATAAATGCGGTTCATACCTCGGCGAGACACCTGTCCTCCTCGGCTTTGTTTTCTTGTTTGAATTGATCCAGGGGGTACTGAAGCCTGGGGAAGGGGGCAATGGGCCAATCCAAGCAGGGTATGTCGAGCCTGTGTGCTACCTTGGAGTGCGACAGGGACAAGGCGGCTGTAGGTTCAGGGCAGGCATGAGATCAAAACTGATTAGGCAAAGAAATGAACAATTCTCCACAATGCAGAAGGAATGCAGAATGCAAACAGAAAGATCTATTCAGATCGATACAGACCCAACGGCATAGGCCCTTTTCGAAACCACGGCTTCGGCTCCGGATTCGGCTCAGGCTAGCTTGGCCCCGCGGTTGTTTTGACAATTGCGCGTGCTTTGCGGACGCGCTCAGGGCTTCAGACGAGAGGACGGAGCCTGAAGCCGAATCCAAAGCCGAAGCCGTGGATTCGAAAAGGGCCATAGATTCTAACTCTAACGTAGTCTGGGGCCATAAATTAATGTGTGAAATCGTTTTCTACAAAAACATTGGTATAAAGTCCACCCATTTATCCTGAAATCAAATACGATAAGGGCAGAATATTACGGCATTGTTAAGAAAAAAGTGTTTGAATAGAATTTTAATTTTATAAGACTTATAATGAGGTTCAAAAGTATCATTAGCTGTTTTCAAAAATTACCCGTGGTTTATGTGCCCTGGGTGACGTCACGGCAATACAAACATATTACAAGGTTTCTGTCTGTCGGTGTGCGCACGCATCTTGTTTTGCATAAATTTGGTTCAGGGGTGACGTCAAAGGTCACATAAAATCAAAGGCGATCAAATCTAACTCTTTGAAAAAACAAACAAAAACAAACAAAAACAAAACAAAGCACGACGGATACGTACACCGGCAGGTACAAATTTTTACAACAAAGGGCACACGAACTGTAGTTTAAATTCTGTAATTAATCCATGCAATTTTTTTTTTATAGTTTGCAGGATCTGTCATAAAACTTTTTTTCCCACCAAATTTAAACTAAACTTACCAATGGTTCTTCCGTGAACGGAGCCCATAAAAGAAAGTACACTGTATTTAGGATTACCAGGTTGCTAATAAAAAAGAAAGAAAGAAAAACATCATTTTCCTCAGTTTCGAAAACACCATCCAAATTGTTCCCTAAAGTTTTTTTTATTGCGGCTGAATATTTCTTTTTAAAAATACATTGTCCGTGTTTGGATGATAAGATTTAAAAAAAAAAAATTCTTTTCTCACATGTGAACAAATTGAGAAAGGTAACATGTTTGTGTGACGATTTTTATTATTATTATTTATTTATTTATTTATTTATTTATTATTGTTATTATTTTGTTATAGATTTCTGACGGCGGGAACTGTAGATACAATGGCTTTTGTTTTAAGCGTGCATGTTTTTTTCATACATTTTTATTTGGATAAAGTAGCCATGCATTTCAACTGTACTTTTACCAAATTTATGCACCCCTTAAAAATAGTCTCCAGTAATAATAATGAATACTATGGCCGGACTTTGAGTTTACGCTAACGAGTTATTGTACTGTACGTTCTGTGAATATAGACAGTCGGAAGAATTGTGCACCATATCATCTACAAAAATCTAACTCCACTTAATAAGTGCACTTTGCCCACACTGTTTGCTTTGAACGCTGGCGAAATGAGAGAATTGTGATGCGAGAGAGAGAGAAAAAATAGTCGTCACCTCCTTGAACAGGCTGTGCACGTCTTATCAATACCCTTTTTCAGTGTTTTTTCCCTCCTTGAATCCCTGTTTTGTATTTACTTTACGGGGGTGTTTCGTTTACTTTGGAACAGCATTATCTTTTTTGTTTCCCCAAGGTCTCTTGATATAGAGGGTCAGTTTTGTGCCTATTTGTTAAACGGAATTTTCTGTATTATACTGAAGTCAAACAACGCAGTTATCTACTATTAATTGTCTACGGACAGTTGTTCTGTCACGCCAGTAAAGCATGTCATTTTGCGGTCCAGAAAACCCTTGTGTATTTTACTCCAATATAGGTGAAATATAAAACTACTTGTTCAAACTCAGGCAAAATCTGCCGTTTTTTAATACTGTAAGTCTATTTCTAGAATGACCGTTGTTGTGTAATTATAGCAGTGGTGCCACCTTGTTTTTTTTTTCCATTCATAGTAATATAAAACAAAAAGGTGCTGACGGGGAAACAACTACCGTGAGATCCCTTTTTCATTAGTATTTTCTTTTCATTCAGAAATTATGATCATTACACGGAACACGACAAAGATGGCGCTGGCATGATGATAAAGGTCTTTTACCCATACTTTGAACTGTTTTAACACGATAGCTGGAAAAAAAAAAAAAAACCTGTGTGGGCAATGTACACACAGCGGCGTATCTACAGAAAATAGCTCCCAATGGCAAGCATTGAAATTGCGCCCGGTCCAAACATCTGACACCCAACTTCTTTACCATAAAATCAGCTCAAAATATACAATTCAAGCTCATTAATGTTTTAATTAACAAACTTATAGCACTATATGACAAGTGGCGCTCAGGGCACGTGCTATGCAAAAGGGCCTACCCTCTATACACCATTGCACGCACAACAGAATTCTGCAAGATTTATAGAAATGTTCGTAGGCTATCGTGTATTTCTAGCAAACAAACCTTATTCAACAGACACGTTCTGATATCTTCCTCAGTTGCTGGCCCTCCTCTTTCCTTTGCCTACATTATTTCAAAGAAAAATACTGTCTAAACATTTGAAACAAAAACTTTAATATGCCTTAGATTGCCTTTCCCAAATTAGATGCAGTATTTACACACAATATTTCATCCTTTATGTTATTTCCTTGAATTGTGCTTGCGTGCAATGCGGACTATCGAAGTGGTGCCTTTGATCCCTGAACTTACGCTTTATGAAAATAAAGACTCATCCGTTATTTTATTCAAGACTATCCTGAACAATGTTTAACTAAAGATCCTCTTTAGCTATTTACTGAAACACTTCTAAATTTATACCCATAAGTTAGAAGTTGTCTTCTTGGGCTATGAAATGTATTGGATCTGACACATTTTTGATTGCAGTTTGTCTCGACCCAGACAATTCTAAATGTAAATGTAAAAATATATACATAATTATAATAAATACATAAATTAAACTATATACTCACCCTATACCACAAGTACGTTTGCTTTAGAGCATGTTCCACTGAGCATGCGCCGCACATCATCGTCTGTACATTCTTCAAACCTCTGGGGGCAACCTGTCAAAATTTTAACCCAATCTTTTGTTAAATCAGTTACATCACCAAAACAGCTCAATATCAAAACCATTAAAAGTGTTATTGAACTCTTATTATAGTTTTCTAAGTATGGGGCCGAGCTACTACGAATTCAAAATTCATGATGACGGGTTTCGAAAAATCTTTATTTCGGATTAAAAGTTTGTTGTCTATTTTAATTGAAAAATACATATTTAGCTGAGATACAAGGCATTCAACATTTAAAAAAAATGAATAAAAATGTATATCTGACACATTTACCTACTGATCCAGGGTTGCCATACGACCAGCTAACCGCATACTAGTAAAGTTAAATATAGGCCTACAATCTGCAACTCGCAAAACTGCATAACTTTGTGTTCACCGGATAGGTATTTAGGCCTATATTATGCTGCACAATAACGCTAAAACATATGGAGCATTCCAAGGGTATGGTTATCCCACGTTAACCACAGTAATCATATATTGTTTTCTGACTTATTTGTTAGACTTGATAATTATTGTTATGATCGATATAGCTGAATCTCGGCATATCAAGTCAAATTACAACCGAGGGCGTATAACATATTATTTCATGATAAGGTGGTGATCAACTCAAGCTGTGTTGAAACTTACAGAGCTTTACGCGGCCCAAAATTGTTAGAAATTGTCATCAAAGATGACGTCTACTGCAACCAAGATGCAAAAACTACGGGGAGCCATGAATGCAAAGCAAAAACAGATAATCACATTTTGCAAAAATTATTACACATATATTACAAAAAGGTGTTCAAAATTTGTTGGAAACAAATCAACTAATAATGGGATGTATTTTCTTGTTGAATAAATGTTGAATTTGGTCACAACGTCTGTCAACAATACTTGAATGTTTTGCTACATTTGGCCGTCCATGCCAACCAGCATGGTTTGTTTATCAACAATGGAAATGTCTATAATGGAAATGTCTTTCTTACCGATACGAGAGCTCTGGCAAGGGTGCCAGGATATGTCTTCGAGGGTGTCATTCCCAACGAAGGTCTGTTTGCGAAGACACTCTAGATATAAAAAGAGAAACCAATAAAACCCTTTCGCGGACCAGCTGTGTTTTTCTTCTTCCATTCTAATTCTAATTTATCAAAACGAGTCTAGAAAAGAAATGAACTGGTTAGACCCAATTGAAAATGTCGTAAATGTTTTCAAACGGAAATATTAAGCATGGTATCTTTGATGAATTAGTCGAGTGAGTTCGGACATACTACTTTCCTGGAGTGAAGCCAATAGATTAAAGTTGTGAACTTCTAACCAATTTTAATTTACTGCTATTAAATTTAGGAGTACGAAGTACAGTTATAGTTACCGTTGGCGGTCAAATGGGTTAATTAACAGTCAACCAAGTATAAACTTATGGTAAGTATAATACAATTGAACATTCGGTCAATAATACGGTCAACATTGTGTTTCGGTAATTTGAGTTGTTTTACCCATAATTTGACGTCATTCCAATTTCATAGAGCTATTTAAGCAGAAAATTTTGCTTAAAAATTTTATGCTGAGCAAAAATAAGCAGGATACCAGCACAAGTGGTACATTTGACGTGGTAATTTGGCTGGTAACTATATATTCTATAGTACGGAACATTTTGTTGTGTTTTGCCACATTTTGTGCTTAAAAGCAGCTCTACGAAATTGGGCCCTGTTCTTACCAAGTTCGAGGGGTTCTTGATCACATTAAGAATTGCTGGATGGTTGTATCCTGCATGGAACAACAATGCATTGATATCAATTCACGCGAAAGTCCACAAGTATAAATAAAACACTGTCCTAAATCGGCCACCGTACATTTTAATTACACCATCTCTCGTAAAGTAAAAAGTATGACGACCTTACCGAGTGGGATGGACGCGATGTGCATGAAGGCGTCCAGGTAGCGGTTACCATCGACGTCCACCAGGTAGTTACCAACGCTGTGATCGAAGTCCACAAAGTACTGGACAGCTTCAACATTCTGCGAAACAGTTGAAATTCGAAACGTTTTCTCTCAATATTCCAATTGATCCCGGTTGTGCTATATTTTCTTTTAGAATTTAGAGTTTAGAATGTGTAATTTTGCTTACCTTTGTTACTGTCTTCAGTGAGCTCATCAATTCCTGGATGAAAATGAAAACAGTATGGGCTGATAAATTAACATAAAATAAATACGATGTTTCACAAGAGTGGAACCAAACTACAGTCATGAGTCATTGAAATTGACCTTTATCATGGTGCGGCCATCTTGTTTTTCTTCCATTCAAACCAATGTAAACAAACCGAGGCTGGAAGGGCAAATAGTCTGGTTCCTTTTTGTACAATGAATATTAGCATATATTACTGTTATTAGATACAGGGAACATGACCAAGATGGTTGCAGCATGATAAAGGTCTATAACGCAACAATGTTGGCAGTTTCTATTCTGTCATGCTCCAGGGGCTTTTTCCCAAACCTCGACAAAATTTCAACAAAATTACAGGGAGTAAAACTTCACTCTTATAATCAAACAATAACTAAAAACAAAATGAACAAAGATGAGTAGTACAAAATAATTATAAAAAAATAGTTTTTAAATTTTCTTATTGATATGGGTATGTTGATAGCATTATTGTATTAAATATTACATTATTTTATTTTTTTTGCAGTGAATGCCGCCCGTTTTGCCAACCCGGCAAAACTCGCGGCGGTGACGTCGCCAAAAAAAGGTTTATCCTGTTGGTAAGTGATGACGTTTTGGAGCCGGAAGTGCAATGTAAACGAATGGTATACATACATGTTCATGAACATTCGTTAAATACATTGCATTTCCGGCTGCAGTTACCGAACAGGATATCACAGCTCAAGATAGTAAACACTGGAGAGTGCGTCGTCGTGTGACTGGGAGAAGGTCGTAAGGCTGTACGACCTTTTTCCGGACACACAAATAACAACTTTTTGCCCCAGCAGAAGGTCACAAGCAATAACACGGCTCTTTTGAAAAAATAGGGCACGACTGTCTCATAATATGGTTGCTAGAATTACTCCTATGACGTGTTTTTCCATTCCCATGCAGAGTTTAACTTTCCTACAAAGACTTATAAATGGCAGAAAACGACCAAACTGTCACAGTCTCGCTGAAACACAATTTCCGACGGTTATTGCTTACGACTTTTTGCCGGTCATTACTTTCGTTAGGACCTTCTTCCAGACATACGACGGTGTGGTATTGCGTATACATTCTTGGCATTATAATCCAAAATAGAGATATTTCCATTAAAGCCCCAGCTCCTTGGTAAACTGACTGTAAATGCACAAATCAAGATGTTTGTAATAAAACCAGCCTGTGAAAATGTCAGTTCATTTCGTTGTTTCGTTTGCGATAAAACGGTAAAAAAAAATCATTTTTTGTACGCATTCCTACAGGCAGAGTTTTCGTCTCACCTGAGACGAAAACTAGTTTTTGATCTCATTTCATTTATTATTTAAAAACGATAACACGTAAGGCAGAAATATTTCAAGGAAAGTTTTCTACCATCATTATCTTTATACCATGTAAGGTATATGTAAATCTGTGGACGTTTATGTTTTTCTTCTTACTATTGAGCTGGGGCTTTAAAATGAAAGAGATCGTGTGCCCGGCAAAAGGGCGTAAGACCTTACGCCCTTTTGCCGGGAACATAAAGTAGTTTATCCCAGTAACAAAAGGATGTTAGCAACAAAATGGCTCCAGACATGAAAATTACATAATTTTTGCTAGAATTACCCTGAAGACATGTTTCCCCATTCCCCATGCAGAATTTAACCTTTCTAGAATGATTTTTGAATGGCAACATGTTTACCAAACTTTCCCGCTCATAATTCTTGAAACACAAATTTTAACATAAATTGCTTTACGTCCTTTTGCCGGGAACTTTCCCTTTCGTCTTTTTGCCGGGCACACGACGTAGCGATATATAGTGATATCTCTATTAAGCGAGGAAATAGAGGTACATGTATCTCTATTATTAAGAGATATCTCTATTAAGATATCTCTATTTTGGATTAAATGTCAAGAATGTACGCCATAGTTTGGAGGCTTTGGGTGGTTTAGTTAGGGTATGGTTAGGGCATCGAGGACAGACACCTTATGGTTAGGTCATAGCGCAAAAACCACTGACCCTTTATGGTTATAGGCCGGGCTAATAGGATTTAGCGTTAGTACTCAGTAGGAGTTCAAGATGTTATTGATTTTTGTTTTACCAGGGATATTGGTCCGGGAACTGCCGTTCTCATGAGTGGACCATTGTACTCAATTAGATGAGGGAGGAGATTCTTCTCGGCCGGAGTCTTATCCACTGGCATGCCATATGACATTCCTATACACAGAGAAAACAACATTTTATTTGAAGGGATTACAGGGGCTGTGTCGTCATGATTATAGCAGGCCTGTGGCTGTGCATGGACGGATGAACTCTCGATTTCTATAGATTCTGGTTAGTTGTCTCAAGCTCAATTTATGGCTTCCAATTGGCACTCGCGATCTCATGATCGACGGTTAGAAGTTTCGCAAATCGCAAACCAAAACCAGGGGAGCTTTTATTTCAGGCAATATAGGCCTCACTGTACTGACTGCCTCACTCTACTGGCTCTCAGGCAAACAAAAGACATCCCCCAAAACACCAAGGCTACATCGTGAGTAATATTTCATCCCGAGAGAATAAATTGATTCTTAACAATCGATTTGATTGTCATTGTAGTCACGACCTTATCAGTTCATTCCTCTCTTGCGGCAAAAGTCCAAGTCCAAGTCCAAAGCAGACCATAGTTTGTTTCGACAACATAGTCCGGATTTAGAATATATTTATATAAATGTTTAAATATTTGTACGCAGATTGAACCCTGCTGTATTTCACTGACAAAAGCCTGGCCTTCATTTACCAAGCAACAACTTGGGGCCAGTGGTCAAAATAATCTTTTTGGTGTAAACCAAAAGCCGACACTTTTTCAAGCCATCTTGGCCGAGTGGCCCCAACAACACAATATTTAGATTTTTTATCAGGGCTCAATTTCATAGAGTTGTTCAAGCAGAAAATATTGCTTAACAATTTTCAGCTGATTAAAAATGAGCAGGACACCAGGGTACATGGTACTTGTAAAATGGCATTTTGGATAGTATCCTTTTTCTGGTAAGCATAGTTTTGTTGTGCTTACCTACTTTTTGTGCTTAAAGCAGCTCTATGAAATTGGGCCTATGGTATAGCATTCTCGCCTCTGATAGGTCCATATCCCAAAGTCCATCTACAAAAAAAACCCAAACGTCAACGTCTCTTCAAATTAAAGTAGACGTCTTGTCTGTTAAAACAATTTTGTCTGAACACATTTTTCCAACGTAAAGCCAATATCAAGACTGTTAACCTAATATAAGCCATTATTATCTGCCGGATGTAAAATATTAACACAATTCAAATGTTAGCTTTCCACTAAAATAGACGTTGGCTTATCATCGATTACCGACGGCACACCAACGCTATATTGTCAGCCTTTGAGGCAAACATTCTCCCAAATTCGACAACCGGTATGATCAGACATCCAGTTTCCTTTGGCAAAGATATATCAATTTACAAACGAGAGGAAATCAGCCGAAAGTTGCATGCTCGCATGCACTTTGGCCGATCGACCGCCAAGGTTAGCTCAACTTTTGCCAACTGCCGTTTGTCGATCGCCTGCCAACATCGGTAAAAACGACACTATGCCGACAACAACTTTGATAATCAATCACCAACGTTGGCCCGACGTTAAGAGATGCCATTAACGCTGGTATCAACGAATCCAAAAAAGTTTTATCTGGGTAGTGTATAGTCCATTGTTTTGTACACGTATACAAGCTCTGTTTGAGATAAGCATACCAACTAGCAGTTACTTGAAAGTTACATTTCTTTCAAGTTTTCTAAGTTTAATCTAAAGAAGAAAAGGACCAAGAAAACACAAACATGATCGATACGAAATTGTCAGAAATCTGAGTTTCTTATACTTACCTCTCACCCCCGGTTGGCGCCAAATTGATACATTTTGGTTGAAAAGTCGTTGTCTTCCTACCTGCGTCACAACTTTAAAACAACTCGCCATTTTACGAACTTCAGCCGAAAAAAGGGCACGATGAAAAATGTCCCAACTCAGCGATCGAAAATTGAATGTGTAGTTTTCTGATCGATGAAAATATTAAAAATTCAGAGCTTCCGACTCGGAATCAAACTGCAAGCCGCTTGATTTCGTCGATGGCAACGCCCTTTTGACTGTTGTATTTGCGGACCCTGTTGCGACACCGTCACGGTACACGGGGTCGGTTGAACTGCAAGCCCCGGTGTGCGCTTTGCGTCAAGTAGGTGACTTAATACTACACCAAAGTCCGACGGGGCTTAAAAACGTTTGGGATCGTATTATCGCTTGCTAACTAATGATTGGCCATACGCCACAATGGGTGACAAAGTATACAGCTGGATTGTTAATATGGGAGGATGGGGGGTGAACTCTACCTCGTTGTTAAACAAACATGACATATTTCGCCTCAAAATTAACATAAAAACCCGTTTCTGTGCAGAAACATGGGTTCAAAAAATCAATCAATCAAAGATCTTAACTTTTCTTAATAATAAGTTCTTTATTAAGAACACGTTCTATTTACACAAAAAAATGTGAAGAAGTACAGTTCAGCTTTTAAGGAGCCGTTCACAACAGCTCCTATATGGGGGAAAAATGAAGAAGTAAAAGTCAGTTCACAAAAAATGTTGACAAAGCTAGTGGGGGTCTTCAGAGTACATGTACATTATAAGCAGTGTTCCACCACAACAGTGTTCCGCACGAGCCTCCCCACAAATTTCTAATGCTCCCCCAGGTGCCCCCATGAAAAAAAAAATCAGATACATTTAATAAATTTTATTAACATGGCCCTGGGCTCCCACCACTAAAAAGCAATGCCCAACCTTGTTTTTCTGGGAATTTCCCAGGAAATTTGTGTGGGGAAATTTGTCTAGTGTTAGAGGGGCTCATTTGATCTTCACAACAGCAAAATGATGACTACTTTGCATGCTAGTCAAGGGCATTATTAATCCATTAAAAAAAAAAAGTTCCTGTTTTACCAGTTGCCATCGGGAATCTTCCATTTTTCCCCCCCATCCAACCTGAAGGAATTATTTTCTTGGAGTTACCAAAATCAGTTTCCTTTGAGAGTACTGCTACCAGAAAGAAACCTTGACTTGACAAAGCCAATGATTTTCTTTATAGCACTGGGATTTTTGTTTTCTCTATCAAGAGGATGTCAAATACATGCACCGTGAATTGCAACACCTCGGCTGTGAACTACGGCTGAACAATGTTTTTGGTGTATACAGGATAAATATGGAAGGGGTCCAAAGGGTCAGGGGTCCAGAGGGTAAGGGGGTCCAGAGGGTCAAGAGTTTTCTGGTGTAATGAAGTACACAGAAACCATGTTTTTTAAAGCACTTCACACTACGGTGTATCATTAATTAGTTAAAACGTTCTGGTGTTTCAAAATTCCTGATTCAGTTTCAACTCCTGATAGACAGCACGTACTTTCAGATTAACGAGACTGCTCCATCCTTGATGAGTGACTTGATTGGCTGATACCTCATGATGTACTGGGCTCCTTCCTCGAGGTCAATGACCTCAGCGCTGGTGACAAAAAAGTTACAAAATTACTGTTTGTTAAAAAAAAATAATAATAAATCACATGCAAAACCACACGATTATTAAGTCAAAAGCAGAACTTTCATATAAACCCACAAAACAGCAATAGTGAGGTTGCGTGACCCCGGGAAAAAGTTCATTTCGCTGCCATGTTGGGTCCAGCCATGTACAAACTCAATGGCTGGGGTGTCGTCTGCTGAATGATTTCCAGCGTCTGTTTGTGCATGCAGCATTAGAAAAAGGTCTTGGGTGACGTCACCTGAAACCTCTCTATAGCAACGTGTATAAAAAGTGTCTTATTTTTTTCTTGTTATTTACAGCTAGTGACAGTAGACAATACCCGTTTTGAATCGGATTAATGTTTGGTACGGATTTGCTCGGTGGTCACAAGGGAACGCCACGTGTTGAACCCCTCAGACTAAAGCATGTTGTTATAAGATATGGTTCAGGACAAGCTTTTTGCATATTTACACCGTGTCTGTATTGGTGGCTACGGCTACGGCTGGATTGCCCCGTCATCATGCGTTGAAGTATAGGACATCCATAGCAACACCCTTAGCAACAGTCATAGCCGTAGCAGTAGCCATAGCTGCCAATTCAGATACAGCCTAAACATAAGACAGTGAATGCTCTACACAGTTTCCAGTGAATGTGTAAGGCACAGTGGTGTACCAGGCTCGACTGATCTCGAGGCTGTTATGCAAAAGCTCAACCCTGTCACCTGATACAGAAACACTGTCTTTGGTCTGAGGGATTTATATTTTCTCACTAGAATAAAAAGCGCAAACAAATGTTCAAGAATTTGTTCAAATGCAAGTAACACATGGTTTATTGATCTTTAAACACTGTGGACCATCAACTTTATGTCATTGTTAGACACCATGGATTGGAAAATACGGTAAAATTATTGTTAAAAACTTACTTTTGGTCATCTTCCAATTCTGGCTCTATAAGAACTTGTTCCTGCTGCTGATTGGCTCTCAAAAATACATAGTTGTTAAGGTTGGGCTTCGGCGCTGCCAAAGAAAAAAAAAACAAGTCCAGAAATGATTGGGAAGTGGCACAAGGGAAGCCTGTTTAACCCATAGAGTTATATAAAAGAATTGGAGGGCATACAAAACCATGCGACACGGCCCGATAAGAAACATATTTGACCATTGAGAAAATGGCGCTGACCGATCATATTACACTGGTCACTCGTCAGTTTACACAGCAAACATTTTCTAAGTGAACATTCGTATGCAATTGACTTATAGGGATTTTCACGCATGGTGGGTCAGCGGAGTTCCGTGCATGACATAGCGAGTGCTCCCTCTAGTTCTTTTATATAACTCTATGGTTTAACCATTTTATCAAACAAATCAGTACTAAACAATAATCAACAAATTAACTTGTACTTTTACCAACACTGAGACAGGGAAAGAAATTTGAATAAAAGTTGAATTGTGTAATTCTTTGAAGAAAACCCCATGTCAACTAGAAGTCAAGTATTCAACACCAACCTTGATACTTTTTGGGGGGCAATGGCGGCAATGACCTCCATGCTCCTGGTCACTGCCTTGATGCCCCTTGAAATTGCCCAGTACAATACATTTCCCTCTTTCCTGTTAAGTGTGACGTAATTTCACTGTAAGTCATGCCCACTTCACACAAACTGGCTCTATCGATTGCCAGAAGCCCATAGGAAATGCATTGAACTTTTTGTCTTTGATGATTTATGCAAGAACAACATAACTTCTGGACTTGCCTTTCAGATGTGTCTTGAAATGACTTTATTTCTTTAAATGTCTTTGAACAAAGGAATGAGTGTTTTTTCGGTAAAATAACGCAGTAATGCATGCCAGCTTGAAACCAAAGTAGCAAAAACTTTTGGCGTGGAGGAAATGCGCATTAACTTAACAACAGGATAGAGATGACCTTAGACACATTGTTCACTGGCCTTGCCCTTTCAGAACAAAATATCAAAATATCAGGCCTGCGACATAAAGCCTTACCTGTTTTATCTTGTTGTAATACTTGCAGGTTTGCCGGCATATGTCTCAAAGCAACATTTTTGAAGTGAGTTTCCGAGTTTTCTGCAAATCTGTAGAATATAAGGGGAGGGGGGATAGGGGAAGGACAAAGAAGTAGAAAGAAAAAATGAATGAAACTGCCAGTTTTTCTTTCCTTTTTAAAAGTTATATATTATGCTGATCATCTGATGGTGTTCCTATTTTGTGAAGTAAGCCTGTTTTGCAATGTTGAAATGGTCCAATGTTTGACTAATCCATTTTATGTTGAATAACCAACACTGGAAAAAATACCCTATTAGCAACTCCCTTCCCAACAAACAGACAAAAAAACCTCCACAATGTCGGCATAATTAGGTTGGCAACAAAATGTTGGTGTGCTGTCAGTCGGTGATCGATGGTAAGCCAACTTCTGTTTTAATTGAAACGCTGACATTTGCATTGTCTTGATTTTTTACCCCATGCAGAATATATACTATTACTATCGAAGCCAAGAACTGTCGGAACTCTCAAGAACATGTGACAAATGAGTAAGAGGGTAAAGTAAACTCAAAGAAGAGATGTTATGTGCTACATTTGTGCTGATACTAACTCTTTAGCAAACGCGAATTCTTCTGGCGATAACCTGGCAGCCTCCTCATCCTTCCTTTCTGCTTCTCTCTTTAAAATTGTGTGATAATACTTCTCAATCTGCAGATGGAAAGTAAAATACAATATTTGGCATTTATATTTGTTCATTTCATAAGCAATGCTACAGCTATCCTGGATTCACGGTAGCAGGAATACAAATATGCTAGCCTGGAATATCCTTCTTAGCGGAATGAGGCCAAATTCCTTTTGAAAAAACCTAAGTTCTGGCTAAGATCAGAGGAATGGAGACAATGGTCTTTGTTGCTCATGCGAAAATTCAGGGCCCAAGTTCATAGAGCTGCTTAAGCAGAAAATATTGCTTAAAAGTTTTCTGCTAAGCAGGAATGAGCAGGATACCAGTCACAAATTGTACACGCGACATGGTAGTTTGGCCGGTAACCTTATTCTGGTAAGCAAAATTTTGTTGTGCTTAGCTACTTTTTGTGCTTAAGCAGCTCTATGAAATTGAGCCCTGGTTTGCTGCATCTGCATCAGCTGGATAAGATGGGACACTTGGCCTGAGCGCTGTATGTCTACCAAAACTAATGGAGAATCTGAAGTTCACACCACAACGAATATTCTGTAAGGCTACCTTGTGAAGAATTTAATGTGGTATCATCATACTAATTATCGTCTACACTTGCTTCTAGTGTCATGGAGAACAGGGTGGCCCTTAGAAAATCTGTAAAACAACTAGGGTAAAACATCATGTTTACCTTTTCTAATCGTATCCTCAGGTAGCTGCTCAAAATGTACCTAATCCTGTCGATCTGTGAAAAGAAACCATATGGGAATCTGGATAAGATGTGAATAACCTTGCAGTACTTGTCCTGTCCCCCGCAGTACAGCATCAAACCAGCAAAATAAAACAGAGTTAGTTTCCAACACATGAAAACAGCACATTAAGCAGGGAGGGCATTCACTAAATCAAATAACAGCGATGCTGTGGAAACCCCTCGGCCCTTGTAAATTCTAGCCAAACCAAAGATATGCACAGACCATGTTCCCATTTCTGAGCAATGTGACTTTGACATTTGAATGACCTGCTGCCTTTAAAACCATCTCACGTTGCCTTATCTCAAGGGTAACTCTCCATCCAAGTTTCTTGACAAAATAACTATCCTAAGGTAAAGTTACGATGCAGAAAACACTTAATAACTCACCGCTATGACTATAACCTTGACCTTTGACCTTGAAAACAATCCCAAGTTTCTTTTCTCGGGCAACCCCCCACCCATGTTACAAGTCCAAATGTCACTTCTAACTCAAGTTACGGTCTGGATACGAAAGTGCCCAGCTGGACAGACTGACTGAAGAACCCAGTATGCATACCGTTAAGAGTAAGGGTTTGCCCCAAAGTTTTCTAGCATGGTTGGCTGCAGACTATTCTGCCTGCAACACCTTGTTGAGTTGTAAAAACTACATAAATATGGGTCTCATAATATTCATAATAATCAATAATTTCGTAAAAACAACGAGCAAATAAATATCAGCGCCATGAGCGCCCATCTGAGACAGATACTGGCATATTAAAAGTGTTCATCATTCAGTCATTCATTCATTTGCATAATCATAGTTAAGTGTCTTGCTTGTGAAGGAGACAAAGATCGCGATCAGGATTCAAACCCACACTGTAATGACTCAGCCCCAAGAACTTGAATTTGATGCGCTAGACTGCTGGGACACGACACGCTACACTATAACTGGCAGGGGATGGTTTCAACAAATTGAATGCCTAATTCTTTTGTACTCTACCTCCATCTTATGAACGATGATTCTAAAATCGCCTTTCTTGCATTTACTGATGTTACTCTCCATTTCTTGAGTCTGTTCCAGCATGCAATCGATCAGTTCAGATTTACTCTCTAAAAGATCTGGGGAAAACTTCTCATTCAGCCAGGCCTGCTTTCACAAACAATTAAAAACAAAATGAACTTAATAACAGAATTATCAATAGTTTTTTTCTCTTAAAAAAAGGCAGATGTTAAAAATATTATAATGATTTAATGTTATCCTTTGATGCCTTACCTCTCCTTTTGCATTTTTCTTTTTAAGCCAAGACTAGACTCAGTTATGACTATGACTGAGCTTTTGCAACTAATAATAATAATAATTATTATTATTGTTATTTATTTCTCTCCACTTACATTCAATTAAAAGATAACATAGACAACTAATACTACAGTACCATGGACGTAGGCTTACTAAGCATGATAAAGACTAGTAGCACACTGGTTACCAAGTACGTAGGCCTACCATGCCTACCTAATTAACTAAACACGTATTTAGATGTGTGTATAAACGTCATTACAAATGTCAAAATGAAAAACAAAATTATGGTTCTTTCACTTCACCTCTTCTATTTTCTGTAACACGTCTGCAGCAGTCATCTCCACCTCATCGTCGCTAAAATCTTCGCTTATCTCATCTCCAGCATTTGCCATTTTAAAGCACCGTGTTTCCAATAACAATAACGTAATAAATAGTCTTTAAAAATATTAAAATACAAACAGTACATCAGACAACAAATTTCCCGCGGTTGACGCCATTTTAGTTGTTTAGTCACGTGATAAATTAATCTTTGGACAAAGATTTTGATAGAAATCACAGTTGTCCTACATGAAATAAATATCACAACACATGTTTTATATTTCTGTATTAAACTGAATTCAAAAGGGTTTAAAAAATATATGATTTCCTTTTGTTGCTTTTTGTTTTGTTTTGTTTTTTGATTGTCAATCCTCGTAAACTCTCGGCACCAACTAACTCGGCTCCTGGCAAACTCGACACGCACAGACTCGGCACATGCGCAATACAAATTCGGCACCCATTCCAAAATAGACCTAACCCCCCAAAATATTGTTCTCGTCAGCGGGGCCTTCGTGAGTATCAACAAGTGGCATTACTTTTTAAAAACAGGCAAAAAGTTGACCACCGTATATTTTGGCGGGGGTCAAATACAGTTCTAAGCGATTGACGTAACCGTCGGAAATTTGCCGTTGAGTGGAGGAAACACCATCACAAATCGCGTGTGAAACAGAACCGTGAAACATGCTCGCAAACATCGTCCGTGGACACTACTTCGAACTTTTTGTATGTTATCTGCATCCGTTTATGGAATACATAAGTAATGGAACAAACATCTAACTGAAGTGATTAACCTCCGTATGAATTATTGTTTTTGAGCCTAATATCCGTAACTAAGATATTATATTGAAATTGAAACAATGCAAAGTTAGACAAACTAATTTAAAACATGCTACTTTGATAGGCATTTTTATATTCATATCAGGCTACAGTATAACAAACAATGAAAAGTTAAATTTCATTAAAATATAAACACACATGCCTATAGATGGTTTGTAATTAGCATAACTATTACAAAAACCGTAAGAAAAGAAGTAAAAATAGTTGAAAACCATTAAACAATACGTCATTGGAAACATTTTAACACATTTTAATCGTTTACTAAAAACAAACTAGCTGATGAATGGCATTTCAAACCCGTAGCCATAAAAAAGTTATGCGTTTTCGAAACGGCGCAAAGTTATATCCGAGCATAGAAACCTTTGTTTTGCAAATAATTATGCTTTATTTTTTGCCAAAGGAAAAAACAATAACCTGGATAATTTCCAAACTGAGCACCGGAATTACCAAGCTTCCAGTTGTTTTTCCGAGTCTGAAAACTTGCGTTTCGCAAAGATCCTTAAATTTCTTTTCAAAGAGAAATTCTTGATATTTTCGAAACGAAGACCTTAGGGTGCGACTAGTTTATGATGTAATAGCTAGGCTAAACGAAGCTAAAGAGAAGAGGAAAGGCTCTTTTGATGGTGAAACCCTGTCCGAACAGAAGGAGGGCAGGGTTTTAATTACCATGGATTTTAAAAAATGGTTTGATGCAATTATGATCAATAGATTTTATGTTGATTTTATGTTATCCATATCCATAATCATCGATGTAAAAAAGCCGCCAGAGAGCTGTCGCGAAAACAGATCATCAGCCTGTAGTCACGGCCGTGCCTCTCGGGTCGATTTTTTCACAGATTTTCCTAATTTCCCTCAAGGGGAAATGAGGAAAATTATACATTACAATTTTCTCAAAAGGAAATAACTCATCGGTGATAGTTGGTACCAGTGTAAACTTAATACGATAAATAGATCACATGCAATGTTTCTTTTTATAAGGTGTTTTAATTTGTCATGCTGCAAGCATTTTGACCACTAATGCTTTTTAAAATCTAAGTACGGGTGCCGAGATTGGGCCGAGTTTGTTGGTCAAAACATCACCCAGATCGAGATTTTGCCAACCAATATGAAGAAACTACGGGGAGCCATCAATGCAAAGCAAAACAGATAATCACAGGTTGCAAAAATGTTAAACAAATATTCAAAAATTGTTAAGAATTTGTTGGAAACAAACCAACCAATAATAGGATGTACTTTCTTTAAAATAGAAAGTTTGCAGAAATGTTGAATTTGGTCACAACGTCTGTCAACAAGACTTGAATGTTTTGCTACATTTGGCTAGCGCGGTTTAAGGCAAGGGACGGTTGGAGGCCGTGTCCGCAATGGCTACGGCTGTATCGCCTCTCGTCATCGTGCGTTTAAGTATAGGACATCCTTAGCGACACCCTTAGCAACAGTCGTAGCCATAGCCGTAACTGCCAATTCGGATCCGTCCGGATGCTTTATTTTTTCTGCAGTCCAAAATTGCCACTGTCATAATGGTTTTCAATGGGATTTTTTTCTTCTTCTTTTGAATAGATTCCAAAAAGCGAATAAAATGAATATTTTTTCGAGGATGGCAATGCCGAACTGCAGAAAAAAATTGCCGTCCGGACGGTCTTGGTGCCGAGTGTGGGTGCCAAGTTTACAGGTGCCGAGTTTGCTAGGTGCCGAAGTGTCCGGTATTCCGCGAGATTATGCGAGATCAAGGTACATAGCCAGTTAAAATGACAAAATGGCGTCTCGGCGCAGTGCGCTGTCTTCATTTTTGCCAATAAGTACTGGCGCAAATGAGCCTCATCGTGAACTTTTCGAGTCCTGTAGAAATGGAGACATTACTAGAGTGAAGAAGCTTGCCAATCCCACCAATGTGAATGCAAGGGACACTGCTGGTAGAAAGAGTTCCCCGCTTCACTTCGCTGCGGGTATTGTCATTATTTTATACTTTTTTATACACTACTGTGATTACATTGCAAGTCGTACTGTGCCTGTGGCTTACACTTATGTGGCTATGGTGTGTGGTGGTGACTCACAATTTGCTGTCATTTTATTGAATGCTGAATCCCAATTACAGATGCAAATTGTAAATAGCAATACTCAACATCGTTATGGTTGTAATACTATTATTATTATTGTTATTATCATTTTTTTTATGGATGGCAGTAGCCAGTAAAAATTTAGTCAACACCTCAAGTTACTCTGCTCTGTATCGATACAAATGTATGTTTATGTAGTTGCGATGATCATAACTCTCCATCCTCCGACCGTTGGGAAGATGGAGGGTTACAATCATTACAACTTAATACCGCCAATACTGCTTATGTGGCAGTAAACTATTTATTATTTTTTTAAATTAAACTTTAATCCTTAGTATAGTATTTTACCCTCAAAACTCAATTGCAGAATACCCCACAACTCTCGAAGTCACAGTTAAGGAAATTGTGTTAAGTGTTGCGCTTGATGTGTTTACCTACACATGTAATAATATTAGGCCTGCTGTTCTGAGGGGAACAAGTTGCAGGGTATTCTGCAATTAGACTCCATATTTTACTAGCCTATCCCTAGGTAGGCCTTATTTACAACAATACAATATAAATAAATAAATCAATACCCATGGACTTTGTTGGTTTGTATTTGTAACTATGTAAATTATTATTGTTAATAAAAACTACATCATAATAACCGTTTATTATAACTGTCAAGGGTATTTGTGAATAAATTATTAGTTTCTGGCTTTTATATTATGGCTTCTGCTTTAAATTTGACTCATGGCTGTGAAAAAATCCGGGCTACAATGTACCTTTGTTCCAGGCTTTGAATTTTAACACAACAATGCAAAACACACTTTATCCGTGAGCTGGCTCGGAAATTATTGGCGTATATACACCTCATCCGGCATTAACTGGTTAAGACATGCTGAAAATAAATTTATACCCAATTATGTCATTTTGATTAGGATTAGGAAAGCATGCATTCCATGTTGTAAAAGTGTAATTCCTCCTTTTCATCAATTACCTTCAACAACTCTATTTTTTTGGCCTTGATCCCTCAGGCTTCGGCAGAAAGGATGTTGTAGAGTTCCTTCTTCAAAATGGTGCCAACGTACACTCCCGTGATGATGGAGGATTAATACCGCTTCATAACGCTTGCTCCTTCGGCCACGCTGAGGTTGTGACACTACTCTTGAAGCACGGAGCTGACGCTAACGCTAGGGATAACTGGAACTATACCCCTCTGCATGAAGCAGCCATCAAGGGCAAGATTGATGTTTGTATAGGTGGGTATTAGGAACTAAGACAGAATCTCAACATTAGAAATAGACCGTTGTTGTAACATTGTACTTCCCATTTTGTCCTTTTCAAATCATTGTAGGGTTATTCCATGCCCGAAATTCTGAAAAATTGTAAATGACCATCAAAAATTTTGCTGAAATATTGTCAAGGTCTATGGGTACAGTGAACACACAGATATTGTTAGCTTCCAGCTCCTTGTTGATTTTGATGTTTGACTTCTTAGAAAATTGAGCTCTGCCCCCTTTTTTATAGGGATAAAATACTTTTAGGTGCGACTAATTCATTAACCCCAAAAGAATTAGAGACGGCAAAAACAACTAAAACTGCAAAGAAAAGGTAACCTACACTACAGGGTTTTGCTGGATCATCGGGATACTTGGGCGGGACAGATATGCATTGATTTTTAAAAGAACAAAATATTTTAACATAGACTCAAACCGGTAAAATAGTACTCAAAGTTTGCGGCTTTGGATACAATTTTTCACTGGTAATACAAAAGTTTACATGTTGAAAAGATGTGGAAGGAATTGTGCAAGTTTAATTCCAAAAGTTAGAAAAATGTGTTGTTGTCGGAAAAAGAGAAAATTCTGCCAGTGGTGGTCGGAGAATCTCGAGTGCCGGGTGGGTTTGCCGGCACTGACCACAGTGGGCTGGACCCTGCAGCAATTATAATATTACCACCAAAAAAAATTATTATTCCATCACAATTTACACTTAAATATAATTCAAATGATTTGGGCTGTGACAGTTAATGCAGTACAAACAAATGTCAAATAAAAGAGCCCCTAAAAGTTTGTTGGAATAAATACCGGGTGCTTGCCAGGGGCTCGTCTGGAGTATTCCTTTGGGTAGAGACGGCTTATCTCTGGTTGAGTAGAGGAAGGGCTGACTAGGGGCTCTTTGCTCATCACTGGTCAGGCAGACGGAGGCTGGATGAGACCCACTGTAACGGGTGGGTCAGGCCATCACCTCGATCGAAGGAGAAAAAAGGTGTTAACTCATTGCCTTTGACGGTCGAGTAAGAACCAAAACAGTTCAAGCAGTCAACTTGAAGGAGAAAAGGCACATTGTTACATGTAAACCCTCACTGTGTTTGGCAGACATGGGGTGACGACCATGCACGGCACTGGCTGGCTCAATGCAATGTACTGGCTGGCTCATAGAGTGGGTGGACATGGTGTGAGCCTGGTCTCTTAAAGCACCTGAACATAATGCACAATGATTACATAATATATAGGGCTAACTGCACATGCATGTATAATAGTATAAATACAACTGTACATTTTTGTGTATTGCATGGATCAGTGGGTCTGTGCCAACTGCACTGCATTAACAATGTACATTGTGTGTACTGCATGCCATATGGAACTCAATAGAACACTTGTTTCAACATTGTGTTCTTTTAGTGAACATAAAGGGAAACACCTGAGGTTTTGTGCAGAAAAGTTCCAATCTGTAACAAGACTGATTCAGCTCAGCCCTGTGAAATGGAAGGGTGATTATTTTTCTAATATAGACACTCAACATTTGTACATTGTAATAATTTAAACCCCCATCCCTGTTTGCAAACAGTTCTGCTTCAAAACGGCGCAGACCCTAACATCAGGAATACCGACGGCAAGACAGCCCTGGATCTCGCCGACCCTCCGGCTAAGCAGGTCCTGTCAGGAGAGTACAAGAAGGACGAGTTATTGGAAGCATCACGGAGTGGCAATGAGGAGAAGATGATGAGCTTGTTGACCCCATTGAATGTAAATGGCCATGCTAGCGATGGCAGACGGGTAAGTCCTTCAGTCAAAACAACGCAAGTAGAGGTCAAGGCAAAGCTGGTAAGCACATTAATGTGCTAAGCACTTAATTAGTAGAAACAGGTTACCAGGCAAAATGCCAGTAACTTTACATTGTTGCAACTCGTGCCCTGCTAATACTTTGCAAGCAACATTTTCTTCTATGTAGCTTTATTAATAAGCCGTATTTTTGACAGCAAGAGGGCGCAATACTAACTCCATTATGAAAGTTCAAAAATATTTCTAAACTTTCCAAGCAAACGTCTTACACTGATTACATTGTAAAACTGTAAAATTAATTAAAAAACCTAAAAATCTGTATATTAACTGCTTTATTACAAGTCGAATTTCATCTGGTTTACCACGCTATTTCCATGGTTTGACCCCCAATCTAACCCTAAGGGCGCCCTCTTGCAGTCAGAAATAAGACCTATTGAGGCCCTGAAGGCATGTCATTTGGATACCCAGTTTTTTAATAATTTATGCACCCTATTTTATCATTCGTTTACATATAAAAATGTTACAAGCGATTTTTTTTAAATTTCAGTCCACACCATTGCATCTTGCTGCTGGCTACAATCGTGTGTCTATCGTCCAGCTGTTGTTACAGCATGGGGCGGATGTTCATGCCAAAGATAAAGGGTGAGTCAGGAATAAATCTTATATGGCACAAGTTTGTTTGGTGTTGGTTAAAGTTGACTGTCAAATCAAAGCTGCTAGTCTGTCCTGGCAAAGAGGGAAATGTTATTAAATCCTTCAGTGAACCAAACGACTCCATAGTGGGTGTCAGTGGCTGATGGGAAGAGGAAGAAGAAAAGAGGGACTTAGTATGAGCTTCATCAGCAATAAGACCTTATGCGCAGGCCTTGATCTTAACCGAGGCCACCAAGGCCATTGGCCTCATGCCCTGTTGAGTTGGCCAGCATGCCCTTCAAAACAATTGCACTGTCACTACCAACTTGGCCAGCATGCCCTTGTACAATTTCTCTGATTTGGCCAGCAAAGGCCTGCCCCCATTTTTCTGAAGATCGAGGCCTGTATGCGTATGACGTCACTATGAGCATTTAGTAAAGGAAAGGGCTGAGGTCAAAACAGATACAAGGCACGTTCGATGTTGCGTTTGATGCATAAGGTCTATTTACAGCAGTTTGCCTTTCAGACTGCTAACCAAGTAGTTGAGATGGCAAGCTTACAGCTGTCCAAGATGGTAGTGAGGTTCAAGATCTAACCTTTTTTTACGTGCCTTTGACCACGGCCATGTGTCCTGAAATTACTTGTATGGTAAAATATTACTAAGTGTGGATTATTACATAATTTTTTTTAACCCACATTTGACTATTAATGTTGTTTCCTCTATTTGGCATTACAGATTACTGTGAGGCATTGAAACATGACATTGTTTTGTTAGCGAAAAGTTGATTTAGTTATCTGAAGTTCTGCAAAGTAATCTTGTTTTTTTTTGTTTTCAAAAATTCTTTTTCCCCTTCCATTAATAGTGGGCTTGTGCCCCTGCATAATGCCTGTTCATATGGCCACTTCGAAGTAACAGAGCTTCTGATCAAACATGGTGCTAACGTCAACGCTATGGACCTGTGGAAGTTCACTCCACTCCATGAGGCTGCATCCAAATCGAGGTAAGGTACCAGACGCATGTCACTGTGGAGGAATATTGATATTGTAATCCTCTAAGAGACTCTTTTATGGTTTGGTCGTCTTGTTTTCCTTCCAAGGAAAAGGACACCCAACGTGAAGCGAGAGTGCCCAAAACTCTGACGCATACAAATCCCAGTTGAAAATGTACACAAGCTTCCTCTGCTCTGATTGTTGTGCCATGCGATTCATGCCAGGCATGGTGCACTGGCTGGATAATCAAGGGGCGGAGCTGCACGTGTCCATTAACATGCCGTTGCTAGGCAGTTGCTATGGTGGGCGGAGCTTGATAACGATGATTAGTGATGATTATTGTTCTTGTTGATAGGCTTGAAGTGTGCTCCCTACTGATGAGTCACGGAGCAGACCCTAATCTCGTCAACTGCCATTCCAAAAGCGCCATCGATGTCGCACCCACGAAGGATCTGAAAGAGATGCTGCAATGTAAGTAGATTCCAGCAGTTGGATTTAAATGTAAACATCAATGAGATCTTATGTACTGTCAAGTTTCGGAAGCAAGATTGTTACTAATTTCTGGTATTGAAACCAAGGATGCCTCAAAAGTGAACCTAATCACTGTGACTCAAAAGCCTGAGGAAACCTGTAGACAAGGCTGCTTGCAATGCGCCAGAAACACTGCTTTGTCCTTTGGATGGGACGTAAAGCCGTAGGTCCCGTGTCCTGCTCTTCCACGATAAGTGTTCTGGGTTCTTATTGTGGAAGAGTAGGACACGGAACCTATGTCCCATCTGAAGGATAAAGCAATTATGGTAAGGTATCTTGCTAAAGGACACAAGCGTCATGAGTAGACAGGCCGGGATTCGAACCCACACTCTGTGAACAATAGAACTTGAGTACAGTGAACTAGACCGCTTGGCCACGATGCTTTACGCTAAGGAGTAAATAATGATGATAATAATATCATGCTAGTAATGCTCTGATGCTGAATTAAAGACCCTTTCTAACCTGCTTTACATCAGTTTGAAGTTCCTTGCTACTAAGGTTGATTGGACAAACTTGACATTTTTGTTATTTTTAATTGTTCTAGGGAACGGGGTATTTTTGTTACAATTTATTTTCATTTTGTTGTTTGTAACTTTTGATTTACAGATGAATTTCGGGGTAATGCAATGTTAGAAGCTTGTAGGCAAGCTGACATGACGCGGATCAAGAAGCAGATTGCTCCTGACTTGGTCAACTTCAAGAACCCACAGACATTAGATAGCCCCCTGGTAAAGTTTCCTTCCTTTGTACATCGGGGCACACTAGTGCAGGCAGTAGATTAACCTGAAAAATAAAACCCTACAGTTTTCATCTTTTTAAAGATGCCCGCTCGTCACCATTATCTGACGGCTATTTCTGTGACACAAAACCATCATGTACCTGTACATAGTTTACGTACAATGCGTGCACAGGTCAGAGGTGATCTTTCATGGCACGAATTTGTTTGTCGCGCGCTGACGAGTGGGCGTCTTTAAGTTGGAGGTAATTGGAAAGTAAAAAGAAAAATTGGGAAAGCAGAAATGGTTTTTACAACCAGAGTTTCCAGCTTTGAGCAAACTTACAGGGATGGTACAACAATTCTTTTAGGATGCGTATGTTTGAGAAGATATAAACAAGCCTGGAATTACAAGGAGGCTATGGCGTCTGTTGCCCCTGGTCTTGGCCGTGGTGCCCCTTCAGATGTTTCCAATAGACTGTAAGATTTTCCAGTGGAAGAGCCCCTTGCAAAAGGAAAATGGCCTTGCCCTCTCCAAGATGAAATACCAGGCCTGGACAAGGCTGTCTAGATTCACACTCTTCATATTTATTCAAACCACTTTTGAAAATGATGTTTGGGGGTTTTTCCTTTTTTTTTTTAAATCGCCCAACAGAAGACCACTCAAAGTGAGGGCTACAAGGAAAGTGTAGAAAATTTAAAGCAAGACAAGATATCTGTTCACATTTCTCTTGAACTTCAATAATTTTTTAAGATGGTGGAAATAAAAGTCATATTGTTCATGTATTCAACAGCACTGTGTTGCAGGTTCCGTTTTTCCAAAGAGAAAGCAAGTTGTGGAACTACTCATCAAAAAGGGTGCCAATCTAGTCGACAAGAACAACGAGTAAGTTAAGTTTTGTCAAAAAACTAGTAATAGAAATTATTAACAAAAATTATCACTGGCACACTCGATGCCAAGCTGAATCAGGCATGAACTTCTTCCTATTTTAATCTGTTGTCTGATTTTTTTTGCTCTCAGAAAATCAGTACAATTATTAATAAATAGCCTTAAAAAGTCAGTCAAATTCTTTCTTATTTGTTGGTCAGTCATGGAGTCAATAAAACGTCCAGACCACTCTGGCTCTTTTCAAAGCCACCATTCCTCCCAAAAGAGATTTTTACACGGTTGTACCTGCAAATTTTCCTAGTTTACTAGTTGTAGTTTCCTAAAACTTTGTCATTTTTTTTTTCAAATACCATGGCATAAAAAAATGACTTAAAAGTGACTGTTATATTTCATGTTTTGGTTTGTTTTTCTTTTAGGGGTCTAACACCATTACACGTAGCTACAGACAAGGGACACATTGATGTAATGGAGCTCCTACTGGAAAGTGGTGCCAAGGTAAGTCAGTTTTGTATTGTGAAATGCGTACATTATCAACTAAAGTATTGCTTAAACTCACATAGACTGGTCTCAGTCCCCTGATCGAATCCTTCAAGGATAAAGACAGATTTAATTGTATGACACCTAGTTATATGGATGGATCTAAGCAGCACTTGCACCCGAACACCCATGAAAGTAGATCAACAGACTGTTCAAGTCTCACTCCTATTTGGGAGCTGGGATCCGTTACAGTGCACAGTTTTGTTTCCTTTTAACATTAAAGCATCGTGGGAACCCAAGGTTCTTAAAAATGTGTTGAAGTAGCACGAAATGTCCCCGGTCTATTTAGAAAGCTGGTAGTTGGGGTTAAACCTCATTGTTCAGTTGTACAGAGTGCAGGACACCAATCAAAGGGTCAAAGGCTCATTGCCGAGAAGCCTGGAGTTACCGGCTATGGCTGTTTCTAAGGGTGTTGCTATGGGCCTCTCCTATGCTTCAATGCATGGTAATGTGGCAGTCAAGCCGCAACCACAGCAGCCCCAGTGGTACAGACACAGCCTTATCTTGCATATTTCATTTACAGATGTTCACACTCAAGCCTTCATGGCAGAACTTTGAAATATACTGCTGTGTTGCATGGAAATATTTCTTACAACAATTGGAATCAGCGCCAACTTTATACCAAGAGATTCTAAGCCTATGTAGCATCAATTTGTTGTCTGATTAAAAAAAACAAAAAACTATACTGTGTCCTCATCCCAAAAGTTGTGTCTTGTCTCAGGTGAATTCCACAGACAATATGGGTCAGACCCCTCTCCACCGGGCGGCCCGTGAAGATATCCCCGAGGCTTCTCGTCTTCTGCTCTCCTACGGCGCTGACACCACTGTGTTATCACTACAGGGGTTCACACCGGTACAGCTGGCCTCAGAGAGTGTGCAGAAGATCATGCAAGGTAAAAGCCCATCTGTCCATGCCTGTGTACAGGGCCATTGAAGTCTCTCTAAACATTTTGTACAGAGGTGCTGGAAGTTTTTCATTTTACTGGTTGGCAGTTTCTGATCGGCTTTTTAACCTTTTTGGGAAAAAGTTGCTTTTTAACCCTCCGACTCTCTGACCATTCAATGTCATCCACAAGGGTTATGCCAGCCTGCAATGTGATATCACATGGTGAATACATCTTCAAAGTACACACATATACGCAGTTAGCTATGTGCAAAGTTGTGTCACCATAAACAACTCGTACAGTTCAAGAGTTTCGAATTGGTGGGCAACTCGCGGGAAAATCTTAGTGAGAGGGTTAAATGTGGTTATTAATTAATAAGTTTGTTGTACATGTATGTCTTGCATAATTTTATACCTAATGTTGATGAATATTCAGCAGGTTCGAGACATTTCATATTGAGTGTTTTCCAGTGGCTTGCTGGAGAATTGTTGAAATTCTCATCAACTGGGCTTAATTTCATCAAGCTGTTGAGCACAAAAAAATTGCTAAGCGTTGAAAAAAAAACTTGCTTAGCAGAAAAGGTTACCAGCCAAAATGACATAGAGTTCACACTGAGACAACTGGTGCCCTGCTAACTTTTTTGGCTCGACGGGTTTATGAAAATAGGCCCTTGCAGTACTCAGTCTTCAGGTTTTAAATCCTTTCTTTTTTACAGTTGAACAGAGGTTGAATGCTGTCGATGAAAGTTCAGAGTTCTTGGAATTCTCTAAAGCTGGAGACCTAGAAAATATCCAGGTAAAGAATCAAAATAAACCCAGTGACTCAGGCCTGTGAGTTGTCAGGACTTTTGTATAGATAGTTCCCGATAGACACCATCTTTACGGGCAACTTGGGAATCTGGCTTTGGGCCGTGTCAATCATTTTAAAATTTCTACAGAGCCAAGTGGATTGCCAACCAATCATGCAAGGAAGTTGATAGAACTCCTGCATGCCACACACGGTATTTACGCATAACACATGGTTGTACCCACAAATATTACTAGTTATAGTTTCCTATTATCCTCACACCATGCAATGCTTCAAACATTACCTACATAGTTGTGCGTTCGAAAAAACAGCTATCATTGCCCTTTGAGATGGTCAACTTTACACTGTGTGACGTCAAGTTGGAACTATCCATTGATCTCACTTTGCCGGTGGATTTTCTTGAGAGAGGTGAAGTTGCCTTCATGAGGAAGTAAAGGCATGGCCTGGTTGTGTCCATTCCTCTTGGCTCACATTTATAGTGATGTAGAATATCTAACGTCTCTTAAGATATAGCAGCCTGAACTTTGGCGGGGTTTTCATCCTGTACACGAAGAGGAGAGGTCCTTGCGAGTTCAGGATTTTTTATATCGGTGTAATCACACCATTGATGAATATAAATGTCTTGGACAGTCGGGGCAGAATTAGACTTGAGTGTTGCAATGTGCTAAACCCACATCCTCCTGACCGGTCACAGTACATAGACACTGCTCATTGCTGCAGCACAATAAACATTCATTATTTACTGCCTTGCATACACAACCTATCCCAACAAATTGTATACTATTAGAAAATGTTTTTTTTTTTTAATGTGATATATATATGCCATGTTTCCCATCTGATACAACTAGTCCGAGTGTAAAGAAAAACACTAGCTTATTGTTCATCTATGTGTTTTCATGTAGGTGGGCGTTAACAGCGTTTGCGTTTTCTACGGGAAATCCCGTAGTTAGGCAGCTATGGGTGAACAAAAAGTGGTTTTGTCACTATTGTTTGATACACTTTTTGAATATTTATAACCTTCAGGCTCTGGTGTCAAGGAATCCACATATAGTCAACTGCCGTGATAAGGAAGGCAGACACTCTACGCCTCTGCATTTCGCAGCTGGGTACAATCGAGTAGCCGTCGTTGATTATCTCTTACAACACGGAGCTTACGTTCATGCAAAAGACAAAGGGTAAGTTTCGGTGTCTATGGTCGAGGGCCCAGTTTCATAGAGTTGCTTAAGCACAAAAAAAGTAGCTAAGCAAAAAACAAATTGTGCTTACCAGATTTAGGTTACCAGGCAAAATACCATGGCACATGTACCATTTGTGACTGGTATCCTGCTCATTTTTAGCTTAGCAGAAATTTGTCAAGTTCCTGCTTGAGCAGCCTTTTGAAATAGCGCCCTGGGGTCGTTTTCACAAAAAGTTAAGATTGATCTTAAGTGCAAATCAATCTTAATTGCTAAGCAAAGTGTGACAACTCATCTTAAGATGAATCATAGTGCTTTGTAAAATCGACCCCTGGGGTGAATTTCACAAAACTAGTCCTAACTTAGGACTAGTCCTAACTTTCAACAAGTCCTATAATTTAGGACTAGTTACTCATCCTAACTCGAGATAAGAGTAGTCCTAGCGCTTTGTGAAATCCACACCTGGTCTCATATTTCTTCCTGAAACAAACCCAGTACTACAAATAAAAAGACTTTAACAACAAACGATGATGTAAGTTTTTCTTCACTGGTCCTTCTAAACTTTAGCTTGGACAGCTTCTGCTGCTGCTATGTTAGGTGACTGAAGTTGGTCATTCTTTAGGTGCAAGTGTCATGGCAGAGCTGTTTAGTTCACCGGACTCAAGTTTTGGTGTTGTCAGAGTATGGCTCAGGTCCCGATCAAGGCACTTGTGACCTTGAGCAAGACACTTTTAACCATAACTGCTTCGTTTTGAGGACGTAAAGCTGTAGGTCCAGTGTTTTGTGTGATACACGTGAAAGAACCCAGTACACTTATCAATAAGTGAAGGGGCCTGCCTGGAGTTTCTGTTGTGGTTGACTGCAGATTGCGCTGCATCACCTTGTATCTTTGATTTATTAACCTGCTTTGAATATGGCTGTTTTAATTACCTACTCTTGATTGTATTTTTATTGTTTTTTGTTTGTTTTTTTGTGGATGTTTTTAATGAGTGTTCTTTATGACTGGGAAGACAGTTTTCATGTTTACATGACGACTAAATAAATCTAATCTAATCTAATCTAATCTAAAACCGTACTGGCTGGAAGAAGTGGAAGAAAGAAGAGAAGTGCAACAACCGATTCCTAAACTTTCACTCTGACAATAACAGTGCACTAGACCACTCTGCCATGATACTTAATGCAATCTGCTCTTTCTGTGTTTTCCTTTTACAGTGGGCTTGTTCCTCTGCACAATGCCTGCTCCTTTGGACATTATGAGGTGACAGAGCTATTGATCAAACACAGCGCCGTCGTCAATGCAGCTGATCTCTGGAAGTTCACTCCGCTACACGAGGCAGCGGCTAAGGGCAAATATGAGATATGCAAACTACTACTTAAGGTAACTAGAATGCCAAAGCCGTAGTTTGAATTTTCTGTTCCATTGTGGGAAAAGATAACGTCGGGGAGTTTTGCAGAACCAATAAGCACTCTCAAAATACTTGTATTGATCATTAAAATTGTTTCAGAAATGCGTGATTTCATGATTTCTTAAATATAACTTTTTTAAAATTTCTGGCCGTTCCTTTTGTAGCATGGTGCCGATCCTGAAAAGAAGAACCGTGACGGCCACACGGCTCTGGACCTGGTCAAGGAAGGTGACCAGGACGTCCAGGATCTACTGAGGGGAGATGCCGCTCTCCTGGAGGCAGCCAAGAAGGGCAACCTGGTCAGGGTGCAGAAGCTGGTCACTCCGGATAACATCAACTGCCGCGACTCCCAGGGCAGGAACTCTACTCCGTTGCACTTAGCAGGTGGGTCTCTGGGTGTGAAGCTGCACCTTTGCAGAGACCGATTACGACATTTATATCAAACACAATAAGTAGATTTATTCAGTGCAAACCATATCATGGTTAACAGTTTGTAAGCCAGCAAGCAGCAGTGTTGGTGCCTGACTTGTGATAAATGTTTTTGTTGTTGTTTTTTTCTTCTTGTAGCTGGTTATAACAACGTAGAGGTAGCAGACTACTTACTAGAGCATGGTGCTGATGTGAATGCCAGGGATAAAGGAGGTCTCATCCCCCTGCATAATGCCTCCTCCTACGGGGTAAGTCATCAATTTAAAAAGGCCCAAAGGCCACTCGAGGTATGGCTACTTTTTTTTGAAGGGATAGAAACCTGCCCCAATGCGCAGAAACAAGACATAGAGAGATATAAATGCAAGTCTCTTCACAGCACAGCTAAGAACAGGGAGGGGTAAATTAATCCGTTGCGAGACAAACAAAATTGTCCTTTCCCATATTTGAAGCAATGATTGTTAAGTATCTTGCTCAAGGACACAGGTGTCATGACCGGGATTCGAATCCACATCCTGATAACATAATCACCAGAACTTAAGTCCAATGCCCTAAATCGCTCGACCACCACACTCTACAAATGTTCTTCCCCAAGACAGCTGAGGACTTAAAAACATTCTGAAGACGTCAAACTGAATGGTAAATTGCTCCAAAGATGAGCATTTGAAAAACCCTTCTCACTGTGAAAATAACATTCTTTACTTCCTCTTTGTCTGTTAAAGCATTTGGATATTGCCTCGTTGCTTATCAAACATAACACGTGCGTCAATGCAGTAGACCGTTGGAACTTCACTCCCCTTCATGAAGCAGCGCAGAAAGGTCGTACACAGCTCTGCGCACTCTTGGTAAGTCAGCAGGTTTAGTTATTCTCTTTATAAAAAAAAAGATAAAGTTGTGCAGCACTGTGTAAAAAAAAAAATAATAATAAATCCAAGTCATAGAGCTGCTTAAGCAGAAAAAGTTGCTGAATAAATTTCTGCTAAGCAATAATTAGCAGGAAACCAGTCACAGATAGTACATGTGACATGGTACTTTGGCTGGTAACCTTATTCTGGTAAGCATAGTTTTGTTTTTTAAGCAGCTGTATGAAATTGGGCCCTACAGAAGGGAAACGCAGGTGGATGGCTCTGTCTACACATTCTTTATGAACGACAAGGGGACTTGAATGTTCAAAGTAATAAGATTTACAATTTGTGACTGGAAATTAAAATTGTCCTTAACTGACCATTCTAACTGCTGACTCGCTGAACTAGCCTCGTTATTGTGTTATCATGCTTGCTTTTGTATAAAAGCATTAATACAGACTGGGCAGCTTTATTAGCATGTGACCCAATTCCTCCAGTGTCCTCTTCTCCTATGTCACACTACACCAAGTTGTTTGGACTTAACTTAGACATTCTTGGAATGCCTGATTCTGTGATAAGCACTGGTTGTTTGGGCCCGAGGGTCCAATAAAGAGGTTTCACGTGACGTCACCTGAGACCTTTTTCTAATGCTGGGTGCACAAACAGCTGTTGAGTTTGTACATGGCTGGACCCAACATGGCTGCAAAATGAACTTTTCCCGGGGTTACGCAACCTCTCTATTCCTTCACATTCCTTCACCTTGACAACAGGATTTATAAGGATTTGGGACAGTAGGGGTTAATCATGCTCTTTTGTGGAATGTTTCATGTTCAGCTTGCCCATGGTGCTGACCCGACGATGACCAACCAGGAAGGGCAAACACCACTTGACCTTGCCACCGCAGACGACGTACGCTCCCTCCTCATTGACGCAATGCCCCAGGGCTCAGCCCCGAGCACAGCCAAGGGCCTCACCCCGACCACACCCATCAAAAGTGGCACCCTTATCCCCGCTCCGTCATCGAGAAGACCTGGACCCGGGCTTGCCTCCGATGATGTGGACACGGCTCAAGGGGCAGTGGGCGGGGTCGGGGTTGGTGCGGCAGCAACTCCAGCCGTGAAGCAAGTGGTGACGTCGACGTCACAGACAGGAGATGGGGCTGCAGACAGCGGCAGTAGCGAGGGTAGTACTGGCAATCCATTAGACATCAGCATTAGTGCCTTTTTGAGGGGCGTTCAGCTGGATCATCTCAGGGATATCTTTGAAAGGGAACTGGTGAGTAGTCGAAAATAAACCCCTCAGAAATCAACACTTTTATTCCGGACGTGGCCGATTTTGCAGATTTTTGAACACATTTTTTCTAGCTCTCTCTCAATTCAATTCAATTCAATAATTTATTGTCCATGTTAAAAACAGAGAAATTTGACATCCACCGGCCGTATAAACAACATATAAAAACAATTCTTTAAGTAAATTTTACAAGATACAAGGAGTTTTAAAAAGGCCACACATTGACCAAAGAGACCCGTTAAGGGACCAATTAAACAAGATACAGTACAAGAGTGCTAAACACTCCCAGATAAGACCCTACGAGCATTGACATTGACCATTGTGAATAGCATTTTGAATGCTGGGATGCTGTCTTTAAAAGAAAATGATTCTACAATTTGTCTTTCCTTTTTTCTATTTCTTAGAACTATGTCAGTTTTTGGAAGTGTGGACAAATGTGAAATAATTTGATGACCCAGATTTGTTCCATGGCCTTTCTGGGCTGAATGGAACACACCCTGCGCTTCCGCAGGCGCTGTGGACATATCTTTGTATTGCTCCTGACAATCACCATCAGTAATAAACATGTATATGTGCTATGATGCTGTGATTTGATGGATGTCCTCTTGGAGATTGGTCAATGCACAGTGCATTCTTTTCCGTTGTCCTTGTTTTGATGCAAATAACGATGGGGTCCTGTTGAAGATGGGTCATTGCACAGAGCAAGGTGTATGACGTATGTATTAATTCTTATCCAAACGTTTGTTTTGGATGCAGATAACCATGGATGTCCTGCTAGACATGGGTCATGAGGAACTGAAGGAGATCGGCATCAATGCATACGGCCACCGGCATAAGATCATCAAGGGTATGGAGAGACTGATGGGAGGTAACATTACCCCCAATCCACACCTGGGAGTACATGGGAACACCGGCTCCATTCTGATAGATCTGGGTATAGACGACAAGGAGTACCAGTCAGTTGCTGTTGAGGTGAGTATTTAAAAATCCTTGGCAGAAACCAAGAAACCCATCCCACTCCCCTGCCGAGCCTCCAGCCCCCCAAAATAACACTATGTCTAACCTTCACTAAGAACAACAACAAAAGAATGTCAGGCAGTTGCTGTAAAAGTGAGGAATTTATAATCATTGGCAATGTTACCAAGTCCTTCATCAGCCCTCCACAGTACACACAATGTTGTATTTTGGCTGGAAACCTTTTCCTGGTAAGCACAATTGTTTTTGCCTAGCCAGTTCTTATGCGTAAGCAGCTGTACAATATTTGGTCATGCTAACCAAGTGTTCACTAGTTCCGCTAAGAACAAGTAGCACCAAGCATAATTTATTGTAAATGAGGGTTCGATGCCACAACCATTGCAAACACAAATGTACACTGAAAATGCTGAGTTGAAAAGTTTAATGGGCAAAGGTCGTCACATGAGTTTGCGCTTTGCTTCACACAAAAATGTACATTGAAGCTTGTCCGCCTTTGACCACCAGATGCAGAACACGGTTCGAGAGCACCGTGATAATGGCCAGGCCGGCGGTATCTTCAGTAAGTACAACATCAACAAGATTCAGAAAGTACGCAACAAGAGACTGTGGGACAGATACATGCATCGTAAGAAGGAGGTCGCCGATGAGAATCACAACCACGACAACGAGAGGATGCTCTTCCATGGTACGTCTGACAATTTGGGGGATTCTTATTGGCAATAATGAGACAGCAGTTGGCGGCATGACAGGAGTCGACATGGCGATAATAGACTGTAATTCAAAAATTGGACCCTGCTAACATGCGTGATTATTTATTTACGCCATCTTTAATGAGGGTAAACTCCAATCAGTGCACAGCACTGCTTTCCATGAGGGCCTTCAGTACATAATTATTATACAGAGATTAAAAAATCAACAAACAACATACATACCTATTAAGTGAAGCAAAGTACATGGGAGGACCAAGGTTCTTACAGAATTTCAAATTTGCGCAAGACGTGCATGGTCTACAGTGCATAGTGAACAAAATCCTGCATTAGACTATGTCCAAAATGGCAGCTGCGTCTTTGGCTGCAGCTGTTGCTAAGGGCAGGCTGTGCTTCAACGCATGCTAACACGGTGATCCAGCTGCAGCCGCAAATACGGAAACGACTCAAGCTTGCTCTGGATTTTTCCTGCCTGGAAAGGCATATGAACAAGGTCAATCTCTCTTTTGTAAACGGTGTCACGTATCAAAATCCATGTGGAAATAATGTTGGCTTGAGAGTTGAAGTTGAATTTAGAAAACATTTGTTCATTTCATGATCTCCAAGTGGTGACTTTTACCTGTTATCCTCAAACTGTGTACTTGTAGGCATTTCTTAGGCATCCATTGCGTGTGTTTGATTAAATCTAAGTCTGCCTTCCCCCCCCCCCACACCCCCCACAGGGTCCCCATTCATCAACGCCATCGTCAACAAAGGTTTTGATGAACGCCACGCCTACATTGGTGGAATGTTCGGAGCGGGTATCTACTTCGCAGAGGACTCCTCCAAAAGCAACCAGTATGTGTACGGCATTGGGGGAGGGACAGGATGCCCCGCCCATAAAGACAGGTCCTGTTACATTTGTCATAGGTGAGTTCGCAGAGTGTTAGTGTTAGATGTTTAAAGTGTTGTGGATAGTTTTGGATGAGATATTTGTAGCTGCTACTTTCAAAAGACACAATGAGAAGTTGGTTTCTGTTGCTGTTCAAAAGGTAAAAAAATGGGTTTGATGTGGAAAATGACAGATAGATAGATCTTGTGGCAGGTGATTTGAATGAATGTACTCTTCCACAAAAAACTCTGCTGTATCGTCACTTTCAGAGTACAATTGTAACAACAGTATAATAGAGAAGTATTTGGACTAGACTGGGGCCCTGTCTTTATCCATAAAGATTAAAGACAGGCACTGGTGGTACAAACCCAATGGTTTCATTGGATAGACTTGCACATGCAATGGGTACCAGACTAATACTGCACGCAAGTAAAAATGAAGTAGGTCAACGGTCAAATCTGGCAGGCAACCAGCAGGTTCTAAAGGCCGGTATCCGGCGTTATTCACGAGCCTCAAAGTCTGTCGTCAGATGTTCGTGCTACACTCAGACTTGCATTGCACAGCAAAGCATCTTGATTGAATTGCTGACAATTGTGTGTTTGTTGTACCAGGCAAATTGTATTCTGTCGAGTGACCCTCGGCAAGGCGTTCCTTCAGTTCAGTGCCATGAAGATGGCCCATGCACCTCCTGGTCACCACTCGGTCATCGGCAGACCCAGCACCGGCGGCTTGGCATACTCGGAGTATGTCATCTACAGAGGGGAACAGGTGAGTTTGACCCTGAAAGGTGGTGGGGACGTTTGAGTCGGAAGGCAAGGTCAGCTGTTGCTGTACGCTTGGTTCATAAGAGTGTACATTTATAATGCGCCATGTCTGTCACAAATGACGCTCCTGGTGCCAAATTATCAAATCTGGTGGAGATTGTTACAAATGATTTTATGAGACGAAGCGACCATAATACACCTTGAACACCTTGAAAGGGATACAAGGTGAGGTGGCGCATATTGCACAACACAGGGACCAACGGCTTTACATCCCATCCAAAGGACGAAGCAATAATGGTTAAGTGTCTTGCTTAAGGACACAAGTGTCACGACCGGGACTCGAACCCACACTCTGCTGATCAGAAACACCAGAGCTTGAGTCCGCTGCTCTTAACTGCTCGGCCACGACAGGCCAAACATGTGCTTTTCATTTGAAATAAAGCCCTGGAGATAACAATCCAAATGTTTGTAGTTGTTATAGACCCCTTGCATGTGAAGTTAAAAGCTCAAACAGCGCCCTCAATGTGGTCAGAGGAAGACGTATCATTGGCTTATAGTTGTGTATAGCGTGTACACACATGTGCGTTTTCCTTTATTTTTCCCGAGTGATGGCGGCCTATTCAATACAGCAAGATATACATTTTGTTTTTCAAATTCGATAACACCTCAAATGCAATTAATTTTAATGGCGGTTCGTAGTTGAACAAACCAAGAAAGATTAGAAGTAGTTTGAGATCAATTCAATCCCAGTGTTGTTCGTTTTTGATCAGCCTGAAATTTAGCATTTTCCTGTAAACTGTTTGGATTATTTAATCTAAAGTGATCAATCTCTTTCTGGCTTGCAGGCTTACCCAGAGTACCTCATCACGTTCCAGATCATCAAGCCAGACACCCCCGAGAAATGACGCCCCTCTCTCTTCCCTGACGGATTCCAAACCTTCCTCTGCTAGTACCCACACTTTGAACCGGTTCGCCTGCAAGTTCAACCGGATAACCATCAAACCACTTTGCGGACCTCTCGGTCAAAGCCTCGTACCAGCTAAAAGTGACCTTCATTTTTCATGCAGCGGTCTGATAACTCCAGAATTACAATAATCAGGCGGGAACTGTCTTGGAGGCAGACGAGTGGTTTTAAGTAAAAGTGAGTCGGGGGAAAAAGGGTTCTTTCGGAACTTCCTTGCCAAAGAGACAACGCCTCACTGGACAAAATTGTATTCAATGCGTATGTTGGAGATACAAAAGCATATTAGCTGATCTTTTAACTGGATTGTGTGGGCCATACACAAAACCCACGGTAGAAAAACCTCAACCCGTGTTTTTTCAGCGTTTGGAGAGAGCGATACATGAACGGAGCTGTCCGTTTCTTTCGGTGCCCACTAAAATACCCTCGGCAAGATACTGCCCACAACATCCTCCTGTGACATGAGTGTGAGCTACAGGTTACCAGATGGAGACGGTGGAGACTGGTGGGTTGGTGAGCTAACATAGCATGTATGTATGTAACTTTTTAAATGTGCAAATTCAGTTTTAATCATCTTTGCAGGTAATGTTGAACCACTTCTAGCCAAATGCTTTAAACAAAAATAAAATAAAATTCAAACAAATATTTGACACGGAGGGTACATTATTTGTGACATCATAAGACAATACCTTTACATTTGAATAAGGGTTCAAAAGCGCTGGTTACTATACTGCCAACCAGTGTCACAAACGGCTCCGTTTAGATTAATTATTGTACCAAGTTAACACCATTTTGCGAAAAAAAAACTGGTGGCTGTAAGGTTTTCAAAATGAAGCGTTTAAAAAAAAATGGTGGCAAGTTATGGAGAGGCCCGGCTGAGAAGAGTGTGTGCGATGTTTAACGTTATCATCATAAACGTATTGTGCAATTTGGTGCTATTTGTATTTATAAACGTATTGAAAAAGCAACCAGGCGTGTCATTATTAAGAACTTATTCATAGCTATTTAATGTATGCCCAGTCTGCTTAAGAAAAGGGGGTAAACTTGTAATCACCTTCATAACCTAGTTGTGAAATGACAACGTTACAACGGAAAGTTATTACATCACCTGAAGTTGATTTAAATAGTTCCCTTTTTGAGAATTAGTTTATGAGGGAAAGCAGAAAAACCAGTCAATGTTATTTTGTGGAAGGTTTTAAGCTGTAATCACAAACTTTATGGCACTGCCAGAGCTTTGAAACGAGACAAGGTATCAGGCAAACGCCATTCCCCTTTTTCATTTTGTGTAGGGGGTGTCTACCAACCTGTTGAAACGCAGGACTTTAACGAAGGGATCCGGGTGTTTTGATAGAGCGACTTAATTTTGCTTTGCTTTAGTGTAGAATACCAATGGGAATGTCGCTAAAAAAACTAAGTCAAAACAATGGGAGAACAAAGGGAAGTCATCGATTTACGGGGTCGACAAAAGTACGTGTTGGTGAGGGGGGGGTAAAAAGTCAGGAGGTTAAAGATCTTACAAAAAAATAGCCGTGTCTTGCTTTATGTCTTCCACTACCAAAGGCTAAGATCATTTTGTTTGTCAGACTCCCTGACTCTGTGGTAATTATTCCTATGAAGAGATATACCTTATACCACCCCCTACCTGAGACCGTTTATGATTGTCGAAAAGTATAAAAATAAACCCCCCGAAATGTGGTGACAATTTCAACAAACTCACGAGTGTACTTTGAATAGTTGCTCCTATACTGCTTTTTCATTTTCATTTCAGCATTGTAGATGTAGCTCTATGAGTTTTTATTTTAAAGGCTTGTATGTTCTTATTTTCCGTTTCCTGTTTTAATACAACCAAACTCTTAAAAAAAAAATGGGATTTATGCGATCTTTTGGGGAAAAAAGTGTCTCCTTTGAATTATGATAAATTTTTGGGTCAGAAATCAGTTTAGTAGAATTTTTATTTATTTTTTTTACCCGTACACCGATGTTTGATAAGTGTGTACACTCATTGGTGTAAGGATAAAAGAAAGGAAGTAATGTTCTTTGTTCGTGTTCCAGTTATTACGTCAATTGAACATTTTAATAGACTCCTTACATGGGTAAACATCACTGAGGCCAAACAATAGTAACGCGCACATGCGTATGCCCCACGCACAGCTCTTAGCCAATGAGAATCTTCCTTTGTCCTCATTGAGGGCGCTGTTTGAGCTTGTGACGTCATTATTATGCAAGGTGACTATAGCGTACACAAAAATTGCTGGGAAGAAATGGAGTAACATATTGTCATCGGAATGGATCGCGACTCAAAATTTACACTGAGGTCAGTGAGTTTAGTGTCTGACCAGTAAACTCACTCGTTCCAATGTTGACTTGAGTCTGACAAACATTTTTCAAGTAATACAAACATGATAAAGCTTCTCTAGCTTGTTAAAATAAAAACAGTTTATTTCTTAAACTGTGAGAAGTTTCTTCTCATCTTGATTCTGGTCTTTTAAAACATTTCTGGGGTCGATTTCACAAAGCACTAAGATTCATCTTAAGATGAGTTGTCAGTATTACCATAGTGATTTGTATTGTGACATCACACTTTGCTTAGCAACGAAGAGTGATTCGCAGTTCAGATCAATCTCAGCTCTTTGTGAAATCGACCCCAGGTCCAATAAATAATTTTGAGCAACAAGCCCTGTGGACTTGTGGATTTTCCACCCAAATTTGAGCCCTGTGGATTAATAAAGCTTGTATCATCAAGCTGATGTTGTGCCGTTCCTCACTCTGATTAGAACAGAGCAACGGCCAAAGGTTTTGTTTTTACTCTGAATACAAGTTCAGCGCGGAGATTCCTTATCAACTTCTCACATTTCTGAATTCTTAGTTAGTCACTCTGACGGCATCCAAAACATGTGAAGGGGAGTAAATGTTCTTTAGCAGTATGATGCAAATTGCAAAAAGCACTTTGTAAATTGTTTATAACATCATTAACCAACAAGCAGCATTCCCCAACCTTATCCCCCCCAGTAAAAAAAAAATCAAGAGTAGTTGCAATATTAACAAATTGAATAAATTAATGAAAATCAGAATTTCTGATCATGCTGTACGGTTTTCTTTCCAGTGTTTTGTTTTTAATTATGTAAAATATTAATTGTATATGATAAAGATAGACTTAATTTATTGATTGAAACAAAAAATGCACACTGTACATATTGAGAGGGAATGGAAGTGATAGGCCCTTTTCGAAATACGGATTAAGACTTCGGCTTGGGCTCCGACTTGGGCTCCAGCTTGGGCTCCGGCTTGGGCTCTGTCCCCCTGGTTTAAGCCCCATAAAGGAAAGTGCATGCTTTCAAAATAATTGACGGATCTGAAGCCCAAGCCCAAGCCCAGGCCTAAGCAGCCGTTTCAAAATGGGCCATAGATAGAGCATGTTATTGGCTTGTAAACAGAAAGTATATTTCCAGCGTTCGGACTGCCCCCAAAAATTGAAAACGCTGGGCTCAATTTCACAAAGTACTAAGATTCATCTTAAGATGAGTTGTCAATACTGCCATAGTGATTCGTATTGTGAATTACACTTTGCTTCCCAATTAAGATTGATATACATCTCACATGTCTTAAGATCAATCTTTTAGCTCTTTGTTGAAATCGATCCCTGGACAGGTTTAGAAAAGTACCCATGTGTTTAAAGATGCATGTTTTTGTAGGTTTCACTTTCACCACCAACTTTTTTAATTTGTAGTCTTTACAGACACCTTTAAAGGTATTATATGTGACCTGTGGTGGGTTTCACAAAGCGCTAGGACTAGTCTTAACTCGAGGTAATTTGAGTAACTAGTCCTAACTTATAGGACTAGTCATAAGTTAGGACTAATGTTGTGACCTCCACCCCTGGACCCCTGGACCTAATTTCATGAAGTTTGCAAACGGACGCTTTCTCCTTATGGAGCAACCCTTAGCGCAGTTTTTATTTCATAAACACTGCTAACCACAAGCAATGCAAAAGGCACACTACCTAACTGGCGGTTCTTGTGAGTGACGCAATGATGCATAACCATTGTGAACGCGCAAACGCGCTGTCAAATCATATCACTCGTTGATGAAATACTCTTTTGCTTACGCATGTTTTTCTGCTGTATTAAGCACACAAATCTGCTTACTGGTAGACAGCTTGATGTTCAACTTTTACTTTGTATGTCCATACCTGCTAATAACATACTGCGACTTTACGCTCATTTTTGAGCGTAAAGTCGCAGTATGTTATTAGCAGGTATGGACATACAAAGTAAAAGTTGAACACATGAATGTATTGGAATGTCTGACCTTCTCTAGCTTCAGCATATGTTAGCGATATTTGTAACCCCAATTTGTTGGATACCTAGAAAAGCCCATGTCCTATTGAATAAGCCATTTGCGAGTTAGATCTGAATAATGTTACAGTGACTTGCTTAGTCACAAGTAATCGCTTAATTTTGAAATCCTCAGACTATAGAGACAGTTCGTATGCCATATGATTCAGGGCAAGCTTTTTGCGTAGTTCTTGCGAACACCCATAGACAATTCTGAATTGATGTGTATGGCACAATGGTACCAGGCTTTGCCCATCTGGAGGTTGCTATACAAAAGTTTGCCCCAAACCATGCGACTAAGCAATACTGTCTTTAGTCTGAGGAATCCAAGTGTGTTCACTTTGTGACCAATGAAGTCTTTGTACCAGACATTCCAAATCTAGCTTGCAGACGGCTTTTTCAGAAAGATCATCAAGTTGTTCAAAATAACAACTTTATGCTCATTTTGTGATGGCAGGTCTCATATTTAGTATTGATAATCTTAGTGCTTTGTGAAATCCAGCCCTTTACATTTCCTGACAACTGACTAATGCAAATGTAACAGTTTCGTTCAAATCATGAAATTCACATAAATTTGTAATCTGTAAACTCCCCAAATTGATTAACCACCATATCGGTGCATTTGGTTGTTTCTGTTCACTTCTTTTTATGTCATGATTGTGTCATTTTATTTTGCGGGATGTAAGTGGAATGCCATTATAAATAACAACAGATCTATAGAAGTTATTAACTGTATTTTTGTGTCATGGCTCTTTTTGTTTCTCTCAGTTGATACCAACGCTTTAACCTTTCATGAAATAGTGTCAGATTAATTTTATTGGTCATGCTTCTTTTTATTTGGTGCAGGTTTTTTATCCCTTCAAAAAGTAGCTCTCGCCTCGAGTGGCCTTTGGGCCTTGTGATGGGCAAATTGCATAAAAAAATAAATAAAAAAATAAAAATAAATAAAAAACAATCTACGAGCAAACATGAGGTTTCATATGTATGTATGGTCATACATACACATTATAAGGGAGTAAGCATTACATTCTTATCCAAAATATGATGTAATAATAACAATCGACAGTTCTTACATAGCACTTTATCACACCCGATGGGCGTCTCAAAGCGCTCAGTATTTTTTCCTACAAGGTATGCGGAGATGCATTTTGAAGTATGAGACCTGATCCTTTACATAGCACCATGTAATGGTTTCCAAGGTGCTGTGGCGTAATCTACAGCCGATCAGACCAGGAACACCGGGGCGAACCCCTTCTCTTTACGATAAGTGCACGGGGTTGCTTTTTTGTGCATTACACAACACACGGGACCTACGGCTTTACGTCCCATCCGAAGGACGCGATGTATGCAATAGGTCAAGTCAAACCAAGAGTTATTGTGGGGTTGACGTTATATGAATTGGGTTAATATTCATTTGGATGGGAGAAAAACACAAAAGCTGTACTGAAAGAAAGATTTATATCAATGAACAAACAAAATCAGCTGTTGCAAACTGCTCACCAACCACAAGGACCTGTTGTTTAAATTCATCAAATTGTTAATGCCCTCACGTTTCGACCCTAGCAGAGTCTTTTTCTCAAAGGCTAAATGACAACACAACACACACACATACAAGTATACTGGAGTAACAGAAGCAGTCAAGTAGAAAGAAGTGAAAAGAGAGGAGAGGCAGAAAGCAGTCAGAAGATGCAAGGGAGACAAAGATTTATATCATAAGGTACACGACATTTGACCTCATTCCACCTTGAGACAGAACAAAATGAGAATGGATCCAATGTTTTGAAGTTCACACCACCATGGTTTCATAACACACTGATTTAATAAGAATACACACGTTTTGGTTGTTTGTATGAATTAACTTGAAAGATACGGCACACAAATAATTTAATCAAAATAACATGTCTCATCAGCTGCGAATATATATATATCTATAAATTTGAGTTTTTATTAAATATGTTTGTCCCAAACAAGATCGTCAACCCTTTCTTGACTCCCAACAAATGTCAAAAATATACAACTAAGGTTGGAAATCCATGTGTCGTAATATGTGTTAGACATAGTTGCTGATAGAGCGTTAAACTGAACCTGTAAGCCTGGCAAGGAGCACACATCCATGAATCCGTAATGCGTAGTCCTTTAAAATTGAACACATTCTAATGTAGCTAATAGATGGGTTGCGCATGACATCAACAATAGGAAAAATCAGCCCTCTTTGATGACAATGACTGCACATTTTGAGCGCACAACTACATGTATGTATTACGCGTAAGTACTGCGCGTGGCATGCGTGTGTTTCATAAACTTCCATGATTGGTTGGTAAGCAACTCAAGCTGCGTTGAAACTTAAAGAGCTTGATGCGGCTACAGGCCAGAATAGAAATTGTCATCAAAGATGGCGTCTATTGTAACCATAGAGTTATATATAAGAACTAGAGGGCGTACAAACCATGCGACACGGCCAAACAAGGAGCGTTTTTTGACCATTGAGAAAATGGCGCGGACCATTCATTTACACTGGTTACTCATCCGTTCACACAGCAGCCATTTTCTAAGTGGACATTCGTATGCAATTTGCCCATAGGGATTTTCGCCCATGGTGAGTCAGTGGAGTTCCGTGCGTGGCATAGCGAGTGTACCCTCTAGTTCTATTATATAACTCTATGGTTGTAACCCATCTATGAAGCACGTAATGCTGAAGAGCGCATGAATTCCTGGCGTAACCCAAACTCCCTTGAGTGGTATAGGATCCTCATTACATGTATGTTAACTCAGCACCCAAACTGATTCTGATTATGGGTGGTATGCCTGATCTCATCTAAAGCATAACCAGGTTTTAGTGCAGTCCTCCGTCCAACAGAATCAAACAAAACATGCAGTTGGCTTTCGATAGGTAAGTTACTCTAGTGCTCTGGGAATTCAATGTATTAAGGAAAAATCTCCATCAAAAATGTAATCTAAATATCCTTGTACGCAAAACAGCAAACTCTTGCTTTAATAGAAAACACCTGTAATAAATATCTAATGCCCACACTGAGGAAAAATAAAGTAAATATTATGGCTTTGTAAAATATTTGAGCTCTTTTAAAACACTGAATGAGCTTTGTTAATAGCTGAGTTTATTAAATTAAGTACCTAAATTATAATTAAGTGTACATTTTTGTAACAATATGGATTGATGTAGAATTTGAAGCTTGGCATGGTGGATATATACATGTAGATACTAGTGTAATTCTTTTGGTTACATCGGGTGTTATTCAGTTCTAGAAAGAGCCGTTCAGTCTATTCTCAAAGTTTCAATTAGTGTACTTCTGTTGTCATCAGGTTACCTACATGTACCTATATAATGGCTGGACAGAAAACATACCCTTAGCAAACTACAATTAATCATGTGCTGAACACCACTGCAAAGAAGAAATCTCATTATTTTATAAGAACTTTAAGGTACATTACCCCAAATAAAAACCCCAAAAATACAAAAACAAAATTAAATTTCTGATTAAAACGATGATGACAACATATACTGTACTCTCACTTAAAGTTTTGTCCTCTACTAACGTTTGATTATAAAGCACTTTGTAATCAGTCTTCTTCCCAAGTCATGTGAAAACAAATCCAGAAGCACATCGGATGGGATTCGAACTTCCACATTCTGGAGCAGATGTCTTAACAGCTCGACCACTGAGCTTTACATGATGCAGAGTGGTCCTCATGATTCTTGCTATCAGCAGAAGGAACAATGGAAGAAGATCAACTTTGCACTGCAATCAATTTATCAGAGCATTCTGGTGACCTTTGTCATGGGGTTTGAATTATGCTGGTCCTTGCCACGGGGCCTCTATACTTTGCTGTCATTGGTGCACTTCATACTATGACGTATCCAATCACATGCCTGGCACTGGGGGCTGCAGTAGGCTTGCTGGTGACACAACGAGCATTCAAACTGGCCAACCAGACCGCAGATGCACAATTTACTCACATCTGAAAAGTCAACAATTATAACAGGATGCTTTAACTCAGTTTGTTTTTCTAATGCACCGATTTTCATTACAGACGAATTCTACTTTGTAGCTAACTAGGCCTAATCTCATGGAACTGCTTACCATGAAATGTACGCTTACCACCCATAGAATGACATGCCTTAATGGTGTCATTTTTATATTATTCATCTTCCTGAACAACAGCCACAAGTTACTTCTCTTTACCCAGGCGTAGAGAGTGCCTTAATAATAATAATAATAATAATAATCAAGTCCTTGATATAGCGCTCAATACCCAAGGCGCCTTACAAAGTTAAAAAGTACAATAAACATGCACAAAAATAATAATACAACTTTACAACTTTAAGCATATCAAACAAAAAAACAAAAACAAAATACAACAGCAAAAAATATGAAGAGAGACAAACTGATAGATATGAATTCAATAAAAGGTTAAGATTCTGGCGCAACACAGTTTAAAAAAAGACATGATAGAGTTCAAAGTGATAAAAAGCTGAAATCACAAATCTAAAAAAGGCTCACAATTTCACAATCCACATTCAAATCATGGTAAAAGCAGCAGATATTTACAATGCATGCAACAATGCAAGAATTTGCGGTAATATACAGTTGGGTTATTGAAAAAGGTAAGTGTTGAGCTGACATTTGAAACACTGTTCACCTTGGGTGTTAAGGTAGCAATACAACTTGAGTAATCCCTTCATGCTCATTGCCTGCTTGAGGTTTGAGTATCCCCAGAGAGAAGATAACAGCTCAAGGAACTGTTTGAGATTGCACAACGAGTAAAGATGTAATAATCTTACCACTGTCTTGCAACCAGCGTATCATGACACAATCGGAGTGGTAGATCTCCGAGACGGTCAGCTCCTTCTCCTTGGCTCTGGCAATATCCTTCAAGTCCTCATCCAGCAAGATGAACTTCTTGTCATGCAGCTTGGCCGGGAGGGAGCGCTTGACGTCCTTACGAAGGGCTCGTATGGTACCCACTTTGTTGCCTTCGACAGTGCTTAGTTTCTGGAGTGAACCATCTTGGTTTCTGACCATAACCAACATCTTGACTCGATCATCCCTCACTTTATGGGGTTGAGGTTGGGGGGAGGAAACATGACAGGAGATTATTAGACATATTAAATATGAGCAAGTTTGACAAGACAAAGATAAAGATGATAAATATGATTGATAATGATTGAAAAGAATAACTGAATAAATTAATACGAAAGCTTACTTTTTATGAACTTGTCACCCATGGTTATCCTGGTGGAAGTTATTTTATATACATACTTTTTTATTGAGTTTTGTTGACATGGCAAAGTATGAAAAAAAGCACAAAGAAAGTCACCAGAATCACAACATAAAACAGAGGGTTTGTGTAATTTTCATATTTTTACAAAGTTTTTAACCCATTAAGCCCTAGACTTCAGCAGATGATATTTTCTGCAAACATTTTCTGAAAACCACAACACGAGATCGAAACCCATGTGATTGGGATTGACCCTTCGGCAATACAAACTGAGTGTGTGGCGTAGATTGGCGCCAAATTTGACTGAAAAGATTGTTGAAAAGGCCAATTGTTATGATTAAAAAAAATATATAATTTTTTTTTAAATGGGGTTTGGGTATTTTGTAGGGTCGGGCGGCAGGCATAAATGAACCCTGGCTTAGCCAATTTCAACCAGATCAAATATAGGCAATGAGACAGCTATGCTTGACTTACTCTGTTCCACCTGCCCAGTTGCCTCAGTGAACCCCGGTGGCAGTGAAGTGACGGCAATCTCTGGGGTACGTCTGGGTGAATTTGCAGACATTTCTCTTGGTTCGGCTGTCAGGAACCTTCAAAAGTCATATCAATGATTGTTAGGCCGTGTCCGAATTGGCGGCTATGGCTAAGGCTGGATCACCCTATCATCATGCACTGAAGTATAGGATGTCCATAGCAACACCCCTAGCAACAGCCACAGCTGTAGCCATAGCCTCTAATTTGGATACGGCCTTGCACAGAGATTAAGAAAAACCCAAATTTGTGCCTAAAAGGAATTTTCTTTGAACCTTTTTTTCTTTCTACGCTGACAAGACACTTTGGTTGTCTTCTCAGGCAAACTTATGAGCTTTGTTAATGTTAACATTTGTAGTTATTGTTTAGTTAATTCTATTTATTAATTTCACAGAATAGGCCCATAAACAAGGTACAAGATATACAAAAATAGTTATGATAAAAATCAAGTTAAATGAAATTGCACTAGACAATATTTCAAACATATATAAAAAAAGACAACCAGAAAATACACAAAAAAGGGAGTACCTCATCTCTAAGCACTTCTAGACAAACAAATGAAAACACTGAAATAAATGACGAACACCAGCAATTTGAAGAGAAAAAAAAGGAAAAAAAACACACAAAAACCAAGATAGTGATATTAGCTTAAACAATTTCAAAAATAGCCACTGAAATCAGTGTAGCAGACTGCTTGATTCTTAAGTTGACAAGGGGAAAACACTGTACCAGGCAGGCCTGAATGTTGTCAAGGCAAAGGCAGTAGAGGGTACCGCTACAAGAGGGAAGTGTAAACTTCTACTGGAACATTTTAGGAGGCACCAAGGCCAATGACCAGGGGGCATGGAGGCAATTGCCTCAGTGAAGTATCAGACCTGAACAAGTCAATATCTTGGGGCCTGAATTACTCACGGTATTTTGTCGGAGACTCCACCTTCCATTCCACTAGGTGTTGCACTCCGACTGAAATCTCGCAGGTTGAAAACTTGCTCCTCGTTCAACAGCTCGTCTCTGGTGTTGCTAATTTGTTTACCTTTAAGAAATTAAAACTTGTCAATTTAAAAAAAAACAACAACAACATTCACTTCCTATTATCAAGCATTTAGTTCCATAATACAGGTGTGTTGGAACCTTAAAGGGCCACTAAAATTCATATTTTTTGAAAACATTCTTTGTGCTACTTTCTAATCCCCTTAAGTGTATGAAACTAATTGACATTCCTTTTTGGTTAATCTTATTGAAAAGCGCACTTCTTCAAAAAGCATTTAAATTTTCTATGCTTTTTCAGACAACTGAGGGCGCAGTTGCCGTGATGTTATTTCAGGGACACTGTGGTTTTCTGTTGACATTCATGAAATTGTGAACCCCAAAATTTGCTTAATGAAAGCATTTGTGAGAAAAGTGCTCAGTGGCTTACTGCCATAAACTGACACAACGAATCACTAAAAAAAAAAAAAGCAAAAAGCTTACGACAACGAAATATCAATTCTGTCCACTTTCGTGCATAAACTAATTGCAACATTTGAGGTTGATGCCTGATATATGACATCACACTTTTGCTCATGAATATCGAAACCAAAAAGGCACGGCAACACCCTTGAAAATGGCACAATGAAAATTGAAAATAAGGTTAAATGGGACACAAAGGTGCATTTCCAAGGATGGCATTAAAAAAGATTACATTTCATGGAACCTTTGACCCCCTAGGTATTCCCTGCAGGGAACAGCCTAAATCCTCTAAAATCAACTAGGACAAGTTGTTTGAAATCCGCACTGCCTCTAAATTGGTGAATATCAAACGTGCCTTAATCTTCCAAAATCATCAAAATGCTCCAAGCCTCCAAGCCTCCTATTGATTTATTATGTTTCTTGTAAAGATTCAACATTCAAGATTCAACAATTTATTCGTCACGAAATTCAAGCGTGAAATTCTCTCTCCGGTTGTACATAAGTTATAAAAACAATTACATTTAAACATTCATGTATTATCTGACATGTATAAAAGATTAGATTAATTGCACAGAACCAAGCATGACTACAAAGCAAACTCCACCACCGTAGCTTATAGGCCCTCACCTCTAGTTGAGAGTATCCTGTAAACCACGATCCCAACACCACACACCATCGCCAAAACTAAGATTACAATCAGAACGATTGCCCAGGTAGGGAATCCCGCATGGTCAACCTGACAGCACAAAACATGGAGAGAAATTAAAGGCTGGTTTATAGTCGGTCACGCGACGGTCGCGCGACGGTCGCGCGACAGTTAAATTGACGCCTGACGCGGTTTATAGTCTACGCTGACGCCTCAGCGACTATAGACTGCAATGATAAGGCTCAGCGTCCAGTGATCATAGTGTCAACCAATTATCATCGAGCGACGAACTATAAACCAGCCTTAACACATGGATGAAACAACACAGAATCATTTGTAAAATTGTCAATATGGTAAATGGAAATATGAATGGGCTTTCATGGCAGATTTCAGATGGAAATGTTTCTCAAGACATATGTGATGTCCCATGCTAAGTTCAGGCAGTTCTTCTGAAACACCAGCCTGAAGATGAGATGTGGTGGTCTTAAACAGTCTATACGTTGAGATAAACTTGCCTATTTACGCATTTTTTACGCAATATTTGAAAGCCCTTATTCTCATCTGTTTGATGAGCAAATAAACCTAGTTTTGGCTTTTGACAAGAAGTGCCTGGTTTTGATATTGAGCGTCACATTTTGTTTTGTATGAATTAAAAAAAAAAAAAAAAAAAAAAAATTCTAAGATTCAGAAGAATCAATGTCTAAAAATGTTGATCTTATTTCAAAATTGTTTAAGGCCACTCAGATCAGCCAACCCAATTTTCAATTTTCAAAAAATATTGACAGCGTAGTTAACATACCCTATACAATGAAGAACAAATTGACGCCTCAAGTGAAGCAGATATTTTAGATCAATTCTCTCCCAGCTCAGGAGTTTTCAATGGCTTTTAGTGGCTTCCAGAATGCAACTTTGCAGTTAAAAATGAAGAGAAAATTCACCCCATCTCCCCAGAGACAGCGGAGGTCGGTTATAGACTTTTATCATGCTGCCGCCATCTTGGTCGTATTCCTTGTATCCAGTAACAGCAATGAATGGTAACATTCACTGTACAAAAAGGACCCAGACTATTTGTCTTTCCAGCCTTGGTTTGGTTACATCGATTTTCAAGATGGCCGCACCATGATAAAGAACAATTGAAACAAGATTGGCCGATAACAATGGAACAGCACAGACATGACAGATGATCTTTGGTTTAGGAGGAGTTAAGGTAGATATAGTAACCACCAATCAAACCCATTATTGAATCAAAAGTGTGTAAAATCCTGAAGCGAGTTTTCTGACCTCTTTGGGTCCATACTCCACGTCATCCACCTTCATGTATTCATCAGCTATCAGGGTGTAGCCGTCGAACTCTAGGCTGAAACGACCCCCCTGGATGTCACTCCACATGACCTCCTGGGTCAGATCCACATCACCTTGCATGTCAAAGGAAATTACGATGGATCCTTGGAGAAAAAAAAAAATCATTTGACAAATCTAACTGACAATCATGTGCAGACAATGTATACCATGCCCGATGTGTGGCAGAGGGAGGCCCCCAAAAATGTTCCCATCCTCTTGTACAGAAGCACCTCCCCCCTAAAATCCTCAAAAGAATTCCAGAGATTTCCAGAACACAATGAAGACACAATAGGAGGGGGGGGGGGTACACCCTGCCACATATCAAGCACCAAATGGACCAATGCTGTGAGTTAAAACCTGTGGATTATGCATACATAAACGTAAATACCTCCCAGTAATGGCGGGAAACACTCATACAGGAAATAAAATTACTAGAATGACCTTACATGGAATGGTTTTTAGACAAACAATTGTTTTCTATCTAGATCCTCTCTGAAATGGCCACCTTGGATCCTTGAGAAAAAAAAATCATTTGACAAATCTAGTCAACAATCATATGCAACCAATGCTGTGAGTTTAAAACCTGTGAATTATGCATGCATGAGCATAAATACCTCCCAGTAATGGATGGTAGAAACGATGATACAGGAAATATATTAGAATGACCTTAAACGGAATGGTTTTTAGACCCACCATTGTTTTTCTTTCAAGGTTGTATTAAAAAACTCTCAAAAACAGAAAAGCTACTGAAAAAAGAAAAGCTGCAAGTTAAAATTTAAAAAGAAAAGGGCATGACTCTTACCAGTCCACTCAAAATGGCCGTGAATTGCAGAAGTGATCATTTTTATGATAAAACTTTTATTTTGTTGCGAAGAAGATCTTTAGAATTTTTAAAAGAACAAACTCTGGCTGGAGAAACATTACAAAAAAACATTCTTTTTTTGCTAAATACATTTGTTTAAATTCCGTGGAATATTTTGTATAAATTCAGCACACTGCACCTCTAGAGATCAGGACATTGCTCATTTTCACCGCCGGATACTTTGGATCGATGTGATTCTGGAAGTTGATCGCCAGGAGCTCCTCCTTCCCAGCAGCCACCTGGTCGTAATCCCACAAGAACCGTAAAAGGACATTCCTCGTCGGGCCCGTATAGTTCCCAGGAAGACACGGCTCAACGTCAAACGGAGCCAGGAGCAGGGACAAGTAATAGTGACTTGTCGGGATGGTCGTCACAGAGACTTGGAGTATGTATTTCACACCAATCACATCGATGGAGAGGTTGCTGAAGCGAGCTTGGGCCGTGTCAAGGTTGAAGGTTGTTTCTGTTTGACCTGTGAGTTGACCTTCGTAGTTGGATGGCATGCTAATGGCCACCTCGGCAGTCCACTCATAGCCCTGAAAAAAAAAATAATAATAATATAAATATTGACTGTTTCAAATGGTATGGTTAAAACTACCGAGGTGATACCCGGAGCATTGTATTTTCCCCGAGGTGAAGCCGAGGAAAAATAGACCGCTTGGGATCACCGAAGCAGTTGTAGTTTTGACCATAGCATGAGTAAAAATAGTCAATATTTGTTTTATAACACCCCATACATATATTGTGCCTAGACTTCCATGTACCAAGAAGCTGCTGTTGCTACGGATGTTCATAGGTTGCTATGGGTATAGCACGTCTAGTTCGCATGGCTTTCTAGTAAAAATAAGACATATCATGTGACGCACTCTAAACCAATCACATGACAGATTTTTTGTTGGGGGAATTATTTATCTTCTAGCCTCCAGGTTTTTAACAGATTATACCCTGTAAATATTATTTCAATAAATAACTGATTCTTCAGAAAAACATAATTAGTTTTTAAAAAGGAACTTGCGCACGGATCAAAAGAATGTTATAAAATGTTTCCGCAAGTATTACTGTGGTTTTTTGTTGTTGAAAGGAACAGAGAAATTTGCAGATATTAATATTGAAAACCGGTAGAAAGTTTTTTTTGGTTGACATCTTAAGAATTTTCCTAAATGGGGCTCACTACACCAGCCGTGTAGCCAAGGGGGAGAGGACTGGGGGCCCCGACAAGTTTTCAGTGCCCCCCTGCCCCCCCCCAGTGAAAAAATCCTGGCTACGCCACTCCACTACACTGCAACCCTCTGTATTATTGAGGAAGATACAAAGATAACAAATATTTACTCTATTTTGTTTGTCAGACACCTCTTTTTCTCTGAATATTTTACAAACCTGTCTGGTCAAGTTGTAAGGAACCTCACGAGTGATCTCATCTCTCAGCTCCACGATCACCTCAAAACTCTCCATCTCATAGATGATATCAGGTGATTTTACCGGAGCGAGGTAGTACGGCCGCTCTGCCACATCAAATGCCTCAGAGGTCACTAAGGGCAAGCTGGAGGTGTTGGGGTGAGTGATCATAAAATCAAGGATGACGCCAGAGGTGCTGACGCTGACCGCGAGATCGGTGAAGTTGGCCCAGCTGCCGTCAAAATCTATGGTTAGGTTACCAGTGAGTCCAGCGGTGTTAAAGTCAGGGGTAGATGGATTCATTGAAGCGGTAAGCTGCCATGGGCTCAAGCGATGACCCATTTGTGGGATGATATTGCCCTGTGAAGGTGACACAAAGAAAAGATCATTGAAGACTCCAAAACCAATCCTGGCAACTTTGTTACTGAAAAACAACCAGGAAATGGCCAAGCACAAGAAAATAATGTCGTCAGGCTGGATGAGAAAAAAATTAAAATTCCCAGCAGCAACTGGTGAAAAAACCCAAAACAACAAACATTCAAAAACATTTAAAAATACTTCTTCCTCAGTTCCGACTCACCGATGTATCTACAGCATAAAGCACTGGCTGTTGACTGAATGGTTCTGCTTCTACAGCTTCTCCAGGCTGGGTGTGAATGACGAGATGGGATGGCGTCAGGTAAACAACCTCTGAAGGATTCTCAGCATTCTTCTTTTCTTCCTCCTCACGCATGATTTCATCATACCTGATGAGACAAGACAAAATTTACCAGGCTCGGTTGAATTCTTAGAAGAGCAGGGCACAAAATCATAAAGCTTTAGAGCACCGAGTACAGTAGGTTCATTGTAGCCTGTCGCAGCCAAGCTCTCCAGATCATCAATCTCAAGTTCTAAAGGCTCACTTGTCAGAGTGTGGGTTCGAATCCAAGTCGTGTTACCTGTGTTCTTGGGTACGACTTGGTTAGCTATAATTGCTTACTCATCACACAGGAGTAAATGGGTACCGGCAACCTGTGTGCCAATTTGGTTGCCAATTCTGCACACTCCTAAGGAGTTGAGATGGTTCCAGGAATGCTAAAGGCCCAATGAACAGGGATAGTAACAGCATAAGGGACTTTGATATAATATTGAAAAGCGCCTAATAAATACCTATTGTTTTTAAGGATGGGATCATGGAATTCAGGGGCATTCATTGGAAGCGAGTAACGCATAGTGGAGAGGAGTGGAAATTCAACGAAGAGACTTTCAGTGGAGTGACACAGCTTGATTCAACAAATTGTGTTCACAATGTGGTACAGAATCGCACCCCCACGCCCAAATTAAGCACTGCTCAGAAATAGTGAAATGGCGTTAAACGTGAAGACAACATTCGATATGTTGAAAGATACTCAGATTGTAGGCCATAATTAGGTGTTATTTCAAGCTCTTATTATCATCTATTATTTTGATGAGCAAAAAAAACCAGTTTTGAGTTTCGGCAGGTAGTGACTGGCTTTGGCAGGGAGTGTCTCATATAACGATTTCAAGTTGCATTTCTCATCTGCCTATTTCTGTCTAATGTCTGTAACACGTCACATATTTGTAAATAATCATCTTTACATATTACAGGAAACACAGTAATGGGGGCCACTGATCTACCGTCACGCTGGCAGTTTTTCCAATGGTTGTAACTTTTATTTAAGTGCCTGAAACCACCCAAAAGTGTTTCGACATGTGAAGGGACAGGCAGGCTTATACTGAAAATGATTTGAGTTGAACAGAATTAGTACATTTTTTTAATTACTCTCAAATTTCATTCAAAAAATGGACGGAAAAATGCAGGTAGATTTTTCCGTCAAATTTTGATGAGATTTTGAGGGTGATTTTTTAAAATAAAAACTAAAACAAATGAATCGACTCAAATCGTTTTCAGTATTTGTGGAAGCCTTGATGTCTATTCACATGTTGAAACACTCTTGGTTGTTTTCAGGTGCTTTAAACAAAAGTTACAACCGTTGGGAACAACTGCTAACGTGAGGGATGCAAAGTGGCCCCCTTCATTGTGTTTCTTGTCATATTACAAAAGATCAACTCCACAAAAGAACAACTCCACAAAAGAACCTTGGAAGTGAAAACCTACGTTTTAGTTCCCTCCGGTACGTCATCACTTCCTCCGGTTTCATTGGTAGCTCTCAAGCCTCCAGTCGGATCAACCACTGCAGGGGAGGGTTCAGTCATGGCCATGGATTTGATGGTGATATTTAGGGATTTGGACAGGGAGCCTAACTGCCTGGCATCGGCGAGGATGGACTGCGCGGCGACCAGGTCATCGTAGCCAAGGGAAACACCTGGCTCAGATGCTGTTAGAGAATGGGGAAAAAAATTGGGAAGAAAATGAATTGTCTATAAAAAGATACCGACAAATAAAACTTCTCTGCCACCATCCACTAAGGGTGTAATTCTTGTGTACTTTCAATATATTTTTTTATGCAACATCCAATGAGTAATTATATAACCATCAAGTTGAGATGGAAAGAGAGAGTGCTTGTTATGTATGCCAGAAACACTTGTGAAATTCTACTCTTTAATCTGAGTTGGTTTAAGTTCGCCATCCATCCTAACACCAAGGACCTTCAGCTTAATCTCCCATCCGAAGGACAGAGGGGAAGCCAAGTTGGCTAGGTGAGTGGTTTGTCTCCCTGCTTTTCACCTCTGTGGATTCCGGTTCGAATCCCAACTTGGACAGGAGCCTTTTATGTGGATTGGGTTTTCAGTCCCTTCCTGACTGCGTGGGTTTTCCTTATTTGGAGTATTTCCTCCAGAATCTAAAACTGAACATTTCTTCATCGTCTGCCATTTGTCCTAATATTGGCACTTGCATTGTTGAATGAATATTAAAAACAAAATAATCATGTTACTCATAGATAACAAGCACCACATCTGGCCAGGTCCAGATTTAAAAATATAAAATTCAAACAAGTGAGCTTTATATATATTTGTATACTGTTAATTTGATTTGATTTGATTTGAAAAGGTTTATTAATATTCAACCATTTCAGCCAACAGCTGAATTGCGGCCAGATCGTAAAAAGTTACATGCAATTTATTTTTTTAAAGCTATAAAAAGAGACCAAACAAAAACAATAATAACATTAGTCAATAACAGACAGTTGTAAAAAAGGGAAATAACAACCTTAAAAGGGCAATATGGGTAAGAAAAACTACAATAAATTAAATTTGGCACTTCCAAAATATCTGTTGCAAACCATTTTTCTTTTGACATTCTAATCCTAAGAGTGGAAGGAAATTAAATCATTAAATCTTAAAACATATAGACATCAAAAACACTTGAAGTACATTAATTAGTAGGAATGGATTAAAGTCTCAACTTAGAAATGGCTCACCAGAAGTGCTTATCTGCAACCCCACTAATTGATAAAATGAAAAAACAATAAAATACAAATTTTGAAACCCTTTCCCATTGAACTAACAAATTATTGCATCAGGGGTAAAGAAAAATATAATTTAGGTTTGCCCTCGATCGCCAAAAAGCACTGTATACGCAAAACATTGTCTTAACACTCACGAGTAGTTCTAGGAGCTTCAGTTGTAGCACCTTCAGACTCTGGGGACTCAATGGACAATGCCGGTTGAGGTCCCATCTCCAAAATAATCTCAGCCTCTCCTTCTGCGGCACGGCGGCGCCCGTTTGCCTCGCTGACCACATTCACGACCCGGATCTGCGACGGATCCACGTTGAGCAGATCGGCCAGGCTGGCTATGAGATTTTCCTGCTCGTAGAAGTCATCGATGGCTATCCCTGGAACACCTAGAGACAGCATGATGACGGGGACCGTGCGGATCTCGATCGGGGCGGACCCCCTGATCAGGACCCAGAGCGTCTGGGTGTCTCGATCGAAGTAGTTCTCTCCGTGGACCCTTGACGTGAGGGATGGCTGGTACTGATCTGTAGGGAGGTTGGGATCCTTGGGCTTCCAGATCAGCTGTCCAGTACTGAAGTCTGCATTGTTAGGAGTCACGTAAAGATCCTATTGCGAGAGAAAAGTTTCACTTTATTGGTCAAATTATCCAATACAAAAAAAAATCGTCTAGGCTGCTCATTTATTATTCTTTTCTCTTGTCAAAATTGTTTTGACATAAACAACCGCTGCTGACCGCATTTTTTGACCACTCAAGCGTGAAGCATACATTTTTCCACAATAGAAAGCTTGTGTTCAAAGGCAAACTTTACAAAACTCTATTATCACCTTGAAGATATTGTTAGGCAGCAAAATAAGTGATACAAAAATTGCCCTTTTATATAATCCAAAAATCATTGAGATAATAAATTTCAAAGTTCGTGGTCTTTGTTTCCTCAATGTGATCTGTAAACTCAAACACTTTTTTTATACATAACCATATGTCACTCCGTAGGTGTTTGGCGTTTTGGGTCTTTCCACTCCAATTTGAAGGGATTGCATAATAGCAACCTTAATTTATTTTACTATCATTGGAGAGATCAGATCTTTCTCTTTCCAACCATAGTAAGCTTGGATATGGAGGGTGAACATCCAAGATTTGGTCCAAGATTTGGTCTCATTCAGCAGTAAATAAGCAGACCAGCTTTCTTTTGAAGATGAGCAAAGTACACTGTTGAAATGACGAGACTTATCCAACCTTTGGTTCTTTTCAAACTACTCCCCCAAGAAAAGATGACTCTGTCTCTTTTATTAGTTGCTACCCATAAACTAGAAGACTATTTTACAAGCACATCGTATTTATTTAGATCTGTTGCACTACGCCGAAGACCTGTGCCAGGGATGAGTTTTGCGGAATTTGAAAATTCCTGAAAGTGGCTTGTGGGCCTGGGTTCCCCCTTATTCTAGACCTGGAACCTCCCAGATGTTACCATTCAGGAGGTTTACAGACTCTGTGCATCACCAGGAATACAAAACTACAGGTTTGGACACAACGTGGACTATTTCTTTCTCCCTTTGGTGACTGCTTTACTTCTTTCAAGAAAATTTGAAGACTCAAGGAAATTTTGAGAAAAGCCTGAAATCAGAAAAAAATCCTGAGAAATCACATGCCTGCTGTGTGCACAAAAAGAGACTTGTTGTACTCACTTCATAATACACATCTAGACGTTCGGGCTTAGTGTAAAAGATTCCCAGCAACACAGCCTGGTCTTCCTGAGAGTTCAGCAGATGGAATCGAAGGTTCTGTGGGTTGGTGCTGGTGAAGTACACCTCGTACTCCTTCCCGGTGGCGATCAGGGTATTGAATGTACTGATACGCTCCTGGCATGTGTATCTGTTGTCGAGGGGAAGACGAGGTAGAGCAATTGAAGGTTTTAGGAGTTGTGAGGTTTGGGGTTGGTGCTGGTTAAACGCACCTCGTACTCTTTCCCAGTGGAATGTACTACTACGTTCTTGATAGGATTGCAGACAAGGTAGATAAATTAAATTTTCAGATATAGTAAGGTCTAAGAACATATTTATTTCTCTTCCTTTCCCTTCTTCATGTCACACCTCTTACAGTTAGGGAGAAGAAGGGGTGGGATAAAAAGCCCAGAACTGTTTTCCATTACTGTTCAAAGCGACTTCTGATGACAAAAAGGGAAATGCCACTGGGAAAAATCAGGCACCTAGGTACCAAGGCCAAATTCCAAATCTGGATTTGATCATGTGATGAATTGAAATTTGTCCACATTAAATATAAGAAACTTAACCAGTTAATGCCGAATGACAAGCAAAACACATCAATATTTTCCCTGCCAGAAATCGGTTGACTTGAACTTTGTACTTTTGTGTGAATTCGGAGGACCCGAACGAAGGTCACCCAGACATCTCATTCCAGAACATGCACAGCTCATGCACCCACCAAGCAACGCTTCGTTTCACCCACACAGGGGGTACTGGAAATAATGCTGAAATTCTCCCTTTATGCGGTGGTTATTGCTTATTCCTCGATTCCAGACCTTTGTCATTTTGAAATAAGAAGAGGAATACGAGCCATCGAGAGGCTTCCACCATTGTTTACATTGTATTTCAGCTCAAAGGAGGCAAGTTTGAGTGAACGGAGATTCAAACCTTTTGGTGGTACCAATTATCGGCCATGGCTCACGGCCAAGGTTTTTCGATCCACCTTAAACTAATCTGGTATTTTCTCCAAAGAGGAACACTAAATCCAGCTGCTTCAGTGAGAACCTTTGCCCTCTTGGCTTTGTTTAGTTAGGGTTTCTTTGTGCCATCGATATTCTCAAAGAAAAATGATTCCGGCCGTTCCGAGAAATTAATCCTATCAGGGAGCATGGACAAATTTCAAAAAACCTCGGCGCAAAGTGGACAATTCCATGAATCAAAAAGGTAAAACCAACGTTTTAGTTTCCTATGTCACCACTTCCCCCTCTTTCATTGCTACTTTGCCCATGGCCTCCTGTTGGGTCAACAACAATAGGTCCGGTCATAGAATCCACGGTGATATTTGGGGATTTGGACAGAGGGCGCTTTTGACTCACCCGTGACACCATCCATTGTCCTTGGGGCCGTTGATCAGGTCCACGTAGCTGTCACTGTACATGGCCAGAGGCGAGAGACGTCGGACTTCAGTATCTGCATCCATGCTCTCTACAACCAACATCATATGGTGGATACCGTGGCATTCATAGGCCTGCCAATCAGTTTTCCACACACATTCATTGTTTTTCCCTCGGTAAATACCTTCAGAAGAGAGGGTGCAATATTCGTTATAACATCATTTCAAAAAAAGGTTGGTACAAGAAAATTTTTACTGCCTCAGTTAGTATCTCCTTACATACCTTAGAGAGGTAGATTAAAGAACAAACTATCCTGTTTGTAAGTGATGTTTTGTCGCCGCAAGTGCAATGTAAACAAATGGTATACATACATGAACATGAATATTCGTTACACTGCACTTCCGGCCCCAAAACATCATCACTTACCCACAGAATTGTCTACTTTCATTCTTAATTCATATTCCATATTTCATATTTCATATTTATTTCATTGATCCTAAAAAAGGAAATTTGTTTCGATCACTACATGCAACAAATCAGTTGATAAAAAATATCTATAATATACAAATACAATACTTAAGTTGAAAAGATTTGTTTTAAATTAATGAAAGATATTATAAACTCAATTTTGAAGAATTAAAGACTTCATTCCTGTTTTACCTTTATTTGGTGCTTTGTCCTCAACTGGAATCTTGGTGCCATCCAGTCTGGTTAGCAGAGCCTTGGGGATGCGGTAATCTCCGAGTCCACGTCGTGGGTCGCCGTCCCACTCGTACTCAGACTGCGGAATGACTGTTCCCACCGAGCCCAGGAGGGTGCCATCTAAATCACGGATCATGGCTTTCTTCAGACCGTCACAGTCCATGTCAACACAGTCCGATGGGTTTACAGAGCTGTGAAGAACAGAAAAGGAACAGTCAAGGATAAATGTTTATGGGCATGATGGGGGAACTTGACGAAGTAAAGAGATTATTGTCAGCCAAGAGAATTTCGCAGTCAAACCTTGAACATTTACTTCTCGATGTGCCATGAAGAAGGTTGTATGGCTGTACGACATTTTTCCGGGCACACAAATTACAACTTTTTGCCCCAGCAGAAGGTCACAAGCAATAACATGGCTCTTTTGATAAAAAGTAGGGCATAACTGTTGTATATTCCTATTCGGAATTTGACTTTCCTGAATGACTTACAAATAGCAGAAAAACGACCAGACTTTCACACTCAGTTTTCTTGAAACACAATTTGGGACAGTAATTGCTTACGACCTTTTACTGGTCACACTTTCGTTACGTCCTTCATCCGGGCACAGGATTTTACTTTTCTTCACGACAGAAGAAAAGAACAGTATTTTGTGTATTACTCATCTGTAATGCTTTTCTTCCTGTAATGCCTTTTGTCATCTGAAAAGCAGACCTGTTGTTATCGATAGCTTTTCTTTTTCTTTTACCGATTTGTGTCAAGGAAAATATATTTTACTTTTCCCCCACACTGGCAGCCAACAGGTGGACACTTTTTAAGTTACCTATCAATATCAAAATGGAAAATCGGCAGCATTGTTTTTTTTTAATCACGTTATTTCTGCATCAAGGGATTCCAGAAGTCAATCTGTTCTGACCAGCCAACCCTACCTGACATGAGGCCTAGTGATGAATATCCTCCTGGCTGCATCAACATCTTCTAGTTTGATCCCCGAGGTGACCATGGGATGCTGGGAGTCTTCACTGGCTGGGTTGGCCATGATTGCTACGTCCGTCTTGCCACAGTGCCTACCAAAACGGTGGAAAACAACATCTGAAAATGAACAAAGTTAACAAACAATTTAAAAGGGGTTGTTTTTCTCCTCCCCCTCGTTTTCAACAGAAACACGTCATCATACAAAACAAGCCTGTGGAAATTTCATCAAATTCATTTGTCATGTTTTAGAGAGAAAGAGAGAGAGAAAAAAAAGAAGAAATTTCAGGGATTTTATGAATTTTCATGTCAGGCTTATTTTGATTGGGGCAGTTGAAATGAGCAACGATGATTTCCTTGAATTTAACAGTATTTCAGATGGAAATATTTCTTTAGAGATTTCCTACTCTTATAAACTTCACAATAAATGAGCTTTCAGATTCAAACTAATTACTATTAGTATGGTGGCTCTGAAAAGACTTTGTCATGTCCATAAAGTTTTCATTACTAAATGTTACATTTTGAGATTTTAGAAAAAAGCTGAACTTGAAATACTTCTCTTTCTGTTGATAACTTACTCTTTAATTCAGTGATTCCATTGATCGCAGGGTAGGTGTCTCCTCTCTGGAAAGCAAAGAGCGGGGCAAGGTTGGGACCAGAGCCAAAGGTAGTCCAAGTAACACCGGCATGCCCCTTGCCTGGGGGGCGAAACCCTCTCTGGCCTGAGCTTTGCCATGCATTCTCTGGCTCTACCTGCAAGGGGTAAGGGTGGTGGGGGGAGGGGGAGGGGGATAAGGGAGGTGAATACCATGTTAGCAGAATTAATGACCGAATTACAGAGTTCTAAAGCTGATTTCATAAATCTGTTAACCAAACAAATTTGTTCAGCACAGACAAATCTTTCTGTGCTCATTTTCATAAAGCAAGTACAGAAAACATGCTTAGCCCCAGACAAATCTTGCTTAGCAAGAACAGGTTACCAGCCAAACTACCATGTACTGTAGATTGCTTTTGACTGGTTCCCTTTGCTCAGTAAAACAAATTCTGCTTAACAGCTTTATGAAATTGGGCACTGGTTACCATATAGAGTATCATATACATGTAGTGTTTGTGACTGGTTCCCTGCTTGAGAAGTGCTTAGCAGACTGCTTTCTACAAATAAGCTTCATGTAAAGGACACTTTGAGACAGCTAGGTGGCAGCAGACATAACTGATATTAAATTTCCATTATTTACATAATTCTGTGCTTAAAATGCATAATTTTTTTCTTTTAAACAGTGGGTTTAACCCAGTAACTCTGCTGCCACCTACTGATTCAAAACTCTCCCACCGCACCCTCCAACTCAATCCTCCTATGATTTTAAAAATCCCTGGGAGCTTACATCATCTGCCACGCAATCAAATGCCTCGCTGACGCCAACCAGGAGCGACTTCTCCAAGCGGACAAACTTGTCCGATGTCTTGTGGGAGAGAGCATTGGGTCCATAGACTAGCGGCAGCACAGCGACCTTATTGTCCACAAAGGTCATTCCAGTCATGATGATGCTGGAGTCCACCTGGATTGGAAGAAAAATAGGAAAGTCTAGAAAAAGAATATGTCAGTAGGCTGCTGACAAGGCAAAGGGCGTGAAAACAAATCATACTAAAGAGCCACGGAGCCTGGCCTTACTGCAGGCACAAAGTGTGCACAGCACAATTAAGACCCTATTACTATTGGTGCACTCTCCGGCCCAACTGGCTCTTTCCACAAATTACCAAGGGAGACTGTGGAGACTAAGTCCACAGTACACAACCCACGGGTTTTCCCACGTAACACCAGCTGGACAAACAGAAGAAAAAAAACCATGCACCCAATGCTAGCCTAGAAGGTTTGGTCCTTTAAGGCGGTCTGTGTTACCTGTGTAAAGGAGGGTTTTTAAGGATAGAAAACAAAATCTTAAAATGAGGCAGAGTACGATTTTTTCTCAACTTACCAGTAATTGTATACGAATAAATTAGGCACAGTCTCAAAACCATACTGAGCTATTATCTTTGCAATACTAGATTTTAAGTGGAAACTATGTAATCCCAAATGTAAACAACTCAAAGAATCTTGCCTGCCAAAAAAATGTCCTGGAATGCTGAAGGTGACATACACTACAAAGATAGTATTTGAACCTGTTAGTCAAACTACGATAGAGGGGCTTGAAATCCTCCAATCAGCTACATTACCTGATGATAGATTCCAAAATCCCAGCTTTTGTAAATCAAGAAATTGGCAACCTTGGAGCATCCGTCTTGACTGGTGAGATGCATGTGGATACCATGAAGAGTAGAGTGTCCGACGTTACCGTACCAATCCGTCAGAGGGTTGGGTGCCTCAAAACACTCCTCTCCCTTGATCTTGAAGGCCACTCTCTCCGAGCCGGCCACGGTGTTATTGATGAGGACCACCTTACCCGCTAACTCCACCTCGATGCCGGCATTCCACATCAGGTTCTCTTGTTCCGCACGGTCTTGGTAGGTGCCGGGGAAGATGACCAGAGTAATGAGGTTGTGGACGAGTTGATTTCGCTCTCCCTGGATGATCACTCCTGAAGAGAAGAAAAATATCTGGACAATGCAGCGCTCAAATGTCATACGCAGAAATACAGTTACTGATGGTAACCAGCCAAAGTACCATATACAACAAGCATCTGCGACTGGTTTCCTGCTTATTTTTGCCAATCAGAAAATTGTTAAGCATCATTTTCTGCTTGAGCAGAGCTAATAAATTAAGCCCTGGTAACATCCTCTAAAAAGTCGCTGACAGGAAAAACTTATGATTTCATTCCATATTCGTTCAAATCATCATACCGGGTCCAACAGTGTGATGCACAACATTATCTTGGATAAGAAGGCCCTCTGTTGATCCATAGACACCAATGGCCGGGCTGAAGCCGTTATGGAAGCTGCAACCTTTGACATAGGATGGGCTAAGGTCGGTGACCTCTCCTACGTCCAAGTAGGCCAGTGAGTAGCGCGGATCGTAGGCAGCTGTGTAACCCTCCTGGCCAGTGTGGAAGAACTGTACATTGGAAATGCGGGCATATCCTGTGACAGAAAATAATTATACAACTATCAGGGATGAGTATCTCAAAATAGTTGCTCCCTGCAAAAATGAGTATTTACACAAAGGAGCTGGTCATTGTTTTACATTATTCTAATGACCTTCTCTTTAAATTCACTTTGATAAAAACAAAGAAACCAGCATTTACCGATTCAACTCTTCATTAATCAAACAGTTAACGTATTTTTCAAAATGGCATTTACTGTCAAGCAGAGTTTTGCTTAATGTAACAGAAAATAAATCATAAGCCTTTGCGTAATTTATAAAAAACAAAAAAACAAAAGAAGATTTGGAAGTTTGCATGCTTGTTCATCATAACTTTGCAAGGGAAAAAAAATGCTGGTAAAGTACCTATCGTAAAAATTGTTTTTGCAGTAGACAGTTGGTTCAGGGGAAAGTCTGTTTACAGGCTTAAAAAAATTGGGCCGAGGCTGATCAGAATTTAAATGATTATGAAAACTCAGCAGGAGCTAAAGCTGGTGCCAGAGTCAAAGCCAGCGACATAAACTTTCCAAAGTTTTCCAATTTCAGTCAAATTGATCCACCACACAACCTCTACAATAATGTTTGTTCCTAATGGTTGAGAAATTTCTCCTTATTTACCTTTATACTCGGTCCCATCAGCAATCATCATGCCGACAAGGACCCGCGCACCGAAGGATTCATCGAAGAGTCCATCATAGTCATTTCCTTCTATCTTGATGTTACGGGTCAGGAGGCCAACCTCTGCTGCCAAGACGTAATCAGCCGTGACCAAGGCTGGTAAAAGATTGGGGAGGAACAATGTCAATTACGAAAAACCAGTTTGAAAATTAATAGAGTTGCTTCTTAACAGTTTGTAAAAGTGTTCTATAAGTTATTTCAAATTTTCTTTATTTTGGATGAAGACATCTTTTCGGATGATTGGCATTAGTACCAACTTAATACCAAGTAAATTTTCAGATAAAAATCAACAAAGTATTTTTCTGATAATAATCAATCCATTAAAAAATAATAATTCAAAATTCAAAAAATAATTTTCTGATTCTGCCAACAATTATGGCAGTTTTTTTTTATCTGTGCTCATAATTCTGTTTACTTAATACTCACTTTGTTTCAATTTGTTTTCACTTTCCATGCCTCAATGCATTAGTCTGTAGAGCGTCTTCAACAATGCAAAGGCACTTCATAATAATTTACTTATAAACATAAGTATTTATGAAAGTATGTTTGTGTATGTATGTCTTTCAAAAAACACTAAACACTTCTGAAGTGGTTTGAAAGTTTATGTCATGATAAAATAAATTTTTAAAAATCAACAAGCGCATTACCTATGTGCTTGAAGGCAAATGTTCCATTTATCCGGAAAGTAGTGGGATCTTTAACCTCTACAATGGTGAACGTCTCCGTCTGCCAGGCTTCGTAGGACGTTGTTGCCACAACGATCTCATCACCAACGACCCAGTCAGTCTCAGCCACCACGGTCAGAACATCCTCCCCTGGGGAGACGGTGGCCGACAGCTGGGTCCAGTAAACAGAGCGGGGAGTACCGTGAAGATCCAGACCTCCAAAGACACCTGGGAAGACAAGAGACAAATAGGAAAGGGTTTTGAATTACCTCTAAAACAAAACTTGTTTGATTTCAGGTCCTTAGAAGTGCCATCTCATTCATCATCATTTGACTGAGCTGAGAAGCAGACAACAACAGGTTTTCTCCATGTACTACACTCCTCGCCTAAATCCACACAAGCCTTTAGGTCCAGACCATCTCCCCTATTTATCATAAATCGGCATATTTGTTGAGATATCACATTCATTTGAGATTGCATTTTTCACTGTTTGTAAAGCAGCGACTGTTATTATCTGTGCTCAAATACTGATGTGGGAAAAGTCAACCGACAATTTTACGCTTCTTTTTTTTTCTGTATAAATGTTAGACTGTTGGTAGCCTTGTACTTTTTGAACAAGCCACTGGAGTTCCAACCTACCAAGAGCTTTGGAGCCAAGGTTAGGCCCGTTAGGCAGCGGCTGGTCTGGAGTGAAGTGATTTCCGTTCAATAAGATCTTGATGTCATGCTCGAAGGGATTAGACTCGCTGAATCCGATGATAAGACGTCCACCTTGGATCAGGATGTAGGTGGCTTCAAGCTGATTATCCTGAGTGTCTTCGATCTCCATGGTGCCGTAGATGAAGAGTTTGTTCATGATAGGGAGTCGTACGTCAGCTACCATCCAAACAGCTACACAAAGGTCAAGTTAACAAAAAGAGCATAGTAAACAAAAAGAAATATACTCTCAAAAGCTGTAAGGTTTATTCAGAACAATATATAATTGCCATAAGTTGGAAAAAATTGAAGATTGCCTCATGTCCCAGAGGGAATTCTTTTTAAAATAAAAAAAAAACAGGATTTGAACTGCCTCTAGTTGCCGGGCAATCTCGGTAGTCTAGTCGGTAAGACATCTGCTCTAGAATGGCGGGGGTCTTTGGTTCAAATCCCAACTGTGGAATGTGCCTGTGGATTTTATTTACAGGACTTGGGAAAGTACTGAGTATACAGTGCTTAACACACATCGGTGTATGGGTAAAAAAACACAAATAATATTCTTCATCCCTGATGCAAAAATTAACATCTATTACAAAAAAAAACCCACTTAAATTAAAAAATAGAATAAAACATTTAAATTTATTTATTTTACATGATACTTCTATAATGTTTACCTTGTCAGTCTCTGTGCTCTTCGAAAAGTTAACTTTTGATTAAAAAATTTAATAATGAATAAAACTCACTTGGTAAAATCATTACATCTTCCCCGTCCACCGGTAAGGCTGAATTATCCCAAGATTCCATATCGGACCACCTGCGGAACTCTTCTGGCCGACCCTCTGGTGGTGGCTTAGGGACAGGTTTGATGCAGTCCTGATAGAAGCAGCTGTAGACTTTAAGACGGACATCACGGTCGACAGGAGCGGCCTCACCTTTACCAGAAACTGAAGGAATAAAAATACAAAGACAAAGACAAAAAATGGAGACGACAATCAAATACAAGCAGATGCCTGGGGATTGCCCAAAAGTCAATCAAATTTTATCTAGAAGAGCAATTCCCATATCAATAATTTGTTGTCTTGGTGCAGCAAGGTCATAACTCCATTGTGCATCAACATCGTATCTTGGCGTCCATTAACTTTGTGTGTACATCCAGTTTATTTTAAGCGAGATACAACCTTTTGTTATTCTAAAACTCGCGTTCCACGTAAACTCCATTTTTGGAGATACGACCTTGTTGCACCAACACAACGAATGATAAACAAAAAAGACAAAATTGCCAACAAGTTATTATAATCGGCAAGTTTCATGTCCTTGGCACAAAGTCAAGGGTCAATTTAATCAAACATCTAGGCTCAAATCCAACTTGTGATCAAACACTAGTCCGAAAATGATGGTGTTTTTTTTTTTTATTAAGAAGCTGAAAGAAAACTTACCTATATATGTCAGTGTCCGTGTTTCATTTTCAAACTGTAAGTCCCCATTCAGGTTGGAATCATACGTTAACATCTCCTCGGAGCTGTTCTTCAACTCCCCATTGATTGCAAACCGGTCAGGGGTCTGGGTGAAGTTATGATTCATCAACAGGAAGTCGCCTTCCTTGAAGTCGTAGAAGCGTGCGTTGTACGAGATGTTAGTGACGTGGTCGACATCCTCGAAGATGAAGTTGTAGTTGTCAGAATCAATGAGGGTCACCATCCACCCCTTGGTGTGCGTCAGGCGCATGTCTCGAAACGGCACCCGACTGGTCCCATGGGCATTTGTAAAGAGGGCATATTTGTACAGCAGTGAGGAGGGAGACGGTTCGTTGAAGGCCAGGCGGTGAAGCCGGACAGTGTCGTCACAGAAGGAGCCCGGTACAACTCCAACGCTGTAGCTTGCATCATGATTGCAGTGGTCTGGGGGAAGGTTAGGGTTGGTGGGGAGAACGATTTGGTTGGACGTACCCGTTAGGCTCCCATCAAGGTCCTCTAGCCAGCATTCATGTTCCCACTGGAAGGCTACTTTATTTGGGGAGTTCAGAAACTCAAGGCCCTCAAGATGAACTGAGAAGCCACCTTGGTTGGGTCGGCATTTGGAGCAGTACCCGATCCCAGCACAACGATCCTGGTCAAAGTTGATGAGTTTAGCTCCTTCGATTGTGAGTCCATCATTCTGAGGGCCCTTAATACCTTCTATAGTGCACTCCAATTCTTTCTTATCCTTCGATATTTCACTGTAAGCGATCACGACGAGATTCTTCACCAAGGCACCCTGAGCACCCCAAGGGGCGGTCACCAATTGATACTCCACTCCTGCTTTGTCTGTGTCCGAAATCACAAAGTCGTGAAACTGAACGGCTCCGACGTTTACGGCTTCCGCTCCCCGTTCAGTCTCCCACGCAAACAGCGAGTAAAACTTGGCCGGTTCATCCTCGCGCGCTCCGCAGGCTCCACCCATTTTTGGATGGTAGGTTGGAAACACCCAAAGACCATACCATCCCATGGCATGAGCGGTGTTGTTGTGGAACTCTCCGAGGGGGACACTGCGGGGGCAGATGGACCTCGTAGCAGAAGGGCCTTCAGGATGACTGGGCATGTTGTACCAGAAACCGAAATGCGATCCGCCAGCAGCTGCGTTGTGACGGATAATATTATCAGGATTAGTGACCCAATAAGTGGCCGGGGTGATGTCCACATTTAAGAGGCTGCTGCTCGGACGGACAAACACGCCCAGATTATACTGGATGATGTTCCCGGTCTCAATACCGTCTTCCAAGAAGTAGGCGTGTCCCATGATATTGTAGGCGACATTGTGCTCCACAAGGAGGTTGTGTGTCCCGTGCATCGTAAGGGCGCGGTTAAACGTGTTATGAATGCCACACCCACGGACATAAGATCCAGACATGTCACCACACAGATGGAAATGAATTGGGTAGCGACCAAGCCGGAAGGCTTGACCTGCGTGTGTGACCTCAACATACTCGATACGACCTTTGACCAGCTGCTGACCCTTGTACTTTGGAAAGAGCATGATTTGGGAGCCAAATTGATCACTACCTGTCTCTTCACCAAACTTGCCAAGGAAACACGTCTGGGAGGCAAACTGATCTAGAAAGATAAAAAGAACAAAAACTTATGAGTTACTTTAAGTCATTTCAGGTGGTCTTTTAGCAAGACACATAATAATCTCTTGTTTAGCGATGATTGTTTGACTCTTTCCCCGACGACAAACAACTGAACAATCATTGTTAAACAAGAGAGGAGGGCTGAGTAAAGCACTGTTGGATGCAATGTATGGGACCCAAATATTAAGGAGTGTCCAAGAAGTAACATGTTTTAAACCAAGACTCTTCCTCTGTCTTCACCTGTGTCAAATTCTTCTGGACAAGCTTCATACTCTTCAAGCCATTCCTCCTGAACCGAACCCCGAACTTTGACGTTGCGCGTTAGAAGACCAACCTCAGCACGCATATCAAGTGTGACGCCCTCTATGGTCTGGGTGATGCCAACGTGCTCGTACTTGAGAGGTGGAGAAAACGTCAGCACAGTTCCATCTGTAGAAACATCTGTTGAAGGCAAAAACAAAATTGTTGATTTAAAAGAATCACTCACAAAAATTTAGGAAGTGGTGAACAAGCCCTAAAAAAATATAACTTGGTTAAATATATACAAAAGAAAATTCACTGGGTATTCTGGCGAGAATCAAACTAGAGATCTTCAACATTTTACAGCAGCCATCTAAAACTCGACATAAATAAGCTGGCAAGACAAAATTTGATCAGTGAGCACCCAGTATAAAGAAGGTGTTTTTTATTATCAAACATTTCGTAATGAGATGATTTCTACAATTCCAATTGAGTATTTTAGTGTGTATAATTGCGATGTAACTTTGAATGTTTTTTAAAATAATTTTTACTGCTGTACTGTAGACTAATGCGAGCAGCTCGTTCATGGGCATTTACACCACCCAGCTATGGCCGCTGCACATGCTCGTCGGCGCACACGCATTGTGAATCCTTCATGCTGATTGGTACATGTGAGCTATTGTCTCGTCGTGCGCACGCGCGACGGCGATAGCTGCGGTGGTGTTAAAAACCATAAACGAGCGCTGCTCAGATTAGTGTATAAATGGAAAACAAATTTCTTTCACGTGACAAATAAATAAATTGAATTGAATATTTTTCTGATTCCAACCGATGAAAACTACAGGAAATCATTAAATTTGACCTACCAGTGATGGTTAATTCTTCATTTTGGTACTGGCTGTGTCGATGACTAGTGGTTGCTATAGCAACCTGATCACCAATGTTCCAGTTCACGGCTTGCTCCAGAGTCATCTGAGTTTCACCCTCAGAGACTGTCTGCGCCAAACGTGTCCAAGTCATCGGAACAGGCCTTCCTGAAAATTTTACCAAATTTGCCCTTTGCGTGTCTGTTCTTAAAGTTAACAATGTACAGTGAAAAAACATTATTTTTCTCATACCAAGTTTTACAAAAAAAATCATTATACATGGAGTTACATATTCATGAAGTTATTTCATTGACTATTTTGATATTTGTTTTGATAATTTATTGTATTTTATTGATATGGCTTTTCATGGATGGGAGTATCCACAAAACTACTCCTTTTTCTTATTTCTGAGATTCATGCAAATCTGCAACGCCTTTCCTGGGATGACCAATCACGAAGACAGAAGGCAGCAACGCAGAATCTGTGTGTGAAGGTTTCCTACTCACCATGGAGGTCCAGAGTGCCGTTCCTGACAGCCAGGGTCTTCGCTCCAAACAGCGGCAGTTCCTGAGAGCGGACATGGCCGTGCATCATTATGGTAGCCTGATGCTGAAAGGGTGCCTCCTCAGTACCGATCTGGAGGGTACCTCCGTCAACAATGAGGATGTTCTCCGAGTGGAGCTCGATATCTGCTTCATCAAACAATAATGTGCCACCTGATGATGGGGAATAAACAATATATACATTGTCAGTTCAGTTCTATAAAATTCTTGTTACAATTTGTCGGAATTTGATTGCTTTAGCATAACTTGAAGCATCTGGTACATTGAGTTGATTTGTGATTATATTCCTCATGGTATTTTTTTCGTAAAGATAAACATGAATTTTGCTCGGAAAACATTTGTCTTTAGTGTTTAATTTTTTATTCTGATTTATAGCCATTTTAGGTGTATAAAGCCCGGTTCATACTTCACTCGAATGGCGAAAGCGAAGCGATTTTTTTGCGTCACAATTGAAAAACAGCGCGTACTGCATTGTTGCGTCACCAAAATTCGCTTCGCCTGCGCTTTCGCGTGCATATGAACCGGGCTTAAGGCCGTTTTTGATTATTACAACAGTGAAATAGCAAGTAAGAACCTTATCAGCCTCGAAACCACAGTCAGCGCGTCACTAACTCATCACCAACCCCTAGTAGGGATGTACTGAAAAACAACGCTGATTGGCTACCACACATTACCGCTTTGCGAGCACACTTGTTAAAAAATGTCAAGCGCTAGTAGGGCGCCCGTAGGGCGCTTAGTGTATGCGTGTCAAAATGCAAGTATTTTGACATGATTTTTACATGATTTTACATTTCAAATGAATCATGTTTTTCCACGGTCACCCTAAACTGCATACAGTTAAGACATGTCACAAAATCAAAGAAGAATGAGAGGGGACCAGTTGCTCTAAGACTTGATGCATCTTTTGCGGGCTACCTACTTGAGCGTGCGGTAGAGTGGATCGACGACAGGCCTAATTAAAATGTGTCATTAATGGCCATAAATTAACCAACTCCAAGGGTTATGGGAGCTAGCAAGGCATGATGGGAAAAGATGGCACGGCGAGATCGATCACTCCTGGGAACGAGGTTGGAACCTTATATTTAAGTTGACTATATGCAGCATTTCAGCCAGTAATTGTGACAACTAAACTTTCGAAGGGACAAAGTAAAATTATAACAGTATGGCAAAAAACAGATTTACAACTAACTACTCTTCTAATGCGCACTTAGGGTTAAAAATCACAATCCCTTAGGGAACTATTTTCAGCGTGAAAGCTTACTATTGAGAAATTGGATTAACACCTTGAATTAGCAGCATCTTAAGAATCGGAGTGGAGACGTCCAAGAGCAATGTCTGCCCAGCTGGGATGGTGACAAAGTCGCCCTCTATTGGTGGGTCCTCATAGCCCCAGGTGTATTTGGAGGACCACACATCGATATAGTAGAAGTCTGCATTGTCCTAGAAGTCAAAATCAATTCATAAAAAAACGAGTCAGTGAAGGAGTGACAATCCACGCAACTACATGACAGGCCTTAAAGGGAAGATGAAGTAAGGTTTTGGCAGTAAGTCTGGCACCATAGTTCTGGCCAGTGTCTGGCGTCACCCCTGGTTACCTCTCACTTATGTAAAAAAGGATTGGAAGTAAACAAATGTAGCACCCTGTTTACTAAGCAGACATTTTGGACACCCAATTTTCAGATCCAGGGCCCGATTTCACAAAGCATTAATAAGACTCATCCCCTGTTGTCAAGTTGTCCCAATCTCCATGGTGATTTGTATTGTGGTATAACACTTCAGGCATGCAACTAATACACTCATAGTTTTGTAGTGTTTTTTAATTTTCAATTGCACTAAAAATGAGGAAAAGAGGAAATCAGCTGATCTGCTGAAAAGTTGCATGCCTGACACTTGTTACTTAGCAAAATATTGATACACATTTTAAAATTAATCTTAGGCCGTTTTTGAACTGGCGGCTACAGCTACTGCTGGATTGCAGCGTAATCGTGCTTTGAAGTATAGGACGTCCTCATCAACACCCTCATAGCCGTAGCCATAGCCGTAGCCATAGCCGCCTATTTGGCTCCGGCTTTACAATGTAGCCCTGTTTAATACTTTCAGTACCATGCAGCCAATCTTACTAACCGTGCTTATTCTAAATAATAATAATAATAATAGCATGCATTTATAAAGCGCTTAATACAGGGTTTCTAAGCGCTGGAAAATGACAAAATTTAAGTGAGAAGAAATAGCGTAGTTATACTGTAATAAGATTAGATTGATCTAAATAAGTGGGTTTTGAGTTCAGTCTTAAATGAGTCCAGTGTAGTGGAGGCACGGATGTGGGCGGGAAGGTTGTTCCAGAGAGTGGGTGTGGCCGTAGTGAAGGCGCGTTTTCCGTAGTGAGTGCAGGGGATAGGACCAGTGTTGAATTCTAGGGTGGGCGGTAGACGATGATCGAAGAACACGAGACGATGATTGCTTTTTGGGAATAAGTAATTCAGATATATATTTAGGGGCAAGGCCATAATTAACTTTGTATGCAAGAGTGAGCATCACTGGATCAGGCTTTCAGTAAGATTTCAGTAAGAAATTAGACTGACCTGCGTAGCTATTCCATTTGAGCCTACTTCCACTCTGACCTTAGTCATCTCTGAGGATCTGTGGGCTGCCGTCACGCAGATGATCCTAGACTCTGACTCCCGTTCAACCGAGCACTCAGCTCCTCCAATTGTGACCAGGTTACCTGTAGCCCTAGGAAACAATACACAAGAATTCAATTGAAACGGCTCTCTGAAAAGAACTGGACTAAATTTCATGCCACTGCTTACCGCGGCAGTCTGCGCTTAAGCCCTGTGCCACGGCCCATCGAAAATACGCACATTACAGTGCGCCGTAAGCGCAGAATTATTTGGTAACCAGTGCCATGGAATTGGGCCCTGGTTAGTTTAATCTCAATGTTTTAACTAGTGTGCCAAAGCCATGATCAAGATACTGTGTACCAATTTATAGATTAACAGACACATACAACTTTGTAATTGCAAAAAAAAAAAAATGCTTTGTAGTGTTTTTCTATGGCACTTTAATATTATAATACTTTAATACTTTGTAAACAGGAAATTAGCCGAACAGCAGAAAAGTCGCAAGCCTACATTAATTCTGTTCACTTTTAAAATGCTGAAAATCTTACTGAAAGCCTGATCCAGTGATGGTCAGATTGGTCCCTCCGGCCGTACCACCACGGCGGGGCTCGACCGAGTCAATGACTGGTGTGAGGCTTGTCCTGTAGGTGAAGCTGTCTGGGTCGGTCACGGTAGCTCCACTGGAGAGGGAGATGGTAACATCACACACCTGGTTGCCGCTCCCTACAAGTGGCCAACAACAACAGCAGTAGTTTTTGATGAGTTCTCTTATTTTTTGTTGTTAGGTAACACAATAGGAAAGCAGTTTGATAGCAACAAAAACCTCTATAGGATTTGAGGCATTGCATGGTGAGGTATCAATGTATATTTGGTTTGCGGTAACACCATGTGATTATATCTACTTTGCTATATACAGTAGATTGTTCTTGTGAGAACTTGTCTTGCTATAATTCTACTACCGCGGAGTAGATTTCGGAATTCGGGAGACAACGAAGTTCTGAAAAGAACTGTCCTGCTTTTTAAGTACTACCTGGGGGTAGGAAATCGGCCGGAACTACTACTACTTTTTCGCTTAGCAGATTGGGGGGACTTCTCGGATAACTTCACCACCGCGGAGTGAGTTTGAGACCAAACAATAGCAAGACAAGTTCTCACAAGAACAATCTACTGTATATAGCAAAGTAGACATGGTGTTACCTCTAAACCAAATATAAACAAAAACCTCTTCTTGGAAGAAGTGGCGGTACCAAAAAGAACCCATCATGAGGTGAGAGTCAACGATACAAACAATGTGATCTGATCGTCTTCAAAAGAAATTTACTTTCTTCTTGCCCGCCAAAACAAGCAAAGGCTCTTAAATTGTCTTTAATGATTACAGGTAAGAATTTCAAGCAGAAATATTTCGTTGGGAAATCGGTTGCTTTTCAATAAGGTTTTCACATAAGTTTTGATAGATTTATAAGTATGACTTTACAGATGCTAATAAACTGTATCAAGTTTCTTTTTGTATTCTTAAGAAAAGACATTTTAAGTAAGATGATGTTTATGCATTTTGATTTCACATAATGTACCTGAATTTGATGGTACATCACATTGTATAGTCGATGAATTAACGCTGATGATTGGACAAATGTTGTCGCAGATGGTTACCAGTGCAGTGCTGTCAAACCCAGAACCAGCGATGCTCATAATTTTACCACCGCCAAAACTCCCTGCAAATGAAGAACCACAAAAAATGACAATGAAGCAGTGTTCTACCTTAACAGTTAGTGGCTATGCTGGCCAAATGCTAGTATACACATATGGACTGGCAATGAGGGAAATAGTGCACATCTATAATACCCGAGGGCCTATGAGTGACCAGGAGAGGGTCCTATTTCCCGAGGCCGAAGGCCGAGGGAAATAGGACCCTCTCCTGGTCACTCACAGGCCCGAGGGGTGCATAGACGTGCAGTATTGCCCGAATAATGCCAGTTCATATGTGTTTTATAACACACCTCAATCCAAAATGTCGGTTAGAAGAGTAAATCGCGGTTTCTTGGCCGGAGATTCTTCTCGATCCGCAGACGCCGTCGTTTTCTTGAGGGCGCTCTTCACCAGTCAATAGTTTTTGGGTTTTTGAAGCTATTTCCCGCTTTGTGAACTACTTCCCCCAAATGAAGCGCGTGCGGTGTGTATGGTGCAGATTTCATGCACTAGGCTATATTAGTTCACCCCACTCCCATATAGCGCATATATCCCAGTAGCTAGATCAAGGCTACTTCCAAGAATGTCCCTGTTCATCAGACACACTTTAACCAATCCAGAAACTATCTCAACTCCCTGGTTGAGCATACAACCTCAAGCTGCTTATATTGGCGCTGAGGGGTTAAAAATCCAACATCGTACAGTCTCAGCCCCTGCAGGTTCACATTTAAACACCTGGCTTAAGAGAAGCAACTTATTGTTAAGTGTCCTGCTCAATAAGTGTCATGACCGGGATTCGAACCCACACTCCAATGATTAGGTCGTCACAACTTGAGTCCGAACATACACATATTTCTGAGAACAATGGATTTACAAACTTAGTCTGCTGTCATCTGTAGGTAGTCTCCCCAAAAGTTCCCATTGTTTCCTACCCAGCTCCCCTGATAACCCACATTGACAAGTCTAGGATCCGTCTACTCACCTTCAGATGGACTGACTGCTGTCACTGTCAGCTCATACTCAAACTGTGTTTCATCGGCAGACAACCCTTTCTCTTTGATGTGTACCACTACGCCATAGCTACCAGCCGAGTGGGTACCGACTGAACACACGATGGTCTCCATAGTGACAGAGCTGATGGCACACTGGGTACCGTCGATTGTAACAGTCACATCTGAAGGATCGGTGCTGAAGCTGGAACCAACTATCGTTATCTGCTCACCTGGTTTACCTGATAGGAAAAACACACGTTATGTAATCAGGTAAGCAAAGACTAAAAACTTGATTGTTAGGATCAAAATGCTTACCGTATTCTGAACAGTCTTTAATCTGAAAGCTTACTATTTATAAACTTACTCCAACAATACACAACAAAAATAATAAGTATTTTACCTTGTCAAAATAACCTATTTGGTTTAAAATGCTCAGCCATCATGAACTCCTTTGTTGTTTTTCCTCTACAGGAAACTTTAATGTTGTCAAAAAGTAGTGTGCATCGTCGTAACAGCCAATTCATTCACTGGGTGTTAACACGTTGACTGCCAACTACGAGTATACTCGTACTAACAGGTGTTCCACTTGCTGCCACTACGAGTATACTCATAGAGAATGAAAGGTCTTTGCATTGTAAATAAAATACACTGGCATCACTGAGGGCGCAATAAATACACTGCTGGCAGTGGTGAGGACATGCTTCTATAAAAGGTTTATGTTCAAATTATTTAAGTTAGTACCTATTCAGTATGCGCGCATGCGCATAACGCTTGGCAAATGGGAATGCCATGTGAAATTATGCACGGCAGTCAAGGGGTGCATGGGTTTAAAAAAATGAAGGAAAATTTGGTGATGCTAATTTTCTTTTCTAAAAGGACATACTAATTGTTCACTCTTTTAGAGTGTGATCCCTCAAGATTAATTATTCCCACCTCAAGTTACATCAGGCAAACGGTTTGGGTTTGAAGTATTCATTAATTTTTGGGAACGTATTTTTATTTTATTTTTTAACTGTTTTTCCCCAATTCTTTTTAGTGCTTAAATATTTTGTCTTGGTGCAATTTTTACTGTTTATTTTTTTTTGGATGGTGTTGTATAATGGCATTTGGAAATCATCTAGATCGTAACTAAGTTGACTTTTTTTGGTAATCCTATAGGTTTGCCATTGTCCTCTCTTTTGAACGTTCACAGTATTGTTTAGTTTTTGTTTTGTGTCTTTTTTTCTCTTGCCTTTTGTATATATGCATGTTTTTGTACTGTAATTTTAATGTTTTTACCTGAGAAATTAATAAATGAAATGAAATGAACTGACCTTTAGTGGGAGTCACTGTGGTAACCACTGGTGTGGCTGCCAAGGAGTACTGATAAGACGCCGCGGGGTACACCACACTACTAGAGGTCACGATGAGGTCAAATGTTCCCTCAGTGTGCTCCCTCGTCTTACATCGAATCTCGGAGAGAGTCACGCTCACCAGTTCACAACTCCGTCCATTGATTTCCACCACGGTGGCCCCGCGGACAAAACCATTTCCAACAATTGTCAGCATCTGACCGCCTGCCGTACTCCCAACATTTGGAGAGACGCTCTCGATCTCGTTGGAGCTAGTGACAGTGCTGGCCGTGTTAAAGTGAGCATTCCCCTTTCCAGCGATGTTAACCGAGATCTGCTGGGTACCAACTGGAACGTAGCTGACAACACACTGGATTTCTCCATTGGTAACGCTCGAAATGGCGCACACCACCCCACCAATGGAGACAGTCACTACAGATGCATCATTGGTGAATCCTGATCCGACGATGAAGACTGACGTGCTTGGTCCGGAGACGGTGGCGGGAGAGACGCCGTTGACCTGTGGTGTCATAGCCTCAGAGAACATAAAGCTGCAGTCTCCCTTACACACAGCTTGCTGTGAGTTGATCCGAATGGTCAGCTCGACATTCCCTGCCTCAGACACCATCGTGACACACACTACCTCCTTGTAAGACACCGTCTGGACGAAGCACCTCGTCTCCCCGATCCTAACCTCCACATCGTCTGGAGATTCGGCTGCAAAACCGTCCCCAGTGATGATGATCTCAGAGCCGCCGCTCAGCGATCCCTCGTGGGTGGACAGCCCGTCAATCTGTGGCTTGAGGATGAAGACTTGTTTCTCTGGTGATGCGATTTGAATCAGGGCCAGCCCCCGATTCTTAACCGAGACCAACACTCGGTGGCGATCACCGACCGTCATGCTATCTGCTGTGTCAATCAAACATGTGAGGGCAGTTTTTGTACTGGTCTTTGGGATGCAGTTGTAGTCGCCGATAGAAATCTTATTCTCACACGGGTCTTCACTGAACCCAATCCCTTGAATTGTTATAAGTGTTGTGGCATCGCCCCTGTAAAAAATAAACATACCCGACACAATACTGAAACATGGATAATGTTACAAACTGTTGACAAAAGTGAGACAGCAAAAAAAAAAACAATAAAATAAAAATATATTAAAAAGCAGTTTAGACCACAACGGAATTAACGGTTAGTCTTGTATTGATGACATAAAAAAGTTTAAAAAAAAGGGGGGGAATCACAAACACTTTTACTAAACTAAATCTATTGAAACTATAGGTACTGTTCATGATTTTAGTCGGCAGAGTGTTTGAATGTCTTTTGTAATGACACATTATTTGTGGTTTTTACCCGTAAAACATTGGTGATAAGCACTGTATACTCAGTGCTTTTGAAGTCCTGTAAAAAATCACCCCCAAAAAAACAACAGGCTACACAGGTGGAATTCGAATCCATGATCTAATGATCGTGACTTTTATAAACGAGTTGACAACGACTTAAAACTTTGAATCTTCGTCAAATTGACCAGTCAGTCCTGATCAACATCTGTAAGCTCCGTTTACAGCCATGTTTGCCATCTGTTGTGTTACCTCATGTTTTAACTGTCCCATCAGACCCTATAGATTGAAAAATCTTCAAAGTACCCACAATTGTGATTATGAAAGTAGTGATGTTGAAAGTGTATGGACTAAAATTAGTCTGCCAAATACAAAACCAATTGTTGTTGGCGCCATGTTTTGAAATTAGAATTTTTTTTTCTTCGGATCCTGGCCCAGTTTAAATGTCATTTACATGTTAAACAACAACAAATAATACAGGTTCTGAGCCAAAAAATTGGGCAGTGGATTTGGAGCCCAACAGGTTGTTCACAATGTTTAGACAATATTCTTGATTGTTGATTTATTCGTCTTACTCATTTGGGCTGATTTGTTGCACGACTGGGGTGCTGCACATCCAGAAAGAAAAGAAGAAATCGGCAGGGTCCTCTCCGCTACCTATAGGAGTGTTGCATCCTGGGATAGGGGAATCATCCCCAGGGCATGGATCAGTACTCACCGGAGCAGAAACACCTTTTAGAGTAAAAAAAAAAAAAACACCAATCCATTACTATCATCACCGGGGATGTTATCAGTAAAATAAAAAATAAAACAATCTACCCCTTACTATTTTGCCAAGTTTATACTTAGGGTAACATTCCGTACAGCTGGTAGATGCATAAATTTGCTAAGCACAGAAGAAATCTTGCTTAGCAGTAAAAGGTCATCAGTCAAAATGACATGCAACTTATACATTGCTGTGACTGGTGCCCACTATTTTGCTTTTTGCTTTGCAAATAAATTGGCCAAATATACAGTTTTCATCTGAACACCTTTGAAATTTGGTCAAGGTTTGTCCAAAGTGATAACTCTGGTGGTGACTATGGGGCACACAGCTGAAAAGGCCAGATCTGATCAACATTACTGCTGCAGCCGATAGCATTAATCTAGCATTGCCCATTGTTTTTCTTTTTGCTTCGCAAATAAATTGGCCAAATATAAAATTGACATCTGAACACCTTTGAAATTTGGTCAAGGTTTGTCTAAAGTGATGACTCTGGTGGTGACTATGGGAGCACACAGCTGAAAAGGCCCGATCTGATCAACATTACTGCTGCAGCCGATAGCATCAGCCATATTGACAAAGTCGCTTGATTAATTCAGCTCAACTTATCATATATTATAATTAGCTACCTGACATAGTTTCATGCAGAGCCTTAAAGCCAGCAACTTGAACGATGAGTTTGTGAACAGATGACGTGGGTTCTTTGACTACGATGGTTCCCTTCATGTACACCTGACCCTCATCATCAACAGATCCACTAGAATAGTAGTAGGTACCAGGGGAAGCAAACTTGTATGCAAAGATACCTGTAATAAAGCAGCAGGAAAAATATTTGCTTTTTTTAACATGACATCCGTTAAAATATACGCAGTAGAGCCTGTGTACAATCTACATTGGCTACAATCTGCATCTTGGCAACCTGTAGAACAACAAGTTCGATTTAAGATCTTGTTACTTGCGCCCCGTTGCCTTAATGCCTCAGCTCCAACATACTGTCCAACAAAGAACCTGTTGATATTTGCATTCCTGCTCCTCAATTTAAAATCTTGTTACTTGTGCCCCGTTGCCTTGATGCCTCAGCTCCAACGAACTGTCCAACAAAGAACCTGTTGATATTTGCATTCCTGCTCCCAAATGTCGGTCTTTCGCATTCTAAGAAGCAAACACAATGGACCTTTGTCATGGTGCAGCCATCTTGATTTTCTCCCATTCAAACCAATGTAACCAAACCGAGGCTGGAAGGGCAAATAGTCTGGTTCCTTTTTGTACAATGAATATCAGCATCTATTACTGCTATTGGATACAGGGAACATGACCAAGATGGTGGCAGCATGATAAAGGTCTATTTGGGGGGGGGGGTATCGTGCTTTTTCGATTGCTGCACCTTGGATGTGGAATCATCTTCCTGAGAATATCAAATGATTATCTCCTTCAGTGTTTTTTTAATATTTTTTTTTTAACCTACTTTTTTTTAGAGCTTACTGTACGGCACTATGAACAACGACTGTTGGATTGGTGCCTTATATATCTATCAATCAACTGATTGATTTAGAAGGATACCAGTCACAAATGGTGCATGTGACATGGTATTTTGGCTGGTAACCTTATTCTGGTTAGCATGATTTTGTTGTGCTTAGCTACTTGTTGTGCTTAAGTAGGTCTTTGAAATTGGGCCTGGGAGGCAAAGCAACTCCGCTGCATTCAAAATGAAGACTTCGATAACAGAATCTTACAATCGACATGAAAATTGTGTAAAAATTGAATGTGCATGTGCTTTCTTTTTCAGATTGCCAGGAAAAGGTTCGAGTGACTTGACGCTAAGTTGTTTTGACATACCCTCTGTTGTTCGCCCCCCACTGATGAACCCCTGGCCATCATAGGAAACAGAGTCAGCATCAGCTGTCTGCATGACGGCGTATCCGATACCAGTCACATACTGTGGGATGACCCACTGCCACACTACGACATCACCTGCTGTGATACTTAAGAGGGAAGGATTCCACTTGTAGCCCAGACCGAGAGCTTCAGGGGAAACAAAAATCATGACAAATACAGCCAATATTACCCTTTTGTAAACAGTAAATATTTATATACAATTAAACTAAACAGCAAGTTGGTTGCAATGAATCTGTGTTGAAGTTACATATCCCGATTTTCACCAAAAGAATTTTTTGGAAGAATTTTTTCTCTGAACGAATTTTGACAAATGATGCCTTTTCAAAACCAAAAACATACCAAAAACTTTGTACCACAGACAATCCACAAAATACATGTAATATGCAAACTCGTCTGAACATGGCTGACAGACGCGAGATAAAATCGGGATCCCAATAATAATTCAATTTTTAGCTATTAAAAATTTAAACCAAACTTTGGGGTTCGTATCGGCCAAAAGTTGGACCAAGCATCTTTAAACCATGGATGTCAAAAAAATATCTGCAGAGATTTTGCATGTAGTTGAAGGATATTAGGTTGATCTTAAAAGTACACACCAAGAAGTGATTTGTTTATGAGAGGTAATAATTCAAACCAAAGGCTTTCTTTCAGGGATAAAAAGCATGTAAGCTTACATTCTCAATCGGGTTGCACGGTTATGAATCAAAAAAAGTTCATAAAAATTTTTATAAATTTCTTATAAGATTTGTATGATATTCTTAGAACATTCTCATTAGTTTCTTGAGAGATTTCATGATCATTCTATAAGACTCTTCTGAGATTTGTAAGAGTTTTATAAGATTCTTATAAGATTCCAAGATTCTTAAAAGATTCTTATAAGATTCTTACAAGAATCGTATAAGAATCTATTAAGATTCTTATAAGATTCTTATAAGATTCTGTTAAGATTCTTATAAGATTCTTTCATTTGTTTTGAATGGTTTGGAATTAACATTCTTAGGTCTAAAGGTCAAAGGGGAGTTTCAGACCCAAACTCACATTCATGTTTCCCGAAGTTATCCACTCTGTGCATCTTCTCTGAGCTGGCAACCGCACAGACAATTTCATCGCCATCCACCGCCGCCACCTCACAGCTGATGTCACCAAGCATGACACTGACATCGCTTGCATTGTAACCAAAGCCTGAACCAGTGAGGGTCATCATCGTGCCCCCTTGGACGGAGCCTCGGTCTGGGAACATCCCTGTCACTTCCAACTCGTACTTGAAATTGTTATTACTGGGCAAGAATAAAAATAAAAGTATAAAAGTGAGGAGTATTTTTCTGTTACCTCGGCTCTTTTCCCAGACAATTCTTATTCAGGCTGCGTTGGAATGAAGTTACTTTGGCTATGGCCATGCTCGTTGAAAATAAGGTTATATGGGACACAAAGGTGCATTTCCAAGGATTGAATTAAAAATTTACATTTGCCTTTAAACTCATATCTGCCTGACTGGTCCTAGTGCACAAACACTGTTCCTGCCTATTAAACCCATGTAGTACTTATGGCTTCACTAAAAGAAACATTCACGATTTACTGCCTTGCAAATAAACACACCACAAAGAATCTGTACACAGTTATATAGAGTACATGATTCTCTTTTGTATGATATATTATACAAATATTGAATGCATATGAGTACATTGATGCAGAATATAATCACGAGGTGAAATTGGGACTATTCCATTAAAATGGAAAAGCCAGATTTCATTGAGTGATTATATTCTGCAACAATGCACGAATGAAACGCATTCAATATTTTTTTTACAAGACTCACACAAAGATCCTTGTCATGTGAATTCTTTTCACAACAAACACAAAAAAGACATGTTCCTCGTCCACTCCAAACTCTGAAAATTCTATTAAAAAAACTCTAAACAACATGGACGACTCCATGCAGAGACACCAACCTTGTCCACCGTGACACGACCTTGCCTCATTTGGTCAAACTGACCAGTGGGAACGATTGTTTCACAGCTTAATTATATCATGTACAACATGTCGTGGCCGAGCGGTCTAGTCCGCCGAACTAAAGTTCTTTAGTTTAAAGAATGTGGGTTTAAATCTCGGCCTGGCCAGTAGGGGTTTACCCCGGTGTTCTGGTTCAAATACATGTAGCAAGCATCCTTATCTACAGGTTTCCTCAGGCTTCCGAGCTACAGTGATTCACTTCGCTTTTGAGTCATTCTTGGCTTCATTACCAGAATAATAATAATAAACATAATAATAATAATAATGTATATGTTGGATCATATAAACTGCAGATACTTGTCTTTAACGATTCCTAATTTTGTCTGCATGCTTGAATGCATTGCCAAAGACTCACTTGAATTCTGCGAATCCTTTATCAGTGACTGTAAGCTCCACATGGAAGTTGCCAGGAGAGTGTTCAGGAATCGTAGCGGTGATCTCGACATCACTCTGGCTTTTGATCTGACACTTTGTATTCCCAATAGACACCACAGCACCAGAGGCCCCGAAGCCAGACCCCGATATAACCAGGTCACCTCCACCTATATGGTCAAAACAAAGGGTACGATGAGGTTGCGGTAGAAACTAGGTTCATCTAGTCCAGCTGTGACGGTAAATCATTTGGGGCACCTGCTGCTAGGTGCAGGATTCTCATCAACTAGTAGACTCGGCAGGTCAGGTTTCCATTCCCACCTTAGGTGCCTGAGGATACTTTTTCCTGCATGACCCAGAAAGCACTGAGCTCTATCAAATGTCGGTAATAATCGGTATAGACCTTATGCGAATGACGGAGCATTTAGTACATGAAAGGGTGCCCTCGCCTTGAGGTAAAAACAGTCTACAACGCAAATTTGATATCATTTGGTTCAGCAACCAGAGTCAGGATATCAAAACCATTGCATATGTCGACAAAATATGAGCAAAGTCCGGCTGAGGCAAACTGGGCATAATTCTGTCAAGCTGTGAATCAGAATTTTACCAGCAAATTTATTTGCTAATTACTTTTTCTAAGCTTGTTAGTTCCCAATCAAGATCTCTTTATAACAGAGTGAATAACGGTATTTCCTGAAAGCTACAAGGAGGCCACTCTAGGTATGCTGCAGTCTTGAGCATCTTCTGACTGCTTTCTGCCTCTGTATTTTCACTTCTTTCCACTTGACTGCTTCTGGTACTTCTTGTGTTGTCATTTAGCCTTTGAGAAAGACTCTGCTAGGGTCGAATTGTGGGGCCATTAAACATTTTTTGCATTTATACAACAGGTCCTTGTGGTTGGTAAGCAGTTTGCAACAGCTAATTTCATTTTTCCAAAACAAAATCAATTAATACAAAATTAATGCCCACCTTTCACAGTTGAGGTGGTTGGGTTAATTTCTGTTATCGTCGGTGTCTGTGCAGCATCATAATTGTAGCTATTATCCAGCACTTTTGTCTCTCCATTAACAGTGATTGATACATCTACTGCAGTCGTTGCTCTTCGATAACGACTTATCTGGGGTTGATAAATGAGAAATACTGTCAGAAATGCAGGGTTTGAATGAGTTATCCACAAGAATTCCAGTCAGAGTGTTGCAATCCTATGAATGCTATTCTCAATGTCAGTCAGATTTAGAAAGGGTTAACCATGAGACAACAAGAGGGTAGGATTTGGACTAGAACCATTTTGAAAAGTTGCTACAACAAGTAGCTTACCAATCAAGTCATATTTATTGATAAAAAAAAGAGATCAGTATTTGATAATTGAATCCTTTAGCAACCATTGCGGCCGCAAGTTGCTTGTACCAAAATACCCTAAGCAGCCACAAACATAAAGGTCATCTGCTCTACAGAGTGGGGGTTGTGGGTTCCAATCCAACCTGAGCAGCCCGTGTTTTTTTTTCGGCAAGACTTGCAAAGCACGAAGTACACAGTGCTTATCACATATCATTACAAGGGTAACACCAAAATGGTATTATTATAATTTTTTTTTATTCACTGTACATCACTGTTTATTAATCTGGTAATAACAGGGACACCAATTAAAAAAAAATTAAAATACACATGACTGTCCCTAAAAAAAAAAAAAAATAAATACATTTTTGAGGAGTACTTTACAATAGTATTTACGTTTTTTTATTTTTTTTAATAAGTTAATGCTTACCCCACTTTTCAATGCGATGACACATTGTATCTGGCTGTAGGTCATGGATACAATGAGACATGCTTGAGTTCCAACATACACAGTGGTACTTTCTCCATCCTGGCTAAATCCACGTCCAGAAATGGTTACTTTTGTTCCACCTGCATCAATAAATTGATTGAGTGTTTACAATTCTACCAGAAACATTATCAGAAAAGCTGCAAACCACAAAAGGACCAAAAAGGAGCAAACTTGCTTGAGGAAACTGGTTACGAGTCCCCTTAAGCGATCATGGTGGCCGCTAGCGTCTTGTACCAAAATGCCCAAGGACCTTATGCACTGATGCCATCCCGCCGCCATCTTAGAGGTAAAATGATGATGAAACAATGGAAAAACTCAGCTTTACATAAAGCTATGCACCGCACACTCGATGAGCCAATGAGCAACCTCCTTTTGACCTCTACATGAGTGGTGCCCCAATGTGGTGACATCATGTGCATAAGGTTTAAACTGCTTGGCCATGACACGCTGCAAATTATCTTTGGAATATACATTAAAAAATTATATATATAAATATTTTTTTTTAAATCTGCTCAACAAATTTAATATTTTGATGTATTTTAAAGTTTTTAATTTTGTACAAATCATGCAATTCAGAAAGCTGTGAAAGTGATTTTTTATCAAATAAACCATTTCAGTTCAATTCAATATCTGCTAAGCAATAATTGGCAGGGAACCACTTGCTGGCAATGTATATAACATGGTATTTTGGCTGGTAACCTTATGGGTCACTTTTTCTTCTTACCTGCTGTGCTTCCAGATGCTGGGTCAATACTAGAAACCCTCAACTCTGACTGAAACGTGACTACACCTGTAAACGAGTAATTACAAATTGTCTGCAGCCAATCACACTGTGTGCTTTCATATGTTTTGAGCTAGGTCTGACTTCCACGTTTGGGGAACTTAATCGACTGAAGTTCAATAATTTCCATTTTGTTTGGCAATTCTTGGTAGCTATTTTGATTCTATGCTGTCGTTTTACTTGCAATGTGTGTTATTCTTTTATACCATTTGCTTTTTACTTGTTCTGAAATGATATAAATTTATAGACTTAAGTTTAATTTGAATTTAGATTACAAGTGGATCTGACAAGATGCTGCTGCCCAATAAAATCATGCTGTGGATAACATTTCAAAGCTCTGAACAAGTGTGAACCTCTCTTATTCTTGGAGTCTTTTAAAATGATAGAGGTTTCGGCAGCTTGTTCTCTGTTAATAGGCTATCATTACCTTTTATTTCTGTAAGAGCAAGGACATAAATATTTTTTTGTTTAAAAAAAAAAAAAAAAATCCACAGCCATCCGATACAATTGTAACATCAAATAAAGATTGTTTGCGGAACTCACTGCTAATTACCAGATTCAAACTGGCCTTTCGACACCTACAATGCAGGGGTCATGGGTTCGAATCCAACCCAAGTAGCCTGTTGATGTTTTTTCCCCGCAGGACACAGAGACAGGGATGAGAGTTGATGTCTGTGAAAATTCCTGAAAATGGCTTGCATGCCTGGGTCCCCCCTTATTCTAGACCCAGAACCTCCCAGATGTTGACAGGCTTACAGACTCCGTGCATCACCAGAAATGCAACAGAATATTTGGACACACTGTGGACTATTTCTCTTTCCCTTTGGTGATTGCTTTACTTCTTTCAAGAAAATTTGAAGGTTCAAGGAGCTTTTGAGGAAATCTAGAAATCAGAAAAAAATCCTAAAAGCTCACACCCATAAGAGAGCACTGAGTAGTGCCTGTCGCACAACCAAAAACTACATCTTTATCCCTGATGCAACTAAAAAACAATGAACATTGAACTTTGCCCCTCCCATAGTTTTCCAAAATTCCAGACAGACTATTATTACTATTATTTATTATTATTATTATTATTATTATTATTATTTATTCGGCCGATGTCAAAAATAACAACATACAAGTAGTACAAAGGAAAATTAAATTTAACAAAACGGGTAACAAAATACAAGGTACATGTACATGTAACAAAAACAGGAAGGGGTTAGACAAAGGGGTACTGGACAGGTAAGGGTTGGAAGGGTTGGGAAGGAAGGAGGGGGACATGGACAGGACTCTGGGAGGGGAACAATCCATTCTAAGACGGCCAGGATAAGCACAAGTGTACAACTACACTATAACTCGAAAGTCTGCTTATCCAATCAAAGAATAGAGTATAAATATTAACTATGACGAATAAAAAACTTCTATATAAATAATAAAATTAATTTTACTCTGAATAAAGCCAATAAAAATTTGAAACACTGTATTAAAAACTTGATAGATATAAAGAGCTGCAGATAAACTGGACCTTAAAACAAGCAAATAATAAATAAATAAATAAATAGGTAAATAAATAAGTATATAAATAAGTAAATAAATGTTAGATCAATCAATTAAAACAAGACAATAAATCAAGTGAACATCAAAATACTGACATTAAAATGAACAATAAAAAAAAATATAAAAAAAAAAAACTCTAAACATCATCAATGAAATAGCTGGACAGTAGATTATTAAAACTCTTCCAATACAGCCTCTAGTTTATCCCACTACGTAGCTTACCGTTAGGGTACATTGCAAGTCCTTTACCCTTCACAATCAAGGTGATATTATATAAGCCAGCAGGTACTTCCCCAACCAGTGCAGTTATCGATGTCTCACTGGAAGCGGTGATGTTACATTGGATACCTCCGATTGTAACAATATTGTCCTCTTGGACGGCACTGAACCCAGTACCAGTTAAAGTAAGGGTAGTACTTACAGAACCTACGATAAAAAAAAAGGTGAACCGGGGAAGAAAACATTAACGAACTAAAAGGGCAGATTGTTAACAGGGAGTCAACGTAGGCCAGGAACCAATATCTTGACATATCGCGTCATAAAAAATGTTCATACCCTCACGAACCTTGTAAACATTTGTCTTTCCCTCCATGCTTCAAACCTGGATCCCCTCCCTCCTAATTTGACCTCCCTATGACAGCACCACATGTATCACTTGAGAAATTTGGGTCCAAACCGCCAACTTGAATAAGGGAATGTGAAGAGGTTTTCAACTAAATGTTTAAACACGGTGAGGCCTGGTTCTTAATAGTTTTTACCAAGATGAAGTCAAGGTAAAATTATCACAAACCAGGCCTCACCGTGTTTAAACAACTAGCTGTAAACCGACTCAACACACATTTATTCCCATTTATTAATACCGCAGGGCTCGAAATTAACACTTGGACCTCAGGCCCGAGGCCAGTGATTTTAGCCTCTGGCCAGTAAAAAGTCGGGACCGGACAAGTCCGGCTGTCTTGCGTTTTTCAATTGAATAATAATACCTCACTGTGTAATAAAAATAAAAATGATGTTCAAATGTTGCCTTTGAGTCAAGTAAATATCTTTTAACTGTATTAATTATTGAAGCATACTTAACACTATAAGACAAATGAAATATCTCTTAATGTTTGGTCAAATAAAACAGTTTACATGTTACCATGTTAAACTGTGTAGAAAGTCTTTTCTAATTAGATTTTCTGGTCCAGTAAAAAGTTTAAGCTACCAGCCCTGCGGACTTAGGGATTTTTCTCCTAAATTCGAGACCTGATATTACCTTTCTGTTAAAAACATCAAAAAACCTTTAAAAGTTGGGAATGGAAGGAGTTGACTCTACACATTAACTTGGACCTCACCTGATGCTGGGCTTACTGCTGAAAGTCCTGGTGTGGCATCAAGACTGAAGTCAAAAGTGCATTGACCTTCAGAGCAGCTAGAGGGGATGGTGTTCACAATCACCTCCACCTGCCAAGTTTAATAAAAAAAAGATTGATCACAATACCTTGTCTTTCTAAATAATCACGAGGCACTCGGATTTTCATATGGAACTTGAACGCATCATTTGTTCTCAAATTGTTTTTGTCAAAGATGAAGCCCAAACTGAAATTATTTCCAAAAAAGTTCAATTTTAAAGGCACAAACATTTCTAAGAATTTTAATTATTATTTTTTTAACATAATGTGCCAGTTTAAGCTGACCTTGGCAGTGTTTTTTGTTTTGTTCTTTCTTCTGGTTTTTTTACCCATACACGGAAGTGTGTTAAGCACTGTATACTCAGTACTTTCCTAGAGACCAGAGTCCTGTGAACAAAATCCACAGGCATATTCCTTGAGTGGGATTCGAACCCAAGACCCCCGCCATTCTAGAGCAGATGTCTCACCAACTAGACTACCGAGATTGCCGGGCAGCTAGAGGCAGTTCAAATCCTATCAGCAGTGGGTACCGCAACTGGCTATCAGCAGAATAATCAAAACACTCCTGTAAATGCACACACAGGTGCATGCGGATCTGGTAGAGCGTTCTTGCTTTGTTTCTTTTAAAATAAAATCTTATTGTTTACTCAATACATTTAGTAAAAGTGGATAAGGCATAGTGTATATCATCTTAATTTGGGTACTTGTTTTAAAACATCTTTGCCGGCAGGAACATTTTTCTTTTGTTTCTTTTTGCTCCACCCCAATCCTGACAAAAGTGGAATCCACAGAGCCAAATATTAAGTATAACGTCCCTCAGGTGAAGTCTAAAAGTCAAATTTCTTAGGCTAAGTCTTCAGTGAAATATCAAGCCTTTGAATTGTTGTTGTTATGGCCCTGTAGTGTGTAGTCTTTATATAAAATAAAATCAATTCATGAAAATGTAAATATTAAGAAAGAAATGGGGACCAACCTGAGAATTTTCATGGGGTACCCGAAGGAATTCTCCTGGTATGGGTGCCATGAAGAGCTGTCCTTTGCGTAAACATTTAGATAAGATGTCGACCTCATTGCCAATAAGTCTATCGCCATTCACCTGTCAAAAAAATGGAATGGTCCTTTTGTTCTCAAGACAGATTCTGAGTAACTCGCACCCCAACCCCCGCCCCCAACAATAAACATGACAGGGGAAATGATAAAAATCTGTTGCAGATGCGTCATGCATCAATTTTGACTGTCATTTGGGGTTTGAAATTCACACCCGAGGTGCCGGGGGGGGGGGGGGGGGAGGGTGCTATCTTGGTCTCAACCTCCAAGATAAGCTTTGTAAATGGGACCATATTACACTTTATATGGGGGATTAGGTTGCTTAGTAGAATCTTCCCTTGCCTTTCACCTCAGTGGACCCTGTTTAGAATCCCACATCGGACCCGAGTCTAGAATGTGGATTGAGTTTCAGTTATTTTAGCTAGTGCAAGGTTGCTTTGTTGCCACGATCCCCAATCAGATTATTTTCAACTGACTTTACCTCCATCAAGGGTTGGCTTCCACCTTTGGATGTCCACTCCACTTTCCAGATGTAGCCGGAACATGTGCCTTGTCTTCCAACATCGAGGGCCCCGATGTCTAGGTTGGACTGGAGTAATTCCTTTACTTTGTCTGCTGTGGCCTGAGAAGGCACTGTTGGAAAAAAAGTAAATCAATAAAAATTCCTCAATGAATACCCCATCCTTAACATTTAATATCTTTCCAATCCATTACAGGGTTTTAGCCACTATTTGGATATACGGTAACAAAATTTGCTGTAAAAAAATAATAATAACAATGCTGACAAACTGCTAACTAACAATAATACTTAAACTATATTTATGGGAGAATATCACACAATTGTGACATGTTCCAAAAAGATTTGCTTGGACCAAGACTCCTTAGGTTTGACAAAGAATCCAGACTTTCCGTATTCTGTATTTTTCAAACAACAACGACAGAAACATGAAAAAGATTATACTCATCACAGACCTTGGATCACACTTCCGTACAGACTGAGATCAAATGTTCCGCTGATCGGTGGTGTCGCCCTCGCTTGACGCACGATAGAAATGCTGACACCTGCCGGCCACGCAGTGCTGTTAGCATACACAGCTCTGTCAGTTTCATTCACAGTCAGATCTGCATTCTTGATAACTAGCAGGGGATAGTCGAATCCGCATTTTGCGGACGTGAGGGTGATGTCGTAGCTGTAGCCATGCTGTCGGACGTTCGCATCGCTGACGAAGATGCCGTTGGGTCTGGCTGGTCTTTGTACACGTATGTCTGGATGAAAGGAAAAGTTACAAGAACTTTAGAACTGTTTCACTAATTCATTCATTGCTTTCCTCATCAAATTATGAACCAATTTAAGACATTTATTTTCCTGTTGCAAGAGACCAACAGATGTGAAGTGTTGTGGCTGAGCAGTGGAATGCACTAGGTTTTAAGCTCTGGCCCCAAATTCATTGAGCTGCTTAAGCAAACAATATCTCTTAAACTTTTTTCTGCTAAGCAAAAATTTGCAGTACACCAGTCAGAGTTTGTGCATGTGACATGGTGCACTGACTGGTAACCTTATTCCCGTAAGCATAATTTTGTTGTGCTCAGCTACTTTTAGTTGCTAAAGCAGCTTTCAAAGAGGTGCCTAAGCAGAAAAGAATGTTCAACGAACTATTGCTTAAGAAAGGAGGGGAAGCAGTCGGTAAGACTATTTCATGTCCTAAATCTAAAGCAAGGTGTAAGAACAAAACTATCAATAACCAGCTGACCATTACAAAAGGAAAACTTGCTTACACCCATTTCAGACTGGCGCTCCAGAGTTGCGCCGAACCAAATAGATTAGGATCCACGCTAGATTTCGGTTTCAGACAGGCGAACTTAATTGACATAAATTTGCATTAGGTTCGGCTCACGACAAGATTGATGTCTGAACCCAAGATGCTCCAGAGTCGTTCCGACCAACTGCAACAGTCCATCTTTCGACTTCTAGCATGTCTAGTCACTCCTAACTGTTTCACTGTTTTCAGACGTCAAACTTTTCATGTTAATTCAATAATTTTGTTCGGCGTGACTCTGGCGTGCCAGTTTGAAATGGGTGTTTGTCCTCAAACTCACATTGTGGTGTCTGGCTGCCGATGTAGAGATTGTCAACAAAATAATCCTGTCCCTCTTCACCGGCCAACTTGATGCGTTCAATCAGTAGTGGGTAACCCTTCTTGTGATGTTGGTAAATCCAACCTTGAGTTGTTGACAGGGTACCGATGTCGATGCATGAAAACCTCCAGCTTAATTTGGATGGTTAAAAAAAAATTGACTCTGTTTTAATCGTTAATTTTTTCATAAAATTTGTCAAAATTGTGGAGATCTTGGTAATGTCCCAATTCACTTAGCGTCATCCCCCACGATAAATCTTAGTTGCCTGATTTTGGGAGTCAGATCCCCATGTGTAACGGTGCAGTTTGCATTTTAGACGATGTGTATGCGTGTACATGTGCACCAAAACTTTACACGCAATTCATCTCCCAAAATGGCAGACTACACAGACACAATAGACCTTTCTTTTGTTGATAAACAAACCGCCGCTGATTGGCATGGACAGCCAAATGTTAGCAAAACATTCAAGTCTTGTTGACAGACGTTGTGACCAAATTCAACATTTTTGCAAACTTCCTATTTAAAGAAAATGCATCCCATTATTGGTTGGTTTGTTTCCAACAAATTCAATGCTATTTGTTTTTTGAATATTTGTGTACAATTTTTACAAACTGTAATTATCTGCATTGATGGCTCCCCGTAGTTTCTCCAACCTTGGGTGGCAAAAACTCGGGCTGTGACATTGCAAAAAGAAATAGGTCCATAGCTGCGTGTGACTCCAGTGCAAAGTGGTCTGTATTGGGATATAGACCACTTGGGAAAGTGGTCTATAGTTGGATATTCTTTTGAGGCATCAAGCCAATTTCCTCTTCTTTACCAAGTAAAACTCAATCACCAACTAAATAATTTCCATTTTATGGACCAATAAAAAATAACTATGAAATGAAACATGGCTTTGATTTTCAGAGAGAAAACTGCGGTCGTTGCACCTCTTGTCCTTGTCATGGTCTTAAAAACACCTCTTTAAAACATTCTTACACCCGGTTCAGACTGGCGCTCCAGACTCGCGCCGAACCGAATAGATTAGGAGCGACTCTAGATTTTGGTTTCAGACAGGCGAACTTAATTAACATAAATTTGTATTAGGTTCGGCTCATGACAAGATCGACGTCTGAACCCAAGATGCTCCAGAGTCGGTCCGACCGACTGCAACAGTCGATCTTTCGACTTCTAGCACGTCTAGTCCCTCCTAACTGTTTCAGACTTCGAACTTTTCATGTACTTAATTCAATAACTTGGTTCGGCGCGACTCTGGAGAGCCAGTTTGAAAGGGTTGTTACAGGTCATCCACTTGTCTGATCCTCTCCTCAGGGGAAACCATGGTTCCTAAATGGACTAAGAAACAAAGTGATCGGACTTACTCTTCCAATCCAAACTCAAGGGGGACATCGTTGAATGTTTGCCAGTCGTATCTGTCATTATTGTTATTATCAACCCAATGGTAGTACATCTGGAGTTTGGATAAGAGTGCACCACGATGCCCCATGCAAAGCTGATGAGAGAATGCAAATAACAGAAATCAACCTCATGTTTGCTAGTAAGAATTACAGCAATGATAAAAAAACCCAGTTTGCTTCGCATCAAGTAAATTTGGGTCACACGTGCACTCACATGGTAAAAAATACTGTGAATTAAGAATATTATTTAAGATCTTGTCTTTTGCTACGGTTTAGCAGGTTTAGCATTTCAAATTTGCATAATGTTGATGAATGTTGAGGTTTTTACAGCAGAAATTACCACCCCATCCTAAAGTGGTTGGGGTTCGTCACTCGGCCCAAATTAACCAATGGCCATTGGGGGGGGGGGATAGAGGGTCACGATAAGAGCATTCTTCCCATCACATTACCTGTCCATTGTACTTCACATCGAATGCTTTCACAGTCATAGCAGTGCCAGGCTTCAGCGTCTTACCAGCGTAGAAGATATTCTGGGGATCTTTGAGCGAGGACCTTCCACAGAAGGGCTCCTCGTCCTGAACGACGTTGCCGTCGACATACCCCACAGTGTCCCCCTCAAAGTCCTGCACGTAGTAACCGTTGACTTGCCCTACTGAGGTACACTTCACGCTGAACATGTCCAAGAGAGCACGACGAACCTGAGTTGGAGTTGAAGACAAAATTGAAAGGAATAACTCAAAACTCAACATATGGTATTATAGAACTCACATACAGATCCTTGTCATTTGACTGGTGGAATATTCATCACATGACATTCAGGGTGTGAGTGGGATGTGAGTGGCCACATTAAGAAAATTCCGAGCAAAAATCTAAACGAAAAAAAAAGCTGACTTCTCATACCCCTGTCCCACCAGCATTGGCTACTGCCGCGTATTGGTCTATTTCCAGTTTGCTTGAAGATAAATTCCTTATTCCTCAAAGAAACTTGCCGTATGGACATATTGCGAAACAACTGCCTACAAGATCCCCTGCTGTCCAGTTCATCGTATGAGTACCAATGCTATGAGTCATATGATTGGTTGGTACCCATTTGCAAAACAAGAAAAGCCTACCTCCTCAAAAATGCAACAAATTTTGGGAACAGTCAACTTCCTCAAACCCAAGATCCAATTTAATGCTTTTGGAATGTATTTTCCTTTTAAACAAAACTACTCTGGATTGTTTCATGAATTGTCTTAATCTCCTCGAGGAAAGCTTTTAGAAAATTGGGGTTGGAATTTGTGTGCATTCAGGTAAGCTTAGTGGTTTCTTCCCCACCTTCCACTTCTGCGGACCCCAGGTTCAAAATCCTTGACCGTAGCCGCAAATGTGGATTGGGTTTTCAGTCCCTACTATGGGTTTTATCCTATTTGGGCTTTCCTCCCACATCTAAAACTGACATTTCTTCATCATCTCCTCTACACAGGCACCGTCTTTACCCCTTAAGGATACAGTTCTAGTCCTTTTTGAAGGTCCCTTGGTTTAAATGCCAAGAAAGATGTAATAATAATGATGACAATAATCATCATAAATCACCTCTTTTGCATTAGAGCTGGAAGATAAAGTTGCAGACGTGACGCCATCAGTCATGATGTGGAAGCTGTTAAGCTCAATGGGTGAAAAGGCTGTCCTCTGGCTGATGGTGATAACTAGATCTGGTTCATCCTGAACTACCCGTAACAGTGGGAGGTCCTCTGAAAAATTTAACAGTTTTGAAGAAAGAGCTGTATTTCAAACTTTTTCTTGGAGCCGAAATACAATGAATAAACAATGGTGGAAGCCTCTCAATGTCTCGTAATCCCCTTCTTGGAACAAAAGGACAAAGGTCTGGATTCAGGGATTACACAAAAAACTGCCTCTAAATAGCCAGAAAATGTCAATATATTCAAGACCTTTTTTGGTCTTTGTGTGCGTGAAAAGAAGCGTTAGAAACTTGGAACAGAGACTGATACTCTCAGCATAGGAGTAAGTGGGGTACACAGACCTCTATCAAAATTTTCAAAAACAAGCAACAAATTTTCACCTTTCAATATCAGGAACTCAACAGCGTAGACTGTTGTGATGCTACTTGTTTCCATGGTTACTCTCACTGTGTCCGGACTGAGCAGGAGGTTTATGCTAGACTCCATTTCAGCCGCTGTTGCAGTTACACTGATGTCACCTGGAATGAATTCAAACGATTTTTAGAGCATGCCTACAACATTGGTCATTAAATTGTCAAAGACCAGTATCCAGACTTTATGTGAAATAACAAACCTGTGAAAATTTAAGCTCAATCGGTCATCAGAGTCACAAAAAAATAGTAAAAAAAAACTTATTAATTTTTACTGTTTTCAAACATCGAGTTTTGGTTCCGCAAGATCAAACAAACTGTTTTACTCATTTCTTCTCAACAAAAAAAAAGCATTTCAGGCAAAAATATTTTGAGGAAAGTTTCTAACCATAAATTTTTTTATAATATGTAAGTTATGTGCAAATCTGTGAACATTCATTTTTTTTCAGCGTTACAGATTTTGTGCACACCCTTTAAAGGGGCTGTGTCGTCATGATCACAGTGAGTCTGTGGCCAGACTGACTTATGACCGCTCAACCTGTTATTGCATGCAAACGCGCACGAGTAGCGGTCACATCACAGAATAATAAAGATGGCGCCCTTTGTGATATGATGGTCAACGCGGGCGCGTGCAGTAACTGGGTGAGAGTTCATGTTTCTGGGCCAAGAAACAGGCAGACTACGATCATGACGACACAGCCCCTTTAAGTCTTGTTAAAAAAGTTTGTTCAACTTGATAATTTCTATCAAATATGGGTTTACAAATTAGCAGTCTTATAAACTTGTGGATTTATTTACCGGTATAAGTGTCATTATCTCCTAATTGAAGCTCATAAGAGCAATCTCCTCCAGGGCAAGATGACTTCACAATGGATATCTCCTGTACCTCATATGTGGCGCCCTCTATGGTCAATGTCTGAGAAGTCAAAAGCACGCAAACGAAGGCCTTATAAACATGTTTTAAACTTTTTTGGAGGAGTCTGAGATCAACCGGGGCGTCTTGTTAACATGCCCAGACGTTCCATCGTGTAGCGTGCACAGTGCATGCACTCATCGTGGTATGCTTCGTTTGCCGCGTACAAAGAGGAACAAAGGGTACTAAAATTCATGCTCCAAATCTCCCTTTATGCAGGGATAATTGTGTAATCCCTGATTCCAGACCTTCCTCCTTTTGTTGGACAAACGAGAATCACGAGGGATCGATAGGCTGCTACCATTGTTTACTATTGTAATCGACATGGGAGGCAAGTCCGAGATTCCAGCTTACCTTGGCGGATTGTTGGCCTTGGCTTACAGCCAAGGTTTGGTGAACCAAATTTTCTTGAAAGAGAACAAGCAATCCCGGTGCATTTTATGAAAACGTTTGTTGTCTTTACTTGGTTTAGTCATGGTTTCATTGTGACAAAAATATTCTTTTCAAAAATTTATTTTGCAAATTTATCAAAAATTAATCCCCTGGGTGAGCACGAACAAAGTTTGGAAACCCTGGCGATAATAATAATAATAACAGTTATTAATTTACATATAGCGCAAATTCCATAATAACATGTTCAAATGAACTGCACAGAGTAAAATACTAAAAATACACGAACAGTAAGTGGCCATAAACCAATCTTTTACAGAAAATTGACATCAATTAAATTGGAAAACACTCAATAGTAAAAAGCAGTTCATCAGTAAATTGATTTCTTCTATGACATGCACTACAAGTATTGACATCTTTAGTACTTTACCCACCTGGATCTCCTTGATCACAACTGAGGACGTCTTGATCTGCTGGACCTCATTTTGAGCTGCAGATGTATCAGCGTTACTGAGCGGAACATCAAAAAACACCACGCCAACTTCGATAAAATCGGACCCGGAAAATTCCCTGAGTAATGCTTCCATGTAATAGCTGAAACAGAAAGTTAGTCATGCAATGTTTTATCTTTGGGAAATCTCAGAAATGAGGTAGGACTTTTGTGTTGTGTTTTAAAACCCTAATGGTCCGAAATACCGCCAAATCCAACCTCGTTCCCAGAGGTCATTGATAATGCCGTGCCATTTTTATCCATCATGCCTTGCTAGCTCATATCCCCTGGAATTGGTTAATTAGGCCTGTGGCCGATCCATTCTACCCACGCGCTCAAGTATGGTAGTCCGCAAAAGAGGCATCAAGTCATACAGCAAATGGTCCCCTCTCTTTCTTCTTTAATTTTCTGACATGTCTAACAAGCGTGCGCGCAAAGCAGTTACTTTTGGGAGCCAATCAGCGTTGTTTTCCAGTGTTCCCCTACCAGGGGTTAGAGACAAGAGGTATCGATACGGCGCGCTGCCCATGGTAGCGAGGCGCTGAAGCACCTTGTAAATCCTTAAAAGGTGCTACAAAAATGGGTCTCATAATTAAAAAAACTTCAAAAACCTGTATTAAATATAACATATTTTTATAAGCTCCTACTACATGATTGTTGGTAGACACGTACCTATATAAGACTATGGTATTATATGAGGGCCCAAATCACAGAGCTGCTTAGCCACAAACATTAGCTAAGCATGAAATAATTGTGTTTACTAGAATAAGGTTACCAGCCAAAATCCCATGTCATGTGTACCATTTGCAGCTGGTTTCCTGCAGTAATTTTGCTGAGCAGAAAATTGCTAAGCACTATTGTATGCTTAAGATGCTTTACAAAATTAGGCACGAATGGTGAAACCAACAAACAAAAAGTTTTCCAAGCACTAAAAAACAACACTAATTTAAACAGGTCTTGAAAGTTGAAACCTTTCCAAGGTTATTCAGACTCCTACTGCATGCAGCTTGAAATCAATCCCTCCTGTTCTGAAACACGAACCCCCCCCACCACAAAAAAAAATTGAAGTTGCCAATATCTAAAGTCAGAGTGCTTGTTTTCCCCTGGGGTTACAACTTTCCCCTTAGCTCATGGAAAACGAAACTTGTGCACACCTGTGAAACATGTGTTGGTGACTGTATTAAGGCTTATGTTAATGAAGGATAGAATTGGTGCCAAATATCCGGAGATTTTCTGCCTGACATGCATACCTCTGATTTCCAACGAGATCGAATATCTCCGAGACTTGACTTGGGTAAGAATCCCAGCTACTACTGAAGGTGTCCAAAGAAGCAATCAGAGTCTGCAAACAGAAACAAAATCAAATCTTGCAGAGCTTATAAAAGATATAAGGAAACTCAGCGACTATCCTTGGCAATGCATTATGATAACAAATACATAGAGACTTCTTGTTTTTTCTGCTTTCAAATCAAAATGAGCCAAAAACAACAGCACGTGTAAAAAAAAAAACTGGACTGGACCACTGGCCAGCAATTGGCCAGTAACTCTACAGGTGAAAAGTCCCGCAGCCTGATTTTTTCTAAATGCCTTCTTCTGAAGATTTATAATTAATGTATAGCTTTCCAATTTAAAAGGTAAAATATAGGATTGGAAAAGCTGATAGTTCAGTGTTCATTATACTTAGTGTGATTCAGTATACATGAAAACAAAAAAATGTGAAAATTCGGGCTGAATCCGTCGTCCGAGTCTGGAGAAAATAGTGAAAAGCCATGCACACTTTTCAGCATGTAAAAACATAATCCTTAATCTAAATTGTTACAACCGTGGTTAAAATCGGGGGTCTTCAAATTCTATTTTCTCCACTTTTGACAATATTTCAGACATATGTTTCTATGGAAGATTCAAGATTTGTACTGGTATGAACTTCTAACCTTGGCTAGGTTACATCGAATGGAAGAAAATCTGGAAGGCTGCACCATGATGAGAGATCAACAATGGGGAGAAAGGACATGACAATTTTACCCATCGTTTTTGATACACTGGTAACAAATATACTACCACTAAACCTTGTGTTGATTATACAGGGCAAACCAATCTGTTCATCTATCTTCAAACTTTGGAAGGAATCTACACTATGCAAAAATAATTAACTCATAAATTATGAATATGCACACCTTATTGTTTGGATCATCCGATGAGAGACTGAGGTAGAGTCTAGAGTCATCGTCTGATCTGATCTTGAATTGGTAGCTCCCGGTGCGAGGTGGGACAAAGAACCCACTCAGCCGAGAGATGAAGTCGTCCTCTTCCCCAAGCCGATGCTCACTAGGGGAACTTGCATCAGGGACCAGGGTGAAGTTATAGTCAGGGGCAGTGGTATCCCAAACAGCATCCTCCAATCTTTTGAGAAAAGAGAGAATGCTTAATTCACACTTTTAGCCTCTGTCATGCAATTACCGACGATGATGGATGAGGGCATTTAGCGGAAAAATGTCAACATGGTGGATAAATCATTGCTAAATGATAATATTCAACAATCACAAAAAAAATACTTTTTTTGAAATAGCAACAGCTTTCCATGTTGAAATTTCTTTTGAAATACTCTTTTGATTTTTTAATGTTTTTTTTCTGTTTTATTTCCATGGGATTATCCTGCTGAGAAGTGACTGATATTTTCCATTGAGTTACTGCAGCATGAACGCCGCCATCTTGACAAAATTCCGCAATTACGTCACTGTGACAGAGGCTAATGGTCGTCATCATCACCATTGATTGACAACAACTTGTGCTTACATCGGGCACGACACCGGATGTGCTACAATCGCCCTTAAACACTTCCAAGACTTTTAAATTGGACGACCAGATAGTAATCTTCCAACAGTACAACAATCAAGCCTGGGCACAATAAAATGACACTGCTTACTGTGAATTCTGAGCTTACATAACTGTATTTCACAGGTTAACAAGTAATCTTTCTTGTGTGTGTGCGTATTTCACATCACTTTGGTGGTAATCTCAATTAATTCGTTTGTGACCAAGGTGATTCACAGTCTTTTGGCTCAATGACAGTAATGAGATAAGGTCACTCCATTTTTTTTGTTTTTTTCCGATTGAGATGGATAGGGCTTGTGCACAGGATGGATGAAAGCAGGATTCCAAAACGCATCTTCTCTGGCAAATTAGTCACTGGCAAGCGATCTGTTGGACGTCCACGCCTCAGATACAAGGCCTCCATCAAGCGAGACCTGAATGACTTTGGTATCACCCTAACACATGGGAACTTCTGGCCGACGATCGTGGTGCCTGGAGCTCTTCTGTTAATGCTGGTGCTGCGAGATTGGTGCAGAACTTCAAAGATCTACACTGGAGGCAACACATTGCACGATGCCGTAAGCAAAAACCTGTCAGAGAATCAGATCATCAGACAGTGATGGGAGCCATGATGATGATGATGATGATGATGATATATTTTCACTTACGATTCTGAGGTGTCTGTCCAGACCTCATACAGCAAGCCTCTCTCTCCTGGGTAGACTGCCCGAGTAGCGGGGGCTGGGCCAGTCACACAGAGTATCTCTGTTGTGGTCATGCTACTGATCTCACATGGAACGCCTTGGTGGAAAGAAAACAACGTCAACATACCGTTCATGTAATCTTTTTTTTTTCACAAGAACTTTTTATTAATTTAAGAAAAGTGGCCTTTTCTCTGCAGAAAATTAATAACTTTTTTTTTCTTTTCCCTAAGTCCTGTGTCTTTTTTTATATTTTTATTCTTTTCGTAATGTTTCTGGTTTTGGTTTTTTTTTTTTAAATAGTTTTTACTGTTGATTGCTAAAATATTTGTATGTAAATCATGTCTACTTTGGCCTGTGGGCCACGAAATGTGATGTCAATAAAATGAAATGAAATGAACTAGTGTCTGGTATCATGGACAAATGTGGATGATCGTACATACCTCCAACCAGCACCTTGGTATCACGCTCGTCAAAATATTGACCTGTAATGTTGAGAGTAGTCCCCCCTTTGGTACTCCCTACATCAGGATGGACACCCAAAACATCTGCACAAAAATAAAATACACTGGCTTAATATCAACATGCTTGGAGGTCAGATGAAAAACAAATGTTTTGGATCATAATTATGATAACTTTGCACGAGAATCAATCGACATTCAAATTCAAAAAAGGAAATGCAAGCATTCAAACTTTCTCCCTCTGGAGGTTAGCGACAGACACTCACCTGCATGTGCTTGAAAGTGATAGAGTTTATTCTGGCCACTGACGAGGAGGGAGTCTCTCTCATTCCAGGAACGGCCGTAGTTGTTGGAGACCAAATAGGAAACCATTTGAGAGGCTGGAATTGGAATAGTAGTATAGTACAAACATAATGACAAACTAAAAACTTATGTTTTTAAAGTATTTTTATTCAACAAAATAATTAACTTGGGTTATTCTTAATTGACCACAAAATTTCAACAGATTTATTTTTTTAAAGCTGTAATCCTTATGGGTCAAAGGAAGCTACAAACAGTTATTTTAAACACGTAAAGATGTTGCAAATGGGCAATTTGATTCCACATTTGTTAGACACCTCAAATTTTGATCTCCTAACTTTTTTTCCATTTCGTTTGTCACAAGGTATACTCACCAATAAACGTTCCTTTTGGCACACATTCAATAACTCCACTGCTAGAACTCGGGCTATCCAGGGCAATTTTGTACCTGTGTTCAAAACAAAGGAAAATTAAACTTAATTCATTCAATATTTTGGTCTGAAGGTGCTGTGTTATAAAAAAAAAAAAAGTATCATATATACGCAATTGAATTAATAATACCCTCACCATCTACAGTACCAGTAGTCTAGTGTTAATTTTGGGACCATTCCATGCAATGTATAAACAGTCGCTGGTCCCGATCATTCCCGGCCCTGCAAGGTGAAAGGTCTCTTGATCTCAGCTACAGTTGGGCCGTCCCAATTGTAACAAAACACTCAACTTGGGACCGAACAACACTACACACAGAGACAGATTAACCATCAATCATAACTGCAACACTCAACAGTAACACTAAGTTCACCAATTTATATTTTTACTTATTGTATATCAACATAATCAGCAGGGGATGACAATCACAAACCTGTGTAGGACAAATTAAACAGCACTTTAGCGAAATTAAATAACAACAAAATACTTACAGCTCTCCTGAAACTGGATCGAATGGATCACATGCATAATTTCCCCAGTAGATTCTGAACACACCAGGAAGCAAAAGGTACAAATTATGAAGGCCATGATAGGAAAAAATGTAGCGATGACCATGAAAACTAACAAAACTATCAACAAGGATCCGTTAATTGTTTTAAGGAAGGATCCTTTCCAAGAAAAAGAGCTGGGCTACACTGGTTTCAGGATCAGCTCTGCTCTTCAAGAAATTAATAATACATCAAATCTCGCGCGGCGGGCGCCCCCATGCGGCGAGTATATTTGTTTTAACTTGGTATAGGCGGCTACGGCTACAGCTATGGCTGGATCGCCGTGTCATCATGCGTTGAAGTATAGGACGTCCTCAGCAACACTATTAGCAACAGTCGCAGCCGTAGCCGTAGCCGCCTCGGATCTCAGGCGAATTGTTTTGGCTCTTACTCCCGAGCGTTGAAGTCCTCTAATGTCTTAAAAAGCAAACAAAGGGCCTTTAGTTTTTAGTCGGCTTTCAGTGATCTCCACAAAGTGACCTAGTGGCGAAGGGTAACTAGGCCTAAGGGGGTGGGGGACCACGGGATTTTTTTGTTGTTTACCTCAGCGTCAGATCAAGTTATAAAAACTTGTAAACGGTATAACAAGAGCGCTGAAAAGGGGCTTAGATCATAGGAAAAATGCAAAAGCGGACACTACATTGTTATTGACCAGAAGTGCCCCCCCCAGAAAAAAAATGTGCACCCGAGTTATCATCCCAAAAAATGTTTCCCTAGTTTCGCCCCAAACTGAATATCGGCGCAGCGCGGCACTACGGCCGGATCATTGACAAGGGCTGTCGTCAATGAGTGCAGCTACTGTTTGCCAGTAGAGCCAGTTAACGGCCAAAGCCATAAGCCAAAGGTATCTGAGATTCAGACATGATCTGTAGCATGGAGCTCAAGCTTGACAAGTAGTCGACGGCAAAACTTACGGCATTTTGTCATTTTGACACCTGTTGGTAAGAAATTGCTCAACCAAAAATATTTTTCAACCATAAACTGTATAAAATTAAAAAAAAGACTGGCTCTCAAAAGTACTGCTATTGTGCAGTTGCTTGTTGTAGACATGGATCTAATCAGCGTTGATTGTCAGTTTCCTATAGGCCTATTTCTAGAGGAGATTAGACGTGAAACAAATTAAATTTGTGGAAGAGAAATGCCCTCCATAATAACACAAAAAAGAGCTTGCTGGCTGACCTTAGAATCTGACTCCTTCCCTCGCTTTCCTCGGGGTCCAGATTTTGAGAAGGATCATAAATATCAGTGATGATTTTTCCTCTGGTTGACAGCTTTGTTCCTGTTCAACACATGAAGCGTGAAAATATTCTGAAGAAATTCTTGGCCTGATATCCATGGAGATTGATCGTACTATAACGTGCCCCTGAGCTGCCCCAACAAAATACGTGCAATGTGCCCAGCAAATTATTGTTTGACTATAATTATTTTCAATTGTTTCCCATAAACAACTTTTATGTCATCTTAACAAAAAAATCTTCTTCCCCAATAAATCATCTTCTCTTAGACGTTATTATCGTCACATTCCTTCGCCCATTTTTTATGTCAAGAATGTTCATAATTTGTTTTCCTTTTTTTCTAAGAACAAAGTTTCAGCTTAACAAAAACTTTACTTACCTGCAACGCCGCTCGAGGGGGTTATTTTTTTAATAGTTGGCGTGTTTGATTTCTTGAACTGTTACAAAAAGTTGGAAAAATTATCAAGTTGTGTTTTTCTCTTTATTACTTTATCAGTTAAAAGTTCGTATTATTAATAATTTATACCATGCTCGATATGTGACAGAGGGAGGCCCCCCCGAAAAAACACACATTCTTCCCCTCTTGTACATTTAAGTATCCCCCTAAAATCCTTATAAAGAATTCCATAGATTCCCAGAAAACAATGAAGACCGCAATAGGAGGTGGTACAACCTTTATCACTTTATCAGTTAAAAGTTCGTATTATTAATAATTTATACCATGCTCGATATGTGACAGAGGGAGGCCCCCCCGAAAAAAACACACATTCTTCCCCTCTTGTACATTTAAGTATCCCCCTAAAATCCTCATAAAGAATTCCATAGATTCCCAGAACACAATGATGACCGCAATAGGAGGTGGTACAACCTGCCACATATCGAGCACCAAATGTAACAATAATTCAATAAACGGCATCAAGTTGTTAGACAAACTATGTGAGATATAAGAACATGCCTTTATCTTCAAACTGTGCTGCTATTTTTAACGAATTAAAGAAAAATAAAACACTGTTAAAAATGTTAGGATATATAGAAATCGTTCAATACCATTTGGGTGTAATTATTTACTGGCATCAATATACAGAAAACTGTGCTATGTCTGAATCGAAGAAGCTTTATCACACAAAACAAAATGGCGTACTTGGAACTCGCAGTCTGTCTTTTTGGTGCAGTAATCCGTCACGGGTTCCCCATCAACAATGACAAAGACATCAAAAGAGCCTTCCTTGCCAATAGATCTCAAGATTTATTGAACAAACAAACAAAAAGAATCATTTTATTAGTTTAAACTCATTTCAGAATATCTTTGTATTATGTGAATAAGTATACTTTGGAACTTGACCGGTATTATCCGGACGCTGGACATTATTTACCATGAGATAAAGGTCGTATATTTTATGACATTAAAAAACATAATAATAGCCCTTCACTCAGTATCTGAAGTGTTAATTCAACAACTTTAAAGGAGTTCGGAATTTTACTATTCAGTAAAAAAGATACACTTGTGTGACCCAATCGCCGATTTGAAAGTAATGCTGTTTAGTCGGGAAAACCACACCGTATAGCTTGTGGTCGTTGTGTACCAAAGAGTAGCCAACGTGAAATCTACCGTACTCATAAACAACGTTGTTTCATTCCTTTCATAACAAAACAAAATCGGAATTGGATGCAGCTCTTTCATTATTTAACTCAGCTAATGGCATCGACAAAAGCGAGGTATAGTCCCATCTAGCATTGCACTTTCAACAGAACTTTGTGTTCGGAGAATAAGACACAATGCAGCTGACGCGGGTATTTAGGCTCTTTTCGAAACCATGACTCTGGCTTGGGCTCCGGCTTACGCTGCATCAGTTATTTTGAAAACGAGTGCGTTCGCTATACGGGGCTTCAAACAGGTAGACGGAGTCAAAGCCAGAGCCCAAGACGAACCCGTGATTTCGAAAAGGACCACAGATGACTAGTCTCGACAACATTTGGCTCACCTGGTATCACATACGATTTTCTCTTCGTTGCAGTAGTATGGAATGACTGAGCACACGTGGGTCGTAAACTGGTTCTTGAGAAATACCTGGTTCCCGTTTGCCTCATTTCCAGCTCCATAACTAAAAGGATCTTCGCTGAAACCTGCATAATATCGACACGAAAGTTAAAAGCCGCATCGGTCTTATTTTTATGTTTTCGCGTAGATAAATATTCAAGAAAAACTTTCAGTCACTTTTCGAAAGTGTTCTTTTTTATAACAACTTATTTATGTTTTTTTATTCTTATTATTGTCACCCCTTCCCAAGATGCAACTCTTTCAGTAATATAGATCCGCTGCTAAATTGTTTCGACTTTGGTTTTCTTGGGGCGTGGTTCAAGGAGTCGGGATTCCCCTTTTTGACCCCTCCCTCAGGCACTTCGGAAATTAAAATGCAACCTCAGGCCAGTTTCATAGAGCTGCTGTTTAACGGATGATTTTGTGCTTACTGTGCGATTTCCATTTCATAGCGCTGCTAACAGGATAAGCACACGAAAAGGCATGCTGACATTCCGGTGCTTACTGTAGGAAAATGAATGACATAACAATGCAAATCCATGGTGAACGCGCAAGCTGGCCGCCTAATTTTTATTTAGTTATTTATTTTTTTTTTGCTTACCTGTGAAATACGCTTACGCTTAAGCAAATTTTTCTGCTATAGTAGTTAGCACGAACATGTGCCTACCGTTAAGCAACGCTATGAAATTGGCCCAGCACTTCCGAGAATTTAGTAACACTTGATGTACTTCGCATTTCCTGTTGTGAACATTGTGAAAAAACATTGCAGGTGCTTTGTGCTTGATTGGTATCTGATTATCGTTTGTTTGTTGATTAATTGATATTGAAAGTAAACCTTGTCCGGTGACGGTGATTCGTGTAGCTCCGGCCAAGCTGCCCTGCCGTGGTGTGATTGAGGTCACCCTGCGGGAGTCCACTAGTTGAATCCCTGAAGATACCAGACATCATTATTTATTCATTTATTTTATTTACATATTTAGTTAATTTACATAATTTAAATCTCCTAATACACAGGTAAAAACAGAGTGACGGTTCACCATCGATTTTTTGGACATGGACATTTTATTTGAACCGTCTAGACTTTTACAAAAAATAAGTCTTTGAAATTGCACTGGAAAATGTACTGGTTGTGTTTAGTTGCATGTTTAATTTTTCTTTGCCACCAAAGACAATTTAAATAAGCGCACATTCCACAAATAAAATACACGAAAATCACACAATTTCAGAGTACTTTTTGCATGAGTATTGACACAAATAGTTAACTTACTATTCCTGAACACTTTTAGGGGACACACTCCTATTCATGTATGATATTATCACAATTTATTTTGTACAGCTTGTAAAATCTCAAGAAAGGATATCCGGGCAAAGTTTACGCCCGGGTCGGGACCTGTGCCCGTTCACTGCAAAAACTGGGGTGTTAAATTTATTCTCTCGGTATATATATGTGTGATAACACCGACATGGTGTTAGTTATCCCCATTGCTTTATCGTTGGTAAAATTAACACCATGTTGGTGTTGTCATAATTATATAGATACAAAGAGAATCAAATTAAACACCCCAGTTTTTGCAGTGTTGTGTCCCTCCCCCGTACTTAATAGGCATACTGAAAATAAGGCAATCGGTAACGTTTTAATTAAGTGACTTGAGGTCTAACTTGATGATGGTACGGTCGGACCCGGTAAGCTTCTGGCTATACCCGGTTGTGCTGGCTGACGCGCTCATAACCATCCGTTCATCATTCATCGAAAACCACCCCAAAAAAAACTCACTTCAAACACTCTGACAACACATCCGTTGACCACACATTATCTTACCACATAGGCAGAGTACATCCACCACCAATATCGTAAATGAGAGAAACGCATTTTTCTTGTTCGCGGCCATGGCAGTCAGTCTCCAGGAGATACTAAACTTTTGTCGACGGAACTTTGTTTTAAAGTTTTCCTAGTTGTTTGAAACTTTCCTCAATGGTCGAAATAGCTCCCTTCGGCACAATTGGTTGGTTTGGGCTGTGATTCTCACAGAACAATACAACGGACATGTTTTTTAAGTCTCTGTGTCTGTAATATGGCGTGAGCCTCCACGTCTGACGTCAGATATTGTGAGGCTTAAGTTACACGCAAGACCGTCTTATGTCGGCTTTGTGCAAGAGTGAAGTCTTTTGTAACCTATAGTCAAGTTACAAATTGAAACACTGAAATTTGATTCGTTGACAAAGGCTTCGGGGAGGTACGTGTGCTGTTAATCGTAATAGATGGCTAAGGGCAGAGATCATTAGTGAGTAAATAAATAACACAATAGGCTATCCTAGTTACCTAAAATGGAATCAGTTGATCGTCAACTCAAAAGTACTATTTCAACACGTAGGGATGCCGTGCATTGATATCGTAACACAACATGGTCTGTAGATGGACAAACAGGCGCTAAACCCAACCTCAAAAAAACCTAAAACTTACTTTAAAAAAAAAAAATTCTTTATCAACTTCATGTATTTTACATGAAGACGATGTATTTATGTTTACCCCACGTCAGATTATTTTTATAAAAAAAATAGTCAACGGCATAACAAGTGCGCTGAAAAGGGGCAAACCAGTCATTGCGTAGATTAAGATATTTTTACAGATAAATGTAAACGCAACTACAGCTTTAATTGGCCAGAAGTGCCCCGTAGAAAAACGTCATACCCTATGTGCATTCCCTCATAAAGTTGTACCTTACTTTTGCTGATATATAGATGTAGGCCTAACTAACTTACATTTTTAAAGATTGCAAAACAAAATTTAATGGCCTGACGTTTCGACCCTCGGAGAGTTTTTCTCAAAAGCTAAACAAGAAGATGCGATTGACCTATTTAGGTCGGTATAAAGATAGAATGATGGCTTCTCTTGTGTAAATTTTGTCTGCACATAGAAGCGCGTCATTCGGCAAGACCCCATCCTAAAAAAGCAATGATGGAAAACACCTCCACCGCAAAGCTTTCTCCCAACAGGGTTTAACCCCTGCACGAATGCTATAAATTAACATGTGGGGGATGCTAGGCAGTCATGACGTTCATGGAAGATAGCCTGCTTGAGGTGTTTTTCCCCCTGCGTCATAATATTGCAAGTGAACTTTTGAGGTGTAAGTTCATTTTGATATGCAAACTGTGTGCATCCAGTGTATCCTACGTTCCCATTACTGCGATTATTATTTTTTTTTTTTGAATACCAGAGGACTGGTTAACAACGAAAAATGGTACACTCGAACATGAATTATCTTTTCGTGAAAACTGGCACAATGGGATTAATGTACTCTATATCTTGTTGGTACTATAAGTGATGACGTTTTGGAGCCGGAGGTGCAGTGTAACGAATGTTCATGAACATGTACATGTATGTATACCATTCGTTTACATTGTACTTCCGGCTCCAAAACGTCATCACTTACCAATAGGATAATAGCCATGCAGCAATGATGCCATAATTCAATTGATACCGTGCCCAATGTCACAAAAAGTATCTGAACACAACAAAATTATGCTTACCAGAATAAGGTTACCAGCCAAAATACCATGTCACTGTACAATATGTGACTGGTATCCTGCTTATTTTTGCTTAGCAGAACATTTTTAAGCAATATTTTCTGCTAAAGCAGCTCTGTGAAATTGGGCCCTGGTGGATCCATTGTCAAAGAGCTGCTTAAGCAGAAAATATTGCTTAACAAACTTCTGCTGAGCGAAAATTATAGCTGGAAGACCACATGACGGGGTATTTTTGGCTGGTAAACAATTTTGTCTGTGAATTGCTAATTTCATACTACGGTGTTCGCAAGACGCCAAATGCCCGTCGTACCGTCGCGTCGTGTCGTCGCGTCGTGCCGTCGATCGTTGGGTCGTCCCGTCGCGTCGTGTGTCGCCTGTCTTTACATTGATTTAATACAGTAGTCGTGCAGTTGCGTCGTGCCGTCACATTTGCCGTTACACCGTGCCGTCGCCCGTCGCGTCGTGCCAACGCGGCGCGTCACGTCGTGCCTTCGCCGTCGTGCTGCCTCCTCATTTGTCTTCTCATTTTCTTTTCTCCGTGATAGTCGTCGTATACATTTGTTGGAAATAGTTGCTTTCCTTTCTCATACGTAACCGAGCTTTTTTGGAAGATATGGACTGAGAAAGCAACGGCATACAAAAATATTCCAAAATTTGGCAATGACTTACCAACGGTATGGAGGATTGGAACAAAAAATACGCGTCCTCATAAAAAAAATAATAAAAAAAACCCCAAAAACATCATAACAATAAAACAGTGCGGAACCATCCCTTTTTCAAAACCAGAGTTGGAATGAATGTACTCTCCACAAAAAACACACTGATGTGCAATTTATTCATATTTCTTGAAAACCATGAGATTGAATCGAGAATACACCGTAGGCCTACTCGCAAATTCAATGATTAATTTTCACAGGCTGTGACGGGGTCCCTGACCCAGATGTCCCCCAGCGATCTCATCTCGTTGATGATAAAGCACACAATTGTACAATTCTATCTCTCTGTCAATGTTGTAAAAAAGATACCATCGGCCCATTTGTTGCAGAACTCAGCTTTGAAAACAACCCTCAAGTTCATTGTAGGCCTACTCAAACTGGCGGACAAAACTGAAGAATATCTCTGAATGACCTGGTAACAATCCAGACTGTGTTTATGTAAACTCTGCGTTGTCGTGGTGATTGTTTGTTACGCCTACTATTTGATTGTTATTCTGGTGACTCGATCGTCGACTGGTTCAGAAAAACGAAGAGGACGATTTAAGAGCACCTGTTCTCATTTCAAAGACGTGTCGAAACCCGGATTCCAGGTCAGTATGATCCGGAATCCGTGTCAAAATAACCCAGAAATGGGTCAAACTGAAGTAGAACTCTAGTTGAAACCCATATATTCACCCGTAGCCTGACCCGGCATTGGGTCAGGCCCCTGGGAATCCGGGTCAATTCTAAACCCGAGTGAACGCCATGCTGAGACGCTCTTTGTTTGACTAGGTTTTTTTTTGCTGAAATCATAAAGTTACAGAAACTAACAGAGGGAATTCTGTAATAAAGCTCAATCCGGAAAAAACATAGAGGCCCGGGCCTACACGCTGATTGCATGATACTCCTTAATTTATTTATTTATTTGTTTATTTCAAGATCTTTATACGGGACACAAATATCAGCTCAACGGCTGTTTTACATGATGGTCCTGTGTCATAAAAATGAGAAAACAGAAGAAAAAAAACCAATACTTTAAAATAAACAAACAGTCAGAGTAAAAGAGATTTTTAGTGATGCATTGAAGGCACTCAATAATGAAGAAACACAAACTGAAAAACTACATTATTTACCCACTTTTATCGTTAGGACTTCAGCTCGGAGTCGTGCAAATAACACAGAAGGTTCATATCTGGTAAATAAAAATAAGTCATAAGCTATCATGTGCGCGCACACAACTTCAGACAACACACAAACATTACAATAAAAATGTTCGTGTATTGTCTGAAGTTATGTGCAAGCACATGGTAGAAAAACATAGTGTATTAAATGTATTGTTTTGTTTGATCTGTCGCATTCATGTTTGCGCTCGTTCTATCAGTGTGAAGTCTAATCTATGTTTTGCTTTGTTGACTGACTGCTTGTTTATTTATGACACATTAAAAAATTAAGTGGGAGACGATGATCTTAGGGCAATGGGTTCAACATTCTGACTTGCCTGCCCCAACGACCAGAACATAAAGCGTATCCCCAAAATTTGGAAAATATTCATGATTGTAAAAACAAATACAGTTAGGGCCTACAGTTAAAATGAAAGAGGAATAAACTACGAATTTAAAGCTTTTTACATTTCAAAAAGAAACTCGTGCCAGGATTCAGCTGCAAATCGGTTCCAAAAATATTTCTAGAAGCTTTGAAAATCTATTAAAAATAAAGAAACGCGGGATAAATCCTAGAAAAAGTTGATCTGTCATATCAATTTTAAGGATAATTTAGGGCCAATTTTTTTTAACTTGAATATTTAACTCAATCCGAGCTTGATACACGTCTCCCGGCTGCCGTTCTCTAAATTTAAATGTCACTTTTTACAACTTTATAGTTAGATCCCCATCCACCAAAAGCTTTGACAATAAAAAGCTTGTATCACTGTGGGTGGATAGGTGAAGATTCAGGTTTATATATTTTTTCACAGGTGTGTGAAACAGTATAATTGAAGAACATCCCACAATAGTTTTTTTCCCTCAAGGAGCCAATTTAACTCCGTTTATTAGCTCCATAATGTCATGTTAAATCAATCATGAAAGAGAAATGTCTTAGTAAAAAGTTAGACATCTATTCAAAGTAAATTTCATGTACCGGTATTAAGACCCCAAGAAAACCAGATAGTTTCCTGGAAACTAAAATGAAGAAACTTTAAAAGTTGAAAACAAGACTGGTTTGAATCGCTGTGCATAAAGGCATGTTGTTGTTAGCAGTGGCGAAAAGCCTCTTTCGTCAGGCATTTTCCCGCCCCATGGTGATAAATCTTTTCAGATTTTTCTTGTACCCCGAATATGAGGGTCGCCCTTTGATCCATCCCATGCCATCGTACACTCCAAATTATGGTGGCTTTAAAGGGATATCGCTCATATATTTTGCCGTCAATATTCACGACTTGTGCTCAAGTTGCAAATATTGACGGCAATGTTGCCGTCAGTGTTTGCGACTTTGGGGTACAAGTCGTGAATATTGACGGCAATATTTGTGACCTGGGTACAAGCCGTGAATATTGACGGCAATTTTGCCGTCAATATTTGCGACTTGGTGTACAAATTGTGAATTTTAACGCCAATATTGGCGTCAGTATTTGCGACATGGGCAAAATCGTGAATATTGACGGCAATATTGGCGTCGATATTATGCACGACGTCCCCTTAAAGCCACCATAGGTTCGGCTCTCGCCGAAATACAAACGACTTTTGTTTTCGTCAAGATTTTAAAATTTTGCTGTAAAATGTTTGAATTAACAAAACAATCAGGGGCGGATTATAGGTGCATTCAGTGCCCCTTAGTTTGTCCAAAAGAAGAACAAAAGTAGGGTGAAAAAAAGAACACTAAAAGACCACATTTTGCTGTAAAATGTGTTTGAATTAACAAAACAATCAGGGGCTGATTGTAGGTGCATTCAGTGCCCCTTAGTTTGTCCAAAAGATGAACAAAGGTAGGGTGAAAAAAAGAACACTAAAAGATCACACTTTTCCTTAAAAAGATTGTACCAGGTATCTTAATCCTCAAGTTTTCCCAGGGCCCATGGTTAGCTTGGCGATGCTCACACGCAAATTTTGCCAAATGTTTTGTTTTGTTTTATTTTTTATTTATTTATTTATTTATTTATTTTTGGTGGGGGCTTAATACAGTTGAATTTCTTATTTCCTAAACGTGACTTGGCAACAGAGGGCGGCATTACTTTTGCGCGATAGCCAGTTAATTACGGGTGCACCCATAGAGTTATATTATATGGGTGCACCACACCAATAAGCTCCCATAACAATCAATGCTAAATGCTAAATGATCAAAAATACTCACAAAATATTTCAAAGTCTCTCAGCCTCCAGAAAAACAAACCAAATATATTTTCTTACAGCTGAACTTTACTTTTTTTTGGTAAGTTAGCCGTTGAAATTTTGTGTAGGCCCATCCAAATACACCCTTAAACAAGTAAATTGGCATCCAACATCCAGCATCACTGGTGTCTTTTCTACTCCGGCCGACAGGTGGCGCTCTAATGACACATTTCAACTCAACACAGGCCTATATATGTGTGTTTTTAAGTTCCACAACATGACCCCCTTATTTTTTGCTGAATATTTTGTTTTTCCTTAAAACCTTACAAAACAACATTTAGTAAATGTAGTATTTACAAATGAAAAGCTGTGAAGTCGGTACAAATTCAAGTGACAAACACATAAAAAGGGGACGTCCACCTGTTTGACTGAAACTTGAATCAACTGCCATGCCAGTATCACTTGTCTTGTTCATCAAAGGATTGCTAGAAAGACTTTTGGTTTACTGCAAGTCACCTCTACAGAAACCCTCAAGCAGACATTTTGGGGAAAATGACAAGAAATAACCGACTTGATTAATTTGTAATATTTACAAATAAAAGCTTTGAAATCCCTCACATAGGTCAAGATTTCTTTCCTGCATTCACAACGGTATACACTTGTAAAAAGCGCTCAATTCATAATCATCAGTTTTTACAAAATTTTAAAAAGAAAAACACGCGTTTAATAAAACAATAAAAGAATTGACAGGTAATGGTCTGCGCATCAGAAGTTTCTCATTTTTGTTTAGTGGATGTGGGACCAGTTTGCCACCAATAATGTCGCAGTTTATTCCCTTCTTATTTCTTCCCTCATGTATGCTTATAGATTCATAGTGCCTTAAAAAGTGTATGCTTGGCAATACAAAAGAAGCCCCATGTATGTATGTCTTAAAATGTGTATGCTTCCCATATAAAAAGAAAGTCTCATGTATGCTTGTAGATTCGTAGTGCCTTAAAAGGTGTATGCTTGACCATATACAAAGGAAGCCTCATGTATGCTTGTAGATTCAATGTGTATGCTTTTCCATTATACAAAGGAAGCCTCATGTATGCATGCATGCATGCTTGACCATACATACTTATGCCTCAAAAATAGCTGTATTTCCTCAAGCACAGCAACTATCCGGAGTCAAGTTTAATGAAGGGGCATCAGTAAGTACCTACTGCATTATTTTAGAGCTTAAAATCACATTTAGATATTTGGTCCAAATTTGATAAAAACGCTGGACTTACTTTTGGCCTGTATTAAAATATATTGAGGGTGCCTAGCGCTTTACTGCTTTGGCATGAAATTGAACTTAGAAACTGAACTCAAAAATTTGACCAAAAATTGAAGAAAAAAAATCATAAGGGTTTGCACCTATTTAATAAATACCTTGAACTTCTTGCACGAAAACTATCACGTCCAAAGCAACATTTGTTAAGTTATAAAAATGATGAGTTTCATTAACCAATAAGGAATCAGGAAACGAACATCGCGAAAGAGTCTTGGGTCATCACAGCATGGTGTGCCTGGCTCAACTTTACCAGAATGAACACAGACAACTTAACCCCAACCCGGTTAACTAACCCCAATAAATAGCAACATCACACACAGTTTTTAAGTTTGACACATTTTCTTTTTCAGCATTCACATTTTGGGAAAATTCAACAGCTATATACAATAGAAGAATTTACAAAAATGTCATTATGTGACGTGAAAAAGCAGCTTGTTAAATATAAACTATGAAATCCCTGACGCGTCTCGCTGAATACATGACTATATTTTGCACACTGGCTAACAGTACTGCCACTTATGCAAACCCTTAATTAATATATTTCAAAATGTTTCTGGGTTTTTTTCAGGGGTATAGGGAAATGGCATCTCAACAAAACTCTTAATGTTCATTAACTGTCTTATTGGAGACTTAGAATATTGTTCACATAATTTTGTTCGAATTCAGCTTAAATTTTCACAGAGTCATCGACAAGTGCAGATGAATTTTGTGACAGTAAATGGTTGTTCACAGTCTTCACCACAAGAACTTGAGACTGTACTACAGTGGCACATTTTCTTAGTGTGTATAAAAAGAAATTCTTGAGAAGTAGTGTGATATATAATAAGTAATTCACTAGACCATGTCGCCCCGTGGGTACAAAAACAGTGACTCTGTACTCAATCGGGGCAATTCCTGGCAGGCAAGAACCTACACGGTTCATACAAGAAATTTATACAATTTGTATCATAAATAACTCACAAATTCTGTGACTCTTTTGTAAACATGTGATGTCACAGGTTACACGGTTACAAAGTTTTCAATGCGAGAAAAGGCGACAAACGCCCAGAATAATCGCAATAATTACAAATAGACTACTCTTTGGTTTCATATTGCTAAGGTCAATTCAGTCTTGGTGAACTCCTCAAGACGAGCTACCATCTTACCGGTCAGTTTAAATCATCTCTCAAGACAGAGTAAAGGTAATTAAGATTCCTGGCAATAAAACATCATCAAGGCAAGTGGCAGAAAAAAAAGACTTATCAAATTACCCTCAAGTATATAACATTTTTTTTATTGTTTTGATCTAAAATGCTCTCTATTACAAATTGGGTACTGCTGGTGCAACTCAACAAAAAAACTGAACATAAATTATCTAATACTGAAATGCCTATATAAAAGAGAAAAGTGTAAAAAAAAAAGGGTTTACTTAAATATTTCTTTGTGGTGACACCACGGTTTATAAAATAACTCCACAACAACAACTTTTGGCAGTGATATTTAACTTTGGTTGGAGAAAAAAAAACAGTCTGAGCTGAACTTTCAAACAATGCAAATTACGGCAATTCAGAACAACAAAATAATTTGACAACATGACTTTCGTATTAAAATATCAGGGAACTGCTAATAGTTAAAAGGCACACTTATCGACCCAATTGAATGTATTTTTGACTGCAAGAGGGCGCTTTCAACTGCAAATTTCCTTGCATCACTATTACAGTTTTATCTTATTTTGACTGCCTGTATGTTTTCTTGTATTGATGGCCACATAAATAACAACAGAAAGAAAACAGATCATTTTACATAATAGTCATATTGGTAAACACACGTCCTCACCAGGCCAAAAACATTGAAAATTCACCTAACAATATTCACCCATGGTAAATCTTGGTTGTGCATTTTGTGATTTTAGTTTCCCCAAGTGTTATTGTACATCTAAGGCATGGTGCACGCTGTTAGACGTCACCGTATCTTTTTGTGCTATTTGACTCACCCCCAAAAAGCAGACCCTTGGCAGACAGCAACGGCTAATGATAATAGAGCAAGGGGTCTATAAATCATGATCTTTTTTTTAAATTCATTGTGTCCAGCACTTGACTATTAATTTTGTTTTCTCATTGAGAGTAATCAACATGATCCAACTAATGGCACATTTATATAAAAAGAATGCTAATTCTTTTTTAATAAAAAAAAAACTTCACATCAGATAAAAATATTATTCTGAATGTTTTAACGAGTTACGACCACCAGGGTTTGAAATTTAAAAAAATCTCCACTAAAGTACAAGTCCTGCAGCTCCTGAAGTTCTACATGGCCATAATTATTTTATATTTTTTTTTACAAGACCACATTTACTAGTGACCGAATTATGGCACTCCATAAGTGTTGTATAACACACACCTGCCAAAAAATACGAAAGAGTAAAACAAAAGATAAGAATCAAAGCTTTTAGCTGAACTGTTTTAATTCGACCTTTTAACTTTTGAGCAATTCAACAATTGCTTTTTGTTTTCCTTGATTTAGTTTTTTTAGTTACTGTTTACTGTTCACACCATGACAGGGGGCTGTAACCAGTCAAACATTTTGAGTAAAGACCCCCGTTTTTTTCCCGCAAATTATGCGCACGTCCTAGTTCATGGTGGCACAAATCTCATGCACTATAAGCCTACATTAGTTAACCCCACGTGACCGTGTTTCAGCCAACCACAATACAGGACAAGCAAGAGGTGTGTTAAAATATATATTAGTAAATCTAAAAACATAATGCTTGGAAAACACTAGACTGCAGGACTTGTTGGGATTGTGATATTTGTGACCTCAATCTTAAGCTACAAATCTCTGTTCAGTAGCCTATTACTTATTCAGAGCCCTGTCCAACCTTGAGTGGCATTCTCAAAATAAGCAGAATTCTTCACCAATAAAGTTAATGATGCTACACACATGAACCATACAATGTTGTGAACATCCATCAATGTTCCAAGCCAAAATCACACACTTCCTGCCAAAACGCAACAGTTTTTTTTGTTTTGCTCATCAAATAAAATGAGGGCCGATAATGTAAGTACTTCAGTAAGAGTTGACGCTTTGCATGGTGTACTGAAGAACACTAAGGAAATTGTTTGTGGGTGCCAGCCCTGTGGGTAAAATCCCTCTTGTGAGAAGCGGTGGTCCTCAGGTGAAACGGAATTCAGAAATAGACTTGCCGTTTCGAACAGTGTCCTCTGCTCGTCCTCGGTAAAATGCAGTCTCCTGAAGATGAGCAGAGTGCACTGTTAGAAACGTTGAGTCTATTCCCAATTCCGGTTCAGCTCAGAAGCACCACTTCACACAAGAGTGGTAACTCAACACACAGTGTGTTTAAGACATCACTTCACATCCATGGCTTATGTTTCGTTTTGCCATTTCACCATTTCCAAGATGTGCCTGATTTTGGCGTGGGATGTCACTTATGCTTCTTGTACAGGGCGACATAAAGTGGCGCAAACTGGATGTGAAAGGTTGGAGAAGGGTTATGATACTGATGGTTTTCAACCCATACCAGAGAATAATATAACCTTGTTCTTAAATTCTTAATTCCAGTTAGTTATGTTTACAACACACAGAGTCAGATGCAAGTTAATCTCACAGTTGATTTCCCTTAATAAATCCTCATTCAAAGATACCCGAGACAGTTTAGGCATTCCTATTGGTGAAAAGGTGGTCACATGACCGTGTTAACCGGGTATTAAACGGCTGATAATGACACTGCTGGAGCTGTTTAAGACCGGTTATTTTAGTCTGGTTTCCTGCTTTAACACTCTAACACTAGAAAACGTGAAGAGATGTGAAACAGGCCCATAATAGTGCACAGATGGGCTTCTGAACGTAACGCCACAAGACAAATCATTGGGAGCAAGGTTTGTTGTGTCTGTCTCTGATTTTTTTCCCCGACATTTTGTTTCTTAACAATAAAAGGGCATTTATGGACGTGAATAAAAGAGTGGTGACTCGGTCTTAATTGGCCGTTTAAAACCGTACTGTATCGCGGCCGTGCGATAAAGGCCCTCGCCAAGACAGTGGCGATTTTAAACGGCCGATTAAGACGTCGTCATCACTCTTTTCCCCTTATTAATGTTTCTTGTCGCTCTAATGATCACAACCAGTATCTATAAAATAAGCATTTTATATATCATAATATCTGTATGCAGCTGTACAAACAGGGCTTTAGTGTAAACTATGTACAAATTTGGCATCGTGGTTGAGGCACTGCGGGATACCAGCAAGTATTATAATATGAGGGGGAGGGGAATGCCCGATCTCTCATTCCCAAGCCACCTCCATTGAACAAATTTGCCAAGCTAAAATAAAAACATATTTGCTTAGCATGTATACTGGTTACCATTAAGGGCACGTCGCATATGGCAATTCGTACAGGCAAATTGGAGGCAGCCGACTGCAGTGACAGCAAAAGGAACACTTTGCTGGCACAAGAGACAGTTTTCTAACAGTGGATCCAAGAAAATGATGTAAAGTACTGGAAATATGATCGTGTTTTCTTCTTGGAGATTGCCCAGAACTGTTTGCCTGTAATTTGCCTTGTGTGACAAGGCCCTAAGACGTGTTATTTTTTTTCGCCCCATAAAATAGTTCCTTTCAGACATGCTCAACATGTTTTTTCCTGCTTTGCTGCTCTATGAAATCAGGCGCTGGTGTTAAGCACTTCAAAGCAATTGGCATGGGCAATTTGACAGAGAGTTTTACAAACAAGTGACTAAAACGCCACCCAGAAAAAATCTGGTTCCCTCTGATGAATCTCCAGCCAAAATATGGGTTGATGTTGAACTGGAAATGAATTAGTTTAGAGAACAGAGGAAACCTTGGAATAAATACAACGCCACTGTTTCTATTTGAATTGGAAAAGCCAATGCTAGGTTTTTAACCTAGTTTTTAATGCACCTTGTGATAGAGTACCCCTCTCTATAAAAAAAAAAAAAAAAACAACTGCTGGATATCTAGCTGAATCAAGCCATTCTTACAAGACGTACATGTTCACAGTATGAATCTTTAACATAAATAGAAGTACAATAAGCTTCTGGTTCTCTCTGTCTAAAAAAACAAAAACAATATCAACCGTGATGCCATTTAGTAAATATGCTTAATTTTCATTAGTATATACACATTTTTATATATTTATATATATATAAATATATACAAGTCCGTCATCAATGCTAGCAGTGATGCACTACGTGGTGTTGATGCACATGTTTATGCATGTGTAGTTTACTGCTCGACAGGCTGCCGCTGCTGTTGAGTGTATCCGAATAACTCCCACCGCTCATTCCTAAGTCTGGGTACCTGTTAATACCCGCCTCTCTGCTTGGCGGATGGTAGGAGAGAACCCCAGCTAGACTCGACGGGGGCGATGTCAGAGGTACACTCTGCTCACAGTCTGATTGGTTAGGGAGCGCCGGAGTGTTCCGCTTGTGCTCCGCCTTGGCAGCGAGGTGATTGGAGGGCTGAATGATAGGGGGCGGGCTGGAGTAACCCTGTAAGTTTTTGTTGCGGTGGTAGGTGCAGACGGCCGCCCCCACGCAGAAGAGGATCGCGAATGCCAGGGGGATGGTGATGAGAAGAGCCTTCTTTGTCGAGTCCAAACCTGCTGGATTCTGAACAGCCACTACAGTCTGGTCAACCTCATCGTTTGCGTGCTCGCCTGTTGGGGTGTTTTTCCTCCGTCCGCTCGGATCTGAAGAAGGAAATAAATGCCAAAGTCAATCTTAAACAGTCTACTGCAAATCGGGTTGTCTTGTGGGCTTATGTGGCCCACTTCGGGGGGAACTGCATGGTTTGCAGAGAAACTGGGGGTTTCCCTTATCCCTAAATAGATTGCTTTTCTAATATTATACAGTAATTCAGCCTTTTGTAGACGAGGAACCTAACCTACCTGGTAGAACTTCTAGGAAGGCACTCTTTACACTATAGCCATTCGTGTTAGCTCCCAGGCATATGTACATCCCGCTGTCCTTCTCTGTAGCTTGTGATATCATGAGTTTGTTCAAGTAAGACCCGTCCGGGCGTGACCACACCTCCCCGGCGGGCAACACCACAAACTTCTGTCCGTCCATGTCCAGGGTGGCATTGATGCGTTGGTTGGTATTGTGGGGCTCCACCCTCTTTAACCACTGGATGTGAGGGGGGGTGTCACTGCGGACTCGGCACTGGAATGATGTGGTACCGCCGTATGCGACTGTCGTGTTGACTGGGTGCTCTCCTTGTAACACCGGCTTGTCGTGCACTTGTTCTGCATCAAGACAAAGACCACGGTTAAAGTAAAAAACTGTGCTTGATCATTCATGCAGATATAAGAGGAACATATGCCCACATAAAAATGTCAGTTTAAAGATATGGTCTACACATAAAGTTGGTACTGGTAGGAACTAATCATTTTGAGATACACTTCAACCTGAAGTGCCGTCCTTTTAAAGAAAATGATCGAATTCAATCGATTGGTGTGGCATGTGCATTACCGTACAAAAACCGCGGAACTCTTTTTCACCTTTTTCGAAAACAATTGTAGGTACTTGATGTGTCTCTTTAAAACTAGACAATTGGAATAATTTGTTCAAAAAGCCAATGCTGGCCGTACCACTGTTAAACATTTCTAATTACTTGTATTAATATTTTTGTGAAGTTAGTTTTAATGCAAAAAACTGTTAATGGCCTCACGTTTCGACCCTAGTAGAGTCTTTCTCAAAGGCTAAATGACAACACAACACACACATACAAGTATACTGGAGTAACAGAAGCAGTCAAGTAGAAAGAAGTGAAAAAAGAGGAGAGGCAGAATGCAGTCAGAAGATGCAAGGGATGATTAATGAATAGGGAGACAAAGGGGTGGGGGTTGAGGGAAGAGTCTGGTTTAACCACAAGAGATTGGACAGAAAAAAAAGACAAAATCAAAGGTGGGACAAAGGGGACAAAATAATTAATTAGTGAACAAGACAGATTTTAAAATGGGGACATCTGTGGAAAAAGGAGAAGGTAAAGACAAAAAGCAATTAATCATTCCCTTCTTGGATGTTCAGACCATGGGGTTGAATGGTGTGAAGTTGGTTTTTAATCAGACCTGAATTACATCCAGCCAGAAAGCCTAAATCACCTCTTCTCCTAGGGTCACTTTTGTAGCCTTTTAGCAGAAACCATTGCTTAGAAACTATTTGCTTTGTAACAAAATGTGTTTGGCACTGATGGGAACTATAGTAATGAATTGGCATTTCAGATGGTTGCTGGTGATCTGCAATTTCAGTGCTAATCGTATTTGTGTGCTTAATTTCATAAAGCTGCTTAGCAGAAAGATGTGCTTAGCAAATTTGTTCTGCTAAGCCAAATTTAGCAGGAAACCAGTTACACACAATATACACTAAACTGTATTTTGGCTGGTAACTTGTGTCTGACAAGCAAGTTTTATCTGTGCAAAGCAAATTTGTTTGCTTACACGCAATATGAAATTGGACCCAGTAGTATGGCATTTTGTGCCGTGTCCAAGAATTCTGAAAGTAATTTTGTTTTCCAGATTGGAATGTTGATATTTCCTGTTTAGATGGCAAAGCTACTGCAATTAAGAACATTTTGGTGGTTTGTTTATTTACAGCTTTTTGTTTATTACAAACTAACATTTAACAGGCTTTTTTCAGAGAATTTGTGACAAAACTGTCAAACCCAAAATATGTATAATCTTACCTACAACCTCCACAGTGTACGTAGCATTGATCCGTCCATTGCGATTATGAACGACACATGTATATTCCCCAGTATCTGACGGACGTAGGTTGATCAACTTCAGAGTCCAGCTTGCTCCCTCTTCCCCGAGCTCAGCTGCAGTCAGCATGACGGAGTTCTTCATCCATAGTATCTGGGGTTTGGGGTAGCCCGTGGCTGCACACTTTAGTCTGACAGAGCTATTCAACGGCCGCACCAGGTTCTTCTTGCGCATCTTGGACGGCTGCGAAAATTTTGGTTTTGCTGAAACACAGGCAGGGTTGGTGACAAAAGAACAGTTGTTTATTGTACTTTTAAAAATATGCTTATTGTAAAACCTCTGACAAAAATATTTTTTTCCTGGTTTACTTGAGTCCATTTTATTTCCACAGTATCAACTATTCATGATAATTTAAATGGGGAAGATAACATATAGAAAATTAATAATGAATTTATAAGTATAAATAATTAAAAAAAAAAAATTGGGGATACTGAGGGGCCTATAAGAGGAATACTTATTTGAAAAGGAATAACCTAAAATGACACAACTGAATAAACCTTGAGCTACACAAACTAACAAATATGAGTAACACATACTGCAAAATTTATATTTCTTTTTTCATTTTATTTACATTTAGCTGCTGATAGTAAAAAAAAAAAATGTCTAAGAGTGTCTCAGAAGAGTTACAAAAGTTAACTCTTGAGAAATTTCAAGAAAGGGCAAAACAAAACAGAACACTCAAATAAAACACAAACTTGACAAAACTGTTGGCCAATTTCCACCTTCCACCTTTATGACGATTTCAGATCTCTACTTACTTCCAGTGGGCTTGCTTCCAGTTGGATCGTCAACACTACCAGGCTCCTTCTCCCTGTCAGGCTTTCTAGCGCCCTCTATAGACAAAAAATATCAAAGAAGAGAAGATTCATCAGGAACTGTATAATATATCTAAACCATTGGAAAATAGGCAACGACAAATAAAGGCAACAAAAACACAACTGAATTGCAGGAGGGGGGGGGCACATTTTCTTTTAAGTGTTCCGACAAATTTGTCTGCACTTATAATAAGCCTTGCATATCCCCCCAAAAAGGTGCAAAGAGCCCCCAACTGCCCTCAAGGTGTGTGCATTCTGAAAAAAAAGCTATACAGCGAAAAGCACGTCTTTAGAAACCCCAAGTAAATCCTCTCAAGTGGATTAAAGAGTGGTAACAATAATTTTGTCTGCTCCAAGCTTCCGAGCAGACACCTTCCTCCCACTCCGACACCTCCATACAAAAAGGAGTTCCTCATAACGAATTCATCAGATTAGTTGCAATGGATTGCTGGAGCAAAAATCCTCCTCAATAGCAGCATTGAACGATGAGGTTTTGATATGGAATTGTGATCTTTCTCTACCCATCAACATTAACAGTAACTGTTTTTGAATTAACTGAAGTGTGGCTTGCATTGCATTAATCGCTTTGCAGTTTCATCAAATTTGGACCAGCTTGTTTACAATCCGAACTTCTCGGACGACAGAGTGCTAAAGAGTCCTAAGACAAATTTCACAAAGAGCTAAGATTGATCTTAAAATGTGTATCAATCTTAATTGCTATGCAAAGTGTAATGTCGCAATACAAATTAGCATGGCTATATTGACGACTCATCTGAAGATGAATCGTAGTGTTTTGTGAAATCGAGCCCAGCTGGGTAAGCCCCTATATCATTGTTTTTTTTCAGAAGAGTAAATTCAGTTCCAATCCTCTAGTTTCCAATAAACACACCATTTAACCAAACTCATATCAATTTGTTTATGACCCAAACCGCTCTTATTTATTTTTACTTGATTTCACGAAATTTTGTGCATTGTGCGACTGTAACAAAATTAATACATTCAAGCTTGCGAACTGTGTGGAAGGGAGCATTTACAGTACATTATTGCATACACACAATACGCATAACGACATAAGTAAGCAGGATTATGAATGGCGGTAATCTTCTTCAATCCTACAAGTACATTAGTACAAGCCTTAAAATTGTCCAATCATTAAAAGTTTTAGATAATAAGTTAGACCAGAACCTTCCTCAACAACACTTTTTTTAACCAGGTCACATGGTGGCGCTGTTTGTATTTACAGAGACTTGAAAAGAGACTCGGGTTTACTCAACCATGATTTTACACACGAAATGGATATCAATTCTGCCAAAACAACAACATCAATCCTAAAAAACACAGGCTTTCCCTTTAATAAAAATTCAATATTTTAATCCAGTGTAATGTAGTCATGTTATCTTCCTTATATTCTTTGAAGACGTCAAAGTGTTGCTCCTCTTTTCAGTTGTGTACAAATAATGACATTGAGGCACCGTTTTTGTTGGCAAATAATGACATCAAGGCACTGTTTTTGTTGGCAATTCACGTAGAGGAAAAATCAGAGACTGCGTGAACCAATTAAAAAGTAGCACTAAAAAAAAAATGGCATGGTGAAAATGTCATCAAATTAGGTGGTCACTTTTAAGTGAAAAAACGACAACACATCTTCCTACACTTGTCAGCAAGGGATTTTGTGTACATCCATGAAAAATTATTTTTGATTGCAACAACTAAAATAAGCAATAGTGATTTGTGGGGTTTTCAAATGCTATTTCCTCAACTTCTACAGTATTTCTGATGAAAATAATTCTCTAGAGAATTGGTACCAGTAGGAACTTTATACCCTATCATTTTTTAAATAAAATTGTTATTATTATTATTTTTTTTTATATTTTTTTTTTTGATAAAAAAAAAGTAAAAAAAAAAAAGCAGTGTGTCTCTAAGCATTCCTGCAGAAACAATTGATTCCCGACTCGTTTTTCCTCCCACGGTACCCACTGTTATGTCTGACAGCAAGTATCTAATTATGCAGAATAAACTAATATCAGCCCATGTTACTTCAGCGCTAGGAAATCAATGCTAATTGAATAGAGCAGGCCTTAATTGGTGAACAAGGCAATGATTTTTTTTTTTTAATAACAACTGTCATATACCCCCTCGAGATCTTTCCGCAACGCTTCCAAACGGTGCATTACTGACTCTCGGTAATAGAGGAAATTATCTAAAGAAACAACAGACTGGGGTTATGCATGGCTATTTGGTATCTGTTACTTCACAGCTGTAAAGGAAAGTAAAATTGTTGTTTCATTTTTAATCTTTGAACTTGTCAGTTGCAGTTTTAAATCTAACACTTGCAGTTTTAAAGATCGTGTGTTATATACATACAAAATTTTTACGAAAAAGGTTCATCACTTCCTTTGAAAATTTTGTGAAATTGTGACGGGTTCACTAATAATCTTAAAGCCCCAGCTCAACATTGGTAAACTGACTGTAAATGCTTCCATTCTTTGCACGAATCAAGATATTTGTAATAAAACCAACCTGTGAAAATGTCAGCTCATTTCGTTATTTCATTTGCGAGAAAACGGTAAAAATTCATTCGGCCATTTTGTACGCATTCCTATAGGCCGAGTTTTCGTCTCACCGAGACGAAAACTAAATTTGAATCTGATTTCATTTATTTATTTAAAAATGATAACACTTCAGGCATAAATATTTCAAGGAAAGTTTTCTACCATCATTATCTTTATAACCATGTAAGGTATATGTAAGTCTGTGAACATTTATGTTTTTCTTCTCACCAATATTCAGCTGGGGCTTTAATAATCAGGGATAAAAAAGTTTTATTTTGATTTTACCCTACACCGATACTGTATACTTAGTACTCCCCCCCCCCCCCGAGTCCTGCCAGAAAGAAATGAAATGAAAATCCACAGGCATACTTCTTAGTTTGGATTCGAACCCACAACCCCTTCTATTACCCACTTTGGAATGTACTTCTATAATCAGTGTAACTCTATTTTAGTTACTGGTTAAAAGCTGTGATCTACATTGATCCAGTAGTCTATTATGTTTACCTTTAGTCGCTTAAATTTTGCAAATGTTTTTCTTCGATTAATTTTTTGCTCTTCTGCTACAATTTTATCGTTTAGCTTTAACTTGACTTTTTGTTCAGCACTTTGGGGGTTGTCTCTATGTAAGGCGCTTTATTAATTGCATTATTATCATTCTTTCACAACCTAAAGCTAAATATCTTCTGAAATATTGGTTGTAGTACGTACGACGATGATAGCTTGCTGGTGTACCCTGTGGGGATGTAAACATCACCACAAACTGGTCATGGTCCAGGAGTATGGGTGAACTTCGTGAGGCGGCTTGTAATTTTTCAATTTCAATTCACTTCAATGCATCTTGTGAAAGTGTTTGCAAAATTTCATTACAATTTATGGAATGTCTCTTTTCACCCAGATACACTTTCCACATCAAATTTTAACACGATATTTTATTTTTCAAATGATACCCCTCATCCCTTACATCACTTTTTTTTTTATCCAATCATCTGAACTCAACATCCCATTGCAGTGTCTGTCTCCAAGGAACAGCAAAAGAACAGTGACCCTTTGTTCCACGGTTGTTTGTTCTTTCATCTAGTCCAAGCAATCCCCTCATGGCTCGCTCCGCACTGCTGTCGTCCCTAGCTGCATCAATTTGATCACAGGCCTGGGTTGACAGAGAGAGAGAGAGGGAGAGAGAGAGAGGGAGAGGGAGATGGTGTAGGGAACCAGAAGTGCAACACTGCATGGGTACTATATATACCCCCAGACCTAATCAAGTCATGTTTCTATCTCCAGCAATGCAACACTATTAATGCACAGTGATCCAGTGCAGTGTGTGCATGAATGGACTGGGCAATTCAACTGCATGATCTATTGCTGCTACGGATGATGAATTGTCATGAGGTGCGATTTTTAGTGCAAGCAACATCCTGAATACACAGAGTGCTGTGCCAAGGAGGGTGGAAAGGTGGAGGGGGGGGGGGAGCTTGGGGTTTAAGTCTGGGCAGACATTGGGAGTGATTTGCACAAATAATACAGGAAGCAAATCAGAAGATGCTGTGCACAAGGCCAGTTATAATCTGAGCTGAATAAAGACAGCTTCTTGGGCCTTAAGGATTAGGGAGGAGGTTGGTGTGGCCTCTTTAATTGCTTCATTCATGACCTGTTTAGCTCATGTTATTGTTCTCACTGTGTGCCTTTGGGACGTCTGAGCTTCTCTGGAGCCACAAACTAAATACTAATACTGACTGGCCAACACTTTATTGTCATTTAAATGACTTGTTGTCCGGACTCCAGCACCTTTTTACATACCCTCACTAATGTTGCCCTGTGACTTGAATAAACACTGATTTTACTTTCAGTGTTGGGTGCCAACATAGCAGGTTGTTTGCTCAGCTCTTGTTTTGATTTGGCAGGATCATTGTTCGTAATTACCACAATGTGGTTTTACAATCCATGCTGCATACATTGGTGGGGGAAAGCCCCAATGGTTTGATGTAAAAATTTGCTTACATTCGGAATCAACATAATATTAACACATAATGGAGTTGAATGACTCATTCCCTAAATGTTACTGGGCAACAGAGGGCGTCATTGCTTTTGCACATAGCCAATCAGATCACGCGCACTGGTGACTGTGCGCCGCGAACACCACAAGTGAAAGCGTGAAAGTGGCAAACATTAGAGCTGTAGGTACGTACACAAAACTACAATAATTCAGTTAATTTATCACGGAATATAAACAAGTAATACATCACTATTCATGAATCAAGTGAACAAATTGCAAACAAGCAATCGTTTGGCTACACGATTCAAAAAACGTGTTGGCTATAAAACGGGCTCTTTCAAGGTCATCGGTAAAGCGTGGCAATCGCAACAATGAGATCACCCACTAAAGCGACGTACATGGAGTTGTCTTGAAATGACCCGTATTTTGGGAAGAGATCCAAAGTTAAGAAATCAAACCTAACACTATAAAGGAAGAATAACTAACAAGCCCCCACAAAAACAAAACCCAAAACGCCACAAACAAAAAGAACGGCTCGCAGTTCAAAAGCTAGAAAGAGAATAATATACAAAGGTGAATATTCAAAGGTTTGGGCATAAATAAACAAAGAGAGTTATGCCATTCTCCAGGATGTAGTGCTACAGTCCAGCTCAAACTATCATCTTTTTGGAACTTAGTTGTGCCCAAATTATACTGCAAGATTTAAAGAAGACACTCCATTTCACCCACACGAAAATAAAGTTGATTCCACAAAATAAAACCTGCAAAATCAGAGCTCAACATTCCTCACTTGAATACGAGATCTCAAAAAGCACTTGAAGGTCTTTAAAAGTCAACTGGCAGACACTCTGAAATATTCCTCAGCAAACAGTCACCACCCACACATGCCAAAAATCAGTTTGGGGGAAGTTTCTTTGCTTAGACAAAGGGGGAATTTGACAAAGTGGTCTGACTTCAAAGGGGCATGCCGCTAGTGACTTACAGCAACTCTCGAAATTGACAAGAATACTGTCTGGTCACGGCTGAGGAGGTTTTTAAAAGAATTCTCACAAGTGGCTGCTTGAGACAAATGACTTGTGATAAGAAACACATTAGTTTACAAGTCTTAATCCCAGACTTCCTGCTTGAGATTAGGAGTACATGAAACACCTGGGCCCACCAATTTCAAACACTTTTTCTGCTGAGCAAGAATAAGCAGGATACCAGCCGCAAACGGTACATAGTGTACATACTTGGGGCAGTTCCTGGTAAGCAGAATTTTTTTGGCTTTGCTCATGTTTAAAAATAAATAAGCAGCTTTGGAAAAGAGAGAATTTGTGAAAGAGGGAATGGATAAATTCCATATCCGACTGCCACTTTCTCAGTGTTTTCTTAGATTTTGTATGGATGTTTTGGACTTTATTTCCCTTTTCTTCAAAACAATTTCCCTCAAGGAATTGGTAGCTGAAACGTTAATTATTGAACTTTAAATAAACCTTTAAAATTGACCCCACCCGAGGATTACAAAACCTGCACTTTATCTTAAAAAATTATTTTGTTGTGCTGATAAAGAGATGCTTCCTGGTATTTCTCAAATTTGTATTTTTCCAATCAACGATTCCTTAATAAAGTACACTGCCCCTATAAATGACTTATGCAAAAAACTCAATGCACTTCATTTGTAAGGATTCAACTGCGCAGTAGTAATACACTTATTGTTGTTAATAATCAAATGAAAATATTGCACGTCCTCCGACAGTGAAGCACGGCTTTTATTTTCACGAGAACGCGTGGTGCCCACACAAGTGCATGCTCGGGACTTCAAAAGACCCCAGAATCCTGTTAGGTTCCATTGCATGGCTATTAAGAAAACTCAAACTTTCGCCTGATTGGAATATAATCCGTGTTTATGCAATTGCTTGAATTAAAAAAAAGATTGTGGAGGGGGGGGAGGGGAGGCGGCAGTCACAGATACATACAAGGTGGCGAGGATGACAGATTGGTGTGACTTTAATTGGATTTTCAGCCTAAAATATCATTGTAATGGATATGTGATTATGAGTGACCGACCCTCCATTGGATGTAGTCGTTTGCTGGAAACATGCTGCCTCTGGAACCACTAGTCGTGGGAAATTCAAAGCTATCGAAGATGGGGAGGGGGGGGGGGGGGCAATAATCCTATTTTATCTCAGAGGCCCAAACCAATCCATTATGGCACTTAAGCGTTGCCATTTTGTTAATAACGCTCCTGTACTGACCAATTTGTACTAATGGTTCCCACCTAATTCTTCCGGCCGGGCATGCAGTGATTTCTTTGCGTGGTCATGAAATTACTTGGTTGTCAGTCGCTGTTGCTGAATTGAGATGTTGTTTACGGTTCTTTCCGAAATTTCAGCTGAAAACATAACACTAGGTTCTAATAAACAAAAAAATTAAAAGAAAGCAATACCTGAAAAACCGATACTAGGAAGAAGCCACACTTAAAAAAGCTGGCTAAAAAAGTTCCCATAAGTCTCTTTGAAATGAAAATCTCAGAAGACTTTTTTCGCTGAACGTAAATGTTATCCTTATAACTTAAATGAAGCAACTTTGGCTACGTCTCCCATTTTGTGTCTGCTTGATTTTTGTGCGTCATTCTTTGTTTGTGTGTGTGTGTCTGCGTGTGTTTTTGTTGCGTCTTTGTTGTTGTTTTGGGTCGGAGTGACACCACCCTTTGGGTGAAAGCGTTTTACTTTTTGTCTTTCTCCTAGGCAGCCCAGCCCAGCTTTCGTTTGTCTGTCATTCAATTCAATTTAGTACGAGAAGTTGTTCCAAGTTCGAGCGAGAAAAAATATTGCAAAAAAAAAACAAACAAACAACCAAACAAACAAACAGAACAAAACAACACAACACCCATAAAATTGCAAAAGATTTGTAACATTTCTCGAATGGGCTACAGAGTTGACAATTTCTGACCACTGTCGGACAGTGCAGCGCTGATCTTAATGCAACCACAGACACTCAACATAAATTAATACTTCATTATCATTTCAGTATTTCCACCACTAACACAGCTCCAGCAGAAAGAGGAATGAGTCCTTCCAAATAACAGCCCAAAATTGTTTACACAATCATGTAAAGTAAACAAAATGTGTACAGTGCCTTGTGAGGTTGATGTACTCAGCCTGAGGGGATCATGCCAAGAATTTGAAAAAACATGTTGATTGGTCCCATATATCCCTGAATGCACGCAGTGAACCACCAGACGTCTCCTCCGTAGACACTCCTGGTCGTCCCTATCCACAGTTCATTGATGATGTGGTATGTCAGATATATACAGTTTCTCTTCTTCCAGCTATCAACTTTTTTTTAAACCTTTGGTATGCAACTAATGACTTCTGGTAGAACCTCTTTGATTACTGATTAGGGAGAACATGGCTTGGGGGTGGGGGTGGGGGTGGGGGAGGAGATACAAGCATCTTCCCCCTAATTTCAGTGTCATCATTTCTAGCCTGTTGTTTAAAGGGGTTGTGTCGTCATGATTGTAGCCGTAAATGGAATAACCCAGTTACTATGCGCCTGTCCACACCGGTGGTAACATCACAGTTTGACAAAGATGGCGACCTTTGTGATTTGCCCGCAAGGGCGCGTGTGCAGTATCTGGGTGAGAGTTCATCTTTCCATGCACAGCCACAGGCCTGACAATGCAGCCCCTTTAATGATGTTCAGAAACACATAATACATGTCTCTTTTTAACCACAAATTGATCAACTACAGTACGCTTTATAAAAAAAACCTTGCACTGACATCCTGCGCAGCTACTGTCTGCCCATGGTCTTCTATTTTGTGAGTCAAATTGCGGTGTAAATAAATGATGCGCCGGCATCCCCCAACATGGTGCAACCAAGATTCATCGTGGGCGAGGACGTTACTTGAATCAGATTAATGTATTAAAGTGTACCTTAAAATCTACATGTACCTTTAAAGGAGGTATAACAGTGCACTTATGTTCTAGTATTAATGAAACATAAGGCTATCATTACAACAACAAAAATGAAACTCTAAGACAAGTTATTATGTTTTTACATCGCGTAACAAACCACAACGGGCACTGACTGGGTTTTTGACATGCTTTGTTATGCAACAGACAGATATTTTCTTTGAGAAAGCACAGCTGAATGACTCCTGGTACTGAATTCCTTGGTAATTTACACCAGTTCCATTTTAGACCTAAGCAAACTTTCAGATAAAAATGTGTTTATTCAAATTTTTCTCTTTCCAGCACCCAAACTATACCGTGTCTTAAAAACAACAGTGGATGGACAGATTTAGCCCTTTGTCCATTTCAAGGCAAAATTGTAAGTAGTGAGCCCTGACATTAACAAATCACAATAAGGCCTGACCTTTAATCAAATCTGTAAAGGTCGGCATACAAAAAGAAATACATGCATTTGATTGTTCCCACCACACAATACTTATAATAAGCGTTCTGGCTATTTTAAGCAAGCTGGACTTATTACAGTAATTGGAAAGAGATGCAGAAAGCTCTGATGTCCCTATATGTAGTCTTGGCAATTTTCATAATATGGAATATATAAGCAACCTATTCTGAAACAGTCACCTTAGTAATATATAAACAAGGCTGTCAATGGTACATACAATTATTCACTGATTCTGGCAAATTTATTTCATGCTGTTAAAAAAAAGCCATTGCATACTTTTACCAGAGTATTCTTTTGAAAATAAAGATTAATTGTTTCCAAATTTTAAACCAACCTTAACTTTTAATTATCAATGAAAAAAAAATGTTTTTGGCTGCTAATGTTTCCGGGAGAAAATGGAATAATTTTTGTGGCCGATATTTAAACCAATTGTGATCACAACAGGGTCCAGCCGCATCAGTGGTGTTGCATCTTTTATTGGAGGGATCAAACAAAGGGGGGTGGGGGTGAGGAAAAGATATTTGTAGACAGGGGCAATTTCAGTTGAGGTAAAAACCTGATTTATAGCAGATTTCACAGAGTCCAGAGGCTGACAGGGGGAAGGCTGGGGGTGTGGGTGTGGTAGTGGTGGGGGGGGGGGGGGCCAGCTTGGCTACGCCACTGAGGCTCATGGTGTAGAAGCTGACTATCTTGCTTGGCAAACTAATTTGCTGCGATAATTAATTAAGAATGGCCTGACATTTCAACCCAAGCAAAGACTTTCTCAACTAGGCTAAATGACAATGCAACACACGTACATACAAGCATTTAAGTGTAACAGTTCAAGCAGTCAAATTGAAAAGGAGTAAAAGAAAAGGAGCAGACAAAGAAGACAAACCAAGAAAAGTAACCAGGACTGCAAGCTAAAACTGCAAGCTAAAACTTCATGTATTGATTTCACAAGCGCAATGCTCCATTTGACGTTCTGATTGGTAATCAGTTTCTGCTAAGCAAAAATACAAGTACTTAGCATATTTATATCATTACACAGGAGGTCTGTAAAATTGGTCCCTGGTCTTCCAATTAGGATTCCTTAACAACTATTGAAAACGATTAGGTGATCTACATCGAACGTTCTCATGACAGTTCACCCTGGCTCACAAATTACCATTGATCCTACAATTAGGCTCCATTTCAACTTCAATCCCAAAGCAAATTGAATCCTGTCCGAATTAAACTGAAGACAAAAACAACACCCAAAAAACTCTGTGGTGAAACTACACCTCTGAGAATTCCTCACAAGGGGAAAGGGATATCAGGCAAGGACATTTGGGAAATCTCATACACTTAAACCCCGTGTCAATGGAAACTGGGAACTGTTTTGATGGAGCTGATTCGATTGGTATCCAGTAGCCAAGGCAAACCTGTGCTTTACATGGTCATGTAGCCCTGGTAGGGCGCCAGTCTTGGTTGCACTGCCGGGGAGGAAGTCCAACCTTGGCATGTAGTTCTACAAAGAGCCACTTCACCAGTGACAGTTAAGGAATGATTCTGTCCAGCGATTTTGCATAGCAAAGTATTTAGACTGAACATTTTTTGTGCATGCTGAATGCTAACATTGAGTAGCAAATGATAGTTTTTGAGTAGAAACTGATACATTTTGCTTAGCATTTTGCTTAGCATTTTGCTATGCTAGTTGATAAGATACCGACAGTAAGATATTGTGCCGCACAGAAGGAAATGTGCTCCTTGAAATGCTTTTGTACTTGCTATGCCATTAACATCATACGTATCTGCACACACACACTTTCTAATGTTCTCCAGTGGATTTAATCATGTCTTATCGTGGATGGTACTTCCTTCCACTTGAACTAGTCATACATGTATGTAATTCTGCATCGATGTATAGAATGAAAACAAAGTCAAGTATGCACGGCTGATTGAATGAAGACCATGGTGGCTACCGTGCCGTTTTGACTTTAAACTCAGAAGATGTAGAAACATCTGTAATGTACGTTTGAAATAAGAACAGACTCCATATGGTTAAACTGTGCTCAGGCGTTATGTCCAAAGAGTAATGTACTCATAACTGCCAGGCCTAATTAAAAGGCGACGCAGCTTTCCCTACGAGCGCCCCCAACTGTAGACTTTGGGTTACAAGGGCTAAAAATGGACCTCTATTGTCAATACATCCTGTCAACAATCTTATTTGCCACACAAAAAACAGAAAACAAAAATCCTCAATTCCCTTACTTATTTTCATGAACTGTTATATAATAAAATTGTAGAAACTACAGCTGGGTAAGAAAAATTGTCAGGTACCACGTGTCCATTGAGAGTACTGAGAGTACAATGTACTTGGTCACCACATCATGGAACCTGACCAAAGATCGCTGTAAATTGTGGGTGTGGAGGTTACCCCCTTCTCCCACACATCTGTGGAGTAAATCTGTTCCTTTACAGACTTGTAGACTTGTCCGGGTCAGAAATAACTGTTTAATCAGGTGATTCCTCCACTATCCATGGCAGGGTCTAGTACATGTAACTCTCAAGTAGTTTCCATAAGCGACCTTTTGTGGTAGAGCAACACAAAGAGACAAGCAAACATCCAGCCAATTGTTTGGTGAAGACAATTTCTTTAGCTGAACTGCAAGGGCCCCCCCCCCCCCCCCCCCTCCCTCCATGCAGGTGCAACTTCGACATAAACCAAAATACACACTTGAGCTATTTGGTCCGACACAATCAACTGTTTAAAGCAAATGTATACTTAAGCTAAAATGTGTCCAAGTGTATTTCTAGCCACTTAAATACTCTATGCTAAAAGGTACAGAGGCACAAAATACTTGCGGCTTTATTCCATACGAAAATGACAACTTTGGTCTGACATTACAATTAGTTTTTTAAAAAAAGCTGGCAGTAAATTTCCAATTGTAATTTTCTTGTCAGCAAGCAAATGTCAACACTGCATAAGGTAGTGTATTCTTGTTGTATAACAATAAGCATTTTTTGTTGATTGATAATTTGTCGGGAGAAAAAATTTGGGCAGGTATCCTCAAAGAGTACAACGCTTTTAATTTAATGTTCAATGGTAATTTACTACAGGGCACTTAGAATAGGAGAACACTGCCTCTGTACACAACCTCTAAAGCACAACCTTCAGTGAGATGGATTTGAGTTTACAAAAACGAACCGGTTTTGGTTAAGATAGCCCCAAATGAATGATCAAACAATCAAACATCCGATCTAGACAGTTCAAGAACAACTGCACTGGGTCTGAAAATTGAAAAAGCAAACCGTCTGATCCTGAATTTCATAAAAATCTAAATAACAAAAAAATGACCTTTGTTTCCCAAATGTAATATGGCCTGTCATTGGGATGCTTCAAATTGGCAAAAAGGTTTTACAAGCAAAAACACATTTCTGTACCCAAAATGCCACTTGCTTTACGTTGATTGAAACTATTTCCGGTAAACTTGTGCACAGCAAACTGTCTTAAAAAAAGAGGAATTGTTACCAGATAAAATTGTTTTAAAATCCATCTTTGAAGTTTGGACACGAGTAGTGTTTACTCGTAATATAGAAATAAGAGGTTGGACATGAGGGGGTGTCAACTGCTGTCAATAGGTGAGTGAAGTGTACACCATTGGGTACTGGGTAGCAAGATAACGGCCAACGAGAACAGGTGTCCTGTTGTGTCAATCAATGTCAGCATCAAACATCAGACAACCTCATTCCCGCTCTCATTTTCTGAACAACTTATTTCAGTCACAAATGGGTAAAAAGATAAATAAGTTGGAGTTCTATTCCGGTCGCTGTACAACTTGGAGTCGTATTTCTCTTTGCATGGCTCAATTTCATAGAGCTGCTTAAGCAGAATAGATTGCATAACAAAATGTCTGCTAAGCAAAATTGAGCAGGATACCAGTCACAAACAGTACATGTGACATGGTGTTTTGGCTGGTAACCTAATTCTGGTTAAGCATAATTGTTTTTGTGCTGAGCTACTTTGTGATCAAGTAGCTCAATAACACTGGGCCCTGATCATATCATAAAGGAACCCTCGCTGCTGATAATCTGACATCAAGATCAGTTGGTCCGAGATGTCAGTCAAATAAATTGGGGGGGGGGGGGAGGTAGCTCTCCCTAATAGTGTTGGATTGATGGCATCTCGTTTAATTGACTTTGTCAGTGGTGTTGAAATCGATCTCAATCAATTAGGCTTGGCATCTGCACACCAGTGCCTTACTGTAAGTGGAGTCATTTCTGCCTCCATGGTGTAGTATACACATTAATTACATTGCAGGGATGCGAGTGGATGAAAATGATAAATCCGCAAGAAACCGGTGGAGGGGTTTGGTGGCTACCAACCACGCCATAACCCGGATCAATGGAAGCATTCTGTGCTTAAATGCAGATGGTGCAAGCACCTTGGTGTAGTCAAAATACAGTACATGTGTTAAGGCTTTACATGGGCTTGGATGTATGTAAATGACGTTTTGATTTTTTTTTTATAGAAAAAACAATTTCAATTTAGAAAAATCAGGAAATCCAGAGAAATACGGGGAAATTGTCCCTGTTTTTAATTGTACTGTCTGATTTCTAAGAATTAAAAAATACAAAATAAAAAAGTTCTGCTATTATGTAAAATAAATTTGGATGATAAACCAGAAGTGCTCATTAAATTCTCAAATCCTATTGAATGCTTATAATGATAATCATTGATAATCAATCAATGATGATTATAAACCAGCATGAATTCAAATGTTTGAAACAGTCTATAAATTGTATTTCTCACAGAACCCCCCCAAAAAAGCTGAGAGGAAAATGTGAAAATATGATCATTTGGTTGACTGAAGACAAATGCTATCCACACATCTGTCATTCGTTTCTCCGGATAGGTTTGTACCAGTTGCTAAAACTTCATAATTGGCCACGATGGAAAGTGCTGTTCCAGTACATTGGGTTTAATTCAGAAAATGTGGACCTAAATGTTTCCCTATTTCTTATTATTTTAACAATTCCACTTCCCACAAGCTGCCACAATGATATCTCATTATAGTTTCCCCCCTGAGAGATTTAATATATAAGTTGTCACTCATCGGATCAACACAGCCTGTCTATATATCCCAAACAATTCTCCAATAATGGATATTTCTGGTGGGGTTTTTTATATGAAGATCTGTAAAGAGTGGTTTACACGCTGCGCCCGAGTGGACTCTGGCTGGCTTCTGAAGACGGGTTCGTGTATTGTTGGACTTCCCCCCCCCCCCCCCCCCCCCCCCCCCCCCCCCCCCCCCCCCCCCCCGTCTGCAAACACGAGGAAATGCTCAGTCTTCTGAAATTATTACTCAGCATTTTCGGTGAAAGTCTTGTGCTGGGGAGAAACGTGACCGGCTGACCGTCATGGGGTTGTATCCCATTTGAGTAGAAAGCCACTGGATTTTTTCCCCCTGCATGCAGATCTCAGGAAAGCATTGAGTTTACGGTGCTTATTTCACGCCGGTATATAATCAAAACCAAAAAACTACATGTATTCCTCATCCCTGGTGCAAATGATTACATCTTTTAATAAAAAGTTTTATTACTTTATTTGGCCCCTGAAGAAGATAAAAGCTTCAAAACTTTCCAGCTCAAGATTAAAGAATTAATCAGAGACAAAAAACCAGGGTCCAGATTCATAGAGCTGCTTAAGCAGAAAATATCCTTAAAAAAAATTCTGCCATGCAAAAATAAGCAGGATACCAGTCACAAATTGTACATGTGACATGGTAATTTGGCCGGTGACCTTATTCTGGTAAGCATAATTTTGTTGTGCTTTGCTACTTTTTTGTGAAATTGGCACCTTGTGGGAAGAATTACCTGAAACTTTATCTTCAGTCAAAACTCTAGCCCTTCCTTAATGGAATATGTTATTGTTGTACACCTTCAAAGTCCAGTGTAAAACCACATTACTTTGTAGTTTAATAAGGGATTTCATTAGCTTAAGATTGCACAGATATTATACATCCCATAAAACATTTGTACTAACTCATGAGCAGACACTAAGGACCATGGTGTGACGGTAACTACACCTTAATGCCACATTTTGCACACTTTACATGTACTTTGGAACGATTAATCTGACAGCCCTCCTGCGAATTGTCATTTTGGCTGACATTAATGTTTCCCTAATGCCACAAATCATCTTTTGTCTGAAGCGTTAATGTGCTCATTCCAAGCACGAAAATGTTCTCTTTCACATGGGCCAGACCACACAATCCCAATCACTGCAGTATGTCACCTCAGTGCTTCAAACACGCACACACACACACACACATACCCCGACCCATAAATATCTGGTTAATTTATTACCCCGCTCACTGCTCCATCAATTTTCCCTCCATGATGTCCTAACCCCTTTTCTTTATTTTTCCAAGCCCACAAAGACCAATGTTGCCTTTATTACCACTCCACTGGAATAACATTATACACAAGATGCCCAGGCCCGATAGCGCGGTTGTCACGGCAACGTGTCATGAATCATGGCACCAGACTAGTCTCTTGACAAGGTTTATAAACTATGGCTGCTGATATATTTAACGTCCAAAAAAAAATGATATGCAGGTGCCCTATATCTATAATCCAGTGTCATTTTTCTCAAAGTAGACTGATCATTTTTTTTAGAAGGATGTACAAGTTGAAATTGAAATCATAAATGTTCACAGATTTATGGGTATAAAGAAGGTCATGATGGAAAACTTCCCTTGAAATATTTTTGCCTGAAATGCCACAGTTTTGAGAAATGAGTACATCAATTACTTTTGATCTCACAATATTTTAAAACAGTGGTAAGTGTTTTTTTTTATACTATTTTAAAGATTTAAAGGTAATCGTGTTAGATTAATCTTTTCTCGTGTTCTCCATGAACAATAACTGGGAACAGTCAATGCTCATAATTACAATGTGTTCAATTTGCGTGTAAAAACTTACCCATGACAGTTAGCGTGTAGTTGATGCTCACACTGCCGAATCCATTGGTGGCTCGGCAAACATACTGCCCTGCATCCGCCATCTCGACATTCTTGATCTTCAAACCCGGTGATAAGACCTTGAATCTCTCCCACAGCGTATTGATGGACTCTCCGTCTTTCTTCCACATCGTCAGGGGTGGGGGGTTGCCCACCACCGGGCAGAGGAGTTTGATGGTTCGGCCGACTCGAGTTTTTTGGAACCCAACAATCGCCTCGGCAAGGCGTGGTGGACCTGAAGTTACAAAAACAGTTAAAACAATAACGTCTATATTAGAAACAGATTTTCAAAAAGGTTAAATAATTTATACTTCAAAACCTGACATCCCTGCAAACGTTTTAGAAGACCACAAATTGCATTTATTGGTTTGCCTCAAGTATTCCAGATACACAAATCAGAGGCTTCCTTGTGAGGCCTCTTCCTCAATTAATATTTTAAAGAGACTATCAAGTCTAAATTGATGTTAAAGAAATTTCTTTTGATACCTCTAGATTGTACAACATGAAGTCTATTGAGAGTTTTTGCTCATAAACGTATCATACATTTTTCTACTTTTATTTTAATGGCCTCACATTTTGACCCTAGCAGAGTCTTTCTCAAAGGCTAAATGGCTAAATGACAACACAACACACACATACAAGGATACAACAGGTCCTTTTGGTTGGTAAGCAGTTTGCAACAGCTAATTTCATTTTCTCTATTTTAACGACACGTACATATGTAGTAATCACACTGCACATCAAGATAATAAAACAACAAAAAATACATGTCTAAAGACAATAGTGCATAAATAAATTTTAGTTTTGAGGTTTTGTGGAATTCTGAGCACAGATATCATACATTCGCATTAAAAAAAAAACTTTAAAGAAAGAGTACAGGACTGGTTTTCAAGCTGATTAGTTTTAATGTGGAAAGCTCAGTAATCACAAGGGTCATACCGCTACCAATCCACCAGAGAAATCTTGACGAAGTTGAGGGAAATATTGAGGGCAAGTGAGGGAAATTTTGAAGACCCCACAAAATTACTGTTTCTTGTTTTTAACTGCTGCTTTCTAAATCAACCCACTGTGAACATGCACAGAATCCTTGACAAAACACAAACCATTTTTTTTTAAATGTTTCTCTTTAACACGGAATCACTGAATTTGATGAAACTTTCACAGACTATTTGAATGGTTTATTTTATCGGAAACTAGAGGAGAGCAATTCATTTTCTCTTCCAAAAAAACGATCCCGCACTCCCTTTAAAATATGAGACAGTTGTATTTCCTAAACCTGAAGATTGGATGCACAAAAAAAGAATAACTATTAAAGCCACCGATTTACATTTATTCCCTTCAACTGAAAACTCCTCACGCGAGACTGGAAAAAACAACTCACAGCTCACGAAATTCCAAAATTCAAGACTTGGATATTATCTACGGAGCTAACACTAATGACATCCCCCGCCCACTACTCCCATACTCTTTAAGTAGATGAATAGTCACCCAGTCTCCTATTGATCACACACTACCTGCTGCTTGGACACACTACGTGTACCTCGGGTCATGAAGACAGCTAGGTACAAAAAAGAATGAAACCAACCCTCTTGGTTTGACACTATGATTTGATAGTTTTGCAGCAAAACCAGGGCAAATTCCCCGTGTGTGTGTGTCTCTCTCACTCACTCCAACACTCCAACCTCGCTATCTCCTATTGATCACAGAGAAGCAGAGAGGCCCTTAGGGTACCGGTGAGAGAGAGAGAGAGAGAGCGCAGGGAGACAGAGAGGAGAGTAGGGAACCGGTTAGAGGCGCGAGTCAATAGAGTAATGGTCGTAATGGGAAGGAAAGTGGGTTGACTATGGATATGGGGCACGAGAACTTGTTGAGAATTACACACCCCACAGTGCCTCGGTGTGATGCAACAAATTACCCTGGCTGTGTTGTGCATGCAGTATGCAATACAGGCAAACAAAATATCACTGTCTACTCTATTCAAGATGAAGGATGTCTGGAATTAGAGTACACTTTTCATTACTCCCATTGAAAATCATGATTTTTCACATTGAAAGATGTTTTCTCCTTTGAGCCTCTTTATAGTTAAATTAAGCCCACTTTGGCAACTGCCCTGAAGTTGAAAAAAGTCACAAAATTCAACGTTGCATCTAAATATCAACAATACTAAATTTATACCCCTGAATGAAATATATAACAATGTACCTCAATGTTTAGATAAATTTTGTAGTGCTGAACACATTTGTCTCAATCGAGGTCCAATTGATATCAGTTTTATGAAGAATTTTAATCTTTGGGAGAAGAGGAACAAAAAAACAAGTACTTGAGATCTTATCAGATGCTATGGATTGAACATTATGATGACTTAGCAACATTCATCATCCCTCGGTTGATTGAACGTCAGGAGAAGAGATCCGAGTTATCATCTTGGGGGTATGGATGAGTCATCACCTATTTATTAGTCAAGTTGTCACAGGGTATGAAGGGAACCCGGGGCAAGATTTGCCAACCCCCCCCCCCTCTTTCGCCAACGAGGCATGGCACAGATTAATTTTTGATATTACTGAATGACACCTGTAGGCCCTGTGGGGCGCCGAGGACACGTACCCCTGGCACCCCTTCTCCCTTTAAGTTATTCCTGTCAAGTTAAAGCTTAAGTGGAATGTGTTTCGCAGGGCGAGATGTGATGAAGCGATACTCCAGCACTCGCACGGCGACGCAGACAATTTTCCTCAATTGTCCGAGGCAAGATTTATGCCTTTGAGAATTGTTTTGTGGAGCAGTTAATGTATGTCTTGAAGGGGGGGGGGCACCACCCACATAAAAACACCCTGAAAAGTGGGACAGGAAAATTTCTCAGTTAAAAATCACATTAAAACAAAAATGCTTTTGATGATTTCTTTGAGGGAAAAGTCTAAGGATTTTGAATGCAGTAAAAACTGCCCAACCCTCACTCAGAGCCGAATTTCCTCAGCAGACAGGAAAAACTGCTCACGTGGCAGATGCAAAGTGGTTCCCTTCATTGTGTTTCGTGTCTTCAATCAAGTATCAAGTATATTTGCCAGAACAGATCAGCAGAAAAGCAATTTACAAACTTCAATTACCACCTGACATTGTGCGATGACCCAGGCCTGACCCAGAGCCAGGCCTGACTGCTTCATTCATGAAAGGGAAAGGGCACCACGGCATTTTTTTTAATAAAGGGCACCTCTATAAGGAAACGGTAAATTTCTGTTGGAACATTTCAAGGACACCAGGGCAATGACCAGGCACATTGGAGACAATTGTCTCCATGGCGTATTAGGCCCGCAGAGCATAGGGTTTTATAGCTCCATGGGCTGAGCTACAAGCCACAGAACTTGTCTAAGCAATTAACGTTTTGCTAAGCAAAAACAAGTTACTGATGTACCAAAGTACTGTTTTTTTTTTGATCCTCTGTTTTGCTTAGCAGCTCTGTGAGTGGACCCAGGAGCTTATGGGATTAGAGTATTTCACTCTCACCTTTAATTAATGTGCTTCATGTTGCCCCAGCAAGATCACAAATGCAGGTGCAAGGAGGTGTGGTAGTAATTAAAGATATGCTCCGGGGGAGGACTGTTTCCTCCTCGGGGTTTGGGATGGCTTGTGAATCTTAATTAAGCTCTCTCACCATGATCGCCTTCGTCTCTCTCCAACACTGGGAGCTAGTATCGGCAACCAAGTCACTCCTGAAACATTTACCTCGTTTCAAGACTTCACAATTAAAATTCATTACGACTTGCTGATTTGCAAACTTCAAAAGAAGGCGGCGGTCATTCCCGAATCTTTTGACTTATTGAAGAGAAAGTGATTGACAATTACAAGTTCATCACTACTTCTTACTGGATGAAAATTGAGAGGTGCATCAATATCCAGGGATTTGGCGAATAATTCGATTGGAGATTTAAAACGGTCACGACAGAAAGAAATACATTTTCAGACCCAATTTAAAAGAGACCCAATTTAAAAGTCTGCTTTTAAAAACACCCCAGTTTAACAATTGTGTGTTTCATGCTTTCCGATTCTCTCCGCAGTGTCAGTTTGTCTTTTAGTTCACTTCTTGGAACACTTACTCTATTCATCTATCCCATGAAGCAGGGAAGAAAACCCAGCTGTGTTTGATATGGTCATTTTTGAAAGAGTTCAGCTGTATCTTAAAGAGCAGTAGGCCCTGCTTATCAAGCTGGGGATCAATTTAGACGCATGAGGCGTCCCCCGGTACATCTTGACATATCATTATCATCGCTACTATTATTTTAAGTTTGCAAGCTGTGGACGTATCAGCAGATGCGCTCTAGCGCGCTACAGTAATCTAGTTTGGAACTTGGACTTATCAAGTTATGTCTGTCATGTTCAGTCATGCAGAAGACCTCTTGATTCGGCAGAGGTTGTGAAGAGTGCGGTTGACGCAAAGTGACAGCGTAACACACAGCTTATTAGAGCTAATTAGATGGTCATAGGTAATAACAATATCACTATGGCAACGATGCAACCGATACAGGTTGACTCTCTTAAAGAGATGGTGTACAGTGATTGCTAAAACCTCGTTTTCAAATTAACACAAAAGGAATCAAACGTTTACATCCTGGGAAATACGCCCTCTGAAATGTTAACCGAATTACCAAAGATAAAAACAAAACAATTACATGGCTAGAGAAGATTTACAAATATTTTGAACATTTCAAACATGTAATTGTTGTTCGCCATTTCTTTTCTTAAACATAAGCCTAAATTGTGATGACAATTTCACTTGTTGAATTGAATTTTCCTTGAGTATACAGCAGTCCATCATTTTAAGACATACGAGTAGAGCTGTTAATTGCTCTCCTAAATTGACTGAGGAGAGCTTTTTGCACTCCTCAAAATAAAACTTCACACATTCGTCTGAAAAGTGAAATGAAAACATGATTTTTATAAAATTTGACTGTTCATGCTGTTTCATTTTATAAGCACGTATTGACGATTCATATGCGTGAACTGGACTGCAGGATTGGATTGGTGGATTGTTATTTTTGCTACATGATCAAAGCAAATAACTGCCACATCGGTAGTTCAATTCCTGTTGTGAATAAAATTTCAAAGTCTTTTAAAATCTAAATTTAAAGGATTGCTATTTTTCTTGCAATCCTTAGATAAGGTTAAGGAGTGAGGACAAAGGCCATTGCACTGGCACTTCTTAGGACAATGGTCTGATACAGTGCTTATCACACATTGGTGTAAGGGTACACACAAAAAATAATAGTAATATTCTAAGGTTAAAAGCTCAACATTGGTAAAGTGTCTGTAAATGCGTCCATTCTTTGCACAAATCAACATATATGTAATAAAACCAACCTGTGAAAATGTCAGCTCATTTCGTTGTTTCGTTTGCGAGAAAACGGTAAAAATGCATTCAGCACTTTTGTACGCATTCTTAGGCAGAGTTTTCGTCTCACGAGACGAAAATTAATTTTGAATCTTATTTCGTTTATTGTTCTAAAATGCCGGCAGCAATATTTCAAGGAAAGTTTTCTACCATCATTATCTTTATACCATGTAAGGTATATGTAAATCTATGAACATTTTTGTTTTTCTTTCTTACCAACGTTGAGCTTTGGCTTTAACTAATATCCCTGATGCAATCATTACATCAATGAGATGTTTTCCACAAAAACTATTAGACAGGAGTTAATAAAATCTTCCAGACCAATGATGCAGCGTCCCTTTAAAGACTTGTATTTTGATGTTTACGTTGCTCCTCTCTCCGAGGAACTTGATAGAGCGACAATTTCACCATCAGAGGGAATTCTCTATGCCCTCCTCGGAATAGAGTCTCCAAGGTATGCAAGCTTCTACGCTAAAATGATTTATTGTTGGCATAACATGTATATTTTGACCTTCCCTCCCTAAAAATAACATCAATGTTTATACCTTTTCTATAATAAATCTATCTCTGGGTAGCAAGATACTTGATATGTGTGTAGTCAATATATATGGCAACTTTAAATATAATGAGTTGTGAATTTTTGTTTGTGTTTGTCCTCGACCACCTTTGAAATTGTGTATGACCTGATGTCACCCGTGACAATAATGAGGTTGGTCATTTATTAACTCCATTGACACAGTCTGTAAACGAAGCCACGTCTATTGGGGTCAACAATTTGTGAAAGAATAATATTATCGGCGTCATTACTCTGCAATTTTTACGGTATATTTGTGACCTTTTCCACACAAAACAGACCATATTTACACTTGGACATACTAAACTTGGCAACAGAGTGATAGGAATAATATCAACAGAAATCTAAACCGTAAAATTTTCCGTTAATTTGAATTTGCTTCAAGCACATATGTTTAGATATCTTGCTATTGGATGCAATCCGAACAAAAAAAAAAGACCAATACTGAATGTCCTAAGATAACTTCTATCATTGGAAATTGCAGGCCAATTTTAAAAAGGACATAACTATTTGAGTGATAATCCAAAAAGAATATTTGACCAGCTACCCATGTTTAGATATACAACACTGCAGCGATTGAAAACATCTCAATAAAAGCTACACAGCTCAAAAGGAAATCGGATACCACCAAAGGACTGCATTACTAAATAAGAATCTGTCCCAAATCTCTGGTCGTCAGTTTTGCCTGAAAGCTGAAGGAAGCTTTGTGTCGATACCCAGTCCCTCCGAGCAAAGCGCTGCTGAAGCAACGACCTGTAACACGTTCTAATTGATTCCCCTGTCCCTTCCTGTGTAGATGCTGTCTGTCCTATCTGGTTTATCAATTTTAGTCGTCAGCTCGCTCGCTCGCAGAGAGCAAATTCAATATCACTGTCTTGTATTAGCGAACAGTGCCCCCAAGCTGGTTAAAGGTTAACGTATACAACATTGGTGGCCACCTGGTTTCACATTTTTTTTTTTATGCCAGTTCTGTAATAATTTCAAAGTTTGTTTTCCGTCTCGTTTATGAAAAGCAGATAAAATTTCAATCAATATAAATTATTTCAAGTCCCATGACTATCCAAACATTAACAATAACAGTTTGCCACGATCCATCAAGTGTAAAATTGATGCAAACATCAGTCTTTTTTTCAATACTTCCGTCCTAATTCTTCAAAATCCATTAAAAAATTTGTTTGGAAGATTTCTTCCCCTGAAAGGTAATAAACAATTTGTTTTTAAGAGTTCCCGCATTTTTGTAAAAAACAGACCACATTCTACTGTAGTGGCAATTTCCTTTTGTCAGTTTATAAAAACAAATTTCTGGAAAATAGAGAAATGGACCAAATAAACATCACACAAATCGAGGTTGCACATTCTCTTAAAAAAAACAGGGAGGAAAAAACGTTGCTTCAAGAGAACTAAAGGTATTTGAAAAATCTGTCATAACAAAATTGACACTGCTCTTGTCATCAATTTTTGGGAAGAGCAGGGTTGGGACTATATCTTGACATTATTTCTTATATTTTGACATTTGTAGCATTAGCAGACTTGTCTTGAAATAATCAATCTTCCAGCTGTAATTAAATTTTCGAATGGAAAATGATGATTTAAATTTTCATTGAGTTATTTGTCTTCTCTTTTAGTGTTGACCCTCCAAAGTTGTCTTTGTTGTCTACTAACAGCTTGCTTTGCTTTGTCCCAAGTTTATTATGACTTTTGTTAAATTGCTTTACTTCACCTTTTGTTCCTTGTACATTTTGGTACATTCTTGTTTTGGTCAAATAAAATAAAATCACATTACATCTTATGATAACAAACTTAACTCCATATTTACCATGGGTCATTTCATTAGGATAATCAGTGTCCAAGTTGAATGAGGATTTGGCAAGAAAGTAACTTTACTTTTATCTACTCAAGCAAAAAAAGTAGGACATTTCTTTTTAGTACAAGGGCTTTGGTAGGTTCTGAAGGCTATTTGACAATAATCTAACTGATTCTCTGCAAGCCCCCCCCCAAAAAAAATCAGAAATCAGATTAAAACTGGAAGAACATCATGCCTGCTTACATCATTTTGATAGGCCTATCTGTTTTTTAATGAGAATAACAATTGAAGGCATTCTGTAATCTATACAAAGAATCAGACGAAGGACCCTGCAGTATGACGAAAGAAAGAAAAAACAACCAAGAATCAATCTGTAGCTGTTGCTTTAATAACATGCAGGAACTCTGCGACAATCAAGGCAAAAAGAAAATCTGTGATTAGAAATGCATTGAGGGTTGATGCAAATCTATCTAGACAGCCAGAACTGGCCGACAATCCTTGAAGGAAAACCATTAACATACTAAACAACTCTGATATCACTAATGGAAGTGCCAATGTTGTCAACTGAGGCACCAGTCAGATCATCAGGCCAAAAAAGAAAAAAAAAAAGAAAAGAAAAAGAAAACGACAATCAAAACGCCAAAATTGATTGTAGTGGTATTATGAAACCAATCCATCAATTTATCTTCCTTCGGCTGCCCGGTTATTTCTCTAATCAAACAGCTTGAACTTTCGGTGCGTCTCCCCTTGGCGTTGCCGAAATTGACCATTTCCTCTTGGTGGAAAGAGAATTCCTCGTGCCGAGATTAAGTGTGAAATGAACTGATCAATCACCTTTTCAGTTTTTGGTCAGTGGTTCATCCATCACGGAAAGAAAACTGATGCATGTTAGATCCCCTGGAATAAGAGTAGGGTTTAGGAGAGTGTTATCAGGGCCCTGCGTTCTTAATCATTAAGCCCCTCAGTCTTGATCTTAACTAAATACCCTCATGTAGTCCATATGCTCCACTAAATCGCAAGTCTTTGAAACTTTACCTGAAAAGTTGCAGGAGAACATAAACTAAGCTTTAGGTTGAACAAATACAGCACCCCAAAATTAATTTAATATTTACAAAAAAAAACAGACACTAAGAATACACCAAATCAATCACTTTAATTTGTATGTTTAAACCAACCAATAATGGCACAAATTGTACTGTAAGGTGACACAAACTCTCCTGTGATTCCGACAGGTTTTGTCTCAGATTTGTCCCTGCGGCTAGAAAGGAATGTATTGATTTGTAGAGACTCTCACCTCTGGAGTCGAGTAACCCTTAACTGTGACCCTCGCTGACCTTTGTATATAGAGCCCCAGTGACTTTTGACCTTGTAAACACTGATACCTCTACCTGAGCTTCAAAACCACCAAATTGGATATCTACAAATAACTACCTTCAATGAAACAAAAAAAGAAAGCTTATTGAACTTACAAAAGCAATCAACCACAAGGGAAACTGGATGGGTAAATTCTGAATCAATTTTTGGGTTCAACAAAGACAACTAACTGGAGCGGGATTTGAACCTGTGACCACCGGCTATACAAAATTGGGAGACCGCCAACATAGGGCTGGATAGCTTAGTTGGTAGAGTGTCGTTACATGATAGCCAGTGGCCACAGGTTCAAATCCTGCTCCAGTTGATTTTTCTTTGTTCAAACCCAACAACTAAACTTACAAAAGACACGGCTTTGACTTTGGAGATGGCGCAAATTACTCGCTCCACCATTTGTTCATAATTAGTTTCTCCTCCCAAACTTGAATGAGGCAAACATTATTTCCAAAAGACTGTGCAGGTTAGATTGACCGACTGCCACTGACTGATCAGCAGACAGGTAGCAGATCAATGGCTTCAAGTGGAATGTACCTTTAATCGACCCATTAGCCATGTACATCCTTACAGTAAACGGTGCTTTAACCATTCCTTCCAATGTCAGTCACCAGTTTTAACCATTACAGAAGAACCTACATGTACGACCAATTCAACCATGCTTTTTCTACTGACAGTTCTCAACAGCCACATTTCACTGGTCATTACATTGACATTTACAACCACTGAGGGGCACTATAAATCTGATGATGGGAACAGCCATAAATAACAACGGGCTGCAGTGACATGTAACTGACACACTGGGAGAGATTGTCTTATATTTCAATGAGTTCCATGAGAAGGTACCTCTTCTGTGGACATTACAGAGGGAATACTCTAATTAGGATCTTGGGTTAAATTTCTTGCCAAGCAGTTAATGATAACAGACTTTAAACAGGTAGAAACACTAGCCACCAATATTTATCATACATAATTTTTAAGTATCGAGCAATTAGTAACCACAAGGGAAACTGACAGGGTACATTTTTAAAATCGATTTGGGGGCGAACAAAGAAAAATTGACTGGAGCGGGATTTGAACCGCCGACCCCCGGCTTAACATACCGACGCTCTACCAACTAAGCTATCTAGCCCTTTCGTTGACAGTCTCCCTATTTTGTAATTATCTTTGTTGAATTTTTAACTTATACACATTTCTGCTGACAAGTTTTGTTCTCAGCTCATGCCAGTCTCATTTTAATCAGTCTATTCCAACCAGTTTCAAACAGTACAATAAAGACATAGTGTTTTGGCTGGTAACCTTTCTCAGTAAAGCAAAACTGTTTTGTACTTGGGCCAGCGGCGTAGACAGGATTTTTTCACTGTGGGGGCGGGCACAAGGGGGGCATTGCTTTCAGTGGGGGTGGGGGAGGGGCCAGGTACCGTGTTCTTTAATGAAATATAGGTACCTACATTTTTTTATGGGGGGGGCACCTGGGGGGGGGGCACTGGAAATTTTTGCAGGGCACATCCTATGTTATGTCGCTGAATTAGGCCCAGTTGGTTTGAAAACCACCTACACTATGCATCTCTCCTAAGGAATTGAACACCAGCAGCCTTTGAACACCCATATCAGGGCCAACAAAACCGCTAACCATGTTTTGTGTTGCTAAACGACTAACAATAGAGCAGCAAGTTAACAACAACAGCTGAAAACATCGCACAGACTGGATTCCATCAATAATTCCCTTCACTACTTGTCAAGCCCCGGACAAAGCTGACAAGATGACAAGCGATCCGGTTGTTGAAATACATTTTTTCGCAACGCCAAGCACAATTCCACAGGATCGATGCCTAGTTTCAACTCTTCCATCTGTCAACACTCTAAGCGATGCACGTTCAGTTTTTTTTTCTTCTTGTTCTTCGTCCTCTTCCAACTCCCAACCATCCCAGGAAATTCTTGTCAGCAAAATGTGCCAGGGCTTTTTTTTTTTTTATTTTTTATAAACTAACCGTTCTCCTCAAGTGTTCATCTAGTTTGCCGGGCTTTGTACAACAGCGCTCTGTATTTCTGTGGGTGTGAAGTGCACTTTGTAACTGCCTATGGGGCGAGTGAGTGAAGAACCCTAAATGCGAACAGTAGGACAAACACTTAAACCATTTACAAATGTGTCATATGTCAAATTTAGAACTACGCTCATGTCAGACTCATTCCAAACAACATTATGTCAGAAATGGGCTAAATATGATTTTTCTTCAAGGGACTCGGAGATAAGAAGGGGGGGCTAATGTCCAACACACTGCTAGTAACCTAAATCAGACAGAAATGATATCAATCTGGAGTCTTTCAATTATGTCAGCTGTTATCAAGCGGGTAGTGCTTACAGAAATAGAGCACTGAATTGCTTTCAATTCATTCTAAAAGTTTATGTAAGATATTAACACCTGCACATAAAAAAAAATGATGTTGCTACAGAGCTTGGGCTTAGAAATCATTATGACTGGTGGGTCTTTTTCGTGGATTTTTGATGTTCGTGAAAAACTTGTTTTAATAGAGCTTGAGTGGTCTAGTGGTTAAGACATCTGCTCCAGAATGGTGAGGGTCATGGGATCGAATCCCACCCGAGTAGTTTGCCAGTGGATTTTTTTTTCCACAGGACACAGAAAAGCACAGAGTATACAGTGCTTATCACACATCGGTGTAGGGTAAAACAAAAAATAACACAATAGTTTTCGCCGATGAACTTTGGTGGTCAAGGGTCGAAGACAACTACTGTAGACTGCAGATAGCCGCGTGAGTTAGGAGTCCCAACTAAGTATTTGGGACTCATAACCCACAGCTATCTGCAATCTACAGCAGATGTCTTCAACCCTTGACCACCAAAGCTCATCTGGGGACAATTTCATCAAGCAGTTTAAGCTTAGTAACTTGCTAAGCGCAGACAAAGCTTGCTTAGCAGAAATAGGTTACCAGCCAAAATATCATGTAATGTTTATGGCTTGCGACTGGTTCCTTGCTTTAGTTTTGCTTAACAGCCCAGGTGACAAGAGGCCAGTCTGAATCATACAATCAGCAGTGGGTTTATACTTGGCTATATAGACCATCCGGGATTTCACACATGTGTCATGTAGGCCTCTCATCAAGTTTCATTCAATCCCGATTATAATAATTGTACAGATAAACCACAAATTGGTGTATACAAAACAGTTCCTTTGTCCATAAAAGTCCTATGTTTTGGGCACATGGGCTCTCACACCCGGTCAGAAAATGAGAATAAAACACTGCACTGTGTTACCGTCAAGAAAATTAGAAAATCTACTGATCAACCACACACAAGCACACATCACTGCCCCGTGGTTTCCATGATAACCCATCAATCCTTCCACAAAGTTATTGTCCTTCACCGTCCTCCCAGGTATTACTCAACAGTCACTCCTCTGCTGACCTCAGCTTCTTGTTTACTCTAAGCAAGTAGCGACACACATTTTGGAATTTTCGCACAACCAGATCCCCGATCGGAATTTGGGATTTGGTTAACGCTGACCCACTGTGCAACCCTTTTTTTCCCTTCTTCCAAAGAAAGTTCTAACCCCAGAACACACCCAGTAGAACAACATGCCTGCAACTGATCCTCTAGGACCTTACCAGGGGGGTATGGAATCAAAACATTCTTGATCCAGACAAGGAGGATAGTCAGAGTGTGGTTTGGGGTCAGGGCTAAGAATTGGTTGTTTACCTATGAGAAACCATTTTGAAGCCGACGACGAAGTCTAGTCTTAAAAATTGGCCACCGTGTTTTATAAAATGATTCGATGCACGGTTTTAGGCAAATCTGATGCATGTTATCATTAATCCTACCCAGGGTATTAGCTGGAAAAAATATGGAATCCAGACTTGGTTTCTATAAAATACTTTAAAATAAAAACAAAGACAAAGACAGGGGAGGCCAGGAAAAACATGTAAAATCCCAGGGAATTCATGGGGAATTTTAGCCCCACTGCCACCCCATATTCATTTCACACTTGATTTAAGTTTCCTGGGGACAACACACACTCAGTATGCCAACCCTGGGGTATAAACTCACCTAACCCTACCCCCAAGCAAAGGTAAATATTTCACTGGAAATCGCTATTTCACTGGCAATTGCTATTTCACTGAAAATTGCTATTTCACTGGAAATTGCTATTTCACTGGAAATTGCTGTTTCACAGGAGTTTGCCAGAAGGAGCAATTAAAGTGTAAAAAGGTCAACCAAATTTTCACAGGAAATTTGTCCAGTGTGAAAGGGACTTAGCTCTAGTTTACACAATGTTCAATGGCAGGACAAAAAAATCAAATTACTTTTCCATAATTAGCAGTCCATACTTCTCTTTTAAACAAAGGTGAATTTTTGGGTAATATTTTTTTTCTGGTTTTCTGGTTTTGAATGATGAAAAAAAAAAAGACAAGAACAAAAATAACGTACTTGAATTAGGACTATGCAGGGGGTTGAAAACTTTTCAGGAATGTTTCTTTCTTATCTGAATTTGTTTATTCGTTTTTGCTTGTTAAATACAATCACCACCACTTGAGATACGCAATCTTGCCAATTTGCGATCAGGGGGTTATTTTTCAAGTTGAGCCAAAAGCCTCATTAAGAGTGATTCGGCACGCTCGTTATCATGCCAATACCAGTAGTTGTAAACGCTGCGTATTTGCAGACCACCTGATATGAAACGATATCTTTGATTACATGTCAATTAAGAAGGTACAAAATCCATACTGTGTAACATCTGCCACCTGAATAAAAAAAAAACATCTAAAAAAAAACAGCACATGCATGATGTTGTCCCAATGGGTTGACAAGCTGTATTGGGGTATGGTATGAGATATGAACTTATATAGAGATATCATATATGATATTGATCTTAATAGCATGATATCAGAAAGACCAACGTTGTGATTCAACACCGGTTTCCAGCAAGTTTCTTTTACGATTACGGTGAACAAAGAAAAGTTGTCTGGCGTGGGATTTGAATCTATGACCCCCCTCATTTACATATCCCGGTGCTCTACCACACCAAAACTACCCAACCTGCATTGTTCGTCTCCCCATGTTTTTTTGTCAGTGTCTTTGTTCTGGGGTGTTAGACAAAAGTTGGTCAACCGTAGACCTGATGTGTATCCAGGAATGTAGTTATCCCATTTAGAGCAGCAGAATATCAGATATTGCCTCCTATTATGTTTCACTTTACAAAGGGAACCTTGATCTTGTAAATCATACGAACCTGACTTGTTTGACTAAACAACATCAATGTATGATTGTTGCACATTGAATGCTGTGTTCTCCTATGAAGCACAGTGAAAAATGGCCTTCCCAAGGCAAACTCATGATGGCACACTGTATATTATGAATTGCCAAAATGAAGCTCTGATTATCCTGGTGACAAAGTGATCAACTCTTAAGCTTCGCTGTCTGCTCGTCTAGATTTTTAACGGGTTCTGGATTTCGGAAAAACCTTTACTTCATCACAGAGCCTTTGGTAAAATTTCACTGCCTTCTACTATGGGCATTTTTTTTTACTTTTGGGCCAAGCACCTAGATTTAATTCTACACTTGGATTAACTTACATCCCTAACCCCAATTTCATTTAGGAAAATGTTAAGCAGAAAGTGGTGCTTGACAAAATAGTTCTGCTAAGCAAAAATCAGCAGGGAACCAGTCACAAACCAATACAATTTCATGGTATTTTGATTACTAAACTGTTTCTGCTGAGCAAGACTTTTCTGAGCTAAGCTATTTTTTTTGTGGTTGACAGCTTTGTGAAATTGAGTCCTTTATGTTTTTTAATATCTGCCCCCACCCCAACCACCACATCATCTTATTCACTTCAAATATTTCTTTACCCATTTATACAACTACAATGTTGGGCACATTTCAAAACTTCAGTTTTTTTTACAATAAAATAAATATATGATAGTGAAAAAGTTTGAGCACACAAAGGTATCTCAAAGACAAAGTAATTATAAAAAAATAAGCTGCTTAAGTTTTAATCTGAAAGCTCACAGATTATAAAGTTTAAACCATTACTCTCTAAATGTAAAAGAGTGAAAATTTCACTCGCTTGCCAGAGTGGTGTCAGTTTGGCTCTTTTGAGAGTGACACTCACTCTTCACCACTCTTTTTTGAGTGAGACTTGGGTGAATTTCACTCTGAATCTAGTGAAAATACCTGTCTTTCACTCTCAAAAGAGTTGTCCGCCATATGGCTCCTTGCAAGAGTAGTACGGCGGACAGAAGGAGTGGTTTTTCACTCTTTTACATTGAGAGAGTAACATTACAATAATTCAGAGAAATAGCACTGTCTAAAACATTGACAAAGTCATGAACAAGTATGAAACATTTGAAGACCTCAAAAATCACCATTGCTTATTTTGAATGCTGCAACCAAAATAAGCTTTATTTGACTGTACGCAAATTTCTCAAAACCTTGACGACAATTTCACTGTTTTTGTCTGTATGATGTGTTTATTGAAAACTAGCAGATGGGAATTAATTAGTTTTTTTTCAAAAAAAACAATGATGCACTTTCACTTTCAGCGTAAACTCACTTGCATCAAGCCCCTGTCAGTTATATTATTACTTTCAGATCGTAATAAATCATGGAAAATCAAACTAGTCATACAATAACTTTACTCCAATTTCAAAATGCATTTTAGCTTTTGTTGTCTTAGGCAGATATTGAAAATTAGTTCAATTCGGTCAGCTTTTCATCGGAGCTGAGCAGCATAGAAAATTGGCAAAGTACCCTTATAATAGAACCCACAACAAAGCTGCAGAAAGCCTAGCTGCTCTGTGGTCTAATAAGTTGGCCCACTTATCAAGTGTCTGTACCTGAAAAACGTTTATCATGGGGGGGGGGGAACAAACACTACAACAATAACCAGCCTCCTGCCCTTCTTATAATTGATTTTTATGCTGCGATATTTTTCGCCACAATCCATAGACAGCGAATAATTATCCAACAGAAGGCTCTCGTGCAAACACTACTAGCCTGCCCCTCTTCTAACAAAATTTTGAATCATTTTTCGGGGTTGGCGGTCAGATTATATTTCTTGTGGGTGTTATATTACCAACAGATGGCCTATAAACTAGCAGCCAGTAAGGTGTAGGTTTTCTCTTCCTTCTGCCCTCCAGGCTTGAAACCTACATGTTCAGCCAGCGAAAAAGGGCTATTTGGTTTGTCAATTTCATTATAAAAGAAGTGGGGGGATGTGAACGGGAGAAATGTGGTACTACAAAGTGTCTAACTATTGATGTGATTGACAAGTGGCTCTTTCATGGAAAGAATAACTGTGCCAGCTCATTAGAATTGCAAAAAAAATGGGACACACTGCCCTGATCTGGTGTAGGTCTGCACCAAAAAAAAAGCTTTATACCTGGGAAATACAGTATAGAGGGTGAATGCAATGCTTGCTATTCACCTTATTTTTTTTGTACCAGTATGCTAATTGTATTTTGAAACAGGTGTCAGTGTAGGTTCAATGCCACCAGTGTATTGATTATCAACCACACGGCAACACCTTCACCTTACTACTTGACAGAGGGTTTGTTGCTCTTCAAAAAAGTACAGTGCTTTCACTAGTCACTTGTACAGTTTCCTTTGATAATTTATTTCAATATACCATACTGTGTAGGGGATTTTAATGAGTGGGCAGAATTGATAGCTGAGTAAGTTATGAATAACTTTTTCAAAATTAAGGTCAATGTTTTTATAGGTTACTTCTTTTCGTGGACAGGAAATGAATACCTGAACGCACTTCACGACTTTAACTGAAAGAGGCTCATCAACAGCTATAAAAGAAAACTAGGAATGCCACAAATCAAGTGAGGAGGGAGAACATTTTCTAAAGCTTTTTAGAATAATTTCATTGTATTGTTGATGCTGGCGTTGGTGTTGATTTATCGCTCGCAGAAAAATTATCAACACAGTGACAATTCCTGGCCGTGACCCTGCTGTATGTTTACTTGTAAACATACCATGATTGATGTCTGAGTCTCTCATGTAAACACCTTTACTGGCATTACAAATCAAAGATCTTTTCACTTGAAGCCAAGTGGATTTCAGGGTGGAAACCAGAATTTAAAAATAGAGTCAGAATTTGCTGTTATTGATCAAAACATTAAAGGGACTGTGTCATCATGATTATAGCAAAAAATTTAATAACTAAGTTATGCGCACGTCGATGGTCAGATCACCATTTTACAAAGACGGCACCCTTTATGATTTTACCGTAAGCGCACAAAAGACCGGGCAAAAAAAAAAGAAGGCTGATACCCGAAGGATATTGTACAAGACAGGCTCCAGGGTTACCAACCAACAGATTGCATTTGGTAGTCAGCATTGGATATATGGGCTTACGTGCCAAAATGTTACATCACTTGAGTTACCTGGTTTGCATGAGCAGTATACCAGTATACTGTGACACCAACCAAAAGGACAAAGGTTCATTTCTGTGGCAAGTAAAAAAAATACAACAAACCGGAATGGCCAGTATCTTTTGTTTTACACTCTACCCTCAAATTGTGACGTTCAATTTGTGGGTCTCCGAGCTGCCTCTTTTTCCCAAATTACTAAAGAAAGTCAGAACACATCCATTATCGTTGAATGTTGTTACACAATTAAATTTTTCCAAGCTATGACAATTGCTAGTCATGGGTCTTTATTAGACTAACAAATGGTCCCATGACAGTGACACCGCTTATTTTATCATTATGGTAATTTTACAGTAATGACGATACACAATTTTTATTCAGCACTTTACCTACAGTCATCTCCAAGCACTCCTTGTTTTATGGCAGGTACATAGAGCTATTGTGAATTGGGGCCTATTTTAAGTGCCTTGTAACTTTGCTATGGTGCAATCTGCAGCCAACCAAGCAACAAACACAGGGGAGAGTACCTTCTCTTAGCGCTAAATATACTGGGTTCTTTAATGTGCATTTCACAACAAACAGGACCTACAGCTTTACAGTCCCCCACCCAAAGGATGAAGAAATTAAGCTTGAATGTCTTAAAGACACAAGGTGTCCTGACTGAGACCTGAACCCATACTCCAAGGACTCTAGAGCTTGAGCTTGGTGCACTGGACCCGTCAATCACAACCCAACTCCCCTCGTGCCTTAAACCTTCCATTAAAAAAAGACTGGTAGGCCTATACCTTTCCGGAAGAACATTAAAATTCAAGTTTTCAAAAATTTCAATGTCTTTAACAAAGTTTATACAGTCCCTGAATTTGTGAAAGTGAAGGTGTAAATACAAAAATAGGGAAATGTACATATAATGTAAATCAATAAAATTAGACAGAGTTCTTCTGCAATAACAGACGGGCATTGACTGAAGTATTCTTCTTTTAAGTGGACACAGATTTATCACTGGAGAAAAAAAAACGTGTTTGGATATTTCAAACCATAGTTTAAAATGTGAAAAGCAACATTCTTGACAATGTTTGCTCTCCAGATACATTTATTTTCTTTAATTGAGTTTTACCTTAAGATTGTGGGGTTTTTTTTACCAAGGAGAATTGTATCAGACAACAGGTACACAAACCAAATTTTATGGCAGTGTGATATCCTCTAGTTCAGAGGATATCAGACATTATAGCTTCCAGTCAATAATAAATGTCCGTCTATTTTACAACTAGTCGTTCATTGATGATTATTCTACATTTTGTACTTCACTTCTGCAGTAAATTTTTACTGTGCACCATTCTCTCAAGCACAGGTTCTCCAACACCCATAATTATTATTATTATAATATCAACTGGTTTGGCCCATGTGTTTGGGTTGAAAACAAAGTCCACCAACATGGGCCTGACTGAGTAAACATCATAAATTAAACACAGCAGAGACCATAACGTTGTTTTTTTTTGTCAGGGCAGTCATGCCAGCTAAATGGCTAGTAGCCCATGCTGTGTGAGCCAATGCAGGCCATTTTGTACACACAAAAGGACCCTACCACCTCTTTTGTCAAAGGCATTTTTTGTCCTTTTGGGGCTGGCTAATGAGCTCTATTCATAGTATTGTTCACTTGGGGGACCACATTCACTTGCCATATTAACCGGCTGGGGGTACAGGGGGGGAGGGCCTGGGAGGTCCCACAGGAGTCTCTTACTTGACATTATATTCCCTTGGAGTGAGTTGATCAAAATGATTAGTGAAGGTTTACACACTGGTTGTTTTGGGTAAAGCCCAATATGATTTGCACATCTCATTATTCAATGATAAAAGACGATTAGGGAGGGTTGGATTTTGTGATAACACCACCCGATGGGCTTACCAATATGTTATGGCTGAAGTTCACACTAAGGTCTATGGACTCTATTTATACAAAATGTACAACAAATCAGTAACATACCAGTGATCAGTGAAAACAGGTGTATTGTAAATACAGTTTTGTGTAAATACAATCTGCTAATGAGAGTGCTATAAACAAATTAAACCACAGCCATATAAAAAACTATTCCCTACATAAATAATTGGTTATTTTATTGTTGTAAACAATACACAAAATCAGGAGAATCACAACAGTTTCCTTCCTCCATGGTTAAAACTTCAAAGACTTCCCTTCTATAAACCCAAGTTCTTCTTTTGAAGTCATTAAATCTAATCTTACATCTAAAATTTAAACTTTGAACTACCAATTAAAATCATTTACACTTATTCTTTTCATGTATACCTAGTGTAGAATTGTCCTGCTTCAGAGCAATTTTTTTTTTTCGAAAAAAAAACACTGACTAAATTACAAGACAAAGACAAATCCTACATACCTTGTACATCGCCAAGAACGGCTGCAACAACAACGGCGAGACAAGCCAAGCATCCAAACAGCGTAGTCCAGGGCTTTGGCATCATGATGGTGGGTGGCCGGCCCGCTACTGACCAAGCTCTAACTGGGACTGCACTTCTCTACACCACGCTAGACGACAAGACCTGTCAAACGCGAGAAAGCATTGGGCATCATGTTAATTACTCGAACGAGAAAATCTGGCATTAAAAAAAAAAAAAACACCGTAGTACACCACGGGCAGACGTAGAACATGTGTAGCTTGCTTGCCCCGTGTACCATGCACAACAACCCCGGCGTAATAACGTTCCGTTTGCAGTCAGTGAATGGAAGGCAATCGAGATATCATTTTGTAATAGAGTACGTGTGTGTGCGAATGGGGGCAAAGTCACTCCGCCTGTCGATCTAACTGTCGCCTAGCCCCGTGTACAAAGACCAGCCAGTTTTTGCAGGCTTTTCCACACACTATAAAGCTGATAAAACAACCGGGCCAGTTAATTTTAATGCCAACGATGACTGAACTCTGATCACATTTATCTTGACCCCATTTGACGAACGTGAGAGCACTTAAAAACGCCACAGCAGACTGGATACAATGCGAGAAAAACACTTGGCGTGGAACAACACAGCTATGTGCTCTAACGCGTTGTCGAGCCTTTTCACTAATAATGCGGTATTATTACACACCGACTGCTACGGTAGGGTCCAATGGGGAATGATTTATGTACTTGCGTTATACGCGACCGTAAAAAGAAACACATTGGATTTACGGGCCCCACGTGGCCGCCAGTGCTCACAACCAACGAAGTAACAACAGGCAATGATTTTCATCACAACGTCAGTCAAGGCATCAAATCGTATAGATTACGATCGAGAAATTTAAAGCAGTTTCCTTTTTTTTCCCCCCCGAAGTTAACTGTACGATTATTCCAGCCCCAAAATATTTGTCCAGATGACCTTCAAAAATGGTCTCTCAAGAAAATGCGCATATTATAGGAGTTCGAAATCGGATGACCAAGCGGGGCTGTTATTCACGGCGTTGTGTCTGGTACCAGACACTGCAATGCCCGGGGGACAACTTGCCCCTGCGTAACAACAGTAATTATGGAGCTCAAAAGAGGGCTGCAAAAATGTGTGTAAAGAATGTTCGCAATCTTGTGCGTCATGTTATTCAAACAGCCCTTTTCTCACAGTCATTTTTTGTGGGACGTATGCATAAAGTTTGTTTTAAGCTATGGGAACCAAGCCAAAACATGATTCAGGCATCAACTCGCCCCTATTTTTTTTTGTTAATGTAAGGCTCATCCGAGAGAATTGGCGAATTGTTTGCTCGAATTGTCCAGTTTCCCTCTGTTAAAATGAAGGGAAATCCACAGGGACTGGAAGAGGGTGGGGAGCGATGATAGGCTGTGTGATTTTTTTGTCCTCGAAACCACGCGTCCGGCTCCGTCATGTACTTGTTTGAAACTGACTTGTTTGAAGCTGACGTAGGCCTACCCTAAGCCGAGTCCAAAGCCGAAGCCGAAGCCGAAGCCGTGATTTCGGTAAGGTCCTGGACCGAGCAGTTCAAAGTTCAAAGCAATCGGGTAGAAACATTAAATCACAACTCCAACTTCACGAGTCGACAAATCTTATCTTTAGCAAGTTACGGTTACATGATAACTATGTTGGAAATAATATAAATACAATGTACAACTGCAATATTGTTTGATTTCTGAGGAAATAGTCTCGGGAACACGCAGTCTCACGATATATTATTTGTTGTTCAAGGTTGTCACCGAACTGCAACAATTGCGAATCCACGTTTCACTTTACTGACGTTCCCCCATAATGTGATACACGCAAGTGAAACTTTTGGTATCTGCTTATAAAGGAAGGGTATGTGGTGAAGTAGTTGCTTTCTTATATTTAAGTCAGAGATGGGTGCATTACCCCCACTAAGGTATAAGCAGCCCCTTGCCCAGCCCTATACCAGCCAATTCACATGGAAATTAGTCCGTTAAGGCAAAGCAACAAACAGAGGTTCTCGAAAACCCTTGCAGCCGATGCTCGGCGACAACGTGATAATGGGCAAATAAAGAGTGAACAATGAACGGGCGGCCAGGACTCAATGGTTGCGGTGAGAGACGATTAACGGTACGGTGAATTTGTGTAAATCCTCCTCACTGGGTGTTTTCGTGCCTGAAACGACCGGAAACTGATTTGCAGAATGACCCCCCCCCCCCCAAACACACCCCTGAATCCAATAAATAGTTCTTCAAAAGAGCGTTTTAATACCAAAATGGCCTGGCAGACTGCAACCATGGAGGAAGCCTTCAATATTCGGTGATTTTGTTCGCGTGTTGGAACTTGAACAGTCAGCAAACGGCAACTGCCCGCTATTTTGCTGACAGTTTTCTGGTGTTTCTGATGGTGCTTCCACCAAGCATGCGCGACTAAGTATTCCGCTACACTGCTATATACTATACCATGCAACCGACGTATATAAATGGGCGGGAATGGCTGTGCGCCTAAACGCCACGTGTCTGTTTAAACTTCATAAATTAATATCGTTGATGACTGACGTGTCGCTCATTACATCGTATTGATGTTAACTCGCCCAGTTTCTGAAATTGAAGATGTAATTTGTGAGCTCATGCGCACTCCTCTGCGACCACCAGCATGCGCTCACTGAATTGATACGGACCCGAGCCTAAAATAACAACAAATCCTACAAGCCCTACGGTCTTTTATAGTGTATGTCATTACCCCCATTTCCAACAGCCACTATTAAATTTTCAAACACAAAACAAGAATGATGGCTGTAAGTACTGACAAGCAAAGAATGTATTAACAAAAGTAAGGAAGGTTCGCTTGCCACTATGCAGGTATGCTTTCTTCTGTTTGAGACGATGTTTTAGTTTTCGTGATTCGAAAGTCGACGTCGAGAATGTTGACGAGAGTCAACCACGGATCAGGAGACCATGCCGTGATGCATTCACAACGGACAAAGTTAATTTCAAGCCAAACTTGAATTTATGTCTGATGAGTCTCCTTTCATATCATATAGTGTATTTATATAGCTGGTTAGAAATCCAATAATTTGTAAACGTACAGTAACATCGCCCATGCTCAAAGTTGTGTCTATAGAGCTTGTGAAAACTTCGCTATAAACCGCTGCCAAAACCATTCGTATGTTCATTAGATACGAAAAATGGTTGCAATATTCTGAAGCAATGTACCATATAGCAGGCTGTCGTTTTGGAACATTGCAAATGCGAAATGAAAACGCGTTACGGGCTTAAAATATTACGATCACGTTGCTCTTTCGAAAAGGTCAGATGGTGTGTGTGTGTGTTTTTTGTTTGTTTGTTTTTTTTTATTTTTATTATTACATACTTCAATCGGACACATTATTGCGAACATTAGATGTGTTGCCAATGTACGTTTGGGCTTATAAATAATGGTTTTGAATGATGTGAAAATCATGAGTTTTCACTAAACAATATGACTTTTTTTATGAGTGACGGCACGGAAGTGCAATTTTAAGCAATACTAGTATGTTGCATGAACAAATAGGGTTCTTAAGTATGCATCTAACGATAATAATTTAGACACTACGATCGATTATGGTCGTTTTGGACACCAATGATTTTGGTCTTGAGATTTGGGTTTCACACGAGTCTGCCATTTTAAAGCCGGCGTGTACATTTGCATGAAGACTTCGGACGGCCTGAAGCCTTAATACTGCGTTTCAAAAATACCGTATGGCCTACGCAATAACCTTGGTAAAATGTCCGTCTTACATCCATCTAAAAGCTTTCAAGCTAGGAATTCCATTCGTGAAGGCAATACTTGGACCAATCCTTTAAGAAAATGTTCTGCACCACTCTGACAGTTTGGAGAATATTCTCGGCGTTTTTCTTATGCCCAAAAGGATAATATTCAATCCTTAAAAGGGGTCCCTGAACACCAAGACGGCAGGAGATAATTGATTTGAATCCCAACGGGTATACGCTCCATCTATATCCTTTTGTTCAAACATGTTACCTTCCAGAAATGTACATTACAATATCTTGCTGAGGTGAGGACGATGGTAACCGGAGAGAGCGAAAACTGTGGGCATAATATTTAATTGTTTGTTTGCTTATTTGTACCATATAGAGAAAGGAACACATTTTTTCTATGTTTGTACCATAGAGCAAGGAACAGCGAAGCCAACAAGTTTAATGCATCAAATGTGACAGTTTAACTTTTAGGTTATGTCTATCTGCAAAGTGAATTCAATGCAAATCGGAAGCGAATTCAAAATAAGTGAAATCTCAACTCATGTCATATCGATGAAGAAGTTAAACCTCAACCCCTTTCATATCGATGATGCATGATGTACCATAAACGAACGATGTATACGCAACATGAATCCGACACTACATGATGACTTAAAAATTCTTGGAAACTGTTGTAACGATAACGAGTCGCCCAGTGGCCCGGTGTGTGTAGCTGTACACTACCGTACCACCATGATTCTAGCGAACACATGTCGGTATCCCGACTAACTGGTGCGCGAAATTGCAATTGGCACCATGCATGCCGCGTGAGAGACGCGTCCATTGCTTTTTTTTTTAATTCCGATGGTTTTTCCACCACGTCGTCCGGATGTCACAGTTTATAATACCACCAAGCCCAGGTGTAAAATAACCATGCAGTAATCGTCTTCCACCTGGTACTTTGTTGTTTTGGCGTGGCAACTTTCTTTGCGCGGGAAAATCACCGCGAAACTTCACTTTTTTTCGTGGGATCATCATAAGCATGATGTTTTTTAATAAGAGTACATTTTCAATTTGTACTAAATTCATGTAGGCCTAGCTTTTAGTTGGCTACTACTTTCCTTGGCTGTTCGGCCCGGAGCCCGAAACACAATTTTGTTATACAATATGTTTGGTAATTATACAAATTGTTATCAATATTATCTGAGTGTATTTACAAAAAAGTGACAATTAAGTTAATTAACGCTTTTAATAATGGCCGGTCAAACTGCAGCATTGATAGGCCTGCAGTACTAGGCAACTTGTCATAGAGGATGAACGATTGTGAAGGGAAAAAAACTCGTTAGATCTTTAACAACTTTTGATTGTCGTTGTGACCTCGCCTCCAGCCTCTTCCAGTGCCACATGAATACAAAGAATGTAGAGAAATCGATGAGCGCATTAGCAGAGAAAAGAAAACCCAATCCCCCCTCTTCAGAGGGCGGTTTTTCTCCGGGAGGATTTTGCTTATTTGGAGGCTCTGGATCGAAAGGACTAGTGCGGAAGCAATGATGGTTACCCATGGTAGATTAGCTAATAATCAATATGAATAGCTGGTAAGAGACAAATCTTCCAACGGTGCAACCAACCATTTTTTTTTTTTTTTTTTTTTTTTTTTTGATTGGCAGATTCAATTATGAGCTACAATAACACTTTTAATGGATCGAACCGACGAGCATGTTTGGCAGCGATAAGGCACGCACGATAAATCCATGGGACATAAATATACATCACACACTAAGCGTTAGTGTTTAGATAAGTAGGCCTGCCTACTGTCATAGTGTTATATTATACTATTATACATGTACATGCCCATGCATAAACCATAGAGCAAGCTCTATGCATAAACGTACATGTAGTTTTAGGTTCATGTGTAGGACCTGCAACTGGTTGGCCAATGTATGACGGAAAGTATTTCAATAAAGGATTCGTCTTCAGTTTCAGACGTGATTTGTAAAGGTAAAGTTTAACTGGCCTATACACCATGACGTATAGGCGAACGCCTGCGTCGGCCTGTTAAACTTTCATGCACGACAAAAGTTAAACTATGAAAAAAACACGAAACTGTGGTCGACTTCTCCCAATGGTTCAACCATGGATTCAACCCTTGTTTTCAGTTCAACCAAAGAAGTCATGGCCTTGCTCTGTGGTTCAACCTTATGGTTCTAACCTTACTTACAAAAGTAAAACAAAATACACATTTTCTAAGTTTACGTAACTTGTGTAGTTTTGATTAAGTTATTAGCAATATATACACAAAAAATATACATATATGAATAAATCCGACTTATCGTATTTATATACAAAAGCATGTGGTACTCATCATAAGTGGTATTCTAAGGCCTGAAGGCCAGGCTCGCGAAAGCATAAAACTCACTTAAGCTTTCAAGAAAGTGTATTTGTTTGAAGGACTGACATGATGACTGACTGCCATGAAAGTAACTTGTAAGCAAAAAAGTAATTGCATAAAAACGAGGAAACTGCCAAACAAACAAAACACTGTACAGTATTCACACACAGAGTGCTACAACCATCTCGGTCGTGTGCCGGGCCATAAATCCATCACTCGCATATCGTACTCTGTCAACCAACTTTTATGGGGCCACGTAATTTAGTGTTTGTTTTACAATTACTTATTATACGGCCCAGGCAACAGTTCATAAAACGTCAATCGCTAATAAAAAACGGATTAAACCCAAGCCTCATCACCCACAATCATCTGGGGTTTCGAGATTCAATAAAACGTGTTGTTTTATAGATAATAAAAAGAGAAGGTTTTTGATAGATCACACGCTTGACTTGGTACACACATAAATTGAGTGGTTCAGGCGGGATTAAATACCAGATATCTTACCGTTATAGCTGCAGTTCTTTGCAAGGCCAGTTAAAAAGATGATGGCTCCGTCCGTTAGGAGATATCCACTCGGCCGCAGATTGGTGACAAAGAATTGGTGTGAACTTTTGTGCTCTGCCTGCAAATATATTTTCGGTATGTTTTTACGAAACAACAGACGCTCAACATCCAACAACTAGGTGTGGGCAGCTAGTACGTCAGTTTTTGTACTACCTGATTTATAACACAAAAGCAGATCCCTGTTCAATCATAGAGTATAACAGCAATTTAGAGTTTCCAATCACAATGAGATAAGGGTTAATAATAACGATTCCAAACAGTCGCCATCAACACGCATTTCGAGGAAACATTCGTCGGTGTGTTGTAAATGGGTATCCTCCATCCAGACGAACTCAAAAAAAAGCACCAACTGACGGACATGTAGTTTGCCTGGTGTTGCCGCTTCGGCATGCAACTCGCTAGTGAGCTATTCGTCACCAATGCACATTCGACCCGCGCGCATACAGACAGTGTTTACCTAACTTCTTGGGCCGTGTTGACTCTGGTCCATTCAATTTCCCATCACCAACCGATACAAAATTTGCATTGCCCCACGCACAGCTAGCTAGTGGACTGCCTGGAGCGGCCGGTGGAAACCAAGTCCACTGTATATATCTTTACAATGCGGTCGAGAGGAAAGTTTTTAGGCAAATGAGGATCATCAGGGCACAATACACTGGTAATGTAGCGGTATAGCGTTATCTATTTCGGGCAATTAGCGCATATTGATCACCCATTCATGAAGTAAGAAGAGAAGGAGCCGGCCAAAGAAGAGCACCTCCCCCAGCTGCCTGATTTCACACTTCTTCATCGGCATAAAACCCCACCCCTAATGGTTCCCCCTTACCTCCATGATAATACCAACATTGCAAGTCCCCGACACAGGCGGGGAACTGAGAGTGATGATGTTTGCCCCCAGTAATCCAACATTGTGAAAACATCCATTAGAGAAACGTTTATACCCCGTTATTAAACAGATAGAGAGTGGAACTTGAAAATCCAGCTAGGTTTTTGAACTGCCTGAAAGGGTTTATTCTGGGATTTAGGGTGTTCCAAAGTCACTTCAAAGCATCCTTGTAAAAACAATGTCAGGGTTAATGGCATGTCTTTAAATACAGTGTTCAGTTAAATGTTGTTATTTGCTTTGCATTTGAAAATGGAACAGTTTTCGGGGAGTTTGTGATTTTGGAGTTTGACCAGTCGTGCAATTACTGGATTACGAACAAAACTTATCAGTGTCATCCTCCAAAAAGATGATTTTTTAAAGATCGTGTTTATCGTTTTTGTTTTCAGCACCCGGCTGTCTGACCACTCTTTTGATCTGCCTCCAAGGTTCTTTCATCCACGGTTGAATACTTCCCTTATCATTACATTTTCGTACATCTCTTTCAGTTCTTTTGCCAATGTCCTCAATCTACACTTTAAACTTTTTTTTTTTTTTTACTATTCTAGGCTGCTAATTTCAAGACCAGAGGGAGAATGATGTTTCATGCCTGTCAATGGGGAGATAATAAGGTGGCCTAGTTGGACAGTAACGACCCAAACTCGTGTCCTTGGGGGCATCTTGGGAATGGCCCCGATGTGGGACATTCTTGCTTTCAGTGGTATCATCAGCATCAGTGGTGATTTCCTGTGATAATTATAATGGGAATGACGGGTTGCTTTGATCCCAGAAGTGGGCACACAATTTGTTTTTATACTGTGGACCTGGTACTTTATAAAGTTAATTTATTGATATTTATACCTACAAATTATTGGGGGAACATTGCCATTGACCTATTTCCATCAAAAATACTTGGGGACATGTTACTAGCCAACCCCAACCCCCCATTGTCAGGCAGTGGTTCTGTCGATGACATCACACATTCTCTTTCACACTGCCCTCTATTGATCATTTCCACATAATAAAATGAAGCAGCATCAGCAAAACTCATGTTAAAGTCTTCCACATCCACAAATACAAAAAATACTGATAGTCTGCACTGGCCAAAAAAAAAAGTAAATTGAGACACCTTCTCTCCATTTCCACCAATTAAGATTTGTTTATATAAATATTTATGTTAAAACCATAAATATACTATTATACAAGGAGTTTACCAGTATTAACAAAAATCCAACATTAGACAAACATAGGAAACCGCTGTTGTTCAGGTAAACATATTTGTCAAAACTATTTGGCATTTCGAGGAAAGAAAATTGTACCACTGTTTTGTATTTGCAGTTGTGAGTGCACTCCCTGTGTTATGCTATTTTTAACTTTTCAGAATTTATCTTAATAGCGTTTTGATTGTCCACTTTCGTTTGCATGTTGATTCCAGCAAATCACGGGAAAGTAGCTAAAATCCCATTTCCTGTTTATAGTATGTCAATGTGTTTTTCCTCAGACTCGCTGTTTATTGAATGTGCAAGGAGTTATAATCCTCTCTTAATAGGAAAGTGCATGTCCACCCAATAATGCAATATTCTGTATCAAGGAAATGCTAATAGTTGGTAGATTTTCTTCTTAAATCAAGTAATTGTCAAAGGCCAGTATTCACACTTTGAGTGACCCAACATATACATGAACCTTGTAAAATTAAGCCCAATCGGTCATTTTAGTCACAAGAAAATTTTGAAAAATACAATCACTGTTTTCACTGGTTTCAAACGTCAGGTTTTGGACTCCAACGATCAGCTGAGTTTTACTCATTTTTCAAAGACTATCAGCATTCAAGTAAAAACATTTAAAGGAAAGGTTACCACTATGCCCATTTTTATACCATGTGAGTTATATGGAAATCTGTGAGCATTTATTATTTTCAATCTTACCAATATTGAATACACGCCTTACAGTGATATCAGGTTCCTTTTATACCTTTGTCCTGATAAAATCAAACTGGCCATAACTTTCTTACAACTTATCGATATACAAAACACTAGTGGACATAACTTCCATGACATTTGCTGATGAGATGATTAATGGCATTGATGTGCACAAAGATTCCAGTATAAATAGAACAAAAACTGACATAAGCTTACTTAGGTTTAATACCGCAAGAACATTGCACTATGTATTTAAAAGTTATACAATTAATAAGGGAATAAAGGTGTGATGAAGAGGTTTTTAACTATTGTTTAAAACCGATGAGGGGCCTGGTGGCCGATAATTGCCCGAACCGAAGGCGAGGGCAATTATCGGCCACCAGGCCCCTCAGAGGTTTTAAACAATAGTTAAAAACCGATTCAGCACACCTTTATTCCCATTCATAAATGCCTTTCTGTCAAAAACATGCAAAAACCTTCAAAAATTGGGAACAAATCTGACAGTTTCTCAGCTCGACTCTGCGTTAAATTTCTATCAATATTTACGGGCCAATTCCTTTAATGGAATGTCGATCTTCATGTCTCTGCAGCTGTTATAGGCACTTGATGCCCTCTCGGCCAATCAGAAACCCGACAGCTGGAAACACGTATACTTCTTTACTTTGATACAGGGGCTATATTTTTCGTTCGCAAGCTAGCCGGTTTTAAACACTTTTTACCGTGTTTATATCGCCCGTTTAAACATGGCCACGTGATGCCTCTCGGCCAATCAGAATGGATAAACTGTCTCAGGTATTTATGAATACTGTTTAAATGCTTGGTGATCAATTATTATTATTATTATTTTTTTATATATAGGGCAGTCAAGGGTAACAAAAGTCAGCCATTTGAACGATGTCTGGTACGATGCCTCGTTCAGTCACAAGTGAAAATTCAATTAATATTCCTCAGACTAAATCCAGTGTTGTTGTGTTACATGGTTAGAGGCCAGCTTTTGCACGGTTACTTTAGAGAGTAACAAACGCCCATTTAAAATTCTCCATGCAGTGCAAAAAACCTTGCCCCAAAACCACGTGACATGGCAACACTGGATTTAGTCTGAGGAATTCAAATTGAGCATTCACTTGTGACTGAGAGAGGCATTGTACCAGATATCATTCAAATCTAACTTAAACGGCTTGTTGGATAAATCTGACAAAGCTTGCGTTTACATCACAAAAGAACAAAACAATTAAAAAAGAAAATACTTATGCTATAGCAACAGCCAGCATATTGAAATTCATATCAGGTTATTTGGTCAAGTATGAATGCCGAGGTCATTGACTGAACAGTCAAAGGGTTAAAACATGGACGCATTCAAGCAACTTCATCGGTTCAGCAAAACAACGGATGAGCTTCAGGGGATGAACAGCTTGCTCTGTTTAGGCCAGAATTCATACCTTTTAAAAAAACACCTCCCGTATTTCATTTCCAACATGTGGTCACCCCCAGTTTATGCATGGAGGTAAGAATTAAATGCCTCGTGGAGCTGGCACAAAACAGGGTCTGCTCTACCAGGACTCGCTATTGCCCCCCCCCCCCCCCCCCCCACCACCACCACCCCAGTTATTGAAATGGTGATTTGGGTAACTGGAGATGACAATGGCCCAGTTTTTCCCAACATTTTGTCCGTCACATATCTAGTTCCATTATGAAGCATGCAAGCCGACTATCGGGCGTTTATGGTGGATTACTTTTGTGGTAAGCAAAGTGCATGTCTAAGCATATCTTACTCCATTTTCACAAATGAAAAGATCCGAGAAAAGATGTCATGTGTCAAGGGTCAGATCCCTGAATACGGAAACCAGAAAGGGGAAACAATTTGGATTCAGCATTAAAAATGTTCACTTGAAAGAGCAGGGTACCAGTATTCGGGATAACATATAATTTTGGGTACAACATTGGTACTTGGCTTGATTTAAGTTTCACACCCAAATCCAAGCTTTGGGACTAAAAACCTAATTTTCAACTTTCTACTGTTTAAAGTAATAGATTTCCTATGTTTGTTTTTAAAAGTTTGAGAAAATAATTGTAACCCCTAAACCATGTAAACATTCTTCTTCTTCTTCGGATCCTTTGAGGGGAACGAAATGTTTGCCAGTTGACCTTCTATGACCTGGCTGTCAGAAGAGGAAGAGCAGAGAACACCCTTGAGTTCACCGCGTTGAGCCACACACTCCAGGCATCTGTGGAGGAAAGATGATGGATGGCTGACCAGACCCAAAGCTCTGTTTGTTTGGATGTAAGGTGCCGTGGAGTCACTAAGGGTCAGGGGTCAATGTAAACTTGAGTATACTTCTCCTCAGCGTGTACTAATAAGGATAGGCAGTGATGGGAGTGGTTCATTAGCGGGGTTCTTGGCCTATAAAATAGTTCAATGGTTGAAGTACCAACGTTAAGAGAGGGGTGCCCCTCATAAATCAAATAACAGGTTTTTACAGATCACAAAAAAACATTTTGGTTGGAATTTTAAGTACATGGGAGGAGATGACGTTTGTCTCTAACACTGAACATTGCGCCTGATTACTGTCACCTTCAATTAAATTGTTTTTTTTTAATCCGATCTCACTTTCCGAGTCAAGCAGCGTTCTCCCTTGACAGTGGTCCGCTGGCCAACTGCCAGTTAACACATGAGGACCAGCCAAGATTCACTCCAGGTGACACACCTTCTTATTTCATTGCTTTCCACTGATTGTTCATATTATTGTTTTACTTCAAAATACAAGTCCCATACAAAATGATAATGTTGGAAGGAAACCCTAAAGCATGGACCAGTGAAAAAGCTGGTGGACCAGTGACACGACAAGCAAACTGGTCCAACTGGCTAATTTAATGACAAAGTAAGGGTTCAACCCTGTCATGGTAAGAGGAAATAGAACCACTCAAAATGCGACGTCTCTTCAATGGCACACGTTAAATAATAACTTTCAAGTTTAACTTGACATTTGTCTTAGGTTGAATATTATACTCTTTAAAAGAAAATTCGAAAAAACTAATCTTGCCCAAAATAGCACGACTTCGCCTCTTTAAAGCTGTTGAAGAAAAGCGTTTAGTGCTTAAACTAAAGATTAGCAAAACTAAAGATTTTGTAAAAACAAAAGTCTTCAAATGCAGAAATGGCAGGGCATGAACTTGTCCATTAGCTGCTGGTGTTGATGATCTCTGAATCCAGAATACCCCCCCCCAATACCCACCCCCCCCCCCCCTCTAACCATCAAGGCTCCAAAATAAAGTGGTTTGACCTTTCACCTTACAAATGTGGGTTTGAACTTAAAGGACTAGAAACTCTAACTTTGTTTTTGAAAGGATACAAATCAGATCGATTTGTTTGGAATTTGGAACAACTTTGACATGTTTCAAGAGGAATTTAGTTTGAAGTTTTATCGGAGCATGCATTCTCCTGACAACATTTACACTTTAATAGAACGGCGCAATAATTTGCATCAGGAATAAATAATAGTAATAAAACAGAATAAAAAATAAACAAATAAACAAAATAAAAAATATTAACATTAAATGAACCCTTTAGAAATGTATAAGCCAGCAAACAAACCTTCTTCAAGACATTGTTATTTTCTTGTGTTTATATCACAGGAACACTAAATTCTGACATTTAATCTTACTCATTAGTGTAAAGTTCGCAGCAATACCAGTCATTCCTAAAAAAACGTTTGTCTAAAATGCTTTTCATCTTTGAAAATATTACACTTGAATCAGCTTGGCCCAATGTCACAGAGCTGCTTAAGCACAAAAGGTAACTAAGCACAAAACATGTTTGCTTACCAGAATAAGGTTACCAGCCAAATTATCATTACAAATTGCCATCTGTGACTGAATACCTATTCATTTTTGCTAAGCAGAAAATTGTTAAGCGAAACTTTCTGCTTAAGCATCTCTATGAAAGTGGACCCTAAAAATCAAAAGAAATTCCGCTGGACAAAATAAGTAGTATCGACCGAAAAACACTGTTAAAAAACAGCTTTTAAATGTTTTAAAATGAGTCTTTGAGAATCACTTCTACAAACCAATCGACTGACCATCCCTTTACACAAACACTCATTGAGATTCCTTTCTCATAAAAAACCGACCTGTTCTTCAAACCACAAAGCTACTTGAAATAATTGTCAAAACATAAAGACCCGCACGACGACCCGCCAGTCCTCCACTATCTAAACACTTCAGTAATGTGTGCATCTTTAAAAGATAATTTAGGAAAACAATGCCAGAATCAAAGTTGTATGTTGTTGGAATGTCAATTAGTTTTGTTTTAAAAAGAAAAAACATATGTTGATTTCTAATGGCTGACAGCTTTCCTGTCCAATCACCATTGACCTTTTGAGTCTTGGGTTCATTGACTTGTCAAGGATTTCAGAAGTTCTGTTTATCAATTATTCATGTGCTGTCAAGATATTATTTCTTTTGGGGGGTACCGCACTCAGGCGGCATCTCGCCAACACAGAAGCAAGAAAGACAACATTCAAACACGTGAAAGAGCTCTTCACATACCTACGCACAGGCATGTTGATTATTTACATATCTAGTAGGAAAGTTAGAAAAAATTATTTCTATGTGCATTTTGCCCCCCCCCCTCCCCTCCATTAATCAGAAGTGCAGTGAAGTGTTAATGCAATATGCCGAGAGATGATGAAATACAAGCGGCACTCTCAGCGAATTTTCTTCAACTCTTATGGAAATGTCTCTTTCTCTCTCTCTCTCTCTCTCTCTCTCTCTCTCTCTCTCTCTCTCTCTCTCTCTCTCTCTCTCTCTCTCTCTCTCTCTCTCTCTCTCTCTCTCTCTCTCTCTCTCTCTCTCTCTCTATCTCCAACTTGGTCTTGGACGACTGGTCCACAGTCTCAGTCTCCCTCTCTTGGGAGAGCCCTTACCTTCTAAATGCAACAAAATGCACCAGTTTGTAAAGGTTGTTCCATTGTGCTGCGCTCTTATTTTAGCATTACAGGCAGTAGCATAAATAGGGGGCACGTGCCCCCCCCCCAACTAATGTCCGTGTCCCCCGGGTGCCCCACCCCATTTGGATTTTTGAGGTTAAACATTACCAGAATAAAATGTTATATTTTAAGAGCTTTATGTAATAACTTCAATGTTTTTAAGACTATTTTTTTTTATTTACACGCAGAATGTGTATGTTTTACCTCAACGGGTCAGAAGAGCGCTGAATAGGGGCTTGTTTAAGAAAAATACAAACAGAAAATAAAAGTTTTAATTGCCCCTTAGGGAAAATGGTTCCCCCCCCCCCGTGCCCCCTAAAAGTTTACCCTAGTTACGGCGCTGAGTACTGGGGCTGGACATGTACAGTTGAAGTCCACGGCAAACTTCAATGCATACTGGTGCATTAAGCAGTCCAGTGCCCAGAACCAGTTCACAGCAAAATGCAACAGAATCTTCCCGTTGCATTTTTTTCTGCATTTAGCAGAGTTTTCATGTCAACCCTGGTGCATTATGACTGTATTAATAACAGCCAGAAAACACCCGATGGTGGAGGGCAAGACCAATTGCGAAAAAAATGTCTCCTGAGCAAAGCTTACATCAGACAAAAACCAAAACCACCACCGTCAAATAACCCCAATTTTGCTCAGAAATGAAACTTGAATAACAAAAACCAGTTTGCTTAGTACTTTCAAAATTACTTTAAAAAAAAAAACATTAACTAAAATCAACATGATGACTGACAGCCAATGCAAAGTAACCCGTCTTGATGATATTTCTGCAAGACTTTTTTGTGTGTGTGTGGATATCTTAATTTTGTAAAGAGCCACATGTTCCCAGCGGGATAATACGCGGACTCGGCAGAGGGTCCCGTACTTTAATACACCAGTGTGATGCTGATCACCATAGGTCAAGGTAGTGTCTGTATGGCACCTGTCAAAGAAACATGCACCTGTACATGTGTGCTTAACCAAATGGGTCTGCTCCAGCTCCATCAAGGTTAAAACCTGTAGTATAAAGTGGACCCTCAAGAAACTCTGATGACGACTGCCCATATTTTTAAAGAGTGCAGGTTGTGTTTGACAAATACAGTTCATTTTTTTGGAGCTGAAGAAAGAGCAAACTGAACATGTGATTGTACTGTTGTCGAGTAGTGGCTGTCTGTAGGCCAATAGGGGTTCCAAGGCCATAGGATGGGATGAGGGAGGAAACAGGGAGTCAAACCCTACCCCACCCCAAACACACACACACACTTCCTGCCATTTCTTTTTAAAAAGTTATGCTTGCTAAAAAGCAAGAAAAAGTTGAACATTATTAAACCAATTATTTCTATTTAAAAATACACAACAGCTTCCAATTTTTAACTGAATCGTAGGTAAGTGCTCAAATTGTATAGTGACTTTAATAATCTGTTGGGGGGAATTGGATGGTGACATCATCCATTTGGTTCCGTGATGCGGTTTTGATTTTTACAGCCTCCCCAAAGTCTGCCTCTCCTCATGATCCACTAACCAAACCAGAGGTGATAATATGCGAGAATCGGCGCAATGGGTATTCCAATCAAAACCATATCGCCTGCAAACCCCACCAGCACGAACCTAAAACTCCCCGGCACATCATATCACCAGCAGGGGTGTACTGCCAAACCCACTTTTATAATACGGCATGCTGTCGCTGCGAGTTGAGAAGCTGGATTGCGAGGTCAAAGGTTAAAGAGGGGTTAATTTGGTCAGCCTGGGGGAAGGCCAGGCAGTCTAAACACAATCAGGGGCATGCTGAGCGATCACCTCCGATAAGGTCATCTAGAGCTGTGTGATCATAAAATCTCAGCTGACTGCTGCTTGCCTAAAGTTACATCAGATATTCACTTAGGGTGGAGACAGAAACATATCTGCCCTAGGAAACGATTAGCCGAACCGATACACAATACACAATTTGGGTGTTTGACTTGATTAATAGAAGTTTCAACACCTCCCCTGATGTCTTTAATCTATGTATGCTCTGAAGAAGCCACTGCTCAGAAAATATCAATGAAAACATTATTTTTATGAATTGCTACATTTCTTAATTCAAACCAATTATATTCACCCAGGATCAGACTGTTAAAAACAGAAATCCAACAACTGGGTAATATTTAGAGCGATGACTGATGTCATTCATCATATATCATACAGTCAAATGTACCAATTAACAGATTTACTTCACTCAGTTACACTTACAGCAGTAATTCGATTCTCTTTGATGTAGGCCTACTTGATCTATTAAAACTCATTTTCTAAAGACGCCATTCCCTGTGTGTCGTGGCAGCCCATCTTGAACATCAGGTCTGCCCAGTACTCAACAAGCCTCCTCATGGTTATGTTGGCCTGGTCGAACTCGAGGAAGACACTTTGGAGTGATCGAGGATTTTATTTAGGGAACAGTTCCTATGACCGCGACAAGCAGTTTGTGTCAAAACGGTAATCTTCAAAGCCCAAGCCCAAATCTTCAGAGATACTCTAAGAGTAGTACCGCCACCTCTCTTAAAAAAAACTATAATCAAAATCAGCAAAATATTTGCCGAAACACAATTACTTTAAGCATGCTCGTTGAAGCATGGAGGGTCTTTTACCTTCCTCCATGAAACTTTTTTTTGGGGGGGGGGGGGGTGGGAAGGGGGTTACAGGCAAAACTTTAACCTACACGCCAAAAAGAATTAATTTGCAGGGCTGGCACACAGGCTAAGTGAAGGACTTGATTGATTGAGGTTTCAACACCTCACCAAAAACTTTCAACATCAAACCGCATGCACACACAAACCAAAAAGAAAATCGGTCAATACAGGCCTCGGTCACCTGAGTCACTTTGTTTCCGAGAATCCAGCAAGTCAACATTTATTTGAATACAAGAGAAATACAACTTTAAAGCCCGCTCAACATTGGTAAACTGAATGCTTTTATTCTTTGAACAAATCAAGATATATGTAATAAAACCAACCTGTGAAAACTTCAGCTCATTTCGTTGTTTCATTTGCGAGAAAACGGTCAAAATGCATTCAGCATTTTTGTATGCATTCTTAGGCGGAGTTTTTGGTCTTACATGAGACGAAAATTATTAATGGATCTTATTTCCTTTATTATTCAAAAACGATAACACTTCAGGCAGCAATATTTCAAGGAAAGTTTTCTACCATCATTATCTTTATACCATGAAAGGTATATGTAAATCTGTGAGCGTTTCTACTTTTCATTCTTACTAATGTTGAGTTGGGGGCTTTAAGTGAAGACAATGCGATCACCTGCACTCCAACTAACATAGGGGCAAATTTATCCAAGAAAAGTTGGTGTCGACTGAATAAACTGAGTAAACAGGACATGGTTGCACCATTAAAAAAAAATATTTCGATGGGGACTCCAATTGGGACTGCGGGCAGCTACACCCTAAAAACAGATTGGTTGAAATAACCAATATAATGGTCAAATTCAACCAATGTGGTTGGTAGATCTATTGGTTAAAATAACCAATGTTAAATGGTTTGTTTTTTTTCAACCAGTCCATTTGGTTAAAATACTAACCAGAGCCCAATTGCACAGAGCAGCTTTAAGCACAAAAAGAAGCCAAGCAGAAAAATAGTTATGCTGACCAGAATAAAGTTACCAATATATATGTCATAATGTACCATCTGTGGCTGGTATCCTGCTCACATTTGCTTAGCAGAAAATTGTGAAACAATATTTTCTGCTTTAAGCAGAGCAATGAAATCGGGACCCAGGCATTTAGAGAGGCTTAACAAACATGGAAAGAATAAGAACCACCATCACGCTTCAGTCAATTTGAACCATCTCACTTCCCCTGTACTCAACAACTATAATGAATACTGATTTACAAGAAAAGGGAACCAGACTATTTTCTCTACCAGTCTCAGTATGGATACATCAATGTAAATACAGAACAGACTAGATGACTGCACCAGAGCGACACGTCTGTGCTCCTTCCTCTAAGCTCATAGCCATAGTTGTTTGGTCAGTTGTTTATTTATATTTCCTAGGCTGACTGATGTTGGTTGACGCAATCTTCTTCCCAAGGTTGACATTGGTTGAGCATGTTTATGTCTCTGGGTCTTCCATGGTTTGATGGGTCAAATTAGTTTGATGCCATATTATTCTACGGGTACAAACATCACAAGATTAAACTAAAAGATGATTCAGACATCCGTTTCATGTAATAAAACAACTGTAAATAGCTACAGTTTCAAATATAACGTTTAATATGGCATAATTATGAGTTGTTGATATGATTGGAGATATGATTTGTTACTCTTTGGTTATCCCCAAGTTTCAGTTGTGAATGCTATGAATATGCTATGAATATTAAAAAAAAACAAATTCATGTCAAAAGAGACTTTCCTCCAAGTAATTGAAATAAATGTTTAATGACCAGCTATGAACTTTATCACTTGTCTTTATTACAAACTGCTCAATTATCGAACTAAGATCATCTCTTTTCTAAAATTATCACAACGGTGTGCAAACCATAGGTAAGATTGAAAATATAAATTTTCACAGATTTGCACGTGCATGTAATTTACATGGTTTTAAGGCGGCCATGGTGGAAAACTGCCTATTAGATATTTTTTGCCTGAAAAGCTATATTTTTTTACAGAATGAGTTAAAAATAGGTTGGTTTTGATGCTGCGAGTCCATTGATGTTTGAAAACAGTGAAAACAGTGATGGGGTTTTTTCACTACTCTCTTGTGACTCCAATGATCGACTGAGCTTAAACTTTCAAAGGTTCGATATTTCACACAAAGTTTTGGTCACGCAAAGTGCGGACTCTGGTCTTTGACAATTACATTTTGGCTGTAAAACCCCTTCAGAAAAAATTCTAAAGTTGTATATTAGGGGAAAAAATATTAAAGATTAGCAAACTGACATCAACTGAGCCCGATAAAAGTTTTTGTTTACAATGATATGGTTTGGCCAGGAATTAAAGGTAAGATACAAAACCTTTTTTAGTCAAAGATGGCAGTAAGTTTACAATCCCCTTGAATTTTCACCAAATTAACTTCAGTATCTACAATTGTTTGGGTTTGTTTCCGGACAATCACATAAACTAAATGTTATCCTTAATCATTTTTTTTTGTCCCAAATCCCTGACAACCAAATACGAAAATTATAATATCACAATTCATATTTAACATAATAATTTGTCCACCCTGCTTTGAATGCCCAACCTTGCGTAAAATAACCACTACATCAAACCTAGTCAAAGACCACCTTAAGGTGAGAGATTTACCTTTGCGGTGAGAGCAGCCTTTCAAACGGTAATAAAAGACATATCCACCACCATAAAGAATTACAGGAAATGCGTTATTAAATAAATAAAGGATTACCTTGTAAAATTCTAAACTGGGCATTCAAGGCACCGCCATCCTTCAACCCATTTTCTGTGACAACCTCTTTCCTATTTCTATTCCACCCACAGGGGAAGTGTATTGTCCAGGTATAGCTCAGGTATGCGCGGAGTTCCCGAAGAGCTCTGAGGAACGTGCAAAAGAAGACATTTTTCCCCAACTATAACGCGGTGGGTCGAGGATAGTCGGTGGCCCAGCCTCAAGTTGCAAAGGTGTCCCCTTCAGTAGTCTACCACACCTGGTGTTAATTCAAACAAAAAGAAAACAAAAAAAACATACGTGAACTTGCTGAGTAACATGAGTTACGGCGAATTGTGTGTTTTTGTTGACTATTTGGATTTGCGACCATTTGGGTTTTTCACCACTGGGTATGGTTATTGGTGTCTAAGAACCGTAATTGGCTGGTCTTTTGCAGAATGTAACATTTGTATATGCCAGCCCCAAACACACACACAAACGCCCCATATACCAAAATTTGTAGGTTAATTGCCTTGAGACTCGGCTGGTTTGGAAAATTGATCATATTCTGCCAGCCACAAGTTACTGTAATAATAATGGGCAAAGTTTGAGAATCTGAATCTCTCACTATGTCGAGTCAAAAACAGGTATGATTCTATTTTGTTTGCAGTTTGAAGGATTCAACAAGTTTCATGATTGGGGACGATAAAACTCCTCATTGGGAAGAGAGGGTTCCATTCAAAAGCCAGGCCGTGTTCCAATTGAAGGCTGCGGCTATGGCTACGGGGCTATGGCTACGGCTGTTTCTAAGGGTGTTGCTATCAGCATCTTATGTTTCAACGCTTGTTCATGTGATGACTGATGCCCCCAGCTCAACATTGGTAAACCGACTGTAAATGCTTCCATTCTTTGCACACATCAAGATATATGTAATAAAACCGACCTGTGAAAATGTCAGCTCGTTTCGATGTTTCGTTTGGTAAAACGGTAAAAATGCGTTCAGCATTTTTGTACGCATTCTTAGGCAGTGTTTTCGTCTCACTGAGACGAAAATTAATTTTGAATCTTCGTTTATTATTCAAAAACGTCAAAACTTCAGGCAGCAATATTTCAAGGAAAGTTTTCTACCATCGTTATCTTTATACCATGTAAGGTATATGTAAATCTGTAAACATTTTTGTTTTTCTTTCTTACCAATGTTGAGCCTGGGTTTTAAGCCGTAGCCACATCCGCTAAGTCAGAGTGTCCTTAGACTATATCCCAATTGGGATAGTGCAAATAACATCGGCTTGCAGGTGTCATTCTCTTCCAGAAGCATTTGTTGAGTAGAGGACCATTAACATCATGGTTAAGTTTCCCATCACAAGGAAACTTGTTCAGAATGTAAACAGTTTTCTTCTGCCATCATTTCTTCTGCTTTCTTTCACTTTTCCGTGTAGCCCTCACCAGGGCCTTGTACGTTGTGATTAAAAACAGAAAAATCTAAATATATATATATATCAATGTATATATATTTTGTTTAGCAAGGATAATCTAATGTATCCCAATTGGGGTAGTACAGATGACATCGGTATGCGGAACAAGTAGTGCAAGTGTCCTCACCCAATTATTATAGTCAGGTTTCCCCATAAGGGTAATTACACACCGATTAGGGTATTTTGAATTGTCAGGTTTCCCATAAGGGTAATTATACCCCAATTAGGGTAGTTTGGATTGTCAGGTTCCCATAAGGGTAATTATACCCTGATTAGGGTACTTTGAATTGTCAGGTTTCCCATAAGGGTAATTATACCCCAATTAGGGTATTTTGAATTGTCAGGTTTCCCATAAGGGTAATTATACCCCAATTAGGGTAGTTTGGATTGTCAGGTTCCCATAAGGGTAATTATACCCTGATTAGGGTACTTTGAATTGTCAGGTTTCCCATAAGGGTAATTATACCCCAATTAGGGTAGTTTGGATGACATTGACCCTGTGGGAATGAATATTACAGGTGTCATTACCCTCCAAGGATTTTTCTGCTACTGACAGAGGACCATTAACCCCCTCATTGGGAGATGAGGGTTTACTATGAGGATAAACTAATAGTCCAACTGGGATAGTTTTGCTGACAGCAACCCTGAAAAGTACCGCTACCCACCACCCCCCCCGAGACCCACTTTCACACCCTTATTTGAACAAGCCAAATCCAACTTGAGGTGTTCGGTTAATGTCCATTTTAGTCTGGTATGACTCTCTCATCAGATCTTGCCCCAGTCTCACAAACATGCCATAATGATATAGATCATGGCACCTGGGGAACGGCTATCCACACCTTCAGGGTAAACCCATGGGGGTCAGCCTCGGCTTTGACTTCAGGACGGTGGTGCATTAAAGGGAATGTACAATATTTTTATTTTGTGACAAGTTATTCAAAATTATCAAATGGGGCGAAATGGAAGTTAAATTGTTTAGCCCTATATTGTTTAGTTTGTTGTCTTTTTATAGCATTTGTTAACATTTGTGAATGTAACTGTTTCTGTAATCTGGCCGAAATTCAGCTGTTCATGGTCTAATATTAATAATAAACCATTTCAAATCAAATCAAATCAAATCAAATCAAATTAAGTTTAGCTCTATATGCTAAATAGAAATAACATGTCTGAACTTTCTTCCAACTAAAATAGTTCCCGACACTCCAGAAGACTTTTACTGAAGCTAGATCCAATGTCATAAAGCTGTTAAGCAGATAAGGATGCTTAGCAATTTTTTTTCTGCTCAGTGTAGCAGGGAACCAGTCACAAACTAAATGTACATTGCTTGGTATTTCGGCTAAGCAACATTTTGTTGTGATAAAACAATTTGCTGTGCGCTTATCAGTTTGGAATTTTCACATGTTTTTGTTTTTAGTTTGTTTCAATCCATGTGTTAAGCACACAAACAGATCGTGCTAAGCAGAAACAGGTTACCATCCAAAATGCCATGTAATCTGTACTGTTGTTGACTGGCTCCCTGCTAGTTTTTGCTTAGCGTAAACTTGTGCTGTGCTAAAATTGGGCCCGGGTCTGCCATCTTGTATTCTTTCAAACGTACCTAAAACTGATAGTGGGTGGCCAGGAGTCTGTTATTAGAAAACAGGAATTTTAAGTTTGTAACATGTCCTGTTATACTTTATGTTCATGCCTCAGGATGTATTTGTTCAACTTGGCATTTTCAATCAACAAGTTTCTCAAAGATGAGGAAACTTCCAGAGTAAGATTTCCCCTTCATAATTTTTTTTCAAAACACGGTTGCAGTCTCTGATTATTCCACCTTCCGATTGAAACTTTAAGATTTGAGAATGTTGAAGAAGTTCATGAGTACACAATTCTAAATAAAACAAATGTTTACTTGTTCTTTATGAGGAAGATAAAAAAAACTTTGGCGTCTTACGATTAGTTATTTAGTTAATAAAAGAAAATCAATCGCAGCTTCAAGATTGAAACAAGTGAAAATCACACTGTGAGCAAGTGACACTTGAAATTCTGTTATTTTTCAGAAGATGATGAGTAAGGTAAGATCTTCAAAACCTTTTAACAAAATATTTATTTGTGTGAAACATAACAAAACAAGTTTCTAATATTGTTTTCTCATACTTCTCCAAATCAGGTATGAGTGGATGAAAATGAAAAATCCAAGAAACACAGATGAAGGTTTTGGTGGCTACCAACCACGCCATAATCCGTATCAATGGCAGCACTCTGTGCTTAAATGTAGATGGGGCAAGCACTTTGGTGTAGTCAAAATACAGTACATATACTGTGTTACGGCTTCACAAGGGGCTGATGTAAGTAAATAACTTTTTTTAAAGTTTTTTTTTTTAATTCCACAACAATAGTTTTGTAAAGTTCGAAAATCCCGAGGAATCTCATCTTAGTACAAATGTCAATGAGTATAGTTTCATGACATTAATTTCAAACATTTTTAGTGAATATGCTCCTTTAAAAAAAGCAAAACATTCAAAATACGCCTGCATGACTACCCCCTTTAAACCTTAATGGCAACATGACCCAGAGGTCAGACAAGTCCGTGAGCATTATGGGAATCTGAACGAGTGGAAGATGCCTGTAAGGCATCACCTATCGGGCTATACTTCTGCACAGCCTGGAATTGTCATCATTTGACAAAGAGAGGAAGCTACAAGCCACGGACTCCAAATTGGTCTTGAACTCTCAGGAAGTCCGAACCAACGTGTCACATTCCACTCACGATTTGTCTTTATGTAGCTTCTCTGTTAAATGCATATCACATCACCTTGGGAATATGAATCAATTTCTGCAGTTCTGAGTTTAATAACCTCCAATGTATACATGTACATGATACTTTCTTTTACTTCAGCCTGGTCCTTTCTCTTTATGAACCTAAGCAAGCTTTTTCTCTTCTTCATTAGACTCAGAAATCACTCATCAGTTGAAAAAAAGACAGTGCCCCTAGTAAGTGTATATAACAATGCAGCCCATCATTGTATTGTCAAACAAGTTATATTGTCTGTGTTTGTTTGTTATAGAACTCTAACATTAAAAGCAGTCTTTAACGTTTGCATTTCACATTTCAAAATTCTTATAATAGACTCTGTAAATCAATATATAATGTCCATTGCCAAGCAGAAATGTCTGAAGATTCTCCCTGCAGCTTGCTAAGTTTTTTTTTTTAATTATTTCATGACTACTCTGATACAAAAACAAGGTACACACAAACCTATACACACTCATTGAGCACTTATTCACCAACAAAATGCAACCCACTTCACGGCCGAAAATTTAAACCCGCTCTTGTATTTACAGAAGGCCAACACAAACACTCCTAAGAACAGACTGGTGGGCTTTTGAAGGCAGGGCCTGTTGTCCTAAGCATTTCCCGGCAAGTGCATTCCCCCTGCCCTTTACCGCGGTAAAGCCCTAATGTAACCAGCTATTCATCGGTACCCACTCTACCCCTCGCTTGTCTGCGGAAACCCAGTCTAGAGTCAATATTGGCATTACAAATATCTCTGCCCAACTCTTTCAATCCAGTTTACAGCAGAAATCCTGCACGCTCTTTTATTATTTAGACTAGCACCTTTCCAAAAGTTTCTTTTTGTGCATACCGAGCTAGAAAGGCGAAAAAATCCCACTCGAAGTGAAGAACCTTTTTTTTAATATCAAGGTTCAGTGGTAAATATCAAGGGAAATACGGCTTAGAATCACAGATAATGCGGTGGATTTCACAGCAGAATCTTATGGGAATAAGACTTACTCGCAAAATAAATTATTTAAAAAAGCATCCTTCTCTTTTGTCGGTTGGGTTGGCGAGGACATTGCCCTGGTAGATTTATGCACTGCTGTTAGTGTAATGATGTACACTAAATTATGCACGTTGATTTTGTTTAAAGAAATCGGACAAATCTTTTCGGTGTGCATAATTTATAACAAATTCTTCACAAATTGAGTTATTTGATAAACTTATCTGGTGTTCTGCAGTCAAACCTGACTCAAAAATCACATACCCGTAACAAATCAGATTACATCCAATCCACAAAGAGAACAGGTAATTAAAAAAATAAAACCCACTGAAATCCACAGGTTTCCGCAGTGAGTGACAGCATCTGAACTAACTGACTTTCCCATAACTTTTGAACAAACAGGTAAACGCTGTGATGCTCAGTCCACTGGAAAACACTCTCACCACATTTTTTTCCTTCCAAACTTGACAAGAATATCAAAAAGAAAACTGGCAAAAAAACCAGAGAGGAGAGAATGCTTTATGGGTCAGTTACTTGACAAGTTGTACTTCCAATTCCACTGACAATAAACTGCCCCAGGGTGGTGCTTTGGGCAAACAGCCTTGTCCAGAACAAAGCCAAACAAAGTTTTAATGGTACGCTGGCAGGCGACAATAGCTAAACAGTGAAAGAATGCAGGAAGTTTGCAAACATTTGTGCAGAGGTGCCCCGTGTAATTTTCCACCCGAATTCTTTGACTGAATGGAGGTATCTGGAGGCGAGTAAGTACAGCAACATGCAAAGGTGTAGCGAAAGGAAAACATTCCCTTCAAACGGATGGAAATTCATGACTTAAGCTATACAAAAAAAAAAAAAATCTTCAAACTTGATTTCTGCTACATTTCCAGAGCGCAAATTGGATTAGAGTATTTCTTTTAAGTAACTTCTGACTAAAGAAAATACTAGCCCTTGAAATGGGCTGCGGGCATTTCTCATACTTATCTGCCCGGATACTAAAGTTTGTAAAATGTTGACACAATTAACCCTGACTGATGTCTAATTTGTTCTTTAAATTGACATGCCTTTTGCAACCATGTTCAAATCAGGGACACTCCATAACATCCCTAGCAACAGGTATACCCAGTATCAGCTCTACTTCATATCAATCATACTGCGATGGTGCATGTGTTAGTAGAGATATTAATGTCACTGACAGTGAATTTATTCCCATAAAATTGTAATCCAAGTTTGTGTTAAAGGTACAATACAGGATTGGTATTCATAAAAAAAATTAGTATAAGTCTGAAAGCTTATACTGATTATGAAGTTCATATATCAGTACCAATCTTCCATGTAGAGATGGTTCTGTCTGAAATAATGTCAAAGTCGAGAAAATAGAATGTGAAAACCCTGATTTTTAACTTCGGTTGTAACAATCGAAATTAAGGACACTGTGTTCACATGCTGAAAAGTGTGCAAGATTTTTCACTATTTTCTCCAGACTTGGACAATGGATTGAGCCCAAATTTTCAAAGGTTTTTTTCTTGTAGGCGTATATTAAATCACACAAAGTGAGAACACAGCACTATTATATCAGTTTTACCAGTCCTACATTTCAACTTTAAATGCACACGGATATTTCAAAATGCAGTACATATAATGAAAATGTATATGAGGTGGAGCAAGGGAAATGAGGCAGATTATTGTGATTGGGAATTTTGATTGCCTTTAATTTATGTTTAATGCATCGCCCATCACAAGGCCCAAAGGCCACTCGAGGTGTGGCCTACTTTTTGAAGGGATAGAAACCTGCCCCAATGCGCAGAAACAAGACATGGAGAGATATAAACACAGGTCTCTTCACAGCACAGCTAAGAACAGGGAGGGGTAAAGGAATCCGTTGCGAGACAAACATAAATGCCTCTTCTCCTATTTGAAGCAATTATAGTTACGTGTCTTGCTCAAGGACACAAGTGTAATGAGTTATATGTAAAATTGTGTCAGGTACTAGGCGTGATACTTCATTCTTGTATAAAGGGCAAGGTAGTTTTTCCCTTGGTAACGGGAATCTCTTTGACCAAAATTTAAATGTCTACCCGGAAATCTGGCACCAAGGCAATGACCAAAGGCATGGAGGCAATTGCATCTTGTGCCTCCAAGAAAAAAACATCAGGCCCGCATGTAACATTCTCTGTGTTAAACATAAGAAACTTGATGATTAAAGTGTGAATACCAATGCTTAAAATGTCTGGATATGAATTTTATGAATATTATTTAATATCATTATTATTAACTGGTTTTCGGTTAACACAGTACAACTATAACCTATGAAAACGTTATCAATTGTTTTTCAGTAGCCCACAAAACATCAAATAACAATTTATGTTTTGTGAGGGATTTTTTGTGTGTGTGTACATGCATGCTCAGTATGATTTTGAAAATAAAAAAACAATGCTCTAGTTTTGGGGAAGAATGTGCTCACACTTGGAAGTATTTGCGACAAAATGAAATTTCTGCAGACATCTGACACCGTATCAAGTGAAAAAAAACAGTTTATTTTTCCTATCCTAATAAATCGTGTATCACAATGTTACCTTTCCTCTAAGAAAAACTCATTCCATGAAAACCATTTGAAAGTGAATCAAGTTATGACACATGAGAGTTAGTGTTCGCAAAGCAATCAAATCTAATATGCTGCTACATCAAAAACACTGAGCAAATTACATTTATCCAAGTTCACATAACATCAATAATTGACAGGACCATGTACACAACAAAATCGTCAAGTAGTATTGATTGCTTTCAATTATTGCCCGTAATCAAATCCAGTCTGGTGTGAAATGAGTGACTCACGTCAGAATCAACTTGTTTGATATGTCACCAGGACAAGAGTGCCTTGACTCCGACGATCATCGCATTAACGTCCAGCAATTTTGCAAAAAAAAAATCACCAAAATGGCACCGACAGAAAAAAAAACCCTGCCGGGATCCAAATCGGTCCTGACATAAAATCTGCGTCCAATTTCAAATGCACCTGTAGTTTGTACTTGCGATTTCGGACTTCCCGATTCGTAGCAAAAAAAAAACCATACTTTGGACCTCCCCCTGAGTTCAGTATTCACGACGATGATTTAATAAAGAGGTAAGGCAGCCCAATGGTAGGGGGGGGACATGCAGTGGATTGCCGCCATGCCATCATCTTCGCTGGGGCAGAGAGGACCTGCGGGGTGCTGACAAATTATCAAGCCAGCAGCCGATGTAATAGAGCTCTGTCAACACACACACTGAGGAGCGATTATAAACCAACAGAACATGCTGGGAAATTATTTAAGGTTTGGCTTGAGATCTCTACTTGTAGGGAATGGACAGTTTGGAGAGTTTTGGTTATACGTTATGTCTTCCGCTGTCTAAGAAGTATAAATTCAACAATGCCTTTGAACATTTCTGTGGTAGATTGATACACCATAATGTACTAAAATGTAAAAGAGTGAAAATTTCACTCTCGCCCGAGTGGTGTCGTTTTGGCTCTTTTGAGAGTAATAACTCACTGTGCATCACCCTTTTTTGAGTGAAATTGGAGCAAACTTCTCTCTTATTCGAATTGACAATATCTGTCATTTCACTCTAAAAAGAGTTGTCCGCCACATTGGCTCTTTGCAAGAGTGGTATGGCGGACAAAACGAGTGGTTTTCCACTCTTTCACATTCGGAGAGTTCACGATTTAGAGACAAGTGTAGGCCGCCTACATATCTGTTAACAATTTAAGATGCTCCAGACCAGAATCAGGCACTTCCTGCCCAAACTCAAAACTGGGTATTATTTGCTCTTCAAAAATAGTTGAGAATAAGACCTTTCAATTCAATTCAATACTTGGTCTATCACGCAGTTCTCAACATAGAATGTTTAAGACATCACATCCCATCCACGCTCTAGAAACTCCAGGGTCAAAATTGACCTGGGTTCTGGGTCCTGTGGGGCCTGACCCTCTTCTGGGTCATTACGACCCGCAATCTGTGTCAAAATCACCCATGAAATGGATCAAACTGATGCAGAATCCAAGTTAAAATCCACAAATTTTTTAAACCAGTTTCCGGGTCAGCCTGACCCATTGGTCAGGACTCCTGTGACCCGAAATCTGGGTCAATTCTGACCTGGGATTTTTTAGGGGGTATTGGAAATTTGTGGAAATTTGTGGGTGGGGTGGGGGGCACATGCCCCCAGGCCTCCCTGGGTACGTCGCTGCCTGTAGTTTACCTTTTAGCAAGATGGTTCCTCAGGGTATTCATAATATGTACCCGACTTTACATCAAGTAATTTTAACAACTTCGCAGAAGGTGGCGTGTTTCAACCCCAGCAGAGTTTTCCCCAGACTTCAATTACAGAAACACTCTGCTATAGGGTATAAACTTAAGCCATTACCAGTTTTTGCATGTATAAAACATCATTTTTGTCGGTATAGTTTGCAACAGCAATTTATTTTTTTCATTTTAAATGGGTTCCAGTATAATATGCTTCTGGGAACAAGTAGAAAAAAGAACATGTGTTATTTTTTTTTACTGCAGAATGTAAAGTAAAGATGTCATTTGTACATGACACTATAGCAGATTCACCTTGGCACTAATAGAAACCAACAAACCCAATCCCTTAAATCACAGAGAGACAATCTAATTTACTAATGAATTGATAGCAGCACTGCATGGAACTTGATGAATGTATTTTTAGAGTTCTTTTGTTGAGCTACATGTTCAAGCAGCTCGAGAGAATCATTCAGCTCTGCTGGCTTCACTTTACAATACAAACCAGCCCTATATTTCCCTCGCGCACTCTCATCCCCCCCCCCCCCCCCGCCCCAATAGAACACGAGGACCGGATCACACTCACCAGCAGGAAATGAAAAGTGACAAATTGCATATAATGCAATCATAATGTCCGTAGGCCTGTCACTCTGCATGCAGCAAGGAGCCGTCACAAAAAAAGAAAGGGAAGTATGGAGGGGGAAAAAAATGCTTTAAAAAAAAGCAAAGCTTTTTTTTACCCAGTGGCCTAAGGAATATGTCAACAACGACACTAGTCTAGTAATGAAAGAAATGAAAGAGATTGTTGTAGGTGATAATCACAATGTGTACCTTTGGTTAGCAGTGATTCGTGTGGCAAGGAGGGGAGGGGAGGGGAGGGGATTGTTCTGATTGAATGAACATAACACCGATTGGATTGAGATCAACAAGGTCTTGATGCCCGTGTTATGGAGGGGGTTTATTATGACTAGGACAATTTATAATTTCGCCTCTGTAGCAGTGTGAATCAAATTCTGTATCTTTACCCCTTACTTAAAGTAAAACTGTCAAGGGAACTGAGATTTGTCGAAACATAATTGGATGCGCAGGATAGTTTGTTTTCAAAGCAGGCCAGCTCAACATTTGTAAGAAAGAAAAACATAAATGTTCACAGATTTACATATACTTTACATGGTATAAAGATAATGGTGGTAGAAGACTTTCCTTGAAATATTTCTGCCTGAAGTGTTTAATAAAAAATTAAATAAGATCAAAAATTTATTTTCGTCTCATGTGAGACGAAAACTCTGCCCACTAACAATGCATACAAAAATGTCACATGCATTTTTTACCGTTTTCTCGCAAATGAAACAACGAATCGAGTTGCATTTTTCACACGTTGGTTTTATTACATAGGCCTATAATCTTGATTTGTGCAAAGAATGGAAGCATTTACAGACACTTAACCAATGCTGAGCTGGGGCTTTAAAACAAAATCAAAAGTTTGGTTTGAAATTACCAATAGTTAAAGCTTTACTGCCGACTATATACAAACACATTTTTGGTGTACTCTTATTCGTGGAACTGTGTGAAAATAACCATACAGAATATTCAAAAGGTAAGTTCTATTTTGACAACCTGCAAGTACATGGGTGTATGTATAGAAGTCTTTCAGCTATGAGGTATAAGTAAAGCATTTTAAGACTAAACAGCCCATGATGTCCTTCATTTCTACGCTTTGATTCAATGGTGGCTCCAGTTAGATTCACTGTCTTGATATGTCACAATCTGTTATTGGTAGTAACAGATTTTAACATATCAAATCTAGAAAATCATTTGGAAAACCAGATTTCCGAGACCAGTGGTCAATGTACTGCTTGTCACTGTGGACTTGCCCCACTACATGTGGCGTGTCGTGGCTCAGCGGTTTAGTGCATACCGGACTCAAGCTCTTGTGTTCTGGTGTGGGTTCGAGTCCCGGTCTCGACACTTAAGCGTCCTTCAGCAAGACACTCAACCATTATTGCTTCGTCCTTCGGATGGGACGTCAAGCCTGTTGGCAGCAGATTGCGCCGCATCACCCTTGTGAAGTGTAAATGGGTCTCACAATTAAAAACATAGCTGTGCTTATTCTGTTGTAAAACAAATAATAAGTCCTTTGATACTCTCCAAGGGGTGTGATAAAGTGCCATGCAGGAACCCAGTACTATAGTTCTTATACGAATGAGACAACAAACTGCACTGACACCATCTAAGGAGGACATTAAACATTCCCTCCTTCACACGTTAGGAAAGTTTCATCACAATAAATGAAGTGGCTCATTACAGGCCAATGAGTAAAAGGTTGTCAGGCTGGATACCATGGACTAAACATATATTTAAAAAATAGCAATTTAAGCACTTCATTGTAACAAAAATTCATGCGAAGGTGATGCACATCCCCAAATTTTACTTGGCTATTATGTGCTGCGGGAGGACATTCCTAGAATTTCGTATTAGAGAGGGCAAGGCCATTTTCATTTTGCAAACAGCACTTCCATTGGAAAATCTTCTGGGAAAACTTTTAAAGGGGCACCAAGGCCAAGACCAGGAAAAGAAATCGCGCCGTTAGATAAATGCTCTAGAAAATGATTTAGATGATCCTTTAAGAAATCTTAGAACGACTAGAGAATGATCCAATATTCATCCATTATTACTCCGCCATACCAGGGGCTCGAATTTGACACTGGACTGCAGGCCCGAGGCCAGTGATTTGAGCAATTGGTCGGTCAACTCATGACTGGACAAGTCCAGCGGTCTTGTATTTTTGAATTCAGACTTACGCTAGACATGAATGTCTTACTAGCTTGCACACATTTTCACAAGCCTGCTTAATTCTGGTCCAGTGCAAAATTTGAGCTACAAGCCATGTCGTCTTGCCACATATCTTAGCAGCCAGTGGCGGATCCAGGGGGGGGGGGCATGAGGGGCGCACGCCCCCTATTTTTCCTTCCGAAAAGGAAATCAAGATATCATCCCGCCCACTTGCAGTGAGAAATAAACTTTCGACATCCGATCATCATTTGCTGCTTGATCGGTAAATGTCACGCCCCCCCCCCCCCCCCCCGTTTGGAAAATCCTGGCTGGAAGCTAGATCAAAGTGCGGTACGATCAAATCATACAAAGCTCTGAACAGATCCAAATAGTTCAGTCTGGAGTAGTTTCTTAAAGACATGTACTGAAGTTGATTGGTGGGGTTGGATGCATGGGGAGGTTGTTCCGAAAGTTTGGACCAGTGTAGCAAAAAGCAGTGGCCAGCTGATTGTGTTAAATTTGGCTTGCAAAAAAGTGTTGTGTCGTGTCATCTGTGAATTTGGTAGTCCGCTGTCATGGTGGTACTAACATAAAATCAATGTCCATGAAAACTTTAAAAATTTAAAAACATTTTTTTTATTGAGTTACGTGTCGTCATGGTGACATCACAAGCTGACAAAGAAACCTCTTTTCACAGTTGGTGACACAAATCGAAGCTGTGCCACTCCACTACAGAGACATACAGAGACATACTGTATCCACAATGGAAGGGGGGCTGATATTGGCACAAAAGCAACTGTTTATCTGAAACTTTGTAATTAAATAGAGCCCACAGAACACAAAGCCTTCTTTACACCATCAATCCCCAGCTTCTGAAAGTTCTCTCAGCGCAATTAGTTTCTTAATTCTACCTACATTGCTTCAAGTGACTGTTTGACTTCCTCTTGCCGGTAAATATGTGCAGACACACCTCAGAATTTATCATTCCATTTTCACGAGACCACGCGAAGGGACTGCCCGCGACAAACACATACAGGGTATAAAGTGGGGGTTATTGTTGTCGCTTTACACAATACCTGCTGTTTATTGAGCTTTTTTTTTTTAAGTTTCCAAACATGGGATTCACAGCTTCAAACATCTGCAGCACACACACCAGAGCTGTGTAGTCGGGGAAGATGCCGCAATCTTCACCACTCGGAAAGATACACTGATGAAATCTGGCTCGTTTGAAATTGTATTAATTTTTTCCCTAAGGGGAAGGAAGACAGAATCTTAAAATGCTGTCACCCTTGGGAGATACAATATGAATCTGATCCTCTCTCTCTCTCTTAGTACCACTACCCTTGCAAACATATGATGTCAATTCCGGATTAGAATGAAAACAATAAATCTTAATGTATTAATTACCAGTAATTTCCGATGGAGTGACATCCCTTGAATTACTTGGCTCTTCGTTATTGTTCCAAGTGCATTTGACATTGCAATTAATCACTTATGGCACCGGCAGTGAATGTCACTGGCATCTTTTTTTTTAAACAGACAGCCGCCGCACGTGGCTTCGGCTGAGATGAAGACCATGCAGAACCGAACACACATGATTTCACAATGTCAACTAATCACAGTAAATAACATCAAAACATGTTGATGCTGTTTTTACCGCAAAGCAAGGACCTTTGACTCATGGTTGAAAGAGACAGAGACACTGACCCTAGCTGGATGTGTAGGGACCTAAAAGATGACACAGAAAGGGCAAAAGATATGATTCTGAAAGGACCAAGGAAGAAAACTAAACTAAGAGCCAGGAGAAAAAAAACCTTGTATTCTTCACATTTAGAAGCTCATTTTGGTAGACCGGAGGGGGACATCTTGTCTCTGTGTGAGAGAGGGTTGTGGGTTCCTCTTATTTACATTTTCAAAAGCGCGGTAAAAGGGTTAGAGTTGGAGAGAGAAATACATCAGCAGAATGGATCAAGCTGCTGCCTGGCTGTAAACACAAAGCAGCTGTTGGCGCAGCATTCTAGAGAGCTGAGCAAACAGCCAAACTACCGGGGCGTTGTGGGAGTCAAGATGATGAACTCTCTCTGGTTTAGACATTCAGCTCCCATGAAGATTACCTAAACTCAGATCAGCAACTCCGTGAATGACAGATATCCAATGAACCATGCACCATCCCCATGAGTCACGGACACACTGTTAATACTAGTGGTGCCCTTCCCCCGAAGTCTACATCAGCAGGAATCCAGCTAGGGGTAAAGGGCAGACCGAGATGAACCATGGGATATTTTCACAACTTTTGAGATGCGTGCCAAATCCGTGAGAGAGTCGAGATAAACTTGATATGCTATGTACTGCCCTGGGGCGACTGGTCCATATATTGTGTTTTTCTTTTAGATAAAGAGCTGTTTTTGTGTTTTTCCCAAGATGGAAAATCTGCCAAATTGCCGAGAGGCGGGGTGAAATGTTAACACGGAAAAGACCTAGGAAAATTTGCAAAAGTCAGCATGTAGTCAAAGTTAGGCCGTGTCCGAATCAAGCGACTTCGGCTACGGCTATGGCCGCTGGCTGCAACGACAACGTTGACGAATAGGAATCGGCCTTACTCATTTATAAGTCAGTTTCAGCGTGGAGCTTTTAAGAAAAGACTTCATTGTATTAGTGAGTGACAGAGCTTAACTTTGTAATAGACAAACCACACAAAGTCACAAAACACAGGAGGGGGAAAAAAGATTTGAAAAGGTTTAGTGCAGCCAAAATGAAACTGCACATTGCTTGACACCAGTTCTAACTTCCAACATGTATGGCATTATTACTACATCTTTTTGGGCATGAAACCAAGGGACCCTCAAGAGTTGCTATAGCACTGGAACCAGTTGGTCTGACGGTACCTGAGTATAGAAGACGAGGAAGAAATTTCAGTTTTTAAATGTGGGAGGAAAAGCCCAAAATAATATGAAAAACCCGTCCTAATAGGTAGGGACTGAAAACCCAATCCACATGCAAGGCTCCGGTCCAGGATTCGAACCGGGGTCCACAGCGGTGAAAGGCAACGAAGAAACCACTGAGTCAACCTGAACTCCAAAGTGCTATCAAACAAATCAGGACCTAAACCTAACCACCCACAACCCTTCAAAATCCAACTGCCTGTTCTGTTTGATTCTGTTGGACTTGGAACTGCACTGGGAAACAGATGGGATCAGGTTGAAAAATTCCTTCCTCAAATCCACAGTTGAACTATAGAGAAGCCCTTTCTCTATGGATGGGCAGGTAACAGAAGCATGTACTATCTGCCTCTTCAGGCTTGAAAAGAAGCACGCCTGGACTGAATCTAGCCAGGCATAAATAGCATCTTCATCTCCGTAACTCATCCCCTTCTAGTTCAGTTCGTCATCCTCCATGCCTAATTGAGGAAAGTTTCTACGCGACCATTGATGCATTGATCAAGCCACAAACAAGTTACTCCATGTGCACTCAAGCCAGGATCATTATCCTGTTTTACTTCATTTGGGCTGGGGTTTAGTGTGGGTTCACACTGGGATGAACCGGTATTGTCCAATCTGGAGAGAGGTTCCAATCGAGAATGGTATTGTTCCACAGAACAGACAGTAAAATTAACAAACAAGAAGGGAGGAGAGATCGGAATCACCGAACACCTCTAATGGGGGGTAATTGTTGGAGATAAAGGGACATATCAAAACAAACTAATGGTGGGCTATTGGTATGTGAAGGTGGCTCTGGGGCTAGGATTCTAGACTCTCAGTCCACATAAATAAATACACTAAAAGGTTAAGAAGAAAAAAACATCTTGGAAGCAAGAGGAAAGTTACCTCTGTAGAATGAGGCAGAAGAATTGACTGAAATCCTGAGAGGAGCCTGAAAGCCCCCCGGCCCTTATCTTACAAGACACTGGGGCATGTACAACATCACTCAAGAAAATTGGGCTGTTTTGATCATGAGAGCTTTCCATCTTAGTTGATTCTTCCTTCATCCAACGTTATTTTCTTGGTATCCTTACCTTTGTTCTCGGGATGGTTCCTCCTTTTCTTGAATGTCTTGGTTCACAGTTTCTGACATGACACATACGCACACACACGCAGGTATACGGTAATTACAGGCGTGTCATTCAATCTTCAACTCTTCGATTCAATAGGTCTTGAAATGTTGTCAGCAATGCAAGCAATATATTTTGAATCTTCTTCACTTGAATTGTCTGATGCTTGGGGATACATCCACTTTGCAAAATTAGAAGCTCCAAGGTGCGAAACATGAAGAGCGATCTTGCTCGTCTCAGAATGACTGTAAACGCAAGCACAATGTGAAACGTATGAAATACATGCTTGTTACAGGAAGGGGGAAATATAACAGGGAGAAACCAAATTTAGACAAGGATAAAACTTGAAAAAGAGAAACCTAGAAATAAAACCTGCAATCTAAACCACCAGTATAAGGACCCTACATCAACCTGTCAACCATGCAACATCAATGAAAATAACTGTGATCAACTAAAATTAATTCAATCATACACCATTTGCATTTCATAGACCCGGTATTGCACAGCCAAACCAAATAAGTTATGGTACTAAATACCACAGGTTTGGGTGATACAATATCCTGTTGGATTCTGACGGATTTGAGAACAGTTAAAATATGCTATAGGTCCAATTTGTGGCCGATTTGACCCCAAAGTTTTGAATGCAATTTTAAATAGCGATTTTTTTTATAGATTCAAGAAAGCTAGAAGCTTTTATTTAAGGTATATATGGACAAAATGATAAGTGGTATGGTTAAATAAAAACTAAACATTCATTATTATGCGATCGCAACATTACCTACTGATTAGCTCTATGATTACAAAGTTCAAAAGCACCAATCCTACAGGAAGATATTTCTCTCTTAAAAAAAACTGTTAAGTGAAGAGAATAGCAATTAAAGACCGTCAAATCACCAACACTTATTTTGATTGATGTAAAATCATCACTCACAAAACTTAAACCGGGTTTCCTTGCTTTCACTTGAATGGGATTATCTGGTTTTATGAAACTTTCGCAGGTTTGCGGCACAGTTTTTTTTTATTGGGACAGCCCTGGAGTTAAACAGCGGCAACAGAGGCAACGGCCTCTGTTGCCCTGGTCTTTGTCATGGTGCCCCTTCAAAAGGTTTTCCTTTATTGACTTTCAAGATGTAACAATGAAAGTGCCTTTTTCAAAATAAAAATTGCCCTCCCACTCAAAAAAAAAGAGGAAATTTCTCGCCTGCCAGGAAGAAAACTAATTTCGCTCATCAAAAACCCAACGATAGACCAAGGAAGCAAACAATATTCTGCTTACATATTTGATGAAGTTACCCTAGCTCTTTGATGAAAGAGGGCCTTGTGTAGCGACCAGGTGGTACCTGGCTCTCATGTAGCTTTAACCCTACCCCCTTTATCATCTTAATCTGACTCATTCAAACGCACCAAACGGTTTCAATCAAGACATGGAAAAAGTAGATAAATAAATAATAACCGCACATTGAAACAATAATTGGTTGTCAGTCTGAGCGATGACGCACGACCCCTAACATAACGTACCAGCAAAAAAAACTTAACTAAAAGGACAGTAAAAAAATAAAAATAAAAAAAATAAAAAACACAGACACGCCGTTCAAGCCCCGGTACAAAAAAGTCTTCCCTAAAATAACACCTTGTCTCCAAGTCAATCAGTCGCTAATAACACACACTTGACTTTGGTTTACGCTGGATCAGAACGCAGCTACAGAATTGACAACATTTATAAACATCTTATCAATTGCCAGTGACTGGTGAATCACCTGAGTGCAGCGTACCTATCAAGGGCTTGGCGCATGGTGGGCCGGGACTTCTCCAAGCCTTTAGTGTACTAATGGGTGGCATTGACCCTTAAATTAATCCTTCAAATCCAACCGAGGGTGCAAAGCATTTCTGGTATTTGCGCAAGATTTGCTGCCTGGGCCATCTAAGATTGCTTGGTGCACAGGGATAAATGACGATGATGCACAGCCGAAGTTGAGGCCTCGTGGCTATCACTTCGCCCATCCATGTGATTCAAAGAGTGCTCCCTCAAAAAGTGCAGAGTTTAAGTCCCTGATTTATGAGTGACAGTCTCAGAATGTATGAAAACGAATACAATTTGAATACAACGAATACAATATTGCTTGTTATTATTTGGAATTATGCAAACTTTGTGTTAGTGGCCTCAAGTTTCGACCCTACTAGTAGCAGAATCTTTCTCAGAGGCTTTATACAACAGGTCCTTTTGGGTGGTAAACAGTTTGCAAAAGGCTAATTTATTTTTATTTTGGGGGGAATTATGTCCTGATGCTCTTCGGTTTTTGTTTTTAAATATTCACAAGTTGAGTAAAAAAGAGTTTAATCTATCCGCCTTGTAAAAAACAGGCCCGCAGGAAAGGGAGGGTGCTGCAGCTTCAACTAACGTTTTGGATCTGGTGCTGGAATTTACTATAAAAACAAACCCCTTCTTTTTAGTATACATAAAGTTTCATAAATTCACTCTTATAGCTTAAATGTTGGTTTTGGGCTGGGAAAGGGTGATATTATTAATTTAATTTTTTTTAATGATTACCCCACAATGAAAATAAACATTTTGAACCCCCCCCCCCCCCCTCGCCCTTAAAAAAGCCCAACAAAAACAAGGCACTGGTCAGCTGCTGTTAGAAAGACATTGTTTTTTTAATATATAATATCAATCATGATGTCTGGGTGCGGCTAGGTGCTAAAGAAGAGCACGGACAGGCTTTACATAGGTAGAGATTTTTTTAAACATGCCTTATGCCCCCTAATACATAGTTATCTGATTTCGTAAAAGTTTTTCCAATAAGTGCTGAATAGTGTCTCAGATTACACGACAGGTTGTCTAGAACCCAAAGCTTCCGAGAGCCTTTGAAGCAGGCCCGGTCCCCACACCGTAATGGCTCCACGCTCGGTCCCCACACCGTAATGGCTCCACGCTCGGTCCCCACACCGTAATGGCTTCACGCTCGGCACTCGCCAATTGTCTTTGCAAAATCCAACACCCCCCGGCAACAATGTCCATCAGCGGGCTCATTGTAAAAAAGTTTTACCTTTCCCTTGATGCGCACGTACCATCTTGACATAGCATTGGTTATGTACCAAATACTAAACCTATAGTTTTTAGACCATCAGTCAGACCACGCCCCATCTCCAAAAAACAAGTTCAAGTTATCATACAACTTATCAACTTACAAGGGAATAGTCAATATATGAACATATAAACATATATGAATTTTGAGCATATGACATACATATGCAATGTGTCTAATCAGTAACGTATCCAAATTCGCCCACCGAAAAACAAAAACCAAACAACGCCCCCAAAAGAGCTTAGGCCTACCGAGACTGCAGTCGAGTTCACCAAACTCTTCGCAACTTAGGAATCATCCTAACTTTAAGATGCAAACTAATTTAAATTGTGACATCACATTTTCCTTAGCAATTAAGGTTGATTCGTACATTTACTCCTCTAAAGATCGATCTTAGCGCTTCGTGAAACCGACTGCAGGTACCCTGTCTTTACGCGCCTCGCGGTATGACGTCAGATGTTCAGGCCGAGGACTACCCTCTCATTTCAAAAATAAAATTTCAAGAATTTGATGTCATGCAAGACCACAAACTTGTACAAAAAGAAAATAGTATCATACTGTTTAAGTTTTCACTTCATAATACACAAGTAATCTTAATTTTAATTTATTTTAAGTGTGTACTTTTCAACTCACAATTTACTCTCGCACGTCTTGGGCTTTTCGGGACTTTAATTTTGGGCCGGGTGAGATAGAGCGAAGACTCTCTGTGCCCTGATGAATGGTGGCGCTATTTAACTTTCCCGAATAAGAATTTGTGCATGGCCGTGTCCGAATGAATGGCTACGGCAGTGGCTACGGCCGGAACGCTGAGGATTCCTATTCTTCAACGTTGTCGTTGCAGCCAGCGGCCATAGCCGTAGCCGTAGACGAAGTCGTTTGATTCGGAAACGGCCTATGTTGCATTTATTTTTGTAGTGCCAAATATCGCGGTTTTTTTTAATCCTACCAGGCCATACGGCTCTGTGTCAAGCGTGTGGAGACCGTGTTCTTCTGGTTCATAATCCGTTTGTCACGTCAGACGAATCATTGTTGTGCACGTACATAAAGTCTTTATTTTCGAAACGGGGGACTGGAATTTCAAAGCTTCCGTTTTTGTACCCGTGCCTGAAAACCTGTGTTTTGCAAAGATCCTTATTTTTTTCAAAAGGAAACTTACGACGATAAATAAATCACATTATTGTTTAGCCAGTCAGCAAACTAGTCCAAATAATGAATCAAATTTCTCCAGACTCAAACTGAAAATCGATTGGTTCAAGATTATTTATCCACTTATTTCGAAAAAAGAATCAGAGATCAGTTTAGAATGAAGAAACGGCGAAACATCTACCAGTACTGTAGTTAGGTCATAATCACATTGCATAACATGTTTAATATCATTTCCAACACAGCAATAGCAGATAATTCATCCATGTTTTCATTTTCACAAAAGTTTTGCAGACTAAACTGCAAACTATTTCAAGGAAGTCAAACCTACTCCCTAAAAAGAAATTTAATGTCAGTCCAAATTGGACAACATATAATATTTCTTATTATCATTAAAAGCAGGGTATACCTTTGGTAATTACCCCACGAATTAATGACCATAAAAACTTACTTGGTAAGTCTGCTGCCACCTGGTGTTCCAAAGTCTTCCATTATAAGTTTTTTCCACTTCAGGAATATTGATTTTAACATAATTTTCGTTAGAATGAGTGGGTGACTATGTCACACCACACTGTCATGGCTATTATGAAGCATTCTTATTACAATTTAGTCAATTTCGATCACGGTACAACATCTTGTCTTTTTTTTTCTTTTCTTTTTTTTTCATTTTTAACTCAAATCAATGAAACCAAACAAGGTAAAATAATTTTACAATCTATTTAGAACAAAATAACCATTTTGTGTGCAAAGATAATTCTGTTTTAATTCAAGATTACGAAAAAAAACGTAATGGTGGCAACATGAGGATAACTTTGAATGTAATTGTATGTCCACACACGCTTTGCTTAAAGCAACAACAAACAACCACCAAATCTACCATGTTTAAAAAAAATAAAATAAATAACTAGAGTTAAAGGGGCTGTGTCGTCATGATCACAGCGAGTCTGTGGCTAGACTGACTTATGACCACTCAACCTGTTATTGCACGCACACGCGCGCGAGTAGCGGTCACATCACAGAATAAAGACGACGGCGCCCTTTGTGATATGATGGTCAACGCGGGCGCGTGCAGTAACTTGGTGAGAGTTCATGTTTCTGGGCCCAGAAACAGGCAGACTACGATCATGATGACACAGCCCCTTTAAAGGCAGGGGGTACTTTTGGAAATTACTCCAAAAAATAAATGACCATAAAAACTTACTTGGTAAGATAGCATAAAACACTGTGAACAACAACTCCCTTTGAAGTAACATAGTTTTCGAGAAAGAGGTAATTTCTAGTGAAAATATTTAAATCTGAGAAAGGCTTCAGACATGAAGCCTTTTTCACGTAATGAAAAACGTGCAGTTTCTGCATTTTCGGATCCTTCTGCATGGAAATAACCACTTCAGATTTTTCGCCGACATCTCAAGAACGCTCACATCTTTTGAAACAAAATTTTCACAGGTTAGTTTGATGGTTTATATCTGCAATTATATAGGATTGAAACAAACCAAATACTAAAGGTACACCCTGCCTTTAACACCAAGATCGTTTACAAATTGATGGCTTTGGCAGTGGATGTGGCTCAGTCGATGAACAGGCCAACGTTGCTGTCAGTAGCTTGATTAAGACCCCGCCTATTAAACTTTCATGAAATTTCATAAAGCTGTTAGACTCACACATTTGCTAAGCACAGAAAATTATTGCTTAGCAGAAATACTTCACTAGACAAAATGCCATGTACTGGATACAGCATCATGCGACAAGGTCCGAGTAAAGTTTTACTTTGCAAATAAATTTGTTGAGCAGGATTTTTCTGCTGAGCAGGTCTATGAAATTTTTTGTCGGGTTCAGCATTGAACTGGCAGCCACCATTACGTTACAATTTCAATTTTTTACCATTGTGTATGTTACGTTGAAAACAAATGAAGAACCATGGATTACAGTTTATTTTAAACACACCACGCAATTCATGAATTTATGTTTGAATCATATAAGGTGCCCATATATGTATAATACAATGCAGCGATTTGTCAGAGATTTAAAGAATAGATACTGAAATTATTAACATTTCATAACAATATTGCAATATCACGACTGGCTCAGGTCAAGGCATCTATGGACATTGTCTTTAAGGCAAAAAAAAAACCAAAACAATTTGCAGAACTTTAACTCAGAATCGGAAGTTAGAAGAACGAGTTTGCATAAAAAATTACTGCTCATCATGTTTTAAGATAAGCAAAATTGTTATGTACAGTGTATCAATTTTAAGCACATTTAATTTAATTCAGATATAATAATTCAGACGTAATGTACACTACATGTATTTTTAAGAACTCAAGTGAAATCCAAGATACACTCTTGTTAAAATTCTTGCAGACACAATTTACTGCGCAGGTCTTAGCCAAGAATATTCATATTGACAAAGAAAATGACAATGGCATTGCCAATAAATGGCAATGCAGAGGACAGGTCAATGTCATTCATTGCCAATGACACATACAAGTGACAGTTTTGACATCCGCAATGAAATTATCGACAATGTCAGTGACAATTGTGGCACTGGCAGTAGTGCAGAGGACAATGTCAATGACAATGCAAATGATATTGACCGCATTAACAATGCAAACACCCTAACCACTGTTACCCTAACCAGGGGTGGATTTCACAAAAACTAGTCCTAACTTAGGACAAGTCCTATAAGTTAGGACTAGTTACTCGTCCTAACTCGAGATCAGACTAGTCCTAGCGCTTTGTGAAGTCCACGCCTGGTTAGGCACCCATGGAAGTATCTCTAGTGACACACGGAAGTTATTAAATATTTAGCCCTAACGTTCCAAACCTTTTAAAAACCACCAGTAGGGTATCCTTCATTAGAAATAACACTATTACTATCGTCATACTCTCCTGCCCAACTGGCGTGGAGCCTAAGTCCACAGTACACAAGCCATGGGGTTTCCAGATAATACTAGCTGTACAAATAGAAGAAACCCATGCACCCAATTCTAGCCTGGAAGGTATGGTACTTTGTGGCAGTCGGTGGCGCCAGTGTATAGAAGGGCTTTAGTGTTGCACGGGGTACTCCATTGCCAAACTATAAATCACCCATCGCATGGGCCAGGTACAACCAAATCAAAGTCCAAAGGTGTTGAGTTGCCATTGGATTGGACTGAATCACGTTGAAGAATCCGAACAAGTAACCCCCAAGGGTTGAACGGCTGAGAGGCGAAGTGTATCAACTTCACTTTGTTTAATACTCAAAGCAATTTACGAGAAGTAAATCTGCCATTTGGATGGACCTCATTGTAACCAATATGTATTGACTCAGACTAGAGGTACTCATCCAATCTCTGGTGATGGAAAGTCAAGTGAACTATCACCAAAAGGATGCAATACTGGCTTGACAATCACTGACAACTCCAAAGACCAACCATCCAGCCAGCAGGCATCTCCCAAGCACCACCGGTCAAGAACAACTTGGATCCTTCCGGCCTAAATGTGAATCCCTCCAGCCCTACTTCAGCTTCAGCTTCATTGTAGCGTGTTGTGGCCGAGCGGTTTAGTGTATCGGACTCAAGTTCTAGTGGCTAAGTCATGAGGATGTGGGTTCGAGTCCCGGTCAAGACACTCGTCCATAATATTGCTTCAAATAGGGGAAGAGCCAGTCATGTTTGTCTCCCAACGGTTTCATTTACCCCTTTCTGTTCTTAGCTGTGCTGTGATGAGACTTGCAATTATATCTCGCCATGTCTTGATTCTGCACATTGGGACAGGTTTCTATCCATTCAAAAAGTAGACCATACCTAGAGTGGCCTATATTGGGCCTTGTGATGGGCGAATTGCATATTTTTTTTTTCTTCTTTTCTTTTTTAAATCAGCAGTCCAGCATACTCCTCAAGATGAGCAGAGCATACTGTCCAAATGTCGGGACAACAACAATGGCTCTTACCAGAGCCAACACTCCTCGCATAGGAGATTTACACATGGTTGTATCCGCAAGTCAACTAGTAATAGTCACTTCCTATTATCCATCCCATGGAAAGCCTCAAACACCATGGCTTGACAATGTTAAGGTTTCACTCATAATTTCAAAAGGTTAGTGTAATGCAATAGTAAAACCCCATAATTCGGGTTACACAAGGGTTGCTATTTGGATTTTAGTGGTGAAGACATCTGACTCGGAATAAGGAATCTTGACGGAGTGGCATGCATGTGGATTTTATTTCTGCCGAACTCAGAGAGTCCATGCATACAGTTCTCATCACAGAAGGTATAACCAAAATAACATTCTTCATCCATGATGCAGTTATTATGCCAATTACATCACCATGAGGCAAAACTAACACAAGAGGTATGATGTGCAGCCCTTCTGTTATTAAATCACCTCAATTCATTGAGGTTATGAAGTATCTTCTATGACCACAATTATGATACCCAACTGAAGAGGTACAGTAATAACAATCATTTCTTTGAGGTGAATGCACCTCAGCTAGAAATGTAATTAATAAAAAAAGCTTTCAACTCCCCTCTTTTTCCTCCTCTTCAAGTAATAGACTATCAAATGATGTTGTGACAATTCTATCGTTCTCTCAAAGCGCAACATAATTCAAACATGAAATTCTGTGTAATTGCAAAAAAAGAGAGGAAATTGCCAAAACACAATGTAACCTCGTGAAGCGTTTTTTTCAATTTTCTAGAGTTTGATTTAATTTTAAAACAGAGGAAATCAGCTGACAGATCAGTTGAAAATTTACGTGCCTGATAATGCTAACACCTCCTGCTGGATAATATTACTCCACAGCTAACTACGGGCCATCGTGTCTCTCTCAAACCTTACATCAAGGCACAGTATAAACCCTTCTCAATGACCTCACATTTTAATAGCAACCTTGGAGGTCTTCCATGCTGGAGTACTATATGTACGCATAACGCCATCCAGCATTGCGTTTCCTAGGGCCTGTTCCTGCAGTTCTAGTAACATGTGCCAGAGTGTCAGTACTCCAGCATGGCAAGCGATAAAAAACAGAAGTCATCTGAGAAGGGTCTACTGAAGATGTTGGGGGGGGGGAGTTTTAACCTCACTTGTCAAATGCTGAGGGGAAACATTGATAGCAGATGTCGTGTCTTATAATGAATACTGGCCCGGTGAGTTGCGACCAAACTCCTGAGAGCTGGATGTCGAGGAGGCAGTCGTGAGGTCCCTCACGGAGGATATGGTTACATTGTGGTTGTCGTATTGCATTGCTGCCTGGTGGAGCTTCTCCAGAAATTCGGGACAACCTGTAAGGAAAAAAGAATCACTCTGCGTAAGGAAGTAAGCTATTAGAACACCACATAACATATTTGGAACAAGATGAAGCAAAATTGTCACACATAACAACAATAATGCAAATGTACTGAAAAAATGAAAAAAAAAAAAAAAAACCAAAACAACAACAACGACATAATGAACGAAATGAAGAGTCTGCATTACAGATAAGAATATTTCTGAGAACACTTGGTACGAGTACAATGTACCCGCATTTGACCAAAAATAAGTTTTTATTTTACCAAAAATAAGTTTCGTCTACACAATATGTCGTTAGTTCTTACCAGATCTGGCAACCCAGTTGACACAAGGATTTGGAAAGGACGTCTTTGGGTCGTCATGGTATGTCAGGATGAAGTCAAATCCATTCTGGTGAATTTACAAATCAGAAACTTTGTCTAGCGGCTTCATGAATATCCAATTAAATATTTAACAAATATGACTGACCTATGGAACAAAGAGATTACTCAGAGGTACTTGCTATTGGTAAGCAAATCTCTCGGGTTATAAAACTTCAATGCAGAGCCTAAATTCATTGCTCTGTTTAACCATAGAGCTACAGCATAAACATCACAGAAAAATCCACACTTAATATAACTTCACAAGTTTGCTCGTGCATACTTCACGTTACCAGGGATTTCTTCACTGGTCCCACGGGTACATGCGAGAGTTACACAATCTATTACAGAAATGTCACCTAAGGCTGAACACTTTTTCAAACATTCTAAAGATGCACAAAACAATGCAGAGAGATAAGAGCTTGTTGAACGAGCGAGTTACGACCTTGATGCATTGACATGACAGAATTATCAAACAGGAAAACACATCTGTAGGTTGATGAAGCAAACAGTGTCTTCCTAGTTGTACTGTTAAGGTAACTGCGTTTACTCATCACTTTCTATACCCATCTCCTTAACTGTCCCTCCTGAAACCCAGCTGCATAAAGTCATATTCACACCAAAGCTAAAATACATTGTTTAAGTTTCTTCCTAGCAACAACTACTCTTTGGAACAGTCTGTCATCTTCAATTGTCAGCCTCCCTGAGCTCGACCAGAAAGCGGCAGCTGACTTTGTCTACAACACTCCCACAGTATGGCTTCTCTAGCCCCACATGCACCACTCAAGTGGGATGTGGGTTCTTTTGTTTTGCTGGAAAAAGCCATAGATACAGATACCGATAGTTTACATTTCCCAAAAAAATCTTAAACGACAAAATTTCACTGCTTCAACATTGGGGAAACAGCAGGACTTTACGGTCGACATCTAAAAAACTTATTTTGAATTAATTTACACATGAACATACCTTTACTGATATAATTCTGACCGATTAAAGGTGAAACAAACGACAAGACAACTATCAAAGCTTACCTCATCAAAGCTTTTGTGCGGCCTTATGACCATCTGCGAGAAGTACGAGTCAATTCTGACGTGCTTATTACTCTTTGGGCGGCATGGATGCTGGACTGCTCTAGAGACGAGGGTCATAACCTTATTGGTGTGATCAATCTTAGAGCGCCGAGTAAAGACATAATCTCGACTGTACATCGGGAACTGTACAGATAAAAAGGGGCCATGTGTTAGTGTACATGTACATGTGCATGCAATTATCGAGACAAACAAATGACAATTCTGTTTTACGGCTGAGGTTACATGATTTGAAATATAACAAATATAAGTACAGCTAAGCTATCTCAATGTTGAAATGATAATAATGTCTTTGGGAGTGCATATTTGTTAGTACAGTTAATGAATGGGAGACTTTGGAACAATTGGTGGCAGCAGACTTACCAGGTAAATTGTCATTGTTCACATAGTCATGAGCGTGTGCACATTTCTGAGAACAATGGATTTGCCTGGTAAGTCTGCTGCCACCTAGTGTCCTCAAAAGTCTCCCACTGCAAATAATCAAGGAGTTGCTGGTGGGGATGCCTGACACTATTCATGAAAAACAAACAATTATATCAATGTTGTATACCATTTTCTCAAAAACTTGTGCATCTCAAGTGGGGATTTGGTCACAGGTGTTACATTATAATATTTTATAAATTTAGTAACTACTGTGAGGCAATTGAATACTTAATAACACATACCTTGGACAGTTTAAATACATTCTGATTAATCAAAGAGTGGTCATGTGGGGTGTATTAACATGTGATAAAAAGACATGGCATCTAAACAAGCAATTATATGGTGTAAATGTTCTGTACGCACTGTGCATATTTAGTGGAGAAGTATCAACTCAACTATTTTCCTTGTGCGTATTTTTGTTTTTAAAAACTTTGGCAAGAGATAGTTGGTGCCAAAATTTGATACTAAGCATACCAGGCATATGGGTTAATGCGCAGATGGTGTATGAATTTAAGGCTTCTGATATACACATGAAACCAACATAATTCAAAGCATAAAGCTGAGCACCAACCATAGTATTTCCACAATGATGGTGTTGCTAATTTTCAAAGCTCATAATCTGGTTCTTGAAAATATGCATAAATAGTGCATTATGTGTAACAGCAGTCAGCTACCAAGTTGGTCAGTACCACACAGTGAGGTCTGGGTCCTCACACTATTATTCCCTAATCATACAGTAATAGTTTACATGTACAACTTTTCCCTGGTAACAACCATACCCCAAAAATTTGATCTGAAATTAAAGGCACAGATATTAACATACATGTATTAAAGGTCCCATGAATTAATTTTTTTATTGGTTAAAAAAGGAAGTATGCCTATCATAGTATATCATTATTTTTTAAACATTTTTTACGTGCCTATTTACCGTAGAAATAAGTATTTCTAAAATTAGGGGATTGCCGCGCTCCACCCACCCTTCTTCATTAGCATAAAATCTGTGACGTAGACAGTGGACCAGCTGACCAGGGCCATGTGTGTGACAATAACACACAATGCATTGTTGAACACTCTGCACCAGAGCTGTCTTTGAAACGTTTGACCACAGTCTACGTCACGAACCATTGCCCAATCAAATGACACACACTTTCGGGGCTCAGTTAAAGTGTATTAACGCATAACAAACACATCAAAATAGTCAATGTTATATTTTGTTAATTTCAAACCGTATATTAAGCCACAAAAATGCAATGTGACAAAATACCTCTTCATGGGCCTTTTAAACACATCTATTCAATAAATGAAAATGTTTAAAGAAAACAGTACCTTTTTTTAGTGATGTTTACAATAATTATTGGGGTAATTCTTTGAATAAAAGACAGACTTACTGGGTAATGTGTGACCCAATGGATAACCTCTGACCCCGTCTCCTCATCTGTGTCAATCACATCCAGATTGATGACATAATTGTCCCACACCTTGCGATACTCCAGATCCATCTGGACTTGAAAGAAAGCCTTGGCAGAAATATCCATGAAACGTCCGTAAGCTAAAAGAGAGGAAATGCATGTAGGATTGTACGAAGAGGTAAGTCACTTTTGATCAGCTATTTAAAAACACACAATTTTTTACAGCCCCTTATATTTTTACTAGAGGTACGTGTGTATTATACAACAAACAGGTCCTATGGCTTTATGTCCCAAGGATGAAGCAATTATGGTCAAGTGTCTTGCTAAAAAAACAAGGACCGGGGGGAACTAATCCTACACTCTTCAACACCAAAGCTTTGGTCTGGTGCACTTGAGTGCTGGCCACACTACTCGATTACAATGCAAGAACAATAACAATGATGTAAGTATCAAGTTGTCAGTGACAGTAAACTGCTCTCTCTGTGAAAGTGCAAATATAGTTTAGCTGAAGAAGGGGCCGAAGTCTTATAGACTATCCCCCTAACACGCTACACTAGTTTGACTTTACCTCCTTTATGAAATATTGATCAGTACCTAAACCAAAAAACATCCATGAGGAACAACATACAACATGTATTGTAAATGCTTCCCTTGTCTGCAAATCATATGACACAAGTGCCCATGTTTAAAATGATAGTAGTTAGGCCAATTTAAACTTGTGTACAAACTTTTGAGTCTATATGAGAATATCACATGTCAATTGTTAATGGCCTTGTGTTTTTCAAAGCGTTAATTTGCAAAAGATGCTGCCCATCAATTTCTTTAGCTAAGTACTGTCTTAACTGAAAAAAAACTTGAAAATTAAACTTTTGCGACAAAAAACTGCAAACCTTTGTATTCGTAGAGATAAGAATCGTCCAACAGTCTCCTCCACACCTTCATGTGATCGTTCTTGAAGATGGTGTCCCACGATGCTTTAGTGAGGCTCAGTTCACCAGCAGATTCTAGTCTCTCCAACTCAGCCACAACAGCAAAGTCGTCAACGCATCTGGACAAAGTAGAACAAGTAATTGAAATAACAAATTAGCTGTTGAAAACAACTAAATAATCAGATTGAAGTCAGCTGCCTCATGTCTGAACAAATCAGTCTTTCTCACTAGAGAAGTAAATTAGTCTAAAATCTAGGCAATCATTGTGGTGAAATTTACTTTGTGGAAAGTAGTAAAAGATTAGAATGAATTTTCTCTTCCAAAATCCAATCTTACGCAATTAAAAAAAAAAAGTTTTTTGAAAAACGTTTTTGATACTGCTGACATACAGTAGCCCGATATTTTGTACAATTCTTTAACCATCTTGACATAATTTTGCAATTTATTAAGAACATTTTGGACATTTCTACAATGATTTGCATATGTAGCAAAGTATTATGACCTGAAATATGTACAAGGATCAAAACCATGAAACACCCTTCCACACCGTGGCCCTTAATCTTCCCTCCTGTCTGTGACCTTTTGTCTGTGACCTCCAGGAGGCCAGGATCCCGGGTTACGATTATTAGCCTTTTCGATGTATGGCGGACACTAGGAGTGAACTGTTTGGTTTGGGTGTATACAAACAAATTTATCTACACCAAATAGTGATTAGTGCCCTCATAATGTGTCCACCATATCTCAAAATGGCTTATTGCTGGGATGAGCGTGGATGAAAATGAAAAATCCATGAAACACCCATGGAGGGTTTGGTGGCTACCAACCATGCCATAACCCATATCAATGGCAGCACTCTGTGCTTAAATGGAGATGGGCCAAGCACCTTGGTGTAGTCAAAATACAGTATGAACAAGTGCTTTACAAGGGCTTGGATGTATGTAAATGACATTTAGAAAAAGAAGAAAAAAATTACTAGTAAACAAATTCCACAACAATAGTTTTTCAAAATCCGGAAATCTGGAGGAATCTCATCCCTATTATTGCAAACTACCCTTCAACATCCTCACAAGCTGTGCGTTCACATTACTGACCGTATCCTGTGAGTTTGAATTGTCTAGTTGCGATAATCGTAACCCTCTAGACCAAGACCCAGTAGCTGACTCAGGTTACCAGCTGTGTAGTGCTGGCTGCTTGAAATGCACGCTCCCTCTCTAGCCATTGTGGGGGTCATTACAAGATTTTCCTACCCACACGTTTCAAGCAACCTACACTACACCGCCGGTATCCTGCGCCGACTGCATAAAACAATATATAACTCAGGGCATCAGCATTCATCCTCCCTCCGGTCTCTGACCATCGGAAGGATGGAATGGAGGGTTACGATTATTGTTTTCTTTGTGAATTCAGATGTAATTCGGCCCTTGGGCCACGAGATTTGAATATTTTGAATAAACCAGAATAAAAAACAAATAAATAAATAAATAGTGGCAATACGCTGGACTACTACTCCGCTCCTTGGCCCTACATCGATGTCCCCCAAAAACGTGAGATGAACTTTCGAATTGAGACTTACATTTTTTTTGCCCAAATTTTCCCCTTGACGATCAATTGTGAATTGGTCATTGCCGGACAGTCTGGTGTGTATTTGCAATGCGATACTTTCTAGCCTTTTGGTGGAATTTTATGAAAAATCTCAGAGCTGGTACTGACGCATTCAAACATCGTTTGAGCCATGGTGGTTGCTGTTGTCCATGCGCGCTGTTATTTAAGCGCAGAATCCCACAGTAAGTCATAAGACTCATCCATAGCGCTGTACAGCACAGCAACCATCATGGCTCCGATAATGTTTGAATGTGTCAGTATCAGCCTTGACATTTTTCATAAAATTCCACCAAAAGGCTAGAAGTTATCGAATCGTCAATGTACTCCAGACTCTCTGGCAATGACCGACCGATCATCGAGGGGAAGTCTCAATTCGAAAGTTCATCTCATGTTTTCGGGGGACATGGAGGTATGGAGGTAGTGGAGGTAGTCCAGCATATTGGCACTATTTATATTAATGTGGGGTTAATGTGGGGTTACGATTAACTATGAATTGTGCTGATGGTCAGTCCTCCATGGTGTATCTAACCTATCAATTTCTTGATCGGATATTTTCTCCCTGTCCCACACAAAGCAGGCTCCTCCAAACAGAAAATAAAATGGTCGTTTCCTGCCCCTCAAAAATCTCCTTGAAAAGTTCGCCGTCAATGTCTGAAGCATGTTTTCCGCATACATTGAGCCATAAAGGCTTAGTACTCCTTCCATACGACGCAATTTCTGCGATGCATAGACGTGGAATTGCCGTTTGAGAAGTCTGAATATCGCGTCCAAGCTCTCGGACAGACTTTGTCCCCGCAATAGTGTCACTTGCACAGCATGAACCCATTGCCATCTCGGTCGTCCAGCATGGCCGCCGCCGTGAGCTCCACAATGCCAGTTCACTTTCCTTGCAAAATTCAACTTTTTCCCTTCAACCCGAGGCGTCAGAAGTCTCCTCGCTGCTCCTCGAATTGAATTCTGAAATGCCATGGTTTAATTTCTACAGCTGGTGTGATAACCCTCAAGAACCGCGTGCGTGAAGTAAAAAAAGTTACGTAAATTCGAGCAGAAGGCACGCCATTTTCACGTGAACTTTTTTAACTAAACCGTACTTACTGACAACATCACAATTGAGTTCCTGAAGTTTAGTGTAATGCAAAGGCCGAACTTTAACTGGTATTCAAATCTTGTTATCACTTCGATTTCGCACTCGCGTAGTACCAGTTAATATCCTGGCAACAGAGTACGCACGACGGACGATGTAGTATGTGGAACTTGCACTTGCTGCAGTGAAGTATGATGATGATCATCTAGACTCCAGTGTTTTTGTTATGTGCACGATTTGTTTTAGTCCAGATCGAAATTTAACCAATTTATATGTGATTGTTTAATAATTGTATATCGTTCAAAATAATGGACAGTATTGGAACTTTGGATTTAGCGTGAGTATCATTTTCATGAACGGTATTGTGAATTAGAGTAGTCCGGTGGTTTGTTTGAAACGTCAGTTCAGTGTGGACAGTCCAGTGACACTGACCAGTCTGAGTGTTAGACACTGATGAAATGCAAATGTCAACACTCACAAAGACAACACTCAACAGTCTGACAATTAAATTTATTACTTAAATATTAATAATAATTTATTAATTAAATAGGCCTATCAAATTGAAAAAGAAATGGCACTGCAAGAGTCAGGAGTGTGTACGCTTGCTAGGTCTAAATTATCACTGCCTGGCAAGGCAAGGAATGGTGGAAGGGTAGGCCTATGCCTAGTCCCAGTTGGACTGTGACTAGTCTATTCCTACTGACTGGATGGTTGTACTAGCGCCCAAAAGTGAAGCATAGGGGTTTATGCTGTGATGAAGTCGATTTGCTATGATTGTGTGTTATCCTGTTCCCAAAAATTGCCCAAATTATGACAAAGACAAAACAAAGTAGCTGGAAAATTGCCTACTGTTTTTACTGGCTTCTCAAGATTTCAAGGAGATGAAATAACAGGCATTTAATTGTACTCGAAATCATTTCTTTTTGGCTTGAATACTTTCAGTTTCATGAAGCATTTGCCTCTCACTCTGTACAGGTTTGAGTTGTTATTATATTTTAATTTTATACTATAAAGACATTATTAACTGCTTTGCTTGCAAAATGATAAAATTGACAAATAATTTCATTGTAATCATTTGGATTATTTGTTTGTTCTTTTTGTTAAAGGTGGGCGCAAGGTTATAGTGGATCAAATGCCTTGTTTATCAACCGCAAAACCCTCTGTCATGTTTGCGGGAATGGAATCAAATTCATCGACATCGCCACTGGTCATGAGACAATCCACCCCTCACCAGGCATGGGCATTGGAGCCTTCACAGTCAGTGGTAGTACACACCTCGTGGCTTTCTCGGAGAATTGCCTCAACCCTCGGATCTTTGTCTTCTCCTATCCAGGGTTCACACAGAAGTCCATCTGCCAAGGTGAGCCTGACCTACGATTGACCCCCCATCAATTGATCAATTTTTGTGGGATCCTTGTTAATCAGTCAAAGGAGGCAGGGTCAGTGCACTCACCAATCACAAGCATTTTGTCAGCAACATCTCAAAGTGCAAACATATGCAAATTCAGTAGGAAAACTCAAATCAAGTTTTTTTGTGGTTTCCATTCAGTCGATCAGCATCTAACAATTTACCAAGTTGAGGGCAAAAACCGCAAGAACCCAGAATCGCATTTTCACAAAGTGCCAAAAATCTTTTTTGTCTCTTCTTAACCCTAACCATGCTAAATGCAACAATATGCACCAATTGAAAATAGTTGTTGCATTCTGTTGTATTTGGCAGGGCACTTAGGAGGACCCTGATGGGGGTTATGGTTAATACGCGACCGCATTGAATACACACAGCTGGCACAAGCCAAAATTCAGTGCTCCGGCTTTTGCGTTTTCACAAAGTACCAGAAACTTTTTTGTGTCGTTATAAACATTCGATCGCGTTGATAACACTGCTGACACAGTGCAAGAAAGAGTGCTCCGGCTTTTGCGTTTTCACGAAGTGCCAAAAACTTCGACCCACTATTTTCACGAACAGCCATAATGTTTACACACGAGGCCCTGCACACAGACCACTTTTGTACAGATTTCGCAAAGACATTCTTGTCAGTTAAACTGGTTATAAATTAGTTAATAAACCACGTTATGAACAAACTTAAAACAGATTTGCATGATTTAAGATCTGAACTTCCCTGATTTGTAAAATTGTAAAGATTAAATGGCGAAAAGTATACAAACCAATAATTTCAAAATGAGTTAAACTTCAACTGCAGTTTTCTCCTAACATTAAGGGGTAGCTGCGGGAACTTTTTTGGCACTTTGTGATGTTGCTGACGAGTTGTAGTTTTAAAGTGTAAAGCAGGACAAAAAAACTGAATGATTCGTGTAATAATTAATGTGGGGTATTTTGTTGCCTATATTATAACACTACTGTTACACAGAAAAGTTCAGAAGGTAAAGCGGTAACCAACAGAAATCATGATTTGAGAAACTGGAATAAAGCAAAATAGATCACGAAAGTTCTGAGGTCGGGATATTATTGCTGTTTATGACATTGCAGCTATTTGAAAACCACGAACCATCACATAGCCATTAATACAAGAGCATAATTTTGGTCAAGTCTGATGAGGGTTAGGGTAAACAAATAATTATATCTTGAAAAATTAAATATAACCAATCAGCCCATCATCTTCAATGTTCTTAATATTTCATTTTTTTGTTTACAGGTGGAACTAAAATGGAGTACAGTGCCCTAGCGTTTTCCCATACCCATCCATACTTGGCCAGCTGCTCAGCGATTCCTGATTTCATGCTAACTCTTTGGTGAGTGTTCATCTATTTGTGCGAGCCTCAGTGAATAAAACTTGTACCTCAGGAACCAGGCATTTTTGTTTGCATGAACCCATCTTGGGCCAATTTCATAGAGTTGCTTAACAGTAAGCAAGTTTGTCTGCTTACTTGAGTACAAAAAAACAGTAAGCACAGGAAGGTTAGCGTGCCTTTTCCTGTGCTTACGGTTTGAAGTGCTATGAAATGGAAATCGCACAGTAACGCACAAAATTGGCTGTTCGGCAATTCTATGAAATTGGGCCTTGGGTTGTTTGCTTAGTTTAAAAGTATTTACTTTGTAAAAAGTCTCAATTCTTGCTTGGGCTTTAATAGACCGATCCATTAAGCCCCGCCCAATGTTCACGCGCGCCATATGTACTAACGTCTTTGTCAGACTTTTGATTGCGCAATCTCGTCTGTGATTGGTCAATAGACCGTTCTGGCCTGTCAATAAAACTGTGCACATTGACCAATTGGATCATGCCTTTTGGTCATGTGACCTCGGTCAAACTCGGTCACACGTGCAGCGTAATCGCACACAAACTGAGGTGTGTGGGCGGGGCTTGTTGCCGAAGCCGGAACGGTCTATACAGCAAGGGCGGGGCTTAATGGATCGGTCTATTGTAGACAGACCCGATAAAGAAAACCACTCAATATTTAAATCAACAAGTCAGCCTTTATTTGAAAAACTAAACAGGCTTCCAAGAATAAACACCAATTGAGACTCACATGGGTCACTTTTTTTTTACTAGGAAGGGCTTTACATTGCTAGTCAAGGACAATTTTGTATTCAGGCTTTGAGCAGTAGTAACTTGATATCTGTGAATTAATGTAATAATTGCATCAGGAATGAAGAACATTATTTTTCTAAGTTTACAGATACACCAAATACAACAATCAAATTGTTTGCAATACACACTACTAATTACAGGATTTAAACTGGCCTTTTATCACTGGGTGGGCTCGGTGGTGTAGTGGCTTAGACATCTGTTCTAGAATGCGGTGGACAAGGGTTTAAATCCCATCCTAGTAGTCTGTGGATTTTTTTTCCCCACAGGACTCGGAAAGTAATTAGTACACAGTTCTTATCACACATTGGTGTAACGGTAAAACTGAATCAACTAGACACTTTGTTTTATTACCTTTACTTGAATGTGTCCATTATGATAATGTTATGATGCAGATATGTTTTATTATTTAATTTTTTAAGAATGTCGTTTTCTTCATATATTAGGAACTGGGAAACAGGTGAGCTTCTGTGCAGTAGGTCCATGTGGGGATTCCAGGCCACTGATATATCCTTCAATCCTACTGACTGGCATAGACTGAGTGTCATCGGTCCCAATCAGCTCACAGTGTGGACCATTGAGCAAGCTGACAAGCTCTTCTCCCTCATTCCAAGGTCAGTCGTGTACTGCAAATGGAAGATACAGCATTTGGTTTCTCAAACTCATTCCGCTCCTCTGGTTTGTAAGGTCTTAATAGTCGTAGTTGGTTCTTAATACAGTGCACATATCCTGGTAGAGAGATTCAAAGAGCTTTACAACATTATTATCCATTTTCATCAGGCATACTTGGACCCTTCCTCAAACTTTCTCAACTCCCTGGTTACATTAGCTGGTTACATTAGCGGTAAAGGGTTAATCCAACACAACACTATCTCAGCCCCCTCAGGTGCCCATTTATACACCTGGGTTACGGATAAACGCTCTACGGCTTTTAGTGTTTTCAGAGTGTAGATTTCCGCACGTTGCCGAGAATATTAAATTTGGTAATTCAAATTCTCACACTACAAGGATTAAACTAAAATGTTCAGTCTGCAAATCTCTAGGCTTGCCGAAAAGATTTGTGTGCAGTCTGAGCTCTTACTCGGGTAAGTTTGGTGCTCAATTTGCCGACTGTACCTCTAAATGCCGACTTAGGAAAAATATTGGGGGGTGTCACACCCCCCTACATCCACCCGGTCGCTACGCCACTGAATCTTATACACTTAGTTTGCGTGCCGTGTGGGCCCAATTTCATGAAGCTGTTCAGCAGAAATTACTGTTCAGAACATTTCCATGCTAAGCAAAATATGAGTGAGGTACCAGTCGTAACAATTTATACTTAATGACTTTTTGGCTGGTAATCTAGTTGTGCTAAGCAATTTTTTTCTGCGCTTAGCAAGGTTTTGTGCTTACAGGCTTCATGAAATTGGACCCTGATGCCAAGGATGACTGGCTTGGCTGCACAGAGAGTTATGGTGTTTAGATACTATACGATTATGCTGAATGATTATGATGGTGTAGGTTTTCTGGGAAATTTCTAAAGGATATTTGAAATTGACCAACTCTCTTATTTTTAACCTACAGCAAAACAAGACTTCCCTATACTGACGAAACAGGAAACCAATCCACTTTAAAAGATGGCCTACCGGACAGACCAGGTTCTCGCATGGGACCCTTCAACATCAATGTAGACAAGGCAGCCGTAGCGGGCCTCGTCGGGGAGCACGTAGAGACCTTTGACGCCAACTTTGATGAGAACCACCGGAAGGTGGTGCCAGCCTCCTTGTGCTGGACCTCAACAGGGGACATCTACTGCGGGTGCGAGGGGGGCCAGCTGCTCAAGTATAACACAGAGACACAAGTTATCAGCGTCCTGTACAACCCCCAGGATAAAGCGGTTGGGTTGGTGTCCAGGGTGACAACTGCTGATGAACTTCCTGAAAAGTTGTACACAGTGCTTGATGGTAAGTCCATAAGAGTCAATCCTCATTGCTTAATTAATCCGACTAATGGAGTTAACAAGTTGGTGCTACACACGCCAACACGCCAATATTTTGCGAGCCAGCAAACAGGTGACATGAGTTTTGTATTTTTGTGTGGAATTGTCAGTTAAAAAAAAAACACGATTGTGTTATTAAGGTTGGGTTTCCTTAATCAATTATGTTTCCTTGACAAGGTTAACTCATTTGACCAATATCAGCATACAACCTTTAAAAAAAAACAATGAGCACAAAGGGGTTCATTAAAAAAAATACTGAAAAATTATGAAAATGTTTTTGTAGGCTACAAGAAAAATAAAGGCATTTTACTCAAATTCGTCTTAAACTGGCATAGATTGCAAGATGGTGGAAAACATGATACAGATACAGTCAAAGGGTGTGAAGATGTTGCAAACTGTGTGCTGCGAGTGAAGTTGCTTACAGAAGGGACATTGAGTGAGACACCAACGGGGCATATACCATGGAAGTACGTTTAGTAAGAGCCTTAATGAGACAGAGCATCTAACAGAAGAGGTTCAAGAGATGATGCCAGATCTGACACAGTTCTCTTTTTATGTTGTACATTTGTTGGTAATTACAGAGGAAGAGACCAAAGCATCTCCAAGCAATAGTCTGGCAGTCAAGGAGGGTACACTCAATTGTCTGGCCCTACATCGTGAGGGGCTTTTCGCTGGTGGAGACGACGGTATCTTACGATGCTTGGATGTTAACCACGGCGTGGTGCAGGTCTCTGATAGCTGGAATAGTGGAACTGCTATCTCGTCACTTGGTTGGTCTCCAGGCTACAGCAAGCTTGCCATCGGTAGTCCAAAGGTATTCAATCTAGTTGAATCAAATCAAATGTAAAAATGTGAAATGTAAACCAATCCAAAACTGCTCCAATTTAAACTAATCCACTCCAGTTAAAAGTCAACTTCAATCCAGCCCAGTTCTGCCTAAATCCAATCCAGATCAAACTAGTCCATTCTTAATCAAATCTAATCCAAACCAATTCTGCAAAGTTATGTAGCAACCCAAGCTAAATCAGTAACAATAACAATGTCTACCTTCACAGGTACCCATTTACCCCTGGGTGACACAGGAATTATTATTAAAGTGTCTTGCTTCAAGGACACAAGTTTCATGACCGGAATTCGTACCCACACCACGCTGACTTTGCAACCAGAACTTGAGGTCGGCACACTTGACCACAAAACACCATTAGTGTATTTTAATTGTATTTTCTCATTGTCTTTTTTATTGTTGTCTGACAGGGTTCTTTGTACTTGTATGACTACACTAACCCAGGCACTGCTGAGCGTCTTATTGACACCCACAATGGTAACTTCGTTGCCATTGCAATGATGGCCCCTGGCACACAGCACTGTGTGGTAAGATATTTTCACACCTTTCATTACATTTGTCGTACATCAAACATTTTCTCCTCCCATTTTTATTTTTTTCTGCATTACTGTACACCGTACATTTACTTGTATTTATTGGTTATGTGTTGAAGAAGTAATAGTGAATTGAATTGAATTAAATTGGATACATTTGAACAAAGATCCTCAACAAGGGTGTGTTAGAAAAGTAAAAGGAAAGTTTTGGAGGAAATGCAGGAAGGTCTTCCTCTGTCCGTGCTGTTTTTGTTGTCTTTTTAAGATGGACACGTAAGTTTTACTATTTGCTCTTTATTATTTGTGTTTTTACACTGTATACTCAGTACTTTCCCCGAGTCCTGTGAAAACAAAAACTCAACAGGCATATTAGCAGCGGGTACCGCAACCATTAGAAAAAAAGAACATTATTTGCGTTTTTTACCCATACACCATTTGCTCTTTGATACATTCTTGAGCCTGTGATGTGATTATTTCCATGCAGTCGGTGAGAGACAATGGTGAGGTTCAGGTGTGGAGCATGGAGGACAACAAGCTTGCTTGCAGCCTCTCACTGAAGAAACCTGTAAGTTAGATGCTTTCTAAGAGTACACATTTATCGATACAAAATTATTCACTCGTGTGTTTTCAGATCTGCAGTTAAGGGGTTCACCTTAACATTTGCAAAATGTGAAGTATTGGTGCACTGATGGAGGTATTATTTGTCCTAAGAAGTTTTGTTCAGACATCTAATAAGGGTTTAGTATAGTCAGATAAAGCCCTGTCGAGTTTTGAAGAAGAAAAAAACGTAAACATTTGTATCTGTTAAGAAACAAAAGGATAAATAAAGAGATAAATGTTGCATTCCGATGGGTGACTTTGGAACGATAGGTGGCAGCAGACTTACCAGGTAAATTGTCATATATGTAGTCATGAACATGCGCACATTTCCAAGAACAATGGATATAATAATAATAATAATAATAATAATAATAAAATGCATTTATACGGCACTTTATGTAAAATACCCCAAAGCGCCTTACATTAAAACTAAACAAGTAAAACCTAATAGTACTACGAATTACAAGTAGAAAATAACAAATAAAATATGTACATGATAATAAGCTAATTACTTAAACACGGAGGCAAGCAACTACAAGTAAAAAAGCAGAAAATAAAATAAAATAAACAAAATAAACAAGAACCAGAACAATAAGTAAAATGCAACATGAAACAACAAGCCAAGAGAAACAAAAGCAAAACCAAAAACAACTGTAAATCTGGTTAAAGAAAGCAGGAATTAAAAAAAACAAAACAAGGGAGTCACTTAAAAAGTACTCAAAGTAACTTAAGTCAAGTGAGTCTTGAGGAGAGACTTGAATGTGTCCAGTGACTCTGCCTGACGAAGCCCGATATATCTGGTAAGTCTGCTGCCATCTAGTGTCCTCAAAAGTCACCCATTCAGTGATTCTCCACGTCTTAGGACTCCACGTCATATTTCAAGCAGTACCTGTAAATCATTTCTATGGAGCACTTTTCTGGAACAGAAAAACCCCCATGTACTTTTCCACTTCCCACAGGCGTCATGTCTGGCCTCCAGCCCCTCATCCCACGCTGTTGCTGTAGGGACACTGAGCGGCCATGTCTTCCTCCTGGATCTGAGCAATCTTGAGAACCCTCGCGTTGTCCAGAGGCTTCACATGCACAAGTCTCCCGTCCAGCAGCTTGTGTTTGATGAGGAGGGAAGGTATCTCTTCACAGGAGCAGATGATGGACACGTCTTTGTGGTGGATGCACGACCTTCGACTGGATTTAGGATTCTCGGCCAGACACGTAAGTCTAAGCATTTACACTGTTCACTTCATCTTATTTCCAGAGTACAGCAGTTTGTGCATGATGAGCACATACATATGACCCTTGCTAATTTTCAGAGTCCAAGAGGATAGAGGCTTCGGCAAGTGATTCTTGGATTGTTATTGTTTTTTATTCCTGTAATAGACAAAAACAACAAAAACTGTTGAAAAAGTTTTGTCAGACATTTTTGTGCATTAATAGCATTATTTTTTTTTCAGCTGTGGAAATCAAAATAAGCAATGGTAATTGTTTTTACTTTGTCAGTATTTCATACGAAAATATTTCTGTGGAGGATTGGTATTGGTATGTTCTTTATAATAATTAGTGAGCTTTTAGCTGTAATTGGTTCTCTGGAGGATTGGTACTGATATGAATTTCAGAATCAGTGAGCTTTCACATGGAAATATTTCTCTGGAGGATTGGTACTGGTATGAACATTAGAATCAGTGACCTTTCACTTGGACATATTTCTTTGGAGGACTGGTACTAGTACGAACTTTAGAATCAGTGAGCTTTCAGATTCAAACTAATCATTTGTTTTCTTGATATTTCCCAATCCTGTACTTAGTCTTAACGTCACTTCCAAGCCATAAGTCATAGCCATAACCTGTGTCCTTTACATTGACTTCTGTGTGCCAAGGCAATCGATTAATCATTGAATTTTGTATATTTTTGTCCAGCAATTGAAGGGCTTGTCCAGACCATTTGCTCTAATACAGCAGAGAAGCATGGACCCGTCAAGGTACTAGTCACATCGAGCACCACGCCTGATGCTGGCCCTGGGGCTAACAAGTGTTCCCAGTTTGACATTCCCAACAACTTGGCTGAAGGTAGGTTCAGACAAATCAATGACAGATGTCAACTTTCTCACAAAATGAAGTACAGTTTGTTTGGGTTTTATTTTTTAATGACTTGTGAAACACACTAACTCCCGTCTTGTGAGATTTTGGACCAAAGAAGTGAGACTTGAACTTGACTTCAAGAAGACACTGGTTGCAGTTTGATAGCGCTGCTTACCGCAGAATTCTATGCATACGGCTCCCTGTAAAGCACATGATTCTAGGGTTGGTGAGCGCAAAATTCCGCAGTAAGCAGAGCCATGAAATTGGACCTTGTTCCTTTTTTTGCCAATTGATAAAAAGACACTAAGATCACTGAAAAAGCTTGTCCATAATTCAACACCCATGTTGGGTGGGCTTAGTGGTTTTTTTTCCCTGCCTTTTATCTCTGTGGACTCTGGTTCAAGTCCCGTCTCAGACCGGGGCCTTGCATGTAGATTTGGTTTTCAGCCCCTACCTGATTGCATGTTTTTTTTTCCCATTTTGGGTTTTTCCTCCCACATCTAAAACTGAACATTTTCTTCATCGTTATTGGTACTTGAGCTATTGGATGTATAATTTAAAATCAGAAAATATTTATATTTGTCATCAGATATTGGTAGTTTCTTGGCCAGTGCAAAGTGCGACTTGAAGGAAGATGCCATCAACAAAATGAATCTGAATTTCTCTGTACCATCCTGTGGTGCTGCTCTGACTACTGGTGGTGTATTCTTCAGCCTAAGCTACGACACTAAACAGCTACACAAACTCACTCTCCCTGAGGAAGCACCAAAGAAGGTGAGTATCGTACAACTGAGGGCCGTGTCACAAGAGGCGATTAAAAATGCTTTTAAAAAAAATTAAAAATTAATAAAAATTGGGCCATAAAAAAAACATGTAACATGCAAAAATGTTCGTACATTGCCGATGGACGTGAGAAAATGTCTGGATCTGGACAGTAATTAATTTTTAGTTTTTACTTTACTACCACTTATCATTGGTAGATTGTTTTGTGCATTACTTTAAATGAAAGCTTATGGCTATTAACAATTTGAATCTCAAAAGCGTGGCACGTTCGCGGTGTGTGTGTTCATGCCATACCACACAATTTTATTATGATACGTATTCACAACGATGGTAACCGAACGCGTTTCAGCACAGGGTTCACTATTTTGTGCTCCATAGACGACAGCAATGGGGGCGAAGTCCCCGTTCCCTGGTTTGTTTCTATGGGCAGAACGCAGTTGAGAGTGTGGCTATTTTCTTACATGGTTTGGTCTGTCCTTATGATTACTTGGTGCCGTCCAATAGCCACATTCATACCTGCAGATGCTGAACATTGACACAGCAACCGTTATTTTAAGTCATACATTCCTGGTAACAGAATACAAAAAGCAAGGTGGGTGGGGTAAGAAAAATAATTACCTTTTTTACCTGATTTTCTAAATAATGAATTCAGTTGGACATATTGGGAAAAGATTGTAGATATGTTACACTCGTTTCAGACTGGTGCTCCAGAGTCGCTCCCAACCAAATAGATTAGGAGCGATTCTAGATTTTAGTTTCAGACAGGCGACCTTAATCATGACAAGATCTACGTCTGAACCCAAGATGCTCCAGAGTCGTGGTGACCGACTGCAACAGTCGATCTTTCGACTTCTAGCACGTCTACTAGTCACTCCTAACTGTTTCAGATGTTAAACTTTTCATGTTTTTAATTCAATAATTTGCTTCGGCGCGACTCTGGAGCGCCAGTCTGAAATGGGTGTTAGCGTAAAAGTCAATATTTACTTGATGTAGCCAAAAAAATGAAATAAATAAATAAAAAACTGTGTCCCACCAGAGATTAAGCAAGTATTACTTTGGACTTGTGTTTCCAGGCCAACAACAAAGCCTCCTACCTCCAGCCACAAGGAGAATTCCAAGGCCATGATCTCCCCGGAGGTACCCTCATCATATCCCATCATCAGAAGTGGCTGGCATCAGCTGCCCCTGATGGCCAGGTACAGATACGTGGGGTCGGGGCCTTAGATCGACCGATGACGGTATCCGCTCACAGCTTCTTGGAAGGGGGTGTGCATCAGGTTTGTCTCTCCACGGACGCTCAGTCAATTCTGACCTGTGGAGCCCAAGATGGCGTGCTGTCATGCTACACATGGAAGTGAGTGCGATTCTTTGGGTTCTAACTTTTGACCCTTCCCACGAACGAACCTATTGTATGGCTGATGTTATCAAGCCACATGTAATGTTTGGTGATTATGGGAGTGTATGTGAGTGGCGCACCAGTGGGCCAATATCGGGCCAATATGGGCGAATTGAGGGAATTCACAAAAATTGCAAAAAAAAACCCAGATTCCACAGTGGAGCTTTTAAAACCAAACATAAACGTCAATTTAAAAACATTCCGAGAAGCTTGTTTTCAATTCAGAGTTCTTCTGCAAACCTTGCAAAAATTAGGTCCAGCAGCCGATTTCACGAAACTTGACACAAATTGCACAAGATTTATTGTGTGAGTGGCGCACAACTTACTCAATAAATGTTGCGCAAGTGGACTAAAAGCAGTTGCGTAACATTTTCATGAAATCAGCAGCAGAAATGAATGCCCCACAGTTCTGAAAAATCTTGAGGACAACCCTGTGGTCCTAATAAACAAATTATTGGTCAAAACTGGTAAGAATTTCCAACATATACGGTGTACCTGTGTGCTTTTCCCATGATGAGCTGATCATCAAAGTGGGGATGTCGTCAGCTTCACACATGATCTATAATGAAAAGTTACAGAGATTCCTAAAGGTGGTATGTACTGCTCTAGAGATCGCTACCAGATTATTCTGGGTACCTCACGTCATTAAAGAGGGTTATTTCATTGTATGATATTTTCCTTTCACAGTTTCAGCAACACGGGTCGTAGCAAGGCTACCTCGGCCATCGAGGCTGCCCGCTCCCTCAATGCAATGCTACATGCCACCCGTAAGCGAGAAGACGAAGTGTTGTGCGCTATGCCGGAATGGAACGAGGCAATGTCCACCCCTCTGTCAAGATCTGTGTCTGATGTCCAAGGACCAATGGTAAGCAAGAAGATCAAAAGAAAAAGAATGTTTGTGCAAACTTATCATACTGAACTGGGCTATATTTCATAGAGCTTTTACCAGAATATCAGTTCTTTTAACTCTTCTGTGATTCCCTTGTGCTTCAATAGAAAACAGGTGTAGAGCTAGCCATCGAGAGAGATGAGATCTACATGACTCCTACCCCAACCCTCAAAGCTGACCCAACCTGGATGGAAGTCAAAGAAATGGAGGTAAAGTCAACAACATTGTCTTATGTGATGTCTTTTGATCTTTCAAACCATGTTTGAATCTCTTCTGGGAGGTTTTGTTGGCTCTAAAAAGAGTCACTGGTATGATCTGGAGGTGTCAGCGGACTCTTCTTCTCATCGTCTCTTCTCCTGAAGACAAGGAGAGTACATTGTTACAAACCTTGAGGCTAACCAATGGCTCTTTTCAGAGACAGCACTCCTGCCAAACATTGTAATATATTTTACAAGTTTTTTTCAATTTTCTTTTTTTATACTAATGAAAGTTTGTAATTGCTGGGCGCCTTTGAAAAACCGTGTTTCACTGAAAGGTATCCCCAGGATAAACAAGAAATAAATAAAAGAGATTTACACGTACGATTTACCTGCAAATTTTACCAGCAACAGTTACTTCTTACCTTGTAAAGCTTCAAACATCACTTTAGTGAAAGTTTACAGTGACCAAAATGTTCTGTTAGTTACCAAGACTGTATAATTGTCGGGTAACATTTTGGCTGGGGCCCAATTTCATAGAGCTGCTTAAGCACAAAAACTAGCAAAGCACAAAACCATTTTGCTACCGGAATAAGGTTACCAGCCAAAATACCATATCACACATACTGTTTGTAACTGGTTTCCTGCTTTGTTTTGCTTAGAAGAAAATTGTTAAGCAGATTTTTCTGCTGAAGCAACTCTGAAATTCGGGCCCTGGTAACCTGTTTCTGCTATGAAGCAAATATTTTTTGTGACTGGCAAGCTTATGAAAGTGGCCCCCTGGCTACTTACCCACCGTTTGCCTTCAATGAGTTGACGATCAAACTTGTGTCTTTATTTAACCAGGCTTTGAGAGAGGAAGACAACCAGTATTCGGAGCTCAAAACAGGTCTGCGTGGTGAGATCAGAGAACTCAGAAGAACAGTAAGTTTATCATTATTTATTATTATTTTTAATTATTCGGCAATTTCACATAAAAATACAAGAACATACAAAAGAATAAAAACATTGGTCTTACAGAGGGAAAAAGAACCACTAGAATGACAAGGTAAAAGGCAGTAAATATGGGATACATCAAAATGAAAAAAGGGAAAAGGCAGTAAAAAAATGAAAAATGGGGATATATGGGGATTACAAAATACTAACAAGACTGAGAACAACGGAAGAGACATCAACAATCCAGGTTTGCCAGGGACGGACAAAAGTGCCTGCACTGTCACCAAGAGGTGTGTCAGTCCAACCTGGATAGAAAACAATTGACACAAGCAACAAGCTACCAAACAAACAAACAAATAAACAGACAATCATTTATAATTCTCTCATTATAAATACTATAAAACCCATGCACTGGCGTCACAAGCTGCTGCTGCTGCCAGCCCATGGTCTGCCATTTGGGAAGTCAAATTGCATGGAAAGATGTTGTGCATGTCAACCGTGCAGGCGTCGCCTAAAAATGCTCACTGCGCATGGGGATCAAAGAATCTGACTCCCAAAATGGAACAACCGTGATTTACCTCGGGTGATGGCATCGGATGAATTAGGTCATTAGGTTATGTAAACACGGACACAAAGCACATTGAACACTGCAATGATTTGGAATTGTGCTCGACTTAGTCAGAAATATGTTTTGTCGGTCAAAAAGTGGTACAAAATTAAAACTGACGTTTCTCTACCTTCTGTCTACATTCTTATTACAAAACCTCTTTAAAGACGCCCACTCCTCACCATTACCCGATGACTATTTCTGTGGCACAAAACGATCATGTACCTGTACAATGCGTGCACAGGTCCAAGATGATCTTTCGTGGCACGAATTTGTTTGTCGCACACTGACGGGTGGGGGTCTTTAATCTCCAATTTCCTTTGAACCCTTTTGAATCCACTAAATTTCTTCAGCATGTATTGACTCGACACCTAAAAGTTTGTACTCTAACAAGATTGTTATATTGGGGCCGTTTTTAGCATTATCTGTAAAGATTTGAGATTTCAGAAGATTTGGTAGGAGTTGGAGATAAGCTTGGATAACATTTCACCAAGAAAGCTTTGAGGGTCCAATTTCCTAAAGCTATTAAGCACTAAAAATTATAAGCACGGAGAAAATATTGCTTAGCAGAAACAGATCACCAATCAAAATACCATGTATTGTATATCGTATGTGACCGGTTCCCTGCTAATTTTTCACTTAGCAGAAAAATGTTCAACTTCAGAATTTCCCATCTTGCCTCCCTCAGATCCAGAGCATGATGAAAGAGAATGAAACCTTACCAGACATAGAGCAGCTCGGACATGATGAGTTTAATCTTGACTCAGAGGAACAGCAAAGACTTCAGGCCATTGGTGAAGCTAAGGTCCAAGAGGTAAGGTAGAGTTCAAACACGTAGTCATGGCCCGAGGCAGACTATTTGAAAGCAAAATCCTCTCTCTTAACAAGTTATCACCAGGATTCTTCCAATTTTACCTGTCCAGACTGACCGGATTTTTTTTTCGGAATTGCCAGAATCATTTTTTTTTTTGAGAGTACTGCTGGTAAAAAAGAAACCTTGACTTGACGAAGCCAACAGAACAAAGATTCTCTTTATTGCTTAGTGATTTTTGATTTCTCTATCGAGAAAACCTCAAATTCATGCACCGTGAATGCAACACTTCAGCTGTCAGCTCTGGCCGAGTATTGTTCCTCAATCTGGCATCAAAGCTGGATACTCGGTTCACTCTGATTTACCTCCATTGAGCCAAAATACAATGAATGATCAATGGTGGAAGCCTCTCTATATCTCATAAGCCTCTTCTTGGAACAAAAGGACAAAGGTTTGGAATCAGGGATTGCACAACAACACCTGCACAGTAGCCAAAAACTGGCAGAATATTGAGTGCCATGTCTCCTGTGTGTGTGGGTGAAACAAAGCGTTACACAGCGTGTGCGTGCTCTGTGCATGCTCAGTAGTGGAATGCCTGGACAGCCTTTGTTCCGGTATACAAATTTTACACAGTGGCGTGTTCTAGCGTCACCCGTTTACCGGCTCAAAAGATATTTTTGTGGATACACGCCAGCTGGTGCCAATTGGTTATCAAGAATGACGTTCTAACTTGGTAATGATGCTACGTTGAAATAGTATATCTAAAACTTTGTCTCTATGGTTTGAGTAGATGCGTGTCAATATGGAACTTGATGACCTGTCCAAGACTTACTTGAGGGAAGTGATCAAAAATGAATGCTGGGACTCCATGCTGGTCAAAGGAAGAAGCATCAAGGTAGGCGCAAGACCTTGGGATAAGGCAACAGGAGTGATTAGCTTGGGCTCGATTTCAAAAAGAGCTAAGATTAATCGTGAGATATGTATCAATCTTTAATTTGCTGTTAGCAGAGTGTGATGTCATCCTAAGATGAATCTTGGTGCTTTGTGAAATAGTAGTGGATTTTTATATTGTGCTCAAATCCCTCATGCCGTGACACTCTAAAATTCTTACCCTGGTCACTGGGCTATTCATTTCATTCCTTAAACCATCACAGCTCCCTTGGGAGTTTCCAGCCTGTGCTGTCAAGTATGTAGCGCACCAAGCTAAATCAATCACAAGAACCATCTCCGCCTTCAGAGATGGTCTTGCTCAATGACACAAATGTCATGGCTGGGATTCGAGCCCACACCCTGATGACTCACCCACCAGAACTTGAGTCCGGTGCACTAAACCGCTCGGCCACGACACGCCCTGGTATATCAGACTCAGTTAACTCATACGCCGAGTTTACTCCTGGTAAAAAATGCATATTTTGACAGAGAGTGGTCTCACTATGGGTGGGCCAAGTCCAGAGATTACTACTGAGTTTGTGTGCATGCATCTGAATGGGGGATAAGATCAACACAGGAGTATCGAACTCAAGTTGTTACACTGGTTTATACTTTGCATAAATGCGAATGCTGTGAAAAGCTATAGACCATGTCACCTTGTTTACCTTGGTGCATTCCAGGGCATTTCATGGCAGGCAAGATACTACACTGGTCATTTGAGAATTTTTCCATTTTTTTTGTACATAATTACTACATAAATTCAAGAATTGTAAAAAAGTAAGTGCTAAACAAGTTTTGAGGTATGCCCCATTTCTTCATATCAAAAGCTGATGAAAATTGTACGGCACATTCTCCATAGAATATCTTCCACATTATCTGTGTACAATTTGTGCCTGCAGATAGTCCAGGCTCTGTGGCTCTTTTGTGAAACGTGATGTCGCAGGTTTCTGTGGAGACTTGTGTTTAAGACACTAAACGAGAAATACACATTGTAAATATTGTCCTCAAAATTAGAGAAGACGTTTTTGAGGATTTGGGGAGGAAGTTTACGAGGGTCAAGTTTCAGTAAAGATGAGTACTAGATGGAAGCAGGCATTGACAGAATTGTTAACATTGCAGGCATTTCACATGAACTTAGAGGTTGGTAACTACCCCATGAGAGAAAAGGCTAAGAGGGAGATGGATGAGCTGGCCTTTGTCACCAAGATGAGGAGAATTGAAGTTGCTGAGATGGCTGTAAGTCAACTAAGTTCAGTTGTTAGTTTAGTCCCCTTTCTGGCATAGTTTCAAAAACAAAATTCCTTGTCAACTATGAGGCTTCATATTCCTTGTCTCCTTTTTACTTATAATTGGTTTTTATTGAAAAGCCGATTATTTTGATGCATATTTTTTTTGAAAATGAAGGTAGCTGTGTTGAGAAAATCTCTGTGAAAACTTTGTTACTTTACGCAAACTGTGATACAAGCAACGTCCAACCTGCGATGTTGTGAAACCGAAAATCTGACTCGCTACCATTAAAAAAGTATCACTTAGGGAAACAATATCAATGGCAGGTGCAAAAATTAATGGTTGCGGTACCTGCTGCTAACAGGATTTGAACTGCCTCTAGCTACCAGGCAATCTCGGTAGTCTTGTTGGTAAGACATCTGCTCTAGAATGGCGAGGGTCTTGGGTTCGAATCCTACCCGAGGAATATGCCAGTGTTTTTTTTTTCACAGGACTTGGGGAAAGTATTCAGTATACAGTGCTTAACACACTTCGGTGTATGGGCAAAAAACACAAATAATATCAATGGCCTGACAAATTTAAAGGTAAAAACGTTAAAGGTAAAAACAAATTTTACTGTGTTTCAGATAATTTTCATTTGTGTAATTGTCATGTTTGTTTGTTTGTTTGTTTTTTTGGTAGGCAAGGAAAGAGATCGTGGAGGTGCAGCCCAAGGGAAATAGCACCAAGGTAATGGAAGAATTCCTAAACGCAGCTTGGTTTCATAAAGCTGTGTAAGCACAAAAATAAGCACAGTACAGTACAAAACAATCGTGCTTACCTAGAAATAAGTTACCAGCCAAAATACCATGTGATATGTCCCATTTGTGACTGGCTTCCTGCTATTTTTTTCTTAGCAGAAAATTTGTTCAACGCTATTTTCTTCTGAAGCAGCTCAATAAAACTATGCCCGGACTTCATCACGTAAAATCCATTGTTCCTTCTTCTTATCGTGGCCTCCTCACAGTCAACTTAATTTTGTTCAGCCACAGTTGAACTCACTTCTCTGCATCTTCATTGTACATTGCAAGATCAGCGGATGTGCATAGTACACTGTAGTAGAGGGCATCTCAACAGGTGTTTTGTAGTTTGTGGCTCTGTGCCACAATCTGACGTGATGTCATTGGGGAAGCTGTATCCCCACTTGTTGAAAACACCCCTGCATGGATGGCTAGTGCTGGGCCTGTGAAATCTCTGATTTAAAGCGGAAATCCGCTTTTTCATTGAATGTGGCAAATTTTGATTTCCGCTTTTTTGTTCAAAAGAAGTCGTAAAATGCATAAACAGTGTGGTAGTCTTTGTTATCTTGGTACGTTGCATGGGAAAGAACCATTGAACAGCGAGACTTATCAATGTATTATGTGCTAACTAAGAGGGCGCTAGTGAACAGCTTGAAAACTAAGACTACAAATCTGTACATACAGTGCCGTCGCTGGTTATTTGAAAGCTCTTAATCTCATCTATTCAATGAGCAAATAAACCCGGTTTTGAGTTTTGGCAGGAAATCCCTTTTTTTTGGCATGGGATGTCACAAATGTTGATGCATTCAGGTTGGCTCAGTGATTTCTTTCTCTGCCTTTCACCTCTGTGGACCCCGGTTCGAATCCCGGACTGGAGCCTTGCATGTGGATTGGGTTTTCAGTCCCTACCTGATTGCGTGGGTTTTCCCTATTTGGGGTTTTCCTCCCACATCTAAAACTGACATTTCTTCAACATCTTCTCTACACAGGTATCTTCAGGCCTACGGGTCACAGTGCTAGTCACTATTGAGGGTCCCTTGGTTTCATTACCAGAAAGGTATAATATAAAAAATAAAATACTAACCCTGTAACTGATAATTATATACATCCATTCATTGAAGGCAAATGAGGGCGAGTTCGCCGATGACGAGTCAGAGGAAGGTGACGGCAAAGAGCAGCCCTCTACAACCGGCAGCCTCGGTGCCCAGTACGGCGGTGGCAGTGATCTCTTCTACAGTCAGTTCGAGCTGCACACTCGCCAGCAGAAGCGCAACCAGATTATCCTGCTCCAAGATGCCATTTACCGCATCAAGATGGCCTTCAACAAGGAGTTTGACGAGATCTTCCGAGCCCGGGAGCAGGAGATCAGCCGTATCAACGATCGTAATCAGCGTATCATGAAGATCATGGAGGATTTGACGAGTAAGGAGACGGTGTGGAAGCCACAGATGGATGATGATGAGAAACCTGAGAAACTGCTAACTGTGGAGGATAATGAGGTAAGAAATCTAAAAAACTTATATTACACTTTGATGGTGTCTGGATACGGATTATCCTTTTTCCTGGAATGTTTTGCTTTTAAAACGGTTTTGAAAGACTATATTCTACCCGGAAACAAGCTGGAGTTCCACAGTGGAGCTAGGATTTGAAATTAGAGTTTTCCTTCTTGGGTGGGGCTGCCATCCAAAGCTGCGAGCCCTACCAACCCAAATTTGAAATCAAGAGGTTTCTGTTTCTAGGTGGACTGCCTGCGAAGGCTGACGAGCTCCACCTGCCTGGAGCAATCTGGTTTTAAGGCTCCAGAAATCCGCCTTCACACCCCTGCCCGCAGTTCTAAACGGGGATCGGCATGAGACGCTGGGCAGTGGGAGTTTTGATTTAGGAGAGGCTTTTTGAGACAATCATACGTATCATTTCATATATGAGGAGTGGCCCAGTTCACCAAACCGCCTTGATCATCCTAAGCCCTTTTAGATCCCCTGTGAATCAGTACCACTCACTGAGAAAACCTAACAGTACAAGTTAGACGAGTTTCACAAAATCAAGACTCTGGTCATATTTAGGGGACCTACTTTTGAAAATCTTACAATTTGTTTTTTTTTATTACAGGTAAAAGTTGAGAAGTTCATCACTGCAGAGCAGCGCGCCAAAATGGAAGAAGAAGAAGCTAAGGAGGAGGAGAGGAAACTGAGAGAGAAAGGAGACAACGCCCGAGACCGCGCCCTAGATATGATGATGGGCGGAGTCCTGGAGATCAAGAAGGAAGATGAGCTGAAGAAGGTACGATGTCAGTGAAGCACTCTTGCTCTGCTTCAAGCCTTTAAGCAGATATCTTCTGCTTACAAGCAGCCCTAATTTAAAAGTTTGATTTCATAACAGCTGCTTACCCGATTCAAGGTAACAGGCACGCTTACTTGCCAGCGGTTCTTGAAAGCAGTCGAGTAAAACAAAAATACATGTCCATTATGAGCGCCCCAACACATGCTTTCAATCTTCTCGACCGTTTATGAAATGTACTTGTGCTTATGCTATTGTCCTTGCTTAAAGTAATCTCAAAAGATTGTTTCCCAGTAAGCAACTTTATGAAATAGAGCCCTAGTGTGTGGCGTTAACAAAAAAAAAACGAAGAATCAATCGTGCATTTTTTTTTTTCTTTGATAGGATGTGCCTGTACCAAGCTTCATGGCCAAGGATCCAGAAGAGTGGACAGAAGATGAACAGAAAGCTCACAAAGAGTACGAAAGGAAAGTCAAGGAGCTCCAAGAAGAACGGGAGAAATACAGAAAGGTATTGGACTATGGACCAATCAAGAAAAGTTTCATGGCAAACTTAGTGTATTTATTTATCTTTTTGTAGTGTTTTAAGTTGGTTCAGAAACTGTGTAAATACAATCTAAGGAGGTTTGCGGTTGCAACCAAGATAAACCTGAAAAGAGGCGATACAGACCATTACACACAGCACTTGGTGAATATCGGAGAATATCGATTGAATATTGATCATGTGCCTTAAAACCATATTGCAACAATTTGCCTGCACTGGTTTGCTATACTACCAGTACACTGGTAGGAAAAAAAAGGCGTTGTCATCTTCATCCGGAGTGCAAGTTAATTTCAGTTACGACAGAGGATCACATCTCTGCAACCAATAGATAACCTGTGAATTCATATTTTTCAGTTTATATTTAAAAAAAAATAAAATAAAATAAATAAGATTAAAAGATATGTTTGGTCAGTTGGGTACCATTCACGACACCAACAAAAAAAGGCGTCAAAAAAAAAAAAAAAAAAAACGGTTAGAAAATAACAAAGATTGAATGTAAATTTTTCTTTTCTCCTCAACCGTAGACCCTCGAAGCCGAGATGAAGAAGATCCAGACCATCATTGCTGACACCACGTCCAACTTTGATGATCGCCTTGTGGATCATTTCCATAAGAAGATCAAGACTGAAATGGTTATATACCAGGTAGGAATGGATTCTACACACCTCCTACGGAGGATAACAGCCAGTGTCGACTCGAGTCATATCGGCAAAATAGATGCTCTCTGCAGGGCTCACACTTAGCATTAGCCCGGCGTACATTGTCTAGAAAAAACTGTTATGGGCTAGTAAATACCACTTCCCAACTTGCCCTGTGGGCAACTAAAAACTGTGCAACTTACTTGTTTATAATGCTCATACTTCTTCCTTTTCAGATGTGAATAGTACATTTTAGAAATGTGTTAATTTATTTTTGAGTGTGTGAATGTAACTTCAATTGACCGCTATAAACTGGTTGTGATCGCTACCATTAGTATCAGGAAGATACATTCATGACAATACATGTTTAAAATTTGTGCAACAAAAACTTCATGGGGGCAAGTAAAAGGCACAGTTTACTAGCCCCTTGGGCTACTTTACAAAAAGCTTAAGCGCAAGGCCTGTCTCTGGCTTGGACTTGACTATCGTGACTTGGACTTGACACTGAGGACATGTGATTTGTGAGACATATATTTGCCAATAGTAACTTTTTATCAAAGTCGTATGAAGTACATTTTTGGGACGCTTATTTTTGTATCATCAAAGCACGGAAAAATATACAGCATAAACCACAGCAAGTAGTCATACAGGTGCACAGAATAAAACATGGGACACTTTTTTTTCCTTCATTTTTTAATTCTAAGTTTCAAAACTGTTTATCTAAATCAATTGATTGATTTAAGATTTAGATATCTTATCTAAATCAATTGATCGATTTGACTAATCTTGTACAGTTCATTCGTTTGCTTAATTATTTTGAACAAATGTAAAGTGACTTGTGTGGCTCTGACTCAGCTTGACCCAAGTTACTCGAGACACACTCAACTGAAGTGAGACTTGGACTCAACTGAAGTGACGGAGAAAGGGTTAGACCTATCTCTAAATACTACAGATATATAGAGAAGTGTGTATGCTATTGCAAAAGTTCTCTATCTTTCGACTACCAATCCCATGGTCCCACAAAAATGTCACACACTGCATCTTTTCTGCTTTCTTTATCAAGGAGATCCAATCTTGAG